>OX422222.1:20837056-22037056 GCA_949130495.1 Sambucus nigra
CAACTCGTTAGAAGCTCGTTCGAACGAGCTCGTTCGAATGACCTGGGGATTGCTTCTAACGACTGACCAGTTTCGACCCAGATTTTTCCCCAATTCGTTTTTAACCATTTTTATCACTTCTAATCTCTTCCAAAGTTCATCCAAACAACGTTTTAGGGTTTATAATTCATCCTAAACATATTCAAGTCATCTCCTAACATGTTTTCAAGGATTAAATCTCTCTAACATCAATCAAAATATAAATCTCTACACTTTTTCCCCAATTATTTCAAGAACATGAACCCTAACTTTTGAATCAATAATTAATCCAATATAAATCCGTTTTAATCTCTTCAAATCACAAATATCATGAGAATAATCATCTACCTATCATTCTACATGCAGTTCTCCTTAAGATTTTCCAGTTCTATGTTCTAAACTACATGGGCTTTCATTATCTTTCAAGAACAATTGATATTCTTCAATTTCTAACATGGAAAAGACATTCTATGAAATTAAATGGAATAAAGTCACTTGCCTTGGTTTGATTTCTGATTTTGATGTAGGTTTGATGACGTTTTTCTGCAGAATTTCCTCTCTCCAAGATCCTTCTCCAATGGTGGCTTAAGGTGGCTAGGGTTTGTTTTGGGGAAACTTAGAAAACCTAAATGATAACCTCCGTAGCTAAAAGGGTTAATATGGGTTGGTTAGTGGGTTTAGTGGGCTAAATCCACATCAGATTAAAACTCCCAATTTTCGTCATTATTAATTCCTCAAAATACAAAATTACCAAAATACCCTTTAAGTTGCCGGTATGGCCTAAAAATACCCCGGGACCCAAACTACACCCCCGGCTAGTGTTTTCTGACTATCTCGACCCTTCCGGACGCGTTGGCACACTCAAAACGACTATACGGTTTATAGAATTAAAAATTACTTATATAATTAAAATCATGTACCATGACGCGACGGTCATACGCGTCTCAACAAATTTCCAAATTGCCGTATATAATCTCACGACAAATATCATAATTCCAAATTCATATAAAAACATGTATGCACAAAATCAAATATCAACTCGCATCTCGTTAATATTTTTAACCGGATTAATTTCCAATTAATACGCATTAAATTAATTAATCCCAAAATAAATATAGTCAAAAGTACGGGGTATTACATACTTCCCCCCTAATAACTGAATTTCGTCCCGAAATTCAAAACTAGAACGTACCTGCTAGAAACAACTCTGGATAACGTTCGCGCATCTCATCCTCGCGCTCCCATGTGGACTCCTCGACATTGTGATGTCGCCACTGAACACGCACTAATGGAACTATCTTTGACCTCAGTTTCCTCTCGCTTCGGTCCAAAATAGCAATCGGCCCCTCCTCGTAAGAGCTATTCGGCTGGAGATCGATGTCCTCCACCGCAATGTGAGAATGAGCCAAATTATCTCTAAGGTATTTCCTCAGTGAGGGGATATGGAACACATCGTGGATCCGATGCAAATGTTCTGGTAACCCAAGTCTATACGCAACCGGTCCAATCCGTTCAATAATAGGGAACGACCCCACATACCTTGGTGCCAACTTCCCCTTCTTCCCGAAACGCATAATCCCCTTCATAGGAGATACTCGGAGCAAAACCTGGTCCCCTACTTGGAACTCTCTGAAAAATCTCTTCGCATCAGCATAACTCTTCTGCCTGTCTTGAGCTACCCGAATGCGACTCCGAATCAACTCAATCCTTGCCGAAGTATCCTGAATCACTTCCGGCCCAAGTAGCTTGTTGTCCCCTACCTCCAACCAACATGCTGGGGAACGACAAGGCCTTCCGTACAATGCTTCAAACGGAGCCATGCCAATAGTGAACTGATAGAAGTTGTTATAAGCAAACTCCACCAGTGGTAGGTACTGCTCCCATCCACCCCCAAAGTCAATAATGCACATGCGTAGCATGTCCTCCAACATCTGACTGGTGCGCTCTGTTTTCCCATCGGTCTGCCGATGATAAGCCGTACTCAACCGCAATTCCATTCCCATGGCCTCCTGGAAACTTTCCCAAAACCTCGAAACAAATATCTTGTCTCTGTGAGACACGATATTTAGGGGCACACCGTGAAGTCTCACAATCTCTGAAATGAAGAGCTGGGCATACTGTCCCGTAGTGTAGTCAGTCCTTACGGGTAAAAAGTGAGCGACCTTGGACAACCTGTCCACAATTACCCAAATGGAGTCGTGACCTCTCTGCGACGTAGGCAACCCCGTGATAAAGTCCATGGATATGCTCTCCCACATCCATACCGGGACCTCCAACGGCTGTAGCAATCCTGCCGGTCTCTGATGATCCACTTTTACAAGCTGACAAGTGGCGCATTTCGAGACAAACTCAGCGATATCTCTCTTCATACCGCTCCACCAATACTGCCGTCTCATGTCTTGGTACATTTTGTCCCCTCCGGGATGTACCGCGAACCGTGAGCCGTGCGACTCTGCCATCACCTCGTGTCGTAATTCCTCCCCTTCCGAAACTACCAATCTCGCATTGAAGCGTAATCCCCCGTCTGAGCTAACGGTATAAGACTCGGCTCCCTCTGCTAGTAATCGAACTATCTGCTCCTGACAGAATGAGTCATTAGCCTGTGCCAGTACTACCTTCGTGATAATCTGTGGTGTAACCGTCATCACAGACATGAAAGATCGGGCCACTGCATCCTGGTGTCCCAATTCCTTCCACTTTGCCTTCCACACCTCTGCCACCTCATCTGCTGGCCTACGGCTCAACGCGTCTGCTACCACGTTAGCCTTACCCGGGTGGTACTGGATGTCGAACTTGTAGTCTTTCACAAACTCGAGCCACCTACGCTGCCGCATATTCAACTCTTTTTGCGTAAACAGGTACTGTAGGGACTTGTGGTCCGTGAACAGTTGGAACTTCTCCCCTAAAAGATAGTGTCTCCAAATTCGTAGGGCAAACACCACTGTCGTCAACTCCAAATCATGCGTGGGGTAATTCTTCTCATGAGTCTTAAGCTTACGGGAAGCATAAGCTATGGCCTGTCTCTCCTGTTGCAATACACCTCCAAGTCCTTGCAACGACGCGTCGGTGTAAACCAAATACTCAACTCACGGTCTCAGCAATGCTAACACAGGTGCTGAGGTCAATTTATCCTTCAACTCATCGAATGCCAACTGACAGGCATCACTCCAGATGAATGGCACACCCTTACGAGTCAGATGTGTCAAAGGACCTGCTATTTTCGAGAAACCCCGAATAAACCTCCTGTAGTATCCTGCTAGGCCCAAGAAACTATGAATCTCCGTCGGTGTCGTGGGCTGTCCCCACTCCCTCACCGCGGACACTTTCCCCGGATCAACAGATATTCCTCAGTCGGAAATAATGTGACCCAAAAACTGGACTTCCTTCAGCCAAAACCCGCACTTCTCATATTTTGCATACAACTCGTTCTGACGAAGTGTTTGCAAAACCTGCCTCAAATGCTCGGCGTGCTCCTCCTCTGTCTGCGAGTAAACCAGAATGTCATCAATGAAGACAATGACAAACTGATCTAGGAAATCCCTGAACACTCTGTTCATCAAGTCCATAAACACTGCTGGAACATTGGTCAAACCGAAAGGCATAACCCGGAACTCATAAGAACCATATCTCGACAAGAACGCAGTCTTCGAGACATCCTCCTCCCTGATACGCAACTGATGGTATCCAAATCTCAAATCAATCTTTGAGAAGAAAGAAGCTCCTCTCAACTAGTCGAATAAATCATTGATTCGAGGCAACGGATATTTATTCCGTATCGTGACCTTATTCAGCTCCCGGTAGTCCACACACAATCTCAGTGAACCATCCCTCTTCTTCACAAACAAAACTAGAGCGCCCCAAGGTGAGGTACTCCTGCGAATAAAGCCCTGTCCTAACAGCTTCTCTATCTGATCTCGTAGCTCTCGCATCTCTGCCGGAGCCATACGGTACGGTGCACGCGCTATAGGCCTCGTATCTGGCAATAGGTCTATAACAAAGTTTATCTCTCGACTGGGAGGTAAGCCTGGTATCTCCTGAAACACATCCGAATACTCCCTGACAACTGGGATCGAGTCTAAAGGAATCACAACCTCCTTAGAGGTATCCTCCTCTATGTAATACAGATGAGCGGTCGATCCTCCCTCTGGGCGAGGCATCGCCACTACGAACATATCTTGCCCCGGAATGGCAAAAACAATGCTTCCGCTGAAGCAATCAATCATGGCCCTATAAGCTACGAGCCAATCCATGCCGATGATCACATCGTGAACATGCATATCTAATACCAACATGTCTGCAGGTAATACCAGACTACCAATCCCTACTCCCACTCCCCGGCATATAAAGAATATAAGTGACCCACTCCCCAATGGTGAGTCGACACACGTCACTGTGCTCTCTGCCGTAGCTAACAATCTTAGAGCTTTCGCGAAGTGTGTAGCTATAAAACATTGTGTAGCACCCGTATCAAATAATACCCGACCCATAGTGCCATGGATAGGAAACGTACCCTCAATCGCGGGCGGTGCCTGTGGAACTGCAGCCTGGTGGACGTTGTAGACACGTCCATACTGTAGCTGCCCCTGCTGAACTGGGACTGCTGGAATGGGTGGCAATGCTGCCATCTACGGCGGTGCGGGGAGTGCGGCGGGAAACATAGGTCTCTGTGGCTCCTGGCGAGCACCCTGCTGATGCTGCTGTGGGGCCCTGCCCCTATCGGGACAATCCTGTCGCTTATGGCCAGTCTTGCCACAAACAAAACACTTCCCTGGGAAGTTCCCTCCCCTCTGCCCCTGCTGCACCCGGCCCTGGTGGCCGTTACCGTTCCTCCCTTGGCCCTGCTGGCCCTGGTGAAACTGCTGCCCAATCTGCCCCTGTTGGCCCTGATGGCCGTTTGGACCCTGATGGCCCTGACGGAAACCTCCCTGTCCCTGCCTGTAGTTCCCTGATCGGAACCTCTTCTGATCCCCCTGCTGGGAACCCTGCTCACCCTGTCTCTGACCAAATTGTGCCCCACTAGCACCATGTCCTCCAGTCCGGCCCTGATGGCTAGACTCCCCCGACCTCTTACCCTCGGCCGTATGGAAACGGTGGTCCTGGCAGTGTAACAATGCAACGTTAACCACATCAGAATACGTGGCCAACGAAAGGTTCCCTAGCAGATGCTGACGGATCCTCCAAGTTAACCCGTCTGTGAACTTCTCAATTTTCTTCTTCTCTGTTGGTATCTCGTCTGGAACGATATTCAACAGGTTCGTGAACTCGGCCTCATACTCGGCCACTGTCTTACCCTCTTGCTTCAGATTCATCAGTTTCCTCCTCATTTCCGTACGAACAGCCGACGGAAAGTACTTGCAGTCAAACCGCACCCAGAAGTCCTGAATAGTGAGAGTGCCCCTCTCCTCTACGGTGGTAATAGACTCCCACCACTGCGGTGCAGATTCAACTAGCTTGAAAGTAGCTAGCACCTGCTTCTGAACGTCCGTGCACTCATACATTCTCAAGTGCCTCTACATGTCCTTCCTCCACTAGCTCGAGACTACCACATCTGAGCTGCCTGCAAACTCTAGCGGATGCGCTTTCTGAAAAGCGTCACGTACACGTTCCCAAGCAGACAGGAATGCATTTGTCTGTACTGGCGCGGCAACCGGCGCCTGAGGTGGTGCCTGCTGAACTACGGCAATAGCGGCATTTACCGCTTAGGCTACTATAGCTGCAACCTCAGCGGCGCTCAACATGCCCTGAACTGGAGCGGGCTGGGGTTCGGGCGTTGCATCCCTGGGAACTTGTCGTGCACGTCGTGGAGGCATTCTGAAATAAGGATAAAGTCTATAAGTTCGCAGTTATAAACTTAAAATAGCTGAAGAACGAAGCATACACAAAAAGAATACAACAGTCCTAAAATATAGGGCTCTATATCAAAGAAACTTAGCGGAAACATAATAAGCCGTCAGATCCTAAAGGACACTAGAACCTGATGCTCTGATACCACCTGTGACACCCCGACTAATTAAATACCGGGTAGCTACTCCTTTATTAAATTAATTCGAAATGCAAGGCTGGCCCAGTTAATAGCATCACTGTCGAAAACATTTTTTTATTATTACTAACCACCTAGTATTTAAAAAGTAAGTGCCAAATTTTAATTAAAGTCTGATTAACATGCAACAAGTGTAAAAAGAATAATACACCATTCACCATAAAGAAGTAAATAGAATGAACATCACATAGATAAATAAAGTCTGGAGGAAAAACTCCTCAATACAATCCCACAACAGAAAAGTAAACCAAATACTAAAACGATACATGCCAAAGTCTGAAAACTGAAATAGAAATGTAACTCTAGTAGAAATGGGCAACATGCCCTACAACTGATAGATAATGAATCTGGAATCCAAGTGATAGAAGCGTCTATAAGCAAATCCCTGTAGCTTCCACAAACAGCTACAGCTCGTCATCAGAATGAATATCCTATGCATGGTGGTGTCCTTGTGGCTGGGCACCTACAATGGTTTTACAAAAAAAAAATAGATTTGAAAGAAAACGGGTCAGAGCCCGAATGTGGAGATATTTTTAAAAACCTGCAAGTGCTTTAAAATCATTTAAAACATTAAATGCAAAGTACATGTTAGGACGTACACTCACATAATATCCTCACCTCTCGTCTAACTGTGCACTCCTAACGTACGTACCCATCTATAACGACACAACCCACTAGCTAAGTGACATAATAACTAGCTAGACTATCAAAGGTTCTACCCTTATTACTTAGTTCTATTAACATAGTAACGATCTCAATTAAAAATGGGTTTAATGTAAACTCAAGTGTACAATATACTACATTTTACTATCAGTTAACCCGTTATATTTCTCGAAACAATACCATAATATATTCACAACATTAATATGAAGGTTCCCATTAATTAAGTGTATATTACTCACATCATAAATATACAATATAAGCACCCCGAGTCAAGCTGCGGTGCACATACTCTGCTATCCATCCCGGTACATCACGTACATAAGGAATCACGTATTCCGAATCACTCAGGAATCGTTCAGATAACAACATCACAAAATAGTGGAGGCGAACACAGTCACATCACATGGGTCACGCACATACCTACGCTCCCACGATCAGCGGACTTATTAATATCCCAATAAGTCTTTCTATGACCTATGTTCATCGAGGTAACCAGTCTAAATCCGGGCAACACAAGGATTAGAGGGCCCTAAGCGAACGCAAACCTCCCGTGATAGAAAGTATGGTAGGTATGTCATACACACAATTCATATACCAATACTAAGTAAACACACGTCTTAGCAATACCGTAGTTTAATCGTAGTACATATCGTATTCTAGTACTAACTTATAATTATCACAATATATACTATTCCGGTTTATCATTATACGCGCCACAATTTATTCTCACGTCATAGTAGACACTCACGTCTCAACCCAAACCGTCCATTTAATATAACTTCCGTATATAATTTACTTCTCATAATAACCCAAAGTCCCAAAGCTATCCATATATCATCAAAGGAATGCTAACTATACCCTCGAACAACTTTACGGGACTCTAAAAATCAAAACAGTCCAAAAAGGCCCAGACTGCCAGCTCGTTAGAAGTCTCGTTCGAACGAGTGTTCGAACGAGTTTGAACTGTCAGCTCGTTAGAAGTCTCGTTCGAACGAGACTGTTCGAACGAGATTCCAGTTCGTTCGAACGAATTGTACCTTCTAACGATATCTCGTTCGAACGAGATATCGAACGAAACTACCCCTCGTTAGAAGAGACTGGTCAACTCGTTAGAAGCTCGTTCGAACGAGCTCGTTCGAATGACCTGGGGATTGCTTCTAACGACTGACCAGTTTCGACCCAGATTTTTCCCCAATTCGTTTTTAACCATTTTTATCACTTCTAATCTCTTCCAAAGTTCATCCAAACAACGTTTTAGGGTTTATAATTCATCCTAAACATATTCAAGTCATCTCCTAACATGTTTTCAAGGATTAAATCTCTCTAACATCAATCAAAATATAAATCTCTACACTTTTTCCCCAATTATTTCAAGAACATGAACCCTAACTTTTGAATCAATAATTAATCCAATATAAATCCGTTTTAATCTCTTCAAATCACAAATATCATGAGAATAATCATCTACCTATCATTCTACATGCAGTTCTCCTTAAGATTTTCCAGTTCTATGTTCTAAACTACATGGGCTTTCATTATCTTTCAAGAACAATTGATATTCTTCAATTTCTAACATGGAAAAGACATTCTATGAAATTAAATGGAATAAAGTCACTTGCCTTGGTTTGATTTCTGATTTTGATGTAGGTTTGATGACGTTTTTCTGCAGAATTTCCTCTCTCCAAGATCCTTCTCCAATGGTGGCTTAAGGTGGCTAGGGTTTGTTTTGGGGAAACTTAGAAAACCTAAATGATAACCTCCGTAGCTAAAAGGGTTAATATGGGTTGGTTAGTGGGTTTAGTGGGCTAAATCCACATCAGATTAAAACTCCCAATTTTCGTCATTATTAATTCCTCAAAATACAAAATTACCAAAATACCCTTTAAGTTGCCGGTATGGCCTAAAAATACCCCGGGACCCAAACTACACCCCCGGCTAGTGTTTTCTGACTATCTCGACCCTTCCGGACGCGTTGGCACACTCAAAACGACTATACGGTTTATAGAATTAAAAATTACTTATATAATTAAAATCATGTACCATGACGCGACGGTCATACGCGTCTCAACAAATTTCCAAATTGCCGTATATAATCTCACGACAAATATCATAATTCCAAATTCATATAAAAACATGTATGCACAAAATCAAATATCAACTCGCATCTCGTTAATATTTTTAACCGGATTAATTTCCAATTAATACGCATTAAATTAATTAATCCCAAAATAAATATAGTCAAAAGTACGGGGTATTACATACTTCCCCCCTAATAACTGAATTTCGTCCCGAAATTCGAAACTAGAACGTACCTGCTAGAAACAACTCTGGATAACGTTCGCGCATCTCATCCTCGCGCTCCCATGTGGACTCCTCGACATTGTGATGTCGCCACTGAACACGCACTAATGGAACTATCTTTGACCTCAGTTTCCTCTCGCTTCGGTCCAAAATAGCAATCGGCCCCTCCTCGTAAGAGCTATTCGGCTGGAGATCGATGTCCTCCACCGCAATGTGAGAATGAGCCAAATTATCTCTAAGGTATTTCCTCAGTGAGGGGATATGGAACACATCGTGGATCCGATGCAAATGTTCTGGTAACCCAAGTCTATACGCAACCGGTCCAATCCGTTCAATAATAGGGAACGACCCCACATACCTTGGTGCCAACTTCCCCTTCTTCCCGAAACGCATAATCCCCTTCATAGGAGATACTCGGAGCAAAACCTGGTCCCCTACTTGGAACTCTCTGAAAAATCTCTTCGCATCAGCATAACTCTTCTGCCTGTCTTGAGCTACCCGAATGCGACTCCGAATCAACTCAATCCTTGCCGAAGTATCCTGAATCACTTCCGGCCCAAGTAGCTTGTTGTCCCCTACCTCCAACCAACATGCTGGGGAACGACAAGGCCTTCCGTACAATGCTTCAAACGGAGCCATGCCAATAGTGAACTGATAGAAGTTGTTATAAGCAAACTCCACCAGTGGTAGGTACTGCTCCCATCCACCCCCAAAGTCAATAATGCACATGCGTAGCATGTCCTCCAACATCTGACTGGTGCGCTCTGTTTTCCCATCGGTCTGCCGATGATAAGCCGTACTCAACCGCAATTCCATTCCCATGGCCTCCTGGAAACTTTCCCAAAACCTCGAAACAAATATCTTGTCTCTGTGAGACACGATATTTAGGGGCACACCGTGAAGTCTCACAATCTCTGAAATGAAGAGCTGGGCATACTGTCCCGTAGTGTAGTCAGTCCTTACGAGTAAAAAGTGAGCGACCTTGGACAACCTGTCCACAATTACCCAAACGGAGTCGTGACCTCTCTGCGACGTAGGCAACCCCGTGATAAAGTCCATGGATATGCTCTCCCACATCCATACCGGGACCTCCAACGGCTGTAGCAATCCTGCCGGTCTCTGATGATCCACTTTTACAAGCTGACAAGTGGCGCATTTCGAGACAAACTCAGCGATATCTCTCTTCATACCGCTCCACCAATACTGCCGTCTCATGTCTTGGTACATTTTGTCCCCTCCGGGATGTACCGCGAACTGTGAGCCGTGCGACTCTGCCATCACCTCGTGTCGTAATTCCTCCCCTTCCGAAACTACCAATCTCGCATTGAAGCGTAATCCCCCGTCTGAGCTAACGGTATAAGACTCGGCTCCCTCTGCTAGTAATCGAACTATCTGCTCCTGACAGAATGAGTCATTAGCCTGTGCCAGTACTACCTTCGTGATAATCTGTGGTGTAACCGTCATCACAGACATGAAAGATCGGGCCACTGCATCCTGGTGTCCCAATTTCTTCCACTTTGCCTTCCACACCTCTGCCACCTCATCTGCTGGCCTACGGCTCAACGCGTCTGCTACCACGTTAGCCTTACCCGGGTGGTACTGGATGTCGAACTTGTAGTCTTTCACAAACTCGAGCCACCTACGCTGCCGCATATTCAACTCTTTTTGCGTAAACAGGTACTGTAGGGACTTGTGGTCCGTGAACAGTTGGAACTTCTCCCCTAAAAGATAGTGTCTCCAAATTCGTAGGGCAAACACCACTGTCGTCAACTCCAAATCATGCGTGGGGTAATTCTTCTCATGAGTCTTAAGCTTACGGGAAGCATAAGCTATGGCCTGTCTCTCCTGTTGCAATACACCTCCAAGTCCTTGCAACGACGCGTCGGTGTAAACCAAATACTCAACTCACGGTCTCGGCAATGCTAACACAGGTGCTGAGGTCAATTTATCCTTCAACTCATCGAATGCCAACTGACAGGCATCACTCCAGATGAATGGCACACCCTTACGAGTCAGATGTGTCAAAGGACCTGCTATTTTCGAGAAACCCCGAATAAACCTCCTGTAGTATCCTGCTAGGCCCAAGAAACTATGAATCTCCGTCGGTGTCGTGGGCTGTCCCCACTCCCTCACCGCGGACACTTTCCCCGGATCAACAGATATTCCTCAGTCGGAAATAATGTGACCCAAAAACTGGACTTCCTTCAGCCAAAACCCGCACTTCTCATATTTTGCATACAACTCGTTCTGACGAAGTGTTTGCAAAACCTGCCTCAAATGCTCGGCGTGCTCCTCCTCTGTCTGCGAGTAAACCAGAATGTCATCAATGAAGACAATGACAAACTGATCTAGGAAATCCCTGAACACTCTGTTCATCAAGTCCATAAACACTGCTGGAACATTGGTCAAACCGAAAGGCATAACCCGGAACTCATAAGAACCATATCTCGACAAGAACGCAGTCTTCGAGACATCCTCCTCCCTGATACGCAACTGATGGTATCCAAATCTCAAATCAATCTTTGAGAAGAAAGAAGCTCCTCTCAACTAGTCGAATAAATCATTGATTCGAGGCAACGGATATTTATTCCGTATCGTGACCTTATTCAGCTCCCGGTAGTCCACACACAATCTCAGTGAACCATCCCTCTTCTTCACAAACAAAACTAGAGCGCCCCAAGGTGAGGTACTCCTGCGAATAAAGCCCTGTCCTAACAGCTTCTCTATCTGATCTCGTAGCTCTCGCATCTCTGCCGGAGCCATACGGTACGGTGCACGCGCTATAGGCCTCGTATCTGGCAATAGGTCTATAACAAAGTTTATCTCTCGACTGGGAGGTAAGCCTGGTATCTCCTGAAACACATCCGAATACTCCCTGACAACTGGGATCGAGTCTAAAGGAATCACAACCTCCTTAGAGGTATCCTCCTCTATGTAATACAGATGAGCGGTCGATCCTCCCTCTGGGCGAGGCATCGCCACTACGAACATATCTTGCCCCGGAATGGCAAAAACAATGCTTCCGCTGAAGCAATCAATCATGGCCCTATAAGCTACGAGCCAATCCATGCCGATGATCACATCGTGAACATGCATATCTAATACCAACATGTCTGCAGGTAATACCAGACTACCAATCCCTACTCCCACTCCCCGGCATATAAAGAATATAAGTGACCCACTCCCCAATGGTGAGTCGACACACGTCACTGTGCTCTCTGCCGTAGCTAACAATCTTAGAGCTTTCGCGAAGTGTGTAGCTATAAAACATTGTGTAGCACCCGTATCAAATAATACCCGACCCATAGTGCCATGGATAGGAAACGTACCCTCAATCGCGGGCGGTGCCTGTGGAACTGCAGCCTGGTGGACGTTGTAGACACGTCCATACTGTAGCTGCCCCTGCTGAACTGGGACTGCTGGAATGGGTGGCAATGCTGCCATCTACGGCGGTGCGGGGAGTGCGGCGGGAAACATAGGTCTCTGTGGCTCCTGGCGAGCACCCTGCTGATGCTGCTGTGGGGCCCTGCCCCTATCGGGACAATCCTGTCGCTTATGGCCAGTCTTGCCACAAACAAAACACTTCCCTGGGAAGTTCCCTCCCCTCTGCCCCTGCTGCACCCGGCCCTGGTGGCCGTTACCGTTCCTCCCTTGGCCCTGCTGGCCCTGGTGAAACTGCTGCCCAATCTGCCCCTGTTGGCCCTGATGGCCGTTTGGACCCTGATGGCCCTGACGGAAACCTCCCTGTCCCTGCCTGTAGTTCCCTGATCGGAACCTCTTCTGATCCCCCTGCTGGGAACCCTGCTCACCCTGTCTCTGACCAAATTGTGCCCCACTAGCACCATGTCCTCCAGTCCGGCCCTGATGGCTAGACTCCCCCGACCTCTTACCCTCGGCCGTATGGAAACGGTGGTCCTGGAAGTGTAACAATGCAACGTTAACCACATCAGAATACGTGGCCAACGAAAGGTTCCCTAGCAGATGCTGACGGATCCTCCAAGTTAACCCGTCTGTGAACTTCTCAATTTTCTTCTTCTCTGTTGGTATCTCGTCTGGAACGATATTCAACAGGTTCGTGAACTCGGCCTCATACTCGGCCACTGTCTTACCCTCTTGCTTCAGATTCATCAGTTTCCTCCTCATTTCCGTACGAACAGCCGACGGAAAGTACTTGCAGTCAAACCGCACCCAGAAGTCCTGAATAGTGAGAGTGCCCCTCTCCTCTACGGTGGTAATAGACTCCCACCACTGCGGTGCAGATTCAACTAGCTTGAAAGTAGCTAGCACCTGCTTCTGAACGTCCGTGCACTCATACATTCTCAAGTGCCTCTACATGTCCTTCCTCCACTAGCTCGAGACTACCACATCTGAGCTGCCTGCAAACTCTAGCGGATGCGCTTTCTGAAAAGCGTCACGTACACGTTCCCAAGCAGACGGGAATGCATTTGTCTGTACTGGCGCGGCAACCGGCGCCTGAGGTGGTGCCTGCTGAACTACGGCAATAGCGGCATTTACCGCTTGGGCTACTATAGCTGCAACCTCAGCGGCGCTCAACATGCCCTGAACTGGAGCGGGCTGGGGTTCGGGCGTTGCATCCCTGGGAACTTGTCGTGCACGTCGTGGAGGCATTCTGAAATAAGGATAAAGTCTATAAGTTCGCAGTTATAAACTTAAAATAGCTGAAGAACGAAGCATACACAAAAAGAATACAACAGTCCTAAAATATAGGGCTCTATATCAAAGAAACTTAGCGGAAACATAATAAGCCGTCAGATCCTAAAGGACACTAGAACCTGATGCTCTGATACCACCTGTGACACCCCGACTAATTAAATACCGGGTAGCTACTCCTTTATTAAATTAATTCGAAATGCAAGGCTGGCCCAGTTAATAGCATCACTGTCGAAAACATTTTTTTATTATTACTAACCACCTAGTATTTAAAAAGTAAGTGCCAAATTTTAATTAAAGTCTGATTAACATGCAACAAGTGTAAAAAGAATAATACACCATTCACCATAAAGAAGTAAATAGAATGAACATCACATAGATAAATAAAGTCTGGAGGAAAAACTCCTCAATACAATCCCACAACAGAAAAGTAAACCAAATACTAAAACGATACATGCCAAAGTCTGAAAACTGAAATAGAAATGTAACTCTAGTAGAAATGGGCAACATGCCCTACAACTGATAGATAATGAATCTGGAATCCAAGTGATAGAAGCGTCTATAAGCAAATCCCTGTAGCTTCCACAAACAGCTACAGCTCGTCATCAGAATGAATATCCTATGCATGGTGGTGTCCTTGTGGCTGGGCACCTACAATGGTTTTACAAAAAAAAAATAGATTTGAAAGAAAACGGGTCAGAGCCCGAATGTGGAGATATTTTTAAAAACCTGCAAGTGCTTTAAAATCATTTAAAACATTAAATGCAAAGTACATGTTAGGACGTACACTCACATAATATCCTCACCTCTCGTCTAACTGTGCACTCCTAACGTACGTACCCATCTATAACGACACAACCCACTAGCTAAGTGACATAATAACTAGCTAGACTATCAAAGGTTCTACCCTTATTACTTAGTTCTATTAACATAGTAACGATCTCAATTAAAAATGGGTTTAATGTAAACTCAAGTGTACAATATACTACATTTTACTATCAGTTAACCCGTTATATTTCTCGAAACAATACCATAATATATTCACAACATTAATATGAAGGTTCCCATTAATTAAGTGTATATTACTCACATCATAAATATACAATATAAGCACCCCGAGTCAAGCTGCGGTGCACATACTCTGCTATCCATCCCGGTACATCACGTACATAAGGAATCACGTATTCCGAATCACTCAGGAATCGTTCAGATAACAACATCACAAAATAGTGGAGGCGAACACAGTCACATCACATGGGTCACGCACATACCTACGCTCCCACGATCAGCGGACTTATTAATATCCCAATAAGTCTTTCTATGACCTATGTTCATCGAGGTAACCAGTCTAAATCCGGGCAACACAAGGATTAGAGGGCCCTAAGCGAACGCAAACCTCCCGTGATAGAAAGTATGGTAGGTATGTCATACACACAATTCATATACCAATACTAAGTAAACACACGTCTTAGCAATACCGTAGTTTAATCGTAGTACATATCGTATTCTAGTACTAACTTATAATTATCACAATATATACTATTCCGGTTTATCATTATACGCGCCACAATTTATTCTCACGTCATAGTTGACACTCACGTCTCAACCCAAACCGTCCATTTAATATAACTTCCGTATATAATTTACTTCTCATAATAACCCAAAGTCCCAAAGCTATCCATATATCATCAAAGGAATGCTAACTATACCCTCGAACAACTTTACGGGACTCTAAAAATCAAAACAGTCCAAAAAGGCCCAGACTGCCAGCTCGTTAGAAGTCTCGTTCGAACGAGTGTTCGAACGAGTTTGAACTGTCAGCTCGTTAGAAGTCTCGTTCGAACGAGACTGTTCGAACGAGATTCCAGTTCGTTCGAACGAATTGTACCTTCTAACGATATCTCGTTCGAACGAGATATCGAACGAAACTACCCCTCGTTAGAAGAGACTGGTCAACTCGTTAGAAGCTCATTCGAACGAGCTCGTTCGAATGACCTGGGGATTGCTTCTAACGACTGACCAGTTTCGACCCAGATTTTTCCCCAATTCGTTTTTAACCATTTTTATCACTTCTAATCTCTTCCAAAGTTCATCCAAACAACGTTTTAGGGTTTATAATTCATCCTAAACATATTCAAGTCATCTCCTAACATGTTTTCAAGGATTAAATCTCTCTAACATCAATCAAAATATAAATCTCTACACTTTTTCCCCAATTATTTCAAGAACATGAACCCTAACTTTTGAATCAATAATTAATCCAATATAAATCCGTTTTAATCTCTTCAAATCACAAATATCATGAGAATAATCATCTACCTATCATTCTACATGCAGTTCTCCTTAAGATTTTCCAGTTCTATGTTCTAAACTACATGGGCTTTCATTATCTTTCAAGAACAATTGATATTCTTCAATTTCTAACATGGAAAAGACATTCTATGAAATTAAATGGAATAAAGTCACTTGCCTTGGTTTGATTTCTGATTTTGATGTAGGTTTGATGACGTTTTTCTGCAGAATTTCCTCTCTCCAAGATCCTTCTCCAATGGTGGCTTAAGGTGGCTAGGGTTTGTTTTGGGGAAACTTAGAAAACCTAAATGATAACCTCCGTAGCTAAAAGGGTTAATATGGGTTGGTTAGTGGGTTTAGTGGGCTAAATCCACATCAGATTAAAACTCCCAATTTTCGTCATTATTAATTCCTCGAAATACAAAATTACCAAAATACCCTTTAAGTTGCCGGTATGGCCTAAAAATACCCCGGGACCTAAACTACACCCCCGGTTAGTGTTTTCTGACTATCTCGATCCTTCCGGACGCGTTGGCGTACTCAAAACGACTATACGGTTTATAGAATTAAAAATTACTTATATAATTAAAATCATGTACCATGACGCGGCGGTCACACACGTCTCAACAAATTTCCAAATTGCCGTATATAATCTCACGACAAATATCATAATTCCAAATTCATATAAAAACATGTATGCAAAAAATCAAATATCAACTCGCATCTCATTAATATTTTTAACCGGATTAATTTCCAATTAATACGCATTAAATTAATTAATCCCAAAATAAATATAGTCAAAAGTACGGGGTATTACATAGATATTGCTAAAGAAATAGAAATTGAACCCGTATTTCGTGAAAAACGTAATATTTATAGAAAAAAACATTTTGATGAGAATTCTAGTGATGGGATTAGACAATCATTGGAGGAATCATTTAGACTAAATTACTTCTTACATATAATCGATCAAGCGCTTATGTCAATTATAACTATATTTGAAGAATTTAAAAAATATGAGACTTTTGGGTTTTTGTTTGATTTGAACAAGTTAAAAACTTTAGATGATGATATTTTAAATAGTTATTGTATTAAGCTTGAAAATTATTTAACACATGACAATAGTTGTGATATTGATGGAAATCAATTGTTTTGTGTATTGAAAATTTTAATGACGCTTTTACCTACAGAAATTAAAAAATCAATTGAGGTGTTAGAATATATTAAAATAATGGATTGTATTTTTACAAACGCTTGGATTGCCTATAGAATAATTTTGACAATACCCATTACGGTTGCCTCGGCCGAGAGAAGTTTTTCAAAATTAAAATTAATAAAATCTTACCTTCATTCTACCATGTCACAAGAAAGATTAAATGGATTAGCCATGCTATCAATTGAAGAAGATTTGTTAACAACAATAAATTTTGATGATTTAATTGATAGTTTTGCATCGAAAAATGCGAGAAAAGCACATTTTCTTTTAAAAAAATAATATAAAGGGCCCCAAATTAATTGTTCGCCTAGGGCCCCTAAAATTTCAGAGCCGGCCCTGATTATACTTATATCAAATAATATAAAATATACATATAGTACATATGTATTAAAATATATTATCAATTCATGTATGTATATAATTTTATAATTAATTATACATGTAATATTATTATATAGGTATATATGTGTATGTACATTTATGTATGTATGTATGTACGTTTACAATTATATATATATATATATATATATATATATAACAAAGTATAAAACTTATGTATGTCATAAGCTTAACCTATGATGTCATACTATACATTTTTCCTGCACTATCCATTTCAACCTTGAAATTTTTTATTTCCTCTATTTTGATGGGCCGGCACAACTGTAATTCATGTCTCATTCATGGGTGGAAATGATCAGGTCTCTTTTTGCATTATCCCGCTCAATGACTTCGTCACTTTAATTTGAACTCTCCTCTACATGATTTCCAACACACCTCTGGGGACTATTTTATCACCTCTCCCTTACGATCTCTCACACCACCCTTTCTAAACCCCGGTACGACATCAAAGGTACTACTCTCTTAAAATTATAATTTTAGAAACCCTAATTTCTATATTTCTCTCTCTGTTTCAACTAATACGATTGTTTTCTACTGATTTGTTTATTTGGGGCATTTTGCTATATTCGTTTAGGTTATATATTTTGCAATTTTTTCCCTGATTCAGGTTTATCATCCGAAGCTGTAACAAATTCATTCTTCATCTTGGTACTATCAATTTATGGGTTTATGTATTCTAACAGGTTCATCTGTGTATTTTTTTCTTTTTTTAATCTAGATTATATTTCAATATAAGTATTTCTTTCCCCTTTTCATTATTTTTTGCTGCGAAGAGTTGGTACACAATTAGTACTAAAGACTCCCGATCTTTGTATATGCTTAGAAATCAATGATCTTCTACTTGAAATGAGTTCAATGATATTTGATCTTTTACACTACAAGTATTTGACAAAATGTCAAAGTGATATTTTATTTTGGTGGTGAAGGTCTCAGTCAAGAATCCTATAAATACACATCTCAAAGCTTAATAAGTTGAATGAATTCAAACTTTTATATTTTCATATTTGTTTGACATAATATCCAAGTCATATTTTAAATATGTGTAGGTTGCTTTTGGGAGATACATATGGATTATTTCATAAGAAGCTAATGGTGGTGAGGGTTTATAATTAAATTAATGGTTTAAAGTTTATGTATTTGTTAACTTCGTTTTTTTCATTTCATTGTTTGGTTTATATACAATCACTAACTTTGTTGTTTGTTTGTTGACAAATGATGTGGCAATTTTACTACTATTAATGAATTTCTATCCAGGAGGTCATTTTCAGTTATTTCCATCCGAAAGGTTATTTTCAGTTATATCTATCCAGGAGGTAAATAGATTTAAATTTATGTTTGTTTGCTATTTTTATGTGAATCTTTCAATGAATTTCTATGATTTCTATTGACAAATTATTTTTTTAAGGTTTACATTTTAAATCATAATTCATAGGCAATATTCTAAAAATCTCTGTCTAGGAAGAATGGAGATAGGAAGGAAGGTCATAGTTCATTAGGTGTCCTCTTCATTTATCAAGCGCAAGTCCTTGACATTGAGTGTTTTTTTGTTCCTAAACCGTTTATAGAGAATGACATGGTACCGATTCCGAATGTTGCCACAAAATGAGGGGTCACTAAAATTTGAGCCTCATATTATAAATCCCCATACGGAATTGCAATTGATTTTCTAGATGAACTACTCATCATATTTAAAGTGACAAGCACAATTCTTAATATAATACGACAAGAGGAAGACATGGACATCATTTTCATAAACTCTCTATTTTGTACAGCTTCAATCATTTTCACATATTTTTGTCACCACTTATTGCTAAGTTCTTATTATCTCATGGTCTATATATTCTAATTATGATATTTTCTCTGATTTGATTTTGTATTTATGCGCATTCTATACAAAACAATTGCACTGATTTTCTATTTATGCGGATGCTATAATAGGTGAATATTTAGATGTATACTATTTTACAAGTATAAAGATTACCTTAGTTGTATTTTAATTTTAACTGATATTTTGACCATTGTAGATAGGCTAAATAGACATTTTGTAAGCATCACGGTGTTCTTAACATTTATGTTTACGTTAGTTGGGTTATTATTTTCACCTGTTATCATGGTTTATAAACTTTATGGTATTTTTCGCTATGTTGGTAGGTTAAGTAGCAAGTATTTAAACTTGAATTATGAAACTATTGTTGGTAAATTAACAAACTATTATTTTTATATTACCTTTTATTGGTTTAGTAGTATGCTTGGATTGTGTGTATCCTCAAAATATATGTTTTCCAATCTACGATTATATTTCAGATTGTATAGTTTTGTAGGTTTCAAGTTTGGAATTGTCTTATCAATACAAGCTTCAAATCAGGTATACTTTTTTGATAGCTGACTAATCAGGTATACTTTGAATATTTCTATCATATGTTAAATTTGTTAGATCACTTATGCTTAAGCATGTGCATATTAGTTGTTTTGTGTAAATACATAAACTAATATTATAAATGGTACGTTGTTCAGGGGGCAGTGCATGTGTCAGCGTATGATAAGAACCCGGATGAGCAGGGTCATCCAACGGTGGTTCCTGACGAAGTAATCCAACCCAAATTTTACAAGCATTTATAATCCCATCCTAAAATTGGGGATGGATTTGAGCTTGCACTGCAGTTTAGTATATCAGTCTTGGTGGTTACAGGTCCCTATGCCCTAGGGCTAACAACTCCTACTGCGGTCATGGTAGCCACCAGAAAGGGTGCTTCACAAGGTGTGCTTATCAAGGGAGGAATAACTCTTGAAAAGGCACACAAGGTATATGCATAATTGAACAACATGTTAGCTGCCTAATACATCTGTTATCGCTATTAATATTGATTGAGAGAGGAGGACGTAGCATTACCTTTTAGTATATACCTAAAATGTTAATAATACCCTTATTTGTAATTTTTTCATAATTACCTAATATCAATTCATATTAAAACAATTACTTGAAAAGCTTTTATATATCAGCTCCTAATATAGTATTGTGATTACTTGCAGAAACTTCTTCGGACATAGTATTGGGATTTGTTCTTATCCTGCTATCCGCTTTATGATTTGGTCTTAAGTGCCTAACAGATCAATATTTTTATCATGTAGGTGCTGATGTATACAACCCATGTGGAGGACGAGTTACACACCTTAACAGCAGGAAGATCCCAATTCTTAACTCGCTGCAACTCAACGCTTAGAGAGCATTAATAACCCTTCGCGTGCTGATGTATACAACCCATGTGGAGGACGAGTTAGAAACCTCAGCAGCAGAAAGATCCCAATCCTTAACTCGATTCAAATTTTCCATTCCATTATCTGTTTATTAATGGGCTGAAATTATGAATTCATGGTCATTTGAATTTGAACGGGAGCTTAACATTTTTTAACCTTCAATTTTCGGGTCAGAACTCTAAGGTAATATATGATTTTGTTCCTTTCCAACCTTTTTTATTTCTTACCATTTTACTGCCCATATTAAGTTGCATATATGTTTTTCTATTTATAGATTTAAAGATGAATAGATTTAAAGTTTTTGTATATATGTTTTTGTGTATTTCTTACCATTTTACTGCCCATATTACCTTTTGATTTCGATTCATTAAAAGTTAAATACCAACTCTTTTGGAAATATTACTAGACCATAGAAAATTTCTGATGCAAGCTTGAAGACCTGAGAGGACATTAGTAGGCCATTTATAAATGAAGAAGCTACATACAAGAATATGATTGAATACTGATTTAATTAGTTGGGATCCACCATCTATAGACATGAGATGACCTTTCTAATTATAAACTTTAGTTTCATTGGTTATTTATTAACTGTCATGTTTGATGTTCCATTTCTTTCTTTTTTTTATGTAAGGAAATTCGAAGTGATGTTGTAGGCTCGATAGTAAGAAGATCGCGAACTGGAAGACATTGGTCGTGGAAGCAGCAGGTATGACCTCTCCCTATTCTATGTGTTCTCATAATAATTCGATTATTTTTTATTTGATAGCCGCGAAACTGTTGTTGAGTAATTTTCATTATTTTTTGAAGTTAAGTTTTTATGATTATGAAATTTATTGATTCTAAGATTTTCTTATAATAGATGATTTATTTTGAATGCACGACCAAGCAAAGGGTCATAAGTAACCATCAGGTTAAGCCCCTTTGGTTATGTGCATTTTAGCATTCATGGGTATACAACCCTGTTATTAGTGGTACTTTAAGGACTATTGTATTGATTTAGGCTAAAAGTCATGTTCTCAACCATGTTCCGTTGCAGGGATCACCAAACACCCCACGTACACAGATGCGTTTACTGTAAATTTGGGTTAATTTCGCACTGCTAATGATGATTAGAGTTTGTGCACCCATCCGAAGACTTAAAATCATATTGTATTTGGGTCCTAATTCTCTGACATACTCAAAGAATTATTTTACTGACCGGACAACCTGGAAGAGGTTGTCTACCACGGGTCAACCCGACATCCCTGGAGGAAGATTCACCCCCTTTGACTTTCTTTTCTAGGTCAACAACAACATCACCACAGATACAACGAATGCCACTGCGCTGAAGATGAAGGGACAATGAAATGGAATCCCTTGGTTTTGACACAGAATACATAACAGTAAGATGAGGAAACAAGGAATAACAGAGGTTAGTATAAGAGTACATAAGATGAGTAAACGAGGAATGAGAGAGGTTATTTCGTGACTATCGTCTTCACAAGCAACATTTCAGCTTTTGTAGTCCTAAATTATCTATTCGAGATTTCTGAGTTTGTAGGGGAGTTTTAAGTAACCTAATAGCGCACAAGAAGTTTTGTACAAATTTTATAGCGTGATTAGAGGATACTTTAGAAGCTCAAATATAAGAGTAAATTCTAATGATTCCTTATTTATGCGTCTGTGTAAACCTATATAATCCCCATCTCAAAACTTGCCCTCTCCGACTCTGTCTCACGCGTGGGAAGAATTGAACAGAGAATATATTGAGGTAATCGAAGTCATAATTTTTTTAATTGATCTGGTAGCATTCAGTCATTGTCTTTCACATGTAATGAAGGTTTTTTTATGGTTTTAATATTTGCTTTGATTCTATATGTATTGACTGAAAAATCTTATTCCATGCTAAAGTTCTTTTGTGTCCAAATTATGACCAGGAACAAACAACCAAGGAAGCAGCTGCAGCAGCTACAAGGGAAGATTAAAATGCAAGCTTCACCAACTATCCAGATGGAGCTCAAGCTGCTTTAGACCTAGCTGCGGCTATTGATGCAGCTGTGGCGAATTCTAAAAAGGTATCTATCACCTGATCATATAAATTGCGTGATTTAACCATATATTTTATTTTGTTATTACATATGTGAACAACGAACACTCGAGGCGCAAACCAAATTTGTTTACTAGGGAGGAAACATGAGAAGTTGGTGGCGTAAACCAAAAATAACATTACATAAACCCTGAAAAATAAAAATGAACTTTTTTTATCTTTAGATGATATGTCCTCATTATACATTCGAGGCCTTTTTATAAATGGGAATTTTTATATGATTATGTGTTTGTAATTATTTGTGAGTTTCAAAATTAATATCCTTTTAGGGTTTTTGGCCATTTGATCATATGGTTCAAGATTCAACGCACGTCAGTTCAAATTAGGTACGCTCTTTATTTCAGTTTAGGTTTTATTAATTTAATTACGGAGTTGAAATTTAATTTTTTGCTTTGAGTGTAAGAATTTCTCAACATTGAGTTTTTGTTTCTACTTTTTGGTTTATGCATAATTTCTCAACCGCCTACATCTCCCACGCCACACCCTACTCCAATGTTATTGTCCTAATTAGGTTTTTACAGTTTGGTTTGATATTTTAATCTAGGTTTTATTTCAACCACCTGCTTCAGCTAAGTATTGTTGTTGACATATTTCAACTACATATGGGCTAACATATGTTCATTATGGTATATATTTCCTAGGGTCGATGAACGTTAACTTCCTCAATGTTCTGCACTGCATTGGATGGATCGATGGATAACGAGATTTTCAAAGGTACGTCCTTGAGTTGGAAATAATTGTAGGCAAGGACATCTTAACCTGCCTCCGCTTATTGAGATGAGAGCGTGTTATTATGATTAATTTGTGATGTCTTAATTAATTTTAAAGGTACGTCCTTGATTAATTTTGTTACTTAATGGGTGTGTGATCAGTTTGTGATGTCTTAATGCAGGGAAGTCATCTTAGTCACCTATGAAAGTGTTCGTCTCCATGACATCGTAAAAATAAGTCTCGGATGGAAGGGACTGTTGAAACCAGTGATCAGTTTATTTCTCGGATGGAAGGGACTTTTGTTTTTAACTATAAACAATCTGAAATTGCTGGTAGGGTGTGTTTGGCAAACTTCGATTTCAATATTAATAGTTGGAATAGGGGAATTGAATTTCGTTCCACTGTTTGGTTACGAAATAAATGACTTGATTATGCACAGATCCACACATATATACACACTACAACACAGTTACGTACATTACTGACGCGACTCAGGAAGTGTCTCTAATGTGCGTTCTCTCTAGGCTCAAGTGCAAGTCTGTCGCGTTAGTAATAAACCCGGTAAGTCGGGATCGTATCTACAGGGAACTAAGACAATGAAATTGTGATGACGTTGGATAGACATGGAAATCCTAACTCTGACTCTAAAGGAAAAAGAAAACTGATTTATTTTGTGGAATAACTACACTGGATGCATTTTATGAAATTATTAAAAGATGCAATAATAATAAATTACCTAAAATACTGATGAAGAAAGATTTAAAACTTTAAAATATGTGATGAGAAAAACAGGACGGGAATACAATCCCCCAACCCTAGTGTATTGTAGGTATAATACTAATCGTAAATTCAAATGATTGATTATACCCAGAATTTAGTACTCCTAAGCATTACGTATATGAGGTTCAAGCCCGCATCATACTTAATCAGAGAACGAGTAAATTGGTATTGCGATAATTGCACTCGAATTGCATTCTGAAGCATCCCGATTACCCAGAAGCAAACAAGATCCAAAGATCTACAATTGTCGTGTTCTTATGTAATACGGTCATAATAAATCACTAAATTCAGAGGATTAATGTTATACACATGCAATTATCACATCAGGTTGGGTTCATGTATCCCGACCTTAGAAAATCTAGCCTAGCATGCTGAAACTAAGGAAAATAATTTTTGAATTGCATAAAACCATGATTAAACTAAGGAAAAAGTGTAGAATGATGTAGAGAGGAATTGGACAGAAGGAATCAACTACTAATCTTTCCAAAGCATTAAGAGCAGCAATTAAGAATACTTGGAATCACAGAAATCTGAATAATCTTTAATCTTTGAATTAAAATAGTAATCAATCCTCCAACTAGGGTTTTACTAAAAAGAATGGAAAATTCTATTAACTTTTCCATCCTTAAAATAATAAAAACTCGTGTTTAAAAACCCTACAAAAATTACAAGAGTTTTAGGTGCTTTAGGACTCTCCACTAGAGAAGGATAGAATTTTAAATCTCGATAACCAGACCGATGTGGGGACCCTGCGGATCGGTCTGCTTGGCATGCAGACCGATTCTTTTATTTTTTTGGCGGATTGGTTCGGGGCGGACCAGTTCTTTTATTTTTCTGCATTTGTGATCCGTCTTCGGTGCGGGGTCCTCTGGAATGTGACACTGCGAACCGGTCCGATCCTCATGCGGATCAGTCTTCCTTTAACTTTTTCTCCAACTTCGACTGAATGTAACTTTCACATCGGAACTCCGATTGAGCTACCGTTTCTTCCTATGTACTCGTAATTGAAGTCTCTTCAACTTTTCTTCAGATGCCTCATCCGAATTCTGGGTAAAAATTACACTTTTTCCCTTTTGACTTTTCCTTCTTTTCTTTCTTGATTCTTCCGGTTTCTTTCTTTCGTTATTGACATTAAATACGTGCAAAATTAGTACGAAATACCAGAAACTCGATGCACTCGTTAGAATAAGTCAGTAGTAAGATTATGAGATAAAATCCAATCGATTACGTTATTCGAGCTACTAAAAGTACTTAAATTAAAGGGATAAATGTGGAAGAATTTATGCCTAATCAAATCCCCCTAACTTAGAACTTTGTGCGTCCTGAGCAATGTAAAAGAATCCTAGCAAGGCTCAACTCTTGAAAAACATTTTATTGGGATAGAATACCTTTTTCGCGGGTAAGAGATTACATTTAGCGTATGCAACAAGCCTTTAAACCCCTAGGTCACCCTAGTAGTACAAGTTGTGTCTCGTGAGGGTTTACAGAGAATATACCCACAAAATTCGACTCAAAGAAGATTCAAAATAAGAAAAAATTATCTAACTCAAACTTCTCCATAAAATATTCATCATCAAGTCATATCTATAAGTCTCAAACTGTAGTGCGTATGTGCGAAGACAAAAAGTTAACCGCGGATTTCCACCGACTGACCATTCCGTTACTTATCCGAAAATTTGTTTTGATTTCAAATTCTCACGGAATGCTCTCTTAAACGAATCACTCGGAATGTGGCTATTCTCTCAATATGCGTGATATAAAGAGTAAATATAATGGACGCAAAGTCACACACACAAGTAAAAAGACGAAAATTTTGTAGTGATAGGATCTCATCAATGGATTACGATTTTAAAAACGGGAACATTGCCTCTTATTCACGCATTCAATCTCTTTTATTATCTTTTAGTGTCTTAGCTCTCCACGCGGTAACCAATTTCGCAATTTGGACTCGGTTAGGACTTTTTCGGGTTTTGAGGTGTATTGGGTAATATCAAAAAAGGTCAAGAGTTTCGGAATTGGAAAATTGTGCTTATGATGTCCGCTAGTGCTTTTTCGGGCTTTTGCTCATTTTTTTTTTCTTTTTCTCTATTTTTCATTTCTTTTCTTTTCTTGCTATTTTTGTTGAGCATATCTATTTTTTCTTGCCCCTTTATATGCACTTTTTTTGGACTTAAATTCTGAATTTTTCTATTTTCCGCAATTCTGGGCTATTTGGATTTTTCGGATTGTCAAACGAAGGGGTACATTTTATTCGACTCAAATTGGGTTACAAAAGGGATAATTTTTCGCTAATTTTTTTGGCCAATATTTTTGGGTGACAAATGAGGGCCTAATTCATTGTCCAACATACTAGTTGCGTTACCGTATGCGTTTCAAGATGAATTAAGTTTAGAGATTTGTAACGCGCTTTTCAAGGCAATATTACACACGCTTTCTAAAACCGATCAAAATGAAAGGATTGAGATCCTCGACGACTTTTTAGGCGTTGAAACGAACTTTTAGTTAACAATTAACTCGGATTGATTTATAAATTTCACAAAGATGAAGGGCTCGAATCTCACCGGGTTTGTTAATCTCCACACTTATTCGTTATGTCGTTAATTTTCGCTCAATTTCCATCTTTGGTCAATTTCGGCTTTCTGTATGTTGAATTTTACAACTTGAGACTTGAATCCGACTTTTAATGATATTTTTGAAAAATTTGAATTCCAATTTTTAGTTAGTTTGAACAAAAAATATTTTTGGGTTTTTCAAAATTTTATGATTTTTTTTTAAAAATTTCTGGGCATTTTTGAAAATTTGTGAAGTTTTAGAAATACGAACTTGTGACCCCCCTAACTTAGACTTTGGCATTGACCTCAAGCAAAAAGGACTAAAATCTAACTCAAAGCGAATGAAATGGTGGGTGCACCGGGATCTTTGAATTTTGGTGGGAGATCATTAAGTAGAATGGAGCTCACGTTCTGTTTTTCTTTACCTTCATCTTCCTCTTCATTGTTAACAACTCTTTGATGACTTTTGCATAAGCGGGAATATTCTTAATGGCATCGAGGAATGGTAAATTTAACTTTACTTGCTTTAGCACGTCTAGCACATCATCATGGGTGTTTCCTTTATGGGAAGGAATTAGCCTTTGAGGAAACGGTGCCGCGGTGGGTGGTTTCACTACTACCTCGGGCTCACTAGTGTCGTCTTTATCACTCTCATTCAAGGGGACATCTTCGGCCTCTTTCATGCCGGGAGAAATCTCCTTATCTTTAGGTACGTCTTGTGGGGGAGGTGACAAGTCAACTACTCTCCCATTACGTAAAGTGGTAATTGCGCTACATTGCTCAGAATGGTCATGGGGTGTTGAGCTAACACTAGTTTGACCTTGGAGAGGTCTTTGGCCCTGGGCAGGAAACTTGCCCTTCTCTTGGATACTCCATGATGATTAAAACTGTGAAATGTTCGCATTCATATCATTCATCATGCGCTCATGCCTAGCATTAGTTACAATCTGGGTATTGATAAAGTGGTTGATCGTATCCTCGAGAGTTCTCCGCGGTGGAGGGATGTATGCTCCTTGAGGTGGTGGTGCTTGCACATGTCCTTGCATGTGTGGAGCTTATTGAAAATGCGGTGGTGGAGGAGGGGAAACATGTGAATTAGGATTCATTGCAACATGTTATTGCCCATAGCTAAAACCAGGGTGGTTTTTCCATGAAGGGTTGTAAGAATTCCCAAGCAGGGCATCGAAATTACCCTTGAATCCTCCTATACCACTTACTTATTCTTGAAGCTGGGTATAGTCCGACATTCCTCAGTTGAATGACCTGTCTCACAAATCGCACACACCTTCTTGAAGGGGTTTGGGATGGATCCAGTTGGTCCTCTTCCGTATACCTCACGTAGGTCTCGCAGTCCTTTCTCAAGCATATCGAGTCGACTGTCTGCTATATAATTCTTTTCTAAGTGAAATAGGCCGGACGCCAATGGAGTGGTGGTCACTTGACTATTTCGATTTTGAGCATTAGGATCAGATGTATCCCATGATTGGGTAGTCTCATCTACATACCTCAGGTGAAGCTCAGCATCGTGGGCATATAGTTCGACAAAAGGACCACTACCAATGGTTTGAACGAGTTGTTTGGAATTAAGATTTAGTCCATTATAGAGAAAAGAAATGATTTGCGCTGTATCAAATCCATGATGGGGGCACGAAGTAACTAACTCATTGAAACGCTCGTAACATCGATGAAATGGCTCATTTTCTGATTTCTGAACGCTTGAATTTGAGCCTTTATGGAGATTGTTTCATGTGGTGGAAAGAATTTCTTGAGAAATCTAGATTGCAACTCGTTCCAAGATGGGATCGAGATTGGAGTTAAAAACCATATCCAGGTCTTAGCTTTATCTTTTAGCGAGAAAGGGAAGAGTTTGAGGCGGATCACCTCTTGTGTGCAAGTTTGATCATTGAGAGTATCACACACATCCTCAAATTCCCTGATGTGGAGATATGGCTTTTCAGAATCCATACCATGGTAATGGGGTAACATCTGGATCATCCCATTTTTAAAATGAAATTGCCCGGCATTATACGGGAGTATAATGCATCCCGGAGTGACAGTGCGCTCGGGATATAAGATTTCTCTCAGCGGGCGGTATGGGGACTCTTCCTCACCGACGACTGCACTACCATGTTGCGACATCTCTCTCTCTCTTAACGACTCGGTGTCCTCACTTGGCGTACTCGAAGTGTGCTCCGAAGTGTGTCCTAAGAAAGAAAATTGAGTGTTATTTGAGATTGAGTGTGACAGTGTGGGAGGTGGAATCCAGAACTGTGGGGCGTTAGGAGTGTGGGGGCTATCGGGGTCGTACTCAACTATTGGATTTTCGTGAATACGGGTTGGAGTATTATGGGGTGTGGGAGTTAGTTCAGAATTTTGCATTAACAACTTAGGAGAGATGATGATGGATCTTTTTGTGCTTTTTGATTTTTTTTTTATGTTTTTGGATTTTTGGAAATTTTTTGTCAAAGTTTTAGATTGATTCAGTCTAATCCTAAGTCTACCTAAATCCCCGACAACGGCGCCAAAAACTTGACGCGACTCAGAAAGTGTCTGTAATGTGCGTTATCTCTAGGCTCAAGTGCAAGCCTGTTGCGTTAGTAATAAACCCGTTAAGTCGGGATCGTATCTAGAGGGAACTAGGACAATGAAATTGTGACGACGTTGGATAGAACTTTAAACTATATGATGAGAAAAACAGGACGAGAATATAATCCCCCAACCCTAGTGTACTGCAGGTATAATACTAATCGTAAATTCAAATGACTGATTAGACCCAGAATTTAGTACTCCCAAGCATTACGTGTATGAGGTTCAAGCCCGCACCATACTTAATCAGAGGACGAGTAAATCGGTATTGCGATAATTACACTCGAATTGCATTCTGAAGCATCCCGGTCACCCGGAAGCAAATGAGATCCAAAGATCTATAATTGTCGTGTTCTTACGCAATACGATCGTAATAAATCACTAAATTCATAGGATTAATGTTATACACATGCAATTATCACATCAGGTTGGGTTCATGTATCCCGACCATATATAATCTAGCCTAACATGCTGAAACTAAGGAAAATAATTTTTGAATCGCAGAAAACCATGATTAGACTAAGGAAAAAGTGTAGAATGATGTGGAGAGGAATTGGACAGAAGGAATCAACTACTAATCTTACCAAAGAATTAAGAGCAGCAATTAAGAATACTTGGAATTATAGAAATCTGAATAATCTTCAATCTTTGAATTAAAATAGTAATCAATCCTCCAATTAGGGTTTTACTGAAAGGAATGGAAAATTCTATTAATTTTTCCGTCCTTAAAATAATAAAAACTTGGGTTTAAATACCCTACAGAAATTACAAGAGTTTTAGTTGCTTTAGGACTCTCCACTAGAGAAGGATAGAATTTCAAATCTCGATAGCCGGACCGGTCTGGGGACCCTACGGATCGGTCTTCTTGGAATGCAGACCAGTTCTTTTATTTTTCTGGCGGATCGATCCGGGGCAGATCGATTCTTTTATTTTTCTTCATTTGTGATCCATCTTCGGTCCGGGGTCCTCTGGAATGTGACACTGCAGACCGGTCCGGTCCTCATGCGGATCGGTCTGCCTTTAACTTTTTCTCCAACTTTGACTGCTTGTAACTTTCACACCGGAACTCTGATTGAGGTGCCGTTTCTTCCTATGTACTCGTAATTGAAGTCTCTTCAACTTTTATTTAGATGCCTCACCCGAATTCCGGGTAAAAATTACAATTTTTCCCTTTTGACTTTTCCTTCTTTTCTTTCTTGATTCTTCCGATTTCTTTCTTTCGTTATTGACATTAAATACCTGCAAAATTAGTACGAAATACCAGAAACTCGGTGTACTCGTTAGAATAAGTCAGTAGAAAGATTATGAGATAAAATCCAATCGATTACATTATTCGAGGTGCTAAAAGTACTTAAATGAAAGGGATAAATTTGGAAGAATTAATGCCAAATCAATTAGACTACACGCACTCTTAACACATTACAACACAGTTATGTACATAACACTACAATGTAATCAACCCCAACTCCTGTTTCTAAACCTTTTGTTTCTGTAGATCTAATTCAATATTTAGGTTGCAGATCAAACCTTGAGATATTTGCATGCACAGTTGGACGAAAGTCGAGCGAGGCAATGTATTACCTTGATGATACATCAGATGTTGTGAGATTGCTTCAAGGCCTTTCTACTTCTTCAAGTCCAAAGACTAAACATACTGTTCATTTCTCGGTTTCTTTTGACTGCATTTTTTGACATCATCATCGATGTATTACCTTGATGATACATCGATGATGATGTTGATAAAAAGAAAACTTTAATTTGTATTAGGTAAAAATTCTGTTATAATATGGTGTCAATTTGGTTAAAAAATTTGTGTATGTAAAGCTGCTAAGATAATGAATTAGAGTATAGGTTATGCTGGATTGTTGTTTGGTTTTGCATTATACCTAGCTATGAATTTATAATCTATTTAATATGGTAATCCATTTATTTGGATGATTTGCAGAGCTAAGAACATCTTACCAATATATATGAGTTTTTATTTCAGATTATGTTAGATTGGGGGCTAATATAGATTAACAAATTTACATGACTTTATATTTTTTTACCAATATTTATTAAATCTATATCGGCAAGTTGAATTAAATTGACTATGGTGTTTATATGTGGTCCAAAATGTTGAAATTGTTCACATTTTTGTTGTAAAAAAAATGTACTAAAATTTATGTGATTCTATACTTATAAAGTTTACACTTCTAACATATAGAACAATTATTATTTATATTATACATGACTTTATACTTTTCAAAATTATCAGCGTGCCTTCACGCACGGGCATACCCTAGTATATATATATATATGTGTGTGTGTGTGTGCTTGCCAATTTTGTAAAAAATTAAAAAAATTATATTTAAAAACAAATTTAACAAACGCACACCAATAATTATAAACATAAAAAATTGACTTTTAAAACTGTATTTAAAAACAGCATTTAAATCGAGTTTTCTGAATACAGAACCAAACGGGCCCTGGCTTTCAATATTAATTTTGTGATAAATAGATCTGTAAATCAAAAGTTATGGTCATTTGAAGATTAAAAAATAGAAAAATAAAAAAATCAACCACTCGAGTAACTTATCTTCAATAGTTATCGGTAATTGATTTAAAATCGGTAAATTTATCAATTAAAAATCTCAAAAATTAGGAATATGACTTATTTTATGGTTGACAAGTCAATGGAACTTATTTGTGGAAAATCTCTTTAAATGGGACATGTATGTAAAAGCCCCCTAAAAAACTTAATTTTATTCAACTGAGGAATACTATTTTTAGTTACCATTTTGGAAGGGAATCATTCAATTAACGACTTCACCGTTAACTTGTATTTTTTTCGATATGAAAGTCCCAAAGATTTTGGGAGACGAGATTTATTTTGGAGACTGCTAGTGCAGGTGTTAGCTATCGTAAGTATCAATTTGGTGATATGAATTGACTTGAGGACTTAAAGTGTTACAATGACTTTTGGAGATAGATACGAGTGATGCTTCGTGGCAGAACGTGGTATGTCGTTATTTTCATAGGTATGCCTATTTATATAGTTATGATATATATTATATGTTTGTTCATGGGGTAAGTGCGTGTAGGATTGGGTGTCCAATCGTGAAATTTTACGGGTAGGCACATGTGAGCCTTATTTTAGTTTGCGCATTTACGCTTCATTGATTTTCGAGGACGAAATTCATGTGCTAGTGGGGAAGTATGAACAACTCGTAATTTTATTCGGTAATTCATTATATTAATTAGTCATTCGAAAGGCTAGCTTAAAAGACTCCTAATATGAGTATATATAAGTCCTGGGCTGTTTAAAATAGTCCTCAAAACATAAAACTCTCTAGGAAAAAAAATGTTTGTCACAATTCTAGGGCGTGACTAATGGGCGAACTATTTTAGTTTTAATAGGATTCTAATGCCACTTAAATTCTCCAATCTTCCTCCACTTAAATTAATACAGGGTTAGGACTTTTCAAACATATTTTGACAACCTCTAAGAGAAGTAGACCCTTATAATTTTCATCTTCTTCCACCTCCAAACCCTATCCCCATTTTTGAACAAGATTCAACCCAATTTTTGAAGGCTTAATCGGTGTTTTCTCAAGATTGTTCAAGAAATGTACCTTTGCCAATTTTTTGAGAGGAACGCATTCATATAATCAGGAATTTCAACTGACTTTTCTTCAATCATGGATACTCTATTCTCTTCCTTTAGTATTATGCGTTTTAACGCCTAAATATTTTTCTTAAAATAAATTAGCAACTTTAATTAGAAAAAGTGAAAACTAATTTGGTAATATTTTTACGAAATTTTATAATATGAAATCAGATTTGAAACCCTTAGGTGCATAGGATAGAGTTTTGGGTTTTGGTTATTATGGATGTAGGTTCGCATGTAGAATTTTATAAAGTTTATTTAAATGAAAATGACGCGTGTATAAACTCATAAGATTATGTAGTTAATGAAAGTGGACGATTATTATGTGCTTCATAAATTTGCATGTTGATTAATAAAAAAATATTGGATGGAAATAATTGTGTTAAGAATGACGACATTGTTATTAATTAAATTAAATTAAATTAAATTGTGCCATTATGAGCAAATTGCAATATCGTTCATATATGTCGTTGGATTGTGTGTTTGATTCTTATTCATATTTGCCATAGTGGGGACGACGGGGTCTTTTTGGGTAGTGTGCTCTCACCTATATTTTAGAATGCTTGCTATGTATGGGACTAGTGGGTAGGCCTTAGTCGCGATTAACTCTACCTATGTATGGGACTAGTTAGTGCAGATTTTTACGAATTGGATATTCCGGGGTGGGGCTGATTTTTATGTTGTGTCGTCATTTTGCTAGCCTAGGCATAAGACTAGGAAGACATTATTGTTAGAAAATCATCCTATAAATAGAGTAGGACGTATTTGTGTTTTGGGGGCCCTTAGGTATGGGACTAAATGTGTCTTTGAGGATCTCACATCGATAATAAGGGTGGGTTAAATACATTAGAATAATGAGAAAGATGAGAAATTGATAATTACCTAAGATAATAAAACGGGTATTACAATGAATTTGCGACGAGAGTATGTGCAAGGCTGACAGTTAAACGGACCGACTGGCTATAACGTAGTGGGTGTGTGTTGGCATCACGAGTGTGTGAAGGGTGATAGTTAAATAGGCTGATGGGCTATAGTGATGTGTTTTCCTTGGAACCTCACGAGTGTGTGCAGATCTAGAGCTGATAGTATAGCAGGCTGGCTGGCCATAGTGAGGGGAATGGATCTGGTGTAGAACAGCGGGAGTCCCACAACCAAACAAATAAAATGAGATAGATATTTAAGTGGGAGTCCCACAAATGATATTAATAATGTTAGAAATTAATAACTTGACTAATTGAAATTAAGTTAGATGTATGAATAATTGCACTTTGATTTTGAGGTGGCATAGTTGCGTATTTTAGCATATGACGTTTATTTACTCGTATTGTTATTAATTATCTTGTTTGAATTTAAACTATGCTATTATGATATTTATCATGTATAATGCTATTGTCTGGGTTCTCGGACCCTAATTAAAGGGATTAGTGTGTATTCATGCTCGGGGCTCTGACCCTGTGCGTTGACTAAATTTTTTAGGTATAAGTATTGGAGTAGCTGCATAGGAGTTTGGAGTTATATCTTGGAGGTGCAACTGGAGTTCTATTTATTTTTATGCTTAGTAGTTTAGTTTATTTCCATTCCTTCGCGTTTATATTGAGACTCGGTTAATAAATTTGGTGGGCCAATTGGTTCCATAGTTGGTACGGTTTATTTAGATATTTCATTTGGATTTAGTTTATTGGAGTTTATATTTAATTGGAGAATTGGTTATGTTTCGAGGTTAGCATGATGATGGATTTTAGTATCGCATTTATGGTTTTATTAGTTATATTAATCTGATAAATATCGCTTGGAATGAATTTATCATGTCTCATATTTGTCACATACTAAGAATGATAATTTATTTAGTAGGGCCCGACATAGTTTTGGTGGCAGCCGATACCAGAATTACGCGGGGTGTTACATCCGATCACTACGCAGTACATCATCCCTTCGCCCATCATTGGATACTTATTTAAATTAGGTTTCAATATTTTCAAAACTAGGTTAAACATAAGTAAACAACTAGGATACCCCACATACACTTAAGCGTACCCTAAATAAATAAACTCTCTCATAACGTACATATATATTTCCTCATTTATTTACTAAATAAACTTTACGGTCAATAACCTCTCAAGACCTGAACAAAGCACAATACGTGCACGCGACTATAGGATATCATTCTCTCGCGTGTCTACTTAGTATAATCCAATTCTCAACGTCAAATAGTAAAATTAAAAAAACCCAACCATTCTTCTACCTTAATTAAAATTGCACCATTTTCCTTGTTGTTTACACCATAATAAACTTAACTTACGAATTATGTCAACCATCACTCACTTGGATAGCCTCCCCCATACTCAAATGTGTTCGTATAAATCCCATGACCATTTCCACCGATCTGACCTGACCCAACTTCAGGGACCGAATTGATTCATCCCTAGGGCCGAATCGATTCGCACCGGCAGTGAGCCCAGAATTTCCTATAATTAAAATAGGTCATCTTCTCTAATATCCATTAACGACTTCTAAGCTTTGTAAACCTCAATTTTATCAACTATGAATTCATATTAACTAACGAAATACATACACATGGTTTTATAATAATTCTAAACATAAATTTTCCTACAATAAAGACCATCCCAAAACCACCACTAAAAATTGCGGTCTTGCCCACCCCTTTAACAGAAAAATCATAACTAATTCAAAAAAAGTCAAAAAATACAAAACTGGTGGCCATGCTTAGTAATATTAAGATCTATAATTTTATAACCCGAATTGCTTCACCCCTAGGCTGAAGAGATTCACTTATGGGAAGAAACCAAAATAGCCTAAGGACTAATAAGATGAAGCCTCCAAAATCTCCATCAATGCCCAAACCAAGCACCAAAAGAATACCCAATCGATACCCTAACCCAATATAAGTATATGTGTAAGTTTCCAAACCTTTTTACACCATCCTATGGGTCCAAGAAATTCAAATCCAATATTCAAACTTGATGATTCAAACTTTGTAACATAACTCATCTTTAAATCAACTTAGGGTTTATTCATCATCAATTCTATCTTTAACCTCAAATTAACATGGAAATAATTCAAAATAACCAAGTTTCATTCTAAAAAATAAATTATATTTCATATCTACATCCTTTAATCCATCAATTTCATTTTTTAATCATCAAGATAAAACTAATCAATACAGGATAGATTCTTCTCATTATTAATCAAGTTTCTAAAAAATACGGGGGCATGATCGATGCGTGGAGGCAAGCCTTAAGCCTCAGAAGCCTAGGCGGACCTTAGGCGTAAAAATGCGTGAAAAGGCATTTAGGACTTTTAAATATATTTAAATATTTTTTTAACCATAACATGGCTTTTAAAATACTAAAATTGTACATATCATAAAAATATGTCTAAATATTTGCAAATTAGAATACTATTTGATTATTTTGGACGAGATAATGGTCCGGTTTGTAAAAAAAATCTTTAAAAGGTGATATCTTTTCATTAAAGCATTGTTGTTTTTAGAAAAAAGTTCCCCTTAAGGGTTTTACCAAGAATAAGGCGTAAAAATCTTAATGCATGGTGTTTCTCCCAAGCCTCAAGCCTAGGCGGGTTTTTTAGAACACTGTTATTAATTAATTCAAATCATAAATCATCATCTGAATCAGTCTCCAATATAATTAAAAACACCAAAATCATATGAGAAGGCATTCATATAAATTAAGAATGCATTATTGAAGATATTGCGAGAAAACTCTTTCCTTATGGTGGGAGATTGAATAATTCCTCTTAAATTTCCCTTATATTCTCCTCTTTTGCTCCTCTTCCAACTTGTTAACTTCTCCCAAAAGGTTTGTGGGTGTTAGGTTTAATTAAAAAAAATGGATAGGAAACCTAATTAGGGTGGCTTATATTATAATTAAACTCCTTAATCTCCTATCTCCCCATAAGGCCTAAATTTTGGCCCTTTAAAGAGCCCGAAATTCTAACCCGGAATAGCCAAAAATCTCTCCTAAGGGTATACCTACCCACGGACCAATTTAAAGCAATAAAAACACATAAATGGGCATTTGTGTTAGCCCAAAGTACAGTCTTAATGAGACTACCCATATCTCACGGTAATATCACATTATGTTGATAATTTATTCACTCAATTATTCTACGTGTACACATTTTCAATTACCATTTAAATGGTGCCAAATTATCATTACTAAGACAAATATGTAAAAATTAATTCCGTTTATTAATTTATCAATAACTTGATAAATAGTTATTATAGTCTATGAAAACACGGGATATTACAGTTAATCAATCCAATAACGCTAAAAATAGCATGCTTTTCTCAAATATCGAATAGGTTACCTGTTGCCCATCCTTAAATATAATTGAGTGATTAAGCACTTTTAAACCTCTGAACATCTAACCATTCCAATAGGGGTCTACTCTCACCAGTCTCCTTCACAACGTCGTTATGATAACACCATACGTGATCATACAAAACTTCATGTATCTGAGGTCGTCACTAGCCATAAAGTTCTCAAAATAATCAAAAAGTTTACAATATAATTGCTTCTCATCACTCATATCTTTAATACTAAGATAAATCCATCATTGGTTAACCATACCACGTAGCCATCCTATAAACTATACCACCGCCAGCATATAACCCATATAAATACTCCAAACCCAAAAATCACCTCCAATAGACATACACATGTCATAAGTCAAAATCATTATCATCATTACATTAATTATGAAAATCCATAGTGGGACATTTCCACCACCCAAGAATAACTAGTAGAACTCATAAGGTATTCATGGAACCCATTAATCATTCAAACCTTTTCTAACTCATAAATAAGTGATAACGACATAAACGTTCACATGTCCACCACTATCCAACATCTAGGGAAGAATATACACATAATTTTCCCGTACACAATAAATTGCATATTCAGTTCTATATGGAATGATGTCTGTGACCAGCAACACCAAGTCCTCGTGAACACTAACCCATAATCCACGTGTTTGAATCAACAGTCACTCTGCAGATAAAGAGACAACTCTAAAAAAAACCATTACGCCCAACCAAGGAACATCACTATACAACATATAGATATTATGAGCATCGCTCTTCATTATATCCCAGATCCAAGAAATACATCATAGCCAACCTAAGATCCTCACATCATTGCACCTACTCTTGACAAGGTGATCCTTCCTAAAACATGCGAAACCCACGCCTATAACCCCAATGCCCGTAGAATGACCACCATATGAAATCTATAAAATCTCAATTGAACCATCCTTGATTTCACTCTACCATTGACCAGGCATAAATTCTTCTGAATTTAGCCCCTTAAGTTAGTGATTTTAATATCTCAAACAAAGTAATTGAACCATTTTTATGCCATATCATTCCATTGTCTGTTCCTAACAATATTCCCTAGTTTTTGTGTAATTTTGATGAAGTTTTCAGGAATGGAATGCAAGAAAGAATCCAAAAGAAAAGAAAAGATGCAAGCAAGAAATGTCAAAGGGCAAAAGCTTAAATTCCATTCAGAATTCGAAAGTGACACCAAAAGTGAAGTTGAAGAGCATGAGTTCACAAGAGCATAGGAAGAAACGACATCCAAATCAGAGGTTTAGATAAGAAGATATGGCCAGTCAAAGTTGCAAGGAAAAAGTCAAAGAAGAAGAAAATCGGACCGATCCGGGTAGGATCCGGACCGATCCGATTTGACCAAGTCCAGTACACCCCGGATGGATGGCAAACCGATGGAAGCGATAAAAGAACCGATCCGACTACAATCGGACCGATCCGGGAGAAATAAAAAGAACCGATCCGATGGATATCAGACCGATCCGATTAAGATCCGGACCGATCCGGTCATGCAAAATCCTGGCATTAATTTGCCATTTATTGTGCAGATTTAATGAGTGCGTAGCTGTGAAGCTTGTGCCACAAGCAGGGTTGGCTGTCAAATTTCGATGATTTGTGCTATAAAAGCCAAGCCCTACATCATTTGAGGGAGGCTAGGGTTGAGAGTTCTAGAGAGAGTTTTTGGTCAAAGTTCTAGGTTAAATTTCCAATTTCTTCGAGAGTTTGCATGAACCCTAGTTTGTATTCTGAATCTCAATTCCGTTTTTGTTGCTGAATTCAAGTAAAATCATTTTATTCTCTTTTTCTTTAATATTTGCAAATCTTTTACAATGTTTTGTAGCTTCATAATTTCATATGTGAATTTGTTTTTGAACAAAATCATGAGTAGCTAAATTCCCAAGGGTTGGGGTACATGAACTCAATCCAAAGGCAAATTATTTGTATAGAAAATAGAGTTTGAATTAAAATATTGATTGAATCGTGAATGAAAATCATATATACATTGTCAATCTTTTAATCTCTCTCGCCCTAGGTACTTGAGATGTTTAAGAACGCTTTGTGTGTATAGTTTGTCGTTCACCGCTTTATATTTATCTTTGATTTCATATGATGCGGGCTTGAACCTCATATATGTAATGCTTAGAATTTATAAAGACTGGATTTAGTCGAGAATTTTAATTTATAATTCTAGTATTCTTTAGAATAATTTGTTAAGGATTGAGGGATTGTACCCTACCCTATTTTCTCTAATTTGTTAAACCCAAGTTTCTTTGTTAATTTCAAATTGATTTCCTTAAGTAAATTTTTAGAAATTTTCCCACAAACTAATCATCTTTTTATTTCTTTTAAGAAATCATTTCAAGATTTAGTAATTTTTCTTGTTACTGATTGACAATCTTGATCCCTCTGGAGACGATCCCGACTTATCGGGTTTATTACTTGAGCGACAAGGCTTGCACTTGAGCCTAGATAAAAATGCACTTCTGAGACAAATACTCAGTCGCGTCAACCATATCTAGAATCTAGATTTGGTACACACCAACCACAAGGCAAAACTCCACATGTCATAAAATTTTGAATCCCAATTCATCTTATGAGTTCTCTCTCTCGGTTCAACTCGTTATTTCGTAACATCATCTTCGATTTTTCCCTAATTGGATCTAATAGGGGTACTCTCAATCTTACATTTGAAATTACATCTGTTAATCAAAACATGCACTTTCTTTGAGCTTCTTGAAAGTCACTTGCTCTTAAACCTTATTTATAACTAATACATCAACAAAATACACACATATAATACACAGAAAACTCCATCCTCAAAAAAATATCTAAGTGGGTCTTCTGAACTCGAACTAATAAGAAAATCAATACTCTCCTATCTAATTTCCACTCACTCAAGTGTATTGCAATTTGTTTTTAACTAGTCTCCAACCAAAATTTCGTACCCACACGATGATCCTACTCCTAAGTCCAAACACTATCATATTATCATCATCCTAATTATAAAAGGGTTAGTAACATAAATGAGCCTTACTCAAATCTGAGTGCAACACTAATTACAATCTCTAATGGGAATTAATTCACACATAAATTTATCATCAAAGTCCTTATATTTTTCTACAACGAAGCAATCCATTTCCCTCTTTCTTAGGTATATAAAATTTCATATGGTCATTCAACTATACTAAGTTTACATCACAATCCATATTACCAAAAGTAGAACCTAAAACTTGAATAGTCTCCTCAAAACTCAAATTCCTTAGTATCCCCCTAAAATGGACTCAACGTGAAACAAATTCACTAACTTGTGCCTATAAACGTCTCTAAATTACAGTATTTACCCCCAGTGTGCTAATTTCTCATAATCATCTCATAACTACGGTGAACACCATTATCCAAACACTCGTCCTATACTAGACCACTAATTCATAATGATCTTCATTATAATGCTTATCTAAGCTCTAATACTCATAAAGTCTTGTCAACTCTCAAATGGAAACGAATGATGTCAGCACACATCATTGCGACACCAGAGTACAAAATCCTACAACAGTATCTAGACACATCAAAGAATGCTCAGGAGAAAAATGAAACGAACGCAACACAGATCCTAAGGACACTAAAACATTAATGCTTTGATACCAACTATCACATCCCATGATTTTCTATGCCTAGTTGATCAATACACGTATGAAATATCGAGGATATCTATATAATTTTGTAGAAGGGTGCCTCAAGTTTGGCTATTATATGTTAGGGTGAGGGTCCCTCGACCACATAAAAGGCTATGTTAAGAAGGAACCCCAGGGTCCCTTAACAACAGAAATTCGTATTGGAGAAGGAACCCCCCCAGGGTCCTCAACAATAGAAATTCATATTGGAGAAGGAACCCCCAAGGTCCTCAATAATAGAAATTGATATTGGAGAAGGAACCCCCAGGGTCCTAAGTAACAAAATATCATATTGGAGAAGGAACCCCCAAGGTCCCTCGACCGCATAAAGGCTATATTGAGAAGGAACCCTCAGGGTCCCTCAAAAATAGATATTCATATTGAGAAGGAACCCCCAGAGTCCCTCGACCACAGAAAGGATATATTGAGAAGGAACCCCCAGGGTCCCTCAACCGCAGAAAGGCTATATTGAGAAGGAACCCCCAGGGTCCCTCAAGCGTAGACATTCATATTGAGAAGGAACTCCCAGGGTCCCTCAACAGCAGGAAAGGCTATATTGAGAAGGAACCCCCAAGGTCCCTTGAGAGTAGATATTCATATTGAGAAGGAACCCCCAGGATCCCGCAACACTAGAAAAACATTTGGGTGAAGGAACCCCAGGGCCCTTAACCAAAACCTTGGGCGAGGGACCCTCAAGCCCCCCCCCCCCCCCCCCCCCCCAGCTACCAGAAAAAAAGCCAGGATGAGGGAGTGGCTGCCATAAACAACCCCTCATCATGAAAATTCACAGTTTAAAAGAGCAAAAGTACTAACACTTAATTTCTTGTTCATGTAGCCTAGTATAGCGGGAAGGACTCAAGTAGGCTAGTTGGGATCTCTAGGGAGTTTTGTCTTGGTGACTAAGGAATAAGGTTTATTGAGTAAGACTCAACCACTTAGCACTTTAGGATCGAGAGAATACTAGTAGGAAGACCCCGTGAGTTACTCAAGACCACACACATTTCACACATAGTCACAAGTGAAATGAGCAGCCAAATGGTTGCTCATAAGAAATTAAATTTTACAAAATGATTTTCTTAAGAAGAGAGGGTCCTCAAGGCCCCTCTCAAGAAAAAAATAATTTTAGAGGAGAGGGGTCCTCAAGGTCCCCTCCCCCTCAAAATTGACAATTTTAGAGAAGGAGGTCCTCAAGGCCTCCTCTCTCAAGTTTACAAAGTTTGTACCACAAGTTACCATTTTAAAAGATATTTACCAAATCAAATATTTTGTCTCCATTAGGAGACATATTTACTTTTTGACTTTTGTTTGCACCAGGTGGCACCTGTCTGAGGGGACAGACTGCTACACACAGGTAGGGATAAATGGTACATGTCAGACCTTTTCCCTCACCAACCCTCTCAATTTTGGCGCCCAAAAGTGCCAACTCAGCCCTAGTCTCCAATTATAAATCGAACCCATGGGCAAGGTCAAAAGATATAGAATTCAAGTTACATTGTTACTCTGCCAAAATCACACCAGAACTACCTAGTATTCTCTCCCTGCTCATTCTCTTAGTGCTAAGTGCCTTGTTCTTTCACTCCTCACCCGACAGCCATCATTCTCAGGAGTTTCTCTTGAGAAAAGTTACTATTCTTATTATGGAGATCTTCTTCCAGGGAGTAAGTTAAAGTTTGAGCTCCATTGTTACCAAAAGGAGAAGGTTTCATCAGAATTTGCACCAGAAGTTCTTGAGAACCTTGAAGGCAGTGTCCATTGGAGTGGGTCACACCTCACCCTTTCCAGATATTCATAGACTCCAGTATCACTACCCTCCTACATTTGGTGACTCCGTTGGGAGGTATTCTCACTTTCATCGACAAAGAAGGTTTGAACGTGTCCGAGCATGTAATTTTTTATGACATTCCATCGGGGAATGGAACTCGCAGTGAACAGACTACTCAGGAAGAAGTGGTGGTGATCGGAGCCTAGGCACCTGCTCCTCAGGGAGGGAAGACCAGCTCACCGATAGTGGCTCCGATGGCAGGTATAAATCTCATGGAAATGTTTTTTAACTTTTTGAAGCAAAATAATGTAGACCTATCAAGTTTGGGTGAAGGTTGTGTAACCCAGTTACTGCCCCCTCTGGAGGGGTAGCCACCCCAGTTGTAATTCCGATAGAGACGATTCCTCCATGAAAGGTGGTTTCGGAGCAGGTTATAGCACCATCAGGCTCACCAGTAACTAAGAGCACGAGTTTGGAGAACTTACCCTCCAAGGCTGTTACCATGGAGGAGGTGAAGAAGTTGCTCTCCTCCTCTCAAAGGGAGGGTCCTCATCTATATGAGGAGTATATTCCAGAGGGGTATATTCCACCAAAATTTATCGGGTTCAGTGGCAAAGGGGAGAACCTAAGAGAGCACGTAAAGAGGTTTATTGAGTATTTGGTAGTACATGCTGGTGATAAGAATCTGAGGTTGAGGGAATCCTCTAAGACCCTCACAGGGAAGGCTTACACATGGTATTCCTATTTGGCACCTAACAACATCCCTACTCGGGAAGAGGTGCACCGACAGTTCCTTCAGAAGTTCTTCGTAGCGGAGGATGAATTCACACTGAGGCACCTGGCATAAGAGGTCCATAAGCCTGGTGAGGAGTTAATGCAACATATTAAATGCTTTCGTGAGAGAGAATTGGATGTACATGAGGATGTAGCGTAGGCAAGTTTGCTGCAGATATGTGTCGAAGGACTCTTGGAGGAATACAAGTTGCACTTGATCAATGAAAGTAGAGATGGAACTTTTAGAGAGTTCACTATGGCTGCCAGCAACATAGCTATTATTATCAAGCCAAAAAGCCTCGAGTTGGAGGATGCAGGTGCCACTGACTTCTGGGAGGTTTCAAGTTTCAAGGAGGCAGACAGTTAAATATGTAGATAGGAATCCCAAAGGAAAGAAGGGAGGTTCTGGGGCCAAGAACAGTAGTCCCAGAAACAAGAGGAAGTTTGGGGAAGATGCCCCAACGCCACTACCCTGCAGCGTAGCAGAAGCTATGGATTGTTATCGTACCTTGGTACGAGAAGGGGTAGTAGGTCCTCCTCACTCGAAAGGAGAAACACCAACAGCAGATGACAAATCCAACCCAAAGTACTTCGAGCTACACCAGCGGGTGCAGCACTCTACCAAAGACTGTTACTATCTGAGAAGGATCATTGGAGAGAAGGTGGTCAATGGTACCTTATAAATCCCTCTTGTATATGTTAATGAGAACCTACTTCCATCACATCACTTCAGTACTGCCAATATGGTAGTTGCTTAGGATGAAGAAGCAACCCAAGAGCTGATGGAGTGGGAGAGTGGTGTCCAGTTATACAAAGGGTTGGAAAAGTTGTCACGGAGAAGAGTTGAGCTGGAAAGAAAGCGAGAGGAGTGGTTCTTCACTCTGGAACAAAAAGAGGATGGAAGTGGGGAAATTGAGCAAGTGACCACCTCAGAGGGCGAGGTGAATGTCATCCTTGCTCTGGATGAAGGTGGACCTCCAAAGTAGAGTATGTTTGCAATGCCCAGACGTACGAGGTATACCTAGATTCTGAGTGTGAGGCCATAGCAAGGAGCCCCAAATTCAAGTGTTTTTTGACAAGATATGGGTGAAATATGACACAAGAACAACCACTCATTAAATTAACAGGGGCCAATTGGGAGGCTGATCAAGAGGTATACTTTTGAGGTGGTATTTTCAGAGGTAAATCGGCAGGTGCCTTACTTCTATAACCGTCCATTATATGTTACATCCATGATCTATGGAGTCTCATTTACCAGAGCGTTAATGGATGGAGGAGCATCCATTAACATCATACCCATCAGTACATTATATGAGATCGAAATTTATCAGGTAAAGGTAGTGCCAGTACCACTAGTGATTTCCGAATTTGACAATGCTGGAATGCAATCCATCAGATATGTAAATATGGGAATTAAGTTGGGAAATTTCACTTCCCATATCAAGTTCCATGTTATCAATGCTAATACTAGTTACCAGTTACTCATTAGAAGGGTATGGATGCACACCCATAGTACCCTCCACTTACCATCAGTGTGCAAAGGCCAGCATTAGAGGTATAAAGATAGTCATCAAAGCCACACAGAGACCCTTGTCCATTGAGGAGGCCCATCAGGTAGATGTTTATTTCTCCATGGAATTGGATGAGGAAAGAAAGGTCACCGCAAGGAAGTTAGACGGGAAGCAAGTAGTTGAAGAAAGTGTCCACCAGAAGAAGTTTGTTCATGATTACTTGGGGGGAAGGGTGATCCACCACATAGCAAATGGAAAGAGGAAAGTGGAGAAAGTGGCTAAGCCTCCTTGAACCTGCAAAAAGATGATCTTGCTCGATGGCAAGGTCATCTACTGCTTATAATAGTCTTCACAGGTGATGTTCTGGGATGAGAGCACCGACCCGGCACCTAAATATTTTGTGTTGATAAATCCCATATCATCGAGCATGTCGAGGAACCGCAAGAAGCTCCAGAATGCATGCAGGATGGACCCAGAGAGCAGCTACAAGAGTTAGAGGAGATCAATTTGGAGCCAGAAGGGGGTGAGAGCATACCCATCCTAATCTCTAAGGGTATGGAACCAAAACAGAAGGAAGAGATCATGGACTTACTCAGGGAGTTCAGTGATGTGTTTGCATGGAAGTACATGGAGATGCCATGAATAGACCTAGAGGTGAGATCCCATAGATTGAACATGCTCTCCAATGCCCTCCCATTGAGGCAAGCTACACGCATATACAAAGCAGACATTGACTTGAAGATAAAAGCTGAGGTGGAAAAGTTATTGGAGACATGATTCATCAAGCCTATCCAGCATCCCATGTGTCTTTCTAGCGTAGTGCCCGTGGCGAAAAAAGACAAGAGCCAAATCGGAATCTGTATAGATTTTTGTGACTTGAACAGGGCATGCTCCAAAGATGAATTTCCCTTTCCAAGCATACATAGCTTTGTTGACGCTACCATGGTACATGAGATGTATAATTTCATGGACGGGTACGTTGGCTACAACTAGATTTAAATGGATCGAGTGGACGCGAAGAAAACATCCTTTCGCACACCCCTAGGAAACTTCCACTATATAGTCATACCGTTTAAACTGAAGAATGCTGGGACCACATACCAGAGATCCATGATAGAAATTTTTCTTGACCTATTTCACGACATATTAGAGTTTTATGTGGATGACCTAGTGGTGAAATCCAAAAAGGAAATCAAACACATACAAGACCTCAGAAGGGTGTTCGAGAGGTGACGTAGGTATAAGATGCGAATGAACCCTTCCAAGTGTGCCTTTGGGGTCACCGTAGGAAATTTTATGGTGTTTGTTGTAAACAGCAGGGGGTGCAAGTTGACGTGGAAAAAAATGAAAGCCATAATGATGATGCCACCCCCAAGAGTTAGAGACAACTTAAGAGCTTCCTGGGAAAAGTATCTTATCTGAGGAGGTTCATACCTGCACTGACAGAAGTAACTCACCCTTTCACACCCCTTCTGAAAGACAAAGCTAAATGGATTTGGGGAGATGAGAAAAAGAAGAAGGCCTTCGAGAAAATTAAGGAGATTCCATCCTCCCCATCCATAATGGTTCCACCAGAAGCGGGGGCGCCATTACTGCTATACCTTACTTCAATAGAGAGGTCCATAGGAGCATTGCTGGCCTAAGAAAGTCAAGGAGTAGAAAAGTCGGTGTACTACCTATCAAGGGTGATGTCAAGTACAAATTCCATATACACTAATGTAGAGAGGCATTGCTTGGCCTTAGCGTTTGTTTCCCAGAAGTTGAGACACTATTTGCTAGCCTTCACACTTCATATAGTCACTAAATGTGACCCCATCAAGTACCTCCTCGCACGGACAGTACTTGTGGGACAAGAAGCAAGGTGGTTTTTGATCTTATCAGAGTATGATTTGAAATGCATAGCACCTAAGGCCATTAAAAGCCAAGCAGTAGCAGATCTGCTTGCCCATTTTCCAAGTGGAAATTTTGAGCCACCTAGCAAAGAGCTAATTGGGGAGAACTTTCAAGCATACATGGTGGAAGAAATGGAAAAGTGGTCTATGGAGTTTGATGGTTCCAGTGCTCAAGCAACAAGGGGTGCTGGTATTATATTATCAAATGGGACGGAGAAGATCACTCTCTTTCAAGTTGGATTTTGAATGCTCGAACAATGAGGCTAAGTATGAGGCCCTCATTTTAGGGATGCTGGAGGCACTCAGAAGGGGGATTATGGTGTTGTGCATACGAGGGGACCCCAACTTGGTAGTAAAATAGGTCAATGGGGAGTTTGCCCTCAAGAATGCCAATTTAGCACCCTACATGTACATCATCCAGAGGTTACTAGGATAATTCTGGGAGGTAACTATGGAGAGGCATGCATGAATAATGAACATGCATCCCGATGTACTTGCCATAGTAGCACAAAAGCTAGACATGGATGAGTCGAAAGCAACAATCACAGTACGACGAAGAACAGTGCCCACTATAGTAAAATCTTTGTTCCCAAGCAACGAACTAGAAGATTGGAGACACTTAGTGGTGAGGCAGCTCAAAACTAGAGAAGGGACGATGAAGATGTTAGAGTTAGACAACTATCATATGCTACAGGGAACACTCTATTTAGAGAGTCCGGACTAAAATTTCTAGCAAGTTGTGTCAGAGAGGAAGAAACTAAGGGAAGGTTGACATAAATGCACCAAAAGCATTATGGAGACACCGATATTCCTCTCTATCGACGATTGCAGAGGGGTGGGTACTATTGGCCCACCGTGAGTGTAGAAGTTGGTCGCCTTCAATAAAGTTGTCTAAAGTGCCAAGCTAATTTTGACCAGCCAACGGAGGGCAACTTTGTGGAAGCCTTTGAATATTGGAGATAGCTATATATAGCAAATCTGAGAGATGGAGAGCTACCCTCAAAGAATGCGGATGAAATTTATCGGCGAAAAAGGATAGCCCATTTTTATTTGGTGGAAGGAGAACTTTACAGAAAAGGGTACAATGAGAAGGCGCTAAGGTACATAGCTAAAAAGGACATAGAGAGGGTGCTGAAAGGAGCTCATGAGCCCTTCCATATAGGGGGTGCTAAATTGTATGACCAACTGATGATGTTGGAGTACTATTGGCCAACCATGGAGTCTGACTCCATTGGGTATGTGAAGAAGTGCAAAGCTTGTCAAGTGCATAGCAACATGGTGTATGCTCCTTCCATCAACCTGCAAAGCCTGGAAGCTCCCTATTCCTTCCATACATGGGCATTTAACCTAGTTGGATAGATCAGCTGAGCCTCTCATGGCAAAGCTTTTATCAGTGTGGCTATAAAATTGTACACTAAATGGGAAGAAGCCATCTATCTAAGGAGAGTGACTGCCCAAGTGCTAACCCAATTTATAAAGGAGTATATCATATATTCAGGTTTGGTATACCCAAGGTAATCTTAACAGATAATGGGAAGCAATTCGTATGCAAGGATATGGCCCTCCTCACAGACAAATATAAAATTATGCACAATATCTCATTCATCTCCTACCCTAAGGGCAATGGCCAAGCGGAAGCTACCAATGAGAGCCTGATAAATATTTTGAAGAAAATGCTATTGAACATGCCAGGGGCATGGGATGAGAAATTTCCCATGGTGCTATGGGATTATCGTACTTCGAAAAGAAAACTGATAGGATTCACCCCGTTAACCCTAGTATATGAGATCGAAGTTGTCCTACAAGTCGAGTTGGCGGTACCCTCAACCAGAGTTGCTCTTAGCAACGGGCTCATCCCTAACCCAAGGCATGTACACCTAGAGGCACTGGACGAGCATAGAGACAAGGCGATGGATAACTTCAAAGTCTACACCCAACAACTTTCCAGAGCCTACGAGAACTTGGTCAAGCCTAGGGAGTTCTAGGTGGGAGACTTGGTCTTGTAAGCATCCACTCACCATCTCTGCAGCATGTCGGCATCAAAGTTTAAACCTAACTGGGAAGGCCCCTTTGTCGTCAGAGGGGTGGGCAAGTCGGGTTATTACCAGATTTCAGAACCAGAGAGTGATTGCCTCTAGTCCATCAATTGCAAGTGGCTGAAGAAGTATTATGCTTAGTACTGTTAGTAAAATTTTCATTTTTGTAAGTAGAATCCAAGGTTTGCTCTTATACTATAAAAGCTCATTTTTTATGAAAAATGACAGAGCAATACCATATTGTAAATAATACACAACAGTAAAGAAATAAAATAGCAACACTTTTGATCATTGTTGATGCTTGCCTTGATTACTCATCTATATGAGATATACCCAGTAGAATATATATATATATACACACACACTTTCTACTATACTAGAAGAGGGTGCATGAAAAAAAAAGAGGAACTTTGCTCACTACACTTGGGGGTGAGTCCATCATAAGAGAAAGTATACTGAGAAGAGTCCTCCCATGCACAAGACAGTTTTATCTTTAGTCACCTGACCAGTAGGAGGACAACCTCTAAGTAATAAACTTTTTTTTGGTTCTCAGAGAAATGCTTTACTTGACTAGATTAATAGAAATGTGAAGAAGGGGGTCAAATTCCCCCTCTCTATTATTCTTTGAGAACAGGAAAGCTCTTAAAGAAAATGTAGAGCAAGGACCCCATAGACTAGGGGCTAGTTAATTTAAATCTTTTTTTAAATAAAACAAAACTTAAAAGGAAGGATATGGGGTCACCCCCCTCCAATCTATTCCTTATGAACACGACAGGAGGGGGTGATCCAAAATAGTAACATGCAAACACCTCGCAGTCATAAGAGGTGCGTTTCAGAGAACAATGGATATATATACATAACTTTCTCAGATTAATGCAAGTGCCCCGCAGTATATGGGGAAGCCTAAGTTGACCAAATGCTCACAGAAATTAGAGCAGGTCTTACTAAATAAACGCCAAAAGTATAGATGGGGAGCAAGAGAAAAGGGAAGTGGAGGAGAAACAAAATATAATTTTTCTTATTTATGAATGATCAGTGTTGTGCACATAGAAGCCAAAATATCACAAAGCAAAAAACTATCCTATCCACTAGAAATAACAAAAAATAAGTCGTCATGGGTGAGGGCACCGGCATATGATGGACCAGCCTCCCGTAAGAACTCCTCTAGCCTAGTCAGCTTGGCCTCATCTTCCTGATCACCAGACTCAAGCCTGTCAAGCCGGGACTAAAGTGATGCAATATAAGACTGAAGTGATGCAATCTGACCCCGAATCCTCTCAACCTCAACCTCAACCTCAACCTTCCGCTGCTTGATCCTAGATTGTCTAGAGGTGTGAAGTCTCACCATCTTCCAAAATGAAATGCTAAAAAAATGACGAACTCCGACATCAATCCAATCTAGATGAAAATGATAGAACTACTGTAAGTTACAGAGAGCATCCAAAAACAACAAGGTAGGGCCGCTAGTCAGCTCAGCAGGAGAAGTATCCAAGAACACATGAATATGGCTAGCAAGAGCCTTCAGGTTGAACACCGTGAGGCTATCAATATGAAGTACACTATAAGGAGTGAATGTATCATGATGATGCTCTAATATCAAATCTAAGACCTGGCGCTCATGTGTCCTGAAGCGTCCCGATCGCTCCTCACCCCACAGTCTACTCATAAAGGCTACAGGAGCCTCTACTTCAGCAGCATCGTTGGAATGGCGTGACCCTATCTCGGAGGGGAGGAAAGAATATTCCCCACCAGAATCAGCATCACCGGCCGTAGGAGTGGTCTCAGAACTACGATCTCTCTCATCAGCTACCCCGGTGGACCCGCCAATAAAAGCCTAAAAAGAAGTATTTATGATAAGTCAAAAGAAAAGAAAGGCAATTATGGGCTAGGCCCTAGCAATGACTATGATAGAAATCTTACCCCAAAACTCAAGGGGGTGACCATGCTGTCACCCATCTGAAGGGGGTTGGCCAAAGAGGGGGCATTAGGCTAAACATAAGAAATATTAATAAGGACTATCAACACAATTCACAAATCAACAACCATGGAATAGTAATGTGGTTGTGATAGTCAAGTAACTGAGAAGTGTGCAACTCGGTACTCTCTGTTGGATCCATAGATACCATCGGAGGAGCAATCTCATTTACCTGGAAATAATGAAATAAAGGTGAAAATGAGAACACTTGCACAATATACGCAAGAAGAAAAAAGGGAACAATAAAAAGAGGGGGTATGCCAGTTTAATACATCTCTCGCATCCACCCCACCATCAGACTCCAAAGTCACTGGAGCAATCTCATTCACCTGGAAACAATGAAGCAATGGTGAAAATAAAAACACTTGTATAATATACGCAAGAAGAAAAAGGGGAACAATAAAAGGATGAGGTATACCAGTTTAATACCTCTCTCACAGCTACCCCACCATCAGACTCCACAGTCACTGGAGCAATCTCATTCACCTGGAAACAATGAAACAAAGGTGAAAATGAGAACACTTGAATAGTATACGCAAGAAGAAAAAGGGGAACAATAAATAGAAGGGGTATGTCAGTTTAATACCTCTCTCGCAGCCACCCCACCATCAAACGCAACGGTCACTGGAGCAACCTCATTCATCTGGAAACAATGAAACAAAGATGAAAATGAGAACACTTGCACAATATACGTAAGAAGAAAAAGGGGAACAGTAAAATGATGGGGTATTCCAGTTTAATACCTCTCTCACAGCCACCCCATCATCAGACTCCACAGTCACTAAAGCAATCTCATTCACCTGGAAACGATGAAACAAAGGTGACAATGAGAGCACTTTCACAATATATGCAAGAAGGAAAATGAGGAACAGTAAAAAGAGGTGGTATGACAGCTTAATACATCTCTTGCAGTCATCCCATATGCAGACTCCACAGCTACTGGAGCAACCCCACCCACCTGGAAACAATGAAACAAGGGGGAAGATGAGAATATTTGCACACTATACGCAAGAAGAAATAATAATAAAAAAGGGAAAAATAGAAAAGAAAAAGAGGTATGCCAGTGTAATACCTCTCCCGCCTATATTCCTCCCACACGTTCCACCATCACCGGGACGATATCGACACTAACCTGAGAACAGAAGAAACAAGTAAGTGCTGACAAACATTTGAACATCATAGGGATATAAGAGTGGCATAAAGAAAATAATCACTCTCACATATGATACCTGAGTAATGCCCTCCTTAGCAGTCAAGGGAAGAGTTACAGGTACTCCTAAAGGGGTTGCCTCGGCAACAGGTGCTCCTAAAGGGGTTGCCTTAGCAACACTAGTTGCGATGGATAACAAAACCTCTTCAAAGCTAGCCAATAAATGAAAAGGAGGGGGTAGGAATCAGTAAATCACTGATCAAGGTGCGAAAAGTAGCGCGTGTAAAGACGCTAATCGTTGTTTTTGTTTCGACAACTCAATACAAAAACCTAAATTACTACTACACTTGCGAGGCAAGCACAGCGGTAAGTCGGGTATCGAAAATCCACAGAGATGAGTTGCTAGAATTTAAGTGTTTTAGTGCTCCAAAATAAAAGTGTAAAAGATGATTACAAACTAAAAAGTAAAAGATGCAAAAAAGGGAAATATTATTCTAGGCTAGTGTATTTAAATCTAGATGAACAAAGCGAGAAAACTATAGGTTGCGTTGAATATCCCTCACCCGAGTTAATTAGTATAAAATGGTTACATGGGTCGACGAGTTATTACGAGTGCGTCTAATTTCGACAGTTAATTGAACCAAGGGTTGTCACGCCCCTAAATCCTCATAAAAGTCTAATACGATTTTGGCGTCAACACATATCCTGAAAATTACGCACGCAAGGTCGTAAGTATGGGACATACATGATATGCCCCGTCAAATCTCCTAGGCGCAATAACTAGGACAACGCACCCGAAATAGACACGTAAACTCCATCACCAAAGTAAAGCAACGCATCAACTCGAGTGAGTTCCATTCAAACACAACCTAGACTAATTTAGCTAGAAAGAATATTAAAAACGCGGTAAATGGAAAGCGGTAAATAAACGCGGTAAATATATACTAGAAAGCGTGTAAAGCAAAGCATGTAAATAAAGAAAGAAAACCTAAATTAGAAAGCTTGTAAATTAACTAGAAAGCAAGAAATGAATAAATACAAACTATATTAATGGAGAGGATGGTGAATAGTCAACATTCAAGACCAAAAGTGTGTCAATCCAAGAAGAAATGAAGAAGAACTAAGCAAATCACCCAAACCCTAAGCTATTCTAACCTAAAATCGTGTATCTACTATATATGTCTTATTACAACCAAAATTGGCTTAAGTAGTAAGTTGGAAATAAAATAAAGAAGAAAGAAAAGAAGGCAAAATATCTGCAGAAAATAGAGCATCGATCGATCGGCTAAGGCCAAAATTCGACAATTCTGAATGGTCGATCGATCGATCGATCGATCAAGCAGGGCAACAGCCTACTGCATTCTTCTCTTCCTCTTCCCATTCTCCACTTTTGCTTTCTTTGTCTTTCTCTCGACGAAAACTCCCGTAACTTCTTCATACGGACTAAGAATCGTGCACCGTTCACGGCCACGCGAAGTTAGCGAGGAGGGCTACAACTTCCGTGTAGATGTCAGGCCAGGTGCCCAATCTTTGAAATGACCGAATTGCCCTTGAATGTGCGATTGTGTACGGAAATTGCGAGGAATGCGTCCGAACTTCACACTTAGCATCCAAATACCTATAAAAGCTCAATTAACCCCTGCAAAACATGTTAACATAGAAATCCGAGGTCGTCTGGTTAACGAGCATAAATATAGGGAATAAGATACCCGGGGGGGCTAAAATGCGTCCGTTCGAAGGATGAAATACACAATATTTGCGTATTATCTCACCCCCTAACTTACACATTGCTAGTCCCTATCAATGAAATAGGATGCAATAAGAACTACAAGTAAACCAAAAGCAGAAGACAGTACAAAAGTATGGTATAAAAGCAAAAGGCCACTTTCGCGGGCGATTCGATTGCATTTAGCATATGCAATAAGCCATTAAACCCCTAGGTTACCTTAGTGGACGAGTGTCATCTCGTGAGGGTTTTCAGAGATGGTACCCACAAACATCACATGGTTTCCTCAAAATATGACCAACCCAACATGCGACAAGCCCAACAACAACGAACAAGATTTCATACGCATTATTAGCAAAGTGAATGAATTCACACAAAAGTCTGAATCATTAACATTATAGAATGAACCTCATAGAATTGAAACCTTAAAATGTGGGAGGGGAGCGAGCACATGCAAAGTGTGATTTGGCAAAAAACTTAAATAAACCGGATAAACATTAAAGCAAGCATATAAGTCAATCCTCACGGGCATTACACTCATCAAATGAATTCACTTGAAACAGGGAGGTAACACACGGGACACGCGGGCATAAGGAGTAAATGTAAATGGAAACTAGGCCGCACACATGTCTCTAATGAAGAACGCTATATATAAACTGAAAAACTGTAATCTCAAGAAAGGATACCGCTCATTAAAAGAGACGAAATGCATTTTCACAGATTATCAAACTATTTAAACATTTGAATTACATCAACTTAAGATCACATAGGACTTGAATAGGGTTGTAATGTACGTTAGGCTAGTGGTACGAAATGAAAGGAATGTATGTACAGATTCGAGGTGTTCGGGATGAAAACTCGGGATAATGGGAAAATGCGGGCAATATAAAAATTTGAAAACAAGTTCCATAAAAGGCATTACGTATATCATCGGGGAGAGTAATCAAAGCTTACTGAACTATATACAACATTTACAACTTTCTTTTTCTTTTTCTTTTCTTCTTTTTCTTACTTTTTCTCTTTTATTTTCTTTTGCTTTTTGCTTTCTCTTTTTCTTCTCTTTTTCACTACTTTCTTTTTCTTTACTTTTCAAACTCTCATATGCCTAAATTGCAACCGACATCAAAACAACATCATTCAATCCCAAGTAACATTCCAAACAAAGGTGTGGAAAGTGTATGTATGTTTTAAAACTCCAATTTAGAGTTGGTTATGGGAATGGGGTTATGAAACGAAAGGCTATAATAAGGCTCAAAAGGGTTGACGATGGTAAACATATAGGGTGAGGTCAAGGGCAATATGGGTGATATAACAAAGAGGGCCTATGATCATTTTAGAAAGTTTTCACAATTCTCAAGTCAAAACAATATATGAAAATCATGCTCAAGTAATACATTTCAAGTACGAACTCAATTAATACACGATCAAATGAAAGAATAGTGAGATTACCAATGAATTCAACGTTTTCAAAGAGAAAAGAATGATGTATAACACTCACAAACGACGAAAGGTACAAAGCTTACTCGGTATAAGTATATACAATGCAATAAAAGATTACTGAGTTATAAAAATCTTAAACCAAATCAATAAAGCAATAAAAGTGCATGTGCTCATGGGATTAAAGTTTAATTCGTAAAGTTATTCATAATGTCAATAATATGAGGACTAATGTCTAATAACTTCAAAATCGAGAACATGCATCATTGGGTTGTCAATTGGATCGGGCAATTATTGAAATTTATCATCGGAAACAAAGGCGAAATGCCCAATAAAGGAGAAAAAAGAAAGAAAATCTTTTTGAAATTTTTAATTTTTCTAAGAAAAGCATACTAAGTAACTAACATGTGAGTAAAACATGGACTAAATAAAGAAATGGATAGAATATCCCACACCCCCTAACTTAAAACTTGACATTGTCCTCAATGTTAATTAAGAACCAAGTCAAAGAGAGGAAAAGAGCGATATTACCCAAAATTGGAGCGATCCCCTTCAGAACAAGTCCAAAGAATCTACAAAACACATTAGTACCGAGCATAGCAAAAACAAACAATAAAAAGTTAACTACTTACACTAGACTAAATTAAAAGAAACATAAAATAAAAAGAAAGAAAGAATAAAAAGTTAACTATATGCAACCTACTATTTAGGCTTCACACTAACTGTACACTAGAAGTCTAAATAGCTGAGGGTCCACCATAAGAACGATTGGACTTTGGAGGATAATCGGTGTACCCTCACATACAAGCATGCCCTCCGAAAAATATGAATTTCGTTTGAAAAACGGAAGGCATGTGTAAGGCGTAAGAAACGAACCAGCCCCAATTAAAATTTTGGGAGGGAGGATGGGGGATTTGGATAAGGCGGGTGACAAAAACATATGTGGGCCGAGAAAAGCCAAAAATCCTCCCAAGGATTTTGAAATTGGAATGGGAGGCGGCGCACACAAAGGAAAAGATGCGATTTTGGAGGGCGACTCGAGCAAGTACTCCTCATCGGCGATGGGGTGAAAACATTAAAGTTTGAAACCGAATCATCGGGTACTTGTTCGGGTGGGGTAATAGAGAATGAAAATGGGGATGAAAGAAATTCAAACTCATGAGATGAATCATCATAGCATGAAGTTGGAATTTCAAAGAAAATAATATCATTTTCAATGAAATGTTCTTATTTGGGGGCCAATGAATAAATCATTTCATTGCAAATAGATATTACGTCATTTTCATCCTCGCTTTCAATATCTATTGATAATGCTGGAAATAGCACCACCAGTCAGGGTGTTGGTAAGCTCAAGCTAATGACAACAATGGCAGCACATGAGTGCATCAAACAAGATATATTGAGGTGAGGAGAAGAGGAATGAACACAAACATGTAAGTGGTTCAGCCAATCAGGCCTATGTCCACTGTGTGTGTGTAACTTTACTATAATGAGGCACTAGTGGCCATGGATACAATCTCTCAAGCTCTATCTCTCTACTGTATATTTAGACAGAGTTTCATCTAGGGTTATGAAATCTGGATCCTTTGCAAGGTAGAAGATGACTTCTATATATAGCTCCTTGGGGGTGCAATATACCCCCCATGCATGTAATAAGCATGTGTGTGTTAGCCTCACCAATGGGGGTGAGCCACCTGTCACTGTCACATGTAGGGAATGATGATGAAATATTCTCCCCATGTGTGGAGAATAATCTTGTTACAACTGACTTGTGCCCACGTATCCTCATCCAAATGTCAACAGATGCTCGGCTGCTGTACTGGTGCAAGACCTCGGCCAGGGTGAGGCTGAGGCTGGGAAAGGCCATGCTCATTCAATCTGGGGAGGTGCTCAGGGGGCTCGACGTGATCTAGGCCGAGCCATTGACTCAGGGTCGACCTAGGCCGAGGTTGGACTGTCACCATGATGGAGTCATTTACTGGGGCTTTATGTTGGCTCGTCCTTCGTCGGGCCGAGGTTGCCAACCCTGGTATATGAGGGTGCTGTCGACGCCTAGGCAGCATGTAATGTCCTTTTCAGAGGTAAAGTGTAGTGTCGGCCTGAGCCGACCTTATCAAGGCCGATAGCTGATATCGCGGGCCCATGGCTCTTCCAGAATCGGCCATCATCCCAGCCGAGGTTGCTGCCTCTTGGTCGAGGTTACACTTCGGGCATATCAATCACCCCCCAGCCCTTAGTCATATATGAGAGTAGGTGACTAGGGGATTAGTTCATCCCCGAGGCCTGTTTATATATGAGCCTATACTTGCTTGACACCTATCGAATGTTGGAGCATGCGTGCATAATGGTGTGCTGTCAGCCGCCTTTTGGGGTTCCCAAGGCAATGATGGGCCTTGGGATATGTGCTCAAGTATATAAGGGTTTCAAAACCCTTTCCCTCCTTCTTCTTCTTCACTTCTTCTCATTTTCTGGAGATTCTGCTTCTCTCGCAATTTCTCTCTCTAGGCCCTTCCGATCAAAGCTCTCTTGCTGAGGGATTATTGATTTCTCCGAGTTTCCCTCACTTGCCCTCGTCGTCACATTTCCAGGTACCTCTTCCCCTGCCCTTTCCTTGTTTTTCACTTCTAGTTTGCATTTTTCGGCGAGCTTCTAGGTTTTCCGATGAACTCCATTATTTCAGGCGATCTTTAAACCTTTTAAATTTCGAAGTTTGATCTTTAGGTTGCTTAGATAAAGAAACCAATCTTATTTGTAGCTTTTAGGAGTTTTCAAGTCTAGGGTTGTCCTCTGATGCTCTGACCCCTATATCAGCTTCTTGAGGAGTTCCCCTCCCTTAGGGATAAGACCTTAGCGAAGATTAGACAAATATAAAGAGCCCAGGAAGAGGCTTGTATGTCACAATAATTTTCAACTAGACCCATCTTTCCTCCACCTCTGAGGGTGATATATCCTGATCCCCCAGAGAACTTCTATCAGACAGAGGTCATTGCTGACCCAACGCCGATGTCTGAGTCTGAGTCTTCTACCTCAGACCCAATGTCTGTGGATTCCTTTCAAGAGGCCATGGACTTCACACCTCAGGAAGGTAAGGCCTCTGATCAAGTCGAGATGTCTAGCCGTGCCTCGTCCCATGACCATTCGAGCACCTCCTCCTCCTCCTCCTCAGAGGTTGAGGTTATTGAGACCAATGTGGCTATTCCACCACCCCTTGACGCTATTCCTCTCTCGGCTATCTCAGGGGAAGAATTTTCTCAGAGGTTCGCTGGCAATCCGTCTACCTCTGCTCCGGCCGACGTTGAGATTGACGATGATGAGGATGCTGAAAGCAACGTCGATACCTCTGAGGCGGACGAGTATGAGAGCACAGTAACTGAAGTGGATCTTTGTAACAACCCGCCTAATAAGATACCGGGCGATCACTCCAATATAAATTAAAACAGGAGTTTCATATGGATCATTCTTAGCATCACTGTCGAAAATCCAATTTATTACTAATATCCTATTAGGTGGCCGTTAAAAACTTTTACTTAACTACTATTTTTAGCGCACAAATTAAAACATTCACAATTAAATGCGCAATGAACTGAAATAGAAAAGAAAGGAAACTAAAATAACCGAACACTCGGTCCAAATAATACAACCATATCGAATGCTGTACTGAAAGAATAAATAAATGCAATTGAGCCATTGGCTCTAATGTTTATACAGTACCTCCTATCTAGAGTACAACGATGGAAGCGGTTATCAAAAAAACCTGCAAGCATCCACAGCTGCTGCAGCAGGCGTCTGACTCGAAAGAGTTCCCATCCAGGCGTCCCTGTGTCTGGACACCTATATATATACAATATAGAGAAAGAAAGGAGAGTGGACAAACGGGTCAGAGCCCGAATGTTTAGAAAATATTTTGCAAGTGCATAAATGCTTTATTTTTATAAAAATAGTTTTATCTCATATTTAAATTGGTATCGCACTCTCGTGAGATACCCCTCACCTCTCCTCTAATAGTGCACTCCTAGCGCATCCCTAAAACTTCCTAGTCAAGCTACCCTGCTAGACTAATCTAACACCCAACCACTATCTAACCTAGATAGTCAAACAGATGTACTAAGGGCTAAACTTCACTTTAATCTCGACACTAAGCCATGTTCGTGCGTGGGGTGTCTCGTGAAGCGAAATCCAAACAAGGAACCCCCCCGACACTACTATGCAGCAAGGTCGATCTTTGAGATCTGCCAGTCCCTCAGTACAGAAAGATATATAATATATATATACCATTGATATTTAATAATATAAGAGCACTAAGGATTAAACTTCTCCCCAGTCTCAACACTGTGCCATATTCGTGCGTGGGGTGTCTCGCAAAGCGAAATCCAAACAAGGAACCCCCCCGATACACTACTATGCGGCACGGTCGATCGTCGGGATTCATTAGACCCTCGGCACCCAGTTTATACATATACATATATCTACAATATACTTTCGGGTAATATAATTATCACCCGGACTGAGGATTTCCAAATCAATTGTATCTTTATAATACACATCCGGATCTATCTCCCGGACTGAGGTGTATTCTATACACAAAGCATTTATCAATACTTATCCTTTTCATTTCAAAAACTTTCATTTCCCTTCTCATATCCAGGAAATGTATTTAAAAGCCAATTCATTATCATGAATTGCTTTAATAAATCGTATACCTTTTGAAAGCCGCTTTTCCTTATCAAAATATCCCATTTCCCTTTTTATACTCAGGAAATGTATTCAAAGACATTTTCATTATCATAAAAATGCTTTGACCATATGCTTCCACATCCCTTCTTCCATCCGGGAAGTGTTACCGAAGCCACTGTATATATAACCCATTTCCCTTCCTATATCCAGGAAATGTAATTAAAGCAAATCCATTATTATGAACTGCTTTAATAAACGCGTTCTAAGACCGCCCGTCCGGATATCTCCACGGTGCGCGCCCCTAAATGGCTATCATCTTCCAGGGCCTCCAAGACAACCTGGGATCCTATAACGAAAGACGTCGGGAAGCGACCATGTGCCTGCGGGATAGTCAAGACCACACCTGGGATCTCCTAACCATCGCAGAAAATATAACAATAAACGCTCACATGGCCTATAGGACTATATCCACCCTGCGTCATTAACCAGGGGGCTTCACCATACGAACGCAACTTCCCATATGATAGCGATTTAGAGAGGTGTTTAATCCATATTTTATTAATTATGAAAAACATTTCTCTTTCCATTTTGAAAATATTCATTTATATATTTTCAAAATCATTTCCATCATCATATATATATATATATATACCTAAAACACATAGTATATATATATCCTACATATTCTTCCTAGAATATATATAAATGGCCATAATGGCCTATAGCATCTAACGATGATAATAATCCCAAAGATTCCCTCCGGGAATCATAATCAAGCTTTGATATTAGCATGATTCTACATCCAAAGTATTTCTTACTTTAATAATCACGATACACTTAAATCCTAGTCTAAGGATTTATTGGATATCTCCAATGATACTATTCTCCTCAAAGTGAAGTATATGTGTATATATATATATATATATATATATATATATATATATATATATATATATACTCCCAAATTATCCTAATTATCTCTTAGGATATACTTAACGATAATCGATGCAATCATGCCTTCTATAAGCATAATTTTATAGGCTTATATGCCTACGAGAATTATCCTCCGGATTTACCTCACCTGAACAACTTTAACTTAATGGGTTAAGGATTTCATTTCCTTAAACCCCAAGACTATACCTAGTCCAAATAATCATTTAGAAGTCCCCAATTAAAGTTAGGAACTCTAATCCATCAATTTCTACAATTACTCTATTTTCCTCGAAAATATAGATTAAGGGTTATATACTTAAAACCCTAACTTTACCCTCCCCAATTGTCTTAATTTATGGACCCTAAAGTCCTAAAAGGTCCCTTAGGTTATTACCTAATTAACCTCAAAGCAAGATGAAATGGAATCTATCCCATCCAAATCACCTTAAGAAAAATTGTTCCCTTTCAGAAGAGGTCGATCGATCGACCCATGACCGTCGATCGATCGAAGGCTTCGATCGATCGACTCCCGATGATCGATCGATCGATCAAATCGGGCAGCTTCTTCTCCGAGAAGCTGTTCGGCCATGGAAGCTTCCCCCAAGCTTCCATCTCTCCACCCAACGGCCTACAACTTCTACCAACAACAAATACACTTATAATACGGGTCCTAAACATCCCAGGACCCGGAATCACCCAATATTTTTGGTTAATTTCTAAAATCTCCAATTTACCAATTTTAGGGGTTTATTCGTTTTATCTCCCGAAAACCCGTTTTATTCACGAATACCCAACCCAAAATCATTAGTGTATGTTATACCAACAATGATATGAGATATTTATGCTCAAAAATAAATAAAGAAAGTAAACACTTGCCTCGTGGATACAATCCGACGTCCTCGAGCCGAATCCCGCGGAGGCCAGCCGGAATCTCCCCTTTTTTTCCTCTTTTCTTCCCTCTCTCTCTCTCTTCTTTCTTTCTTTCTTCTTTCTTCCCTCTCTATCTCTATATATAGAGAGAAAAAGGGTTTTAACCCTAAAAACCCAAAAACGACTCGTTTACCCAATTACGAGCCTATTTAACTCCAAAATTACCCGGAACTTAATTTCGACAATCGGACACTCTTTTCCGACTATCTCGGACATTCCGAGACTCGTGGCGCAGTCGAAATTTCCATCCGAGGTACTTGACCGCAAATCACTATTCTAATCCAAAATAATTAAATGCGGTGTTCTACTCAAAATCTCACCTCTTTTGTCGCTATACCTCACGGCGACATATAAATAATATACTTCGACCTATATGGTCCCAAAATAATTGATAACACCGTTCCAAAATCATTAAATCCTCGAGAATCCCAAAGATCACTATTCGAGAAATTTTCCAAATTCCCAAATTATACTTAATTATGGAATTTAATCGTCTCCAAAAAGGACGGGTTATTACACTCCCCCCCTTACAACCGAATTTCGTCCTCAAAATTCAGATGCGACCTACACCACAAATCTTAGGATCACTCCAAATCCTAATACCTCAAGGGAAATAATGCTAACCCAACGGTTCTCAACCATATACTACACGACTACCACAATCGCAAAGTGACTCTTATACGTCACAGAATACCCATCATCTATAATGCCTATCGGCATGAACTTCAACCTTGTATACTACTCCTATCTTAGCTAGGCGGTACATCAAACTACCTTACCAAGGTGCCCATACACCTTTCTAACTTGTGCATATCAGCACAAACATTACGAACGTCTAACACGCATCACTCTCTCCCAACAAGGATCTCCCTTCCTCGGTGTAATACTCACCTATGGGTCCTCCGAACCCGCGCATTTCAATACTCCTACCCTCGGCGCTGCTAATACTAGCGACCCTATATCCTAAAAATGCTACGATCTATGCGTTACCCTACCTACACGAAACTAATATAATCCTAAATATGTCCCTAGTGCCCAAGGCCTCTCTCAACTCCCGACAAGTGCTTGGTTTCATGCGTGGGACGTCTTGCCAAGGCGAAATCCAAACAAGGAACCCTCCCGTTACACTACTCCCTCGCGTAGTCGGTCATCGAGATATAACGACCCAAGGCACAGAAGCGGGACGTCCTAAATCCTACTAGGCTAGCCTATGAACGCATTCCTACTATCTTATCCTTCCGCCCATACAGAAGGAAACCTAACTAATCAAAGTGCCCACTTTCTGTAGAAAGTGTCACGAACATAATACCCAAAATGTAGCTCCTCAAAACTTGCCTTTTCATTAAGGCCTGACTATTGTCCTCTAATCAATTTCTCTAAGTCCAACCTCACCCACCCATATGTGGCGAAGGGACAACTTTAGTGCTTCTCCATGGCACCACATTTCCATAAGTATTTTAACATTATGTGGCTCATAGCCTATAGTGGTTCATCCACACTATATGACCGTTCCACAAGATCAACATCCTTGCATCCCATAACAGCTCCCCACCCCCTACGCCGTTAAGAGTCATGTGTGGAATGTCTCGCAAAGCGAAATCCAAACAAGGAACCCCTCCACACATTAACCCTTGACTTCGTTGGTTGTGGAGTTCAGTCATTTAAACATGCAACCGGGATATCCCCATCCCCTAATCTAACAAAAGGTGATCTGAACTCCTATTTCTAACTAAGAGTCATACCACCCTGCGCTCGCACTCATTTCTAAGTCCTTGCGCAAACCAATTCTGAGCTAAATCTTACCGCTCAACAACGATTCTGTGGGCCTTAAATTATATCTATAAGGTTGCCACATATACCATCCAATAATAAGGAAGCCTCTGCTCATCGAGGTTCCATAAATCCATAATAACAAAGGTGTACTCAACCTGTATCAAGGTGAGACACCACAATAACGACCTGTTCCCTCCAGGAACTGCGGACACGATAGACTTGCCATCATTAGCCAGCTATCGCTCCGATACACCATATACCGTATACGTATATATACAAAATATAATCACCCGCCTCTATGGCGAATGAAGAAAATAAAATTTCGCTATTGCGGAAAACACATAGGCATACATTATACTGTTGTCGAGACCGCCACAACTCAAAATACCCACACGAGTCTAGGGCTAAATAATACCGCGACGTTATCTAGTCACGCCAAATATACCTCCTCAATTAAGGTAAAACTCATAACAACATCTTCATCCTTATTCACCGTCGGCCTCTGGCTAAACCTTAGGCGAAAAATTCCAAAACGGCATTCTTCTCGTCCTGCTGATTCATGGGGACTCACGGTTAAAACCATCCGTAAGATCCCTTTCTACTCCTTATCTCCACGGGGAAATCCAACTTTAGTACCACACCTTACTATGGCGGCACTATGGTACTCGAACTACTATGCTTTAGTAGTCATTGAGATAATCCTTAACAATTACCATAGAGAGAGTAACCTCTACTAAGGTACTCATCCCAACCTTCTACCAGCTGCACTAGCTAAGCCTCACCTCCTGCTGCCATCCAAGCTCCGCACACGATCCTCAACGAGCGCGCAAAAGATTTTTATAATCTCATAATATGGCAGGAGAACGAAATCTCGCAATAGAAATCAACAATCCTATTCCTGAGGCTCTATAACAAATCGAGAGCAACGCTGAAAGCGTAGTACGTCCGCACAGATTCCTAAAGACACTAGAACCTGATGCTCTGATACCATCTGTAACAACCCGCCTAATAAGATACCGGACGATCACTCCAATATAAATTAAAACAGGAGTTTCATATGGATCATTCTTAGCATCACTGTCGAAAATCCAATTTATTACTAATATCCTATTAGGTGGCCGTTAAAAACTTTTACTTAACTACTCTTTTTAGCGCACAAATTAAAACATTCACAATTAAATGCGCAATGAACTGAAATAGAAAAGAAAGGAAACTAAAATAACCGAACACTCGGTCCAAATAATACAACCATATCGAATGCTGTACTGAAAGAATAAATAAATGCAATTGATCCATTGGCTCGAATGTTTATACAGTACCTCCTATCTAGAGTACAACGATGGAAGCGGTTATCAAAAAAACCTGCAAGCATCCACAGCTGCTGCAGCAGGCGTCTGACTCGAAAGAGTTCCCATCCAGGCGTCCCTGTGTCTGGACACCTATATATATACAATATAGAGAAAGAAAGGAGAGTGGACAAACGGGTCAGAGCCCGAATGTTTAGAAAATATTTTGCAAGTGCATAAATGCTTTATTTTTAGAAAAATAGTTTTATCTCATATTTAAATTGGTATCGCAATCTCGTGAGATACCCCTCACCTCTCCTCTAACAGTGCACTCCTAGCGCATCCCTAAAACTTCCTAGTCAAGCTACCCTGCTAGACTAATCTAACACCCAACCACTATCCAACCTAGATAGTCAAACAGATGTACTAAGGGCTAAACTTCACTTTAATCTCGACACTAAGCCATGTTCGTGCGTGGGGTGTCTCGCGAAGCGAAATCCAAACAAGGAACCCCCCCGATACACTACTATGCAGCAAGGTCGATCTTTGAGATCCGCCAGTCCCTCAGTACAGAAAGATATATAATATATATATATACCATAGATATTTAATAATATAAGAGCACTAAGGATTAAACTTCTCCCCAGTCTCAACATTGTGCCATATTCGTGCGTGGGGTGTCTCGCAAAGCGAAATCCAAACAAGGAACCTCCCCGATACACTACTATGCGGTACGGTCGATCGTCGGGATTCATTAGACCCTCGGCACCCAGTTTATACATATACATATATCTACAATATACTTTCGGGTAATATAATTATCACCCGGACTGAGGATTTCCAAATCAATTGTATCTTTATAATACACATCCGGATCTATCTCCCGGACTGAGGTGTATTCTATACACAAAGTATTTATCAATACTTATCCTTTTCATTTCAAAAACTTTCATTTCCCTTCTCATATCCAGGAAATGTATTTAAAAGCCAATTCATTATCATGAATTGCTTTAATAAATCGTATACCTTTTGAAAGCCAGTTTTATTAACATAAAAAAGCTTTTCCTTATCAAAATATCCCATTTCCCTTTTTATACTCAGGAAATGTATTCAAAGACATTTTCATTATCATAAAAATGCTTTGACCATATGCTTCCACATCCCTTCTTCCATCCGGGAAGTGTTACCGAAGCCACTGTATATATAACCCATTTCCCTTCCTATATCCAGGAAATGTAATTAAAGCAAATCCATTATTATGAACTGCTTTAATAAACGCATTCTAAGACCGCCCGTCCGGATATCTCCACGGTACGCGCCCCTAAATGGCTATCATCTTCCAGGGCCTCCAAGACAACCTGGGATCCTATAACGAAAGACGTCGGGAAGCGACCATGTGCCTGCGGGATAGTCAAGACCACACCTGGGATCTCCTAACCATCGCAGAAAATATAACAATAAACGCTCACATGGCCTATAGGACTATATCCACCCTGCGTCATTAGCCAGGGGGCTTCACCATACGAACGCAACTTCCCATATGATAGCGATTTAGAGAGGTGTGTAATCCATATTTTATTAATTATGAAAAACATTTCTCTTTCCATTTTGAAAATATTCATTTATATATTTTCAAAATCATTTCCATCATCATATATATATATACCTAAAACACATAGTATATATATATCCTACATATTCTTCCTAGAATATATATAAACGGCCATAATGGCCTATAGCATCTAACGATGATAATAATCCCAAAGATTCCCTCCGGGAATCATAATCAAGCTTTGATATTAGCATGATTCTACATCCAAAGTATTTCTTACTTTAATAATCACTATACACTTAAATCCTAGTCTAAGGATTTATTGGATATCTCCAATGATACTATTCTCCTCAAAGTGAAGTATATGTATATATATATATATATATATATATATATATATATATACTCCCAAATTATCCTAATTATCTCTTAGGATATACTTAACGATAATCTATGCAATCATGCCTTCTATAAACATAATTTTATAGGCTTATATGCCTACGAGAATTATCCTCAGGATTTACCTCACCCGAACAACTTTAACTTAATGGGTTAAGGATTTCATTTCCTTAAACCCCAAGACTATACCTAGTCCAAATAATCATTTAGAAGTCCCCAATTAAAGTTAGGAACTCTAATCCATCAATTTCTACAATTACTCTATTTTCCTCGAAAATATAGATTAAGGGTTATATACTTAAAACCCTAACTTTATTCTCCTCAATTGTCTTAATTTATGGACCCTAAAGTCCTAAAAGGTCCCTTAGGTTATTACCTAATTAACCTCAAAGCAAGATGAAATGGAATCTATCCCATCCAAATCACCTTAAGAAAAATTGTTCCCTTTCAGAAGAGGTCGATCGATCGACCCATGACCGTCGATCGATCGAAGGCTTCGATCGATCGACTCCCGATGATCGATCGATCGATCAAATCGGGCAGCTTCTTCTCCGAGAAGCTGTTCGGCCATGGAAGCTTCCCCCAAGCTTCCATCTCTCCACCCAACGGCCTACAACTTCTACCAACAACAAATACACTTATAATACTGGTCCTAAACATCCCAGGACCCGGAATCACCCAATATTTTTGGTTAATTTCTAAAATCTCCAATTTACCAATTTTAGGGGTTTATTCGTTTTATCTCCCGAAAACCCGTTTTATTCACGAATACCCAACCCAAAATCATTAGGGTATGTTATACCAACAATGATATGAGATATTTATGCTCAAAAATAAATAAAGCAAGTAAACACTTGCCTCGTGGATACAATCCGACGTCCTCGAGCCGAATCCCGCGGAGGCCGGCCGGAATCTCCCCCTTTTTTCCTCTTTTCTTCCCTCTCTCTCTCTCTTCTTTCTTTCTTTCTTCTTTCTTCCCTCTCTATCTCTATATATAGAGAGAAAAAGGGTTTTAACCCTAAAAACCCAAAAACGACTCGTTTACCCAATTACGAGCCTATTTAACTCCAAAATTACCCGGAACTTAATTTCGACAATCGGACACTCTTTTCCGACTATCTCGGACATTCCGAGACTCGTGGCGCAGTCGAAATTTCCATCCGAGGTACTTTACCGCAAATCACTATTCTAATCCAAAATAATTAAATGCGGTGTTCTACTCAAAATCTCACCTCTTTTGTCGCTATACCTCACGGCGACATATAAATAATATACTTCGACCTATATGGTCCCAAAATAATTGATAACACCGTTCCAAAATTATTAAATCCTCGAGAATCCCAAAGATCACTATTCGAGAAATTTTCCAAATTCCCAAATTATACTTAATTATGGAATTTAATCGTCTCCAAAAAGGACGGGTTATTACACTTCCCCCTTACAACGGAATTTCGTCCTCGAAATTCAGATGCGACCTACACCACAAATCTTAGGATCACTCCAAATCCTAATACCTCAAGGGAAATAATGCTAACCCAACGGTTCTCAACCATATACTACACGACTACCACAATCGCTAAGTGACTCTTATACGTCACAGAATACCCATCATCTATAATGCCTATCGGCATGAACTTCAACCTTGTATACTACTCCTATCTTAGCTAGGCGGTACATCAAACTACCTTACCAAGGTGCCCATACACCTTTCTAACTTGTGCATATCAGCACAAACATTACGAACGTCTAACACGCATCACTCTCTCCCATCAAGGATCTCCTTTCCTCGGTGTAATACTCACCTATGGGTCCTCCGAACCCGCGCATTTCAATACTCCTACCCTCGGCGCTGCTAATACTAGCGACCCTATATCCTAAAAATGCTACGATCTATGCGTTACCCTACCTACACGAAACTAATATAATCCTAAATATGTCCCTAGTGCCCAAGGCCTCTCTCAACTCCCGACAAGTGCTTGGTTTCATGCGTGGGACGTCTCGCCAAGGCGAAATCCAAACAAGGAACCCTCCCGTTACACTACTCCCTCGCGTAGTCGGTCATCGAGATATAACGACCCAAGGCACAGAAGCGGGACGTCCTAAATCCTACTAGGCTAGCCTATGAACGCATTCCTACTATCTTATCCTTCCGCCCATACAGAAGGAAACCTAACTAATCAAAGTGCCCACTTTCTGTAGAAAGTGTCACGAACATAATACCCAAAATGTAGCTCCTCAAAACTTGCCTTTTCATTAAGGCCTGACTATTGTCCTCAAATCAATTTCTCTAAGTCCAACCTCACCCACCCATATGTGGCGAAGGGACAACTTTAGTGCTTCTCCATGGCACCACATTTCCATAAGTATTTTAACATTATGTGGCTCATAGCCTATAGTGGTTCATCCACACTATATGACCGTTCCACAAGATCAACATCCTTGCATCCCATAACAGCTCCCCACCCCCTACGCCGTTAAGAGTCATGTGTGGAATGTCTCGCAAAGCGAAATCCAAACAAGGAACCCCTCCACACATTAACTCTTGACTTCGTTGGTTGTGGAGTTCAGTCATTTAAACATGCAACCGGGATATCCCCATCCCCTAATCCAACAAAAGGTGATCTGAACTCCTATTTCTAACTAAGAGTCATACCACCCTGCGCTCGCACTCATTTCTAAGTCCTTGCGCAAACCAATTCTGAGCTAAATCTTGCCGCTCAACAACGATTCTGTGGGCCTTAAATTATATCTATAAGGTTGCCACATATACCATCCAATAATAAGGAAGCCTCTGCTCATCGAGGTTCCATAAATCCATAATAACAAAGGTGTACTCAACCTGTATCAAGGTGAGACACCACAATAACGACCTGTTCCCTCCAGGAACTACGGACACGATAGACTTGCCATCATTAGCCAGCTATCGCTCCGATACACCATATACCGTATACGTATATATACAAAATATAATCACCCGCCTCTATGGCGAATGAAGAAAATAAAATTCCGCTATTGCGGAAAACACATAGGCATACATTATACTATTGTCGAGACCGCCACAACTCAAAATACCCACACGAGTCTAGGGCTAAATAATACCGCGACGTTATCTAGTCACGCCAAATATACCTCCTCAATTAAGGTAAAACTCATAACAACATCTTCATCCTTATTCACCGTCGGCCTCTGGCTAAACCTTAGGCGAAAAATTCCAAAACGGCATTCTTCTCGTCCTGCTGATTCATGGGGACTCACGGTTAAAACCATCCGTAAGATCCCTTTCTACTCCTTATCTCCACGGGGAAATCCAACTTTAGTACCACACCTTACTATGGCGGCACTATGGTACTCGAACTACTATGCTTTAGTAGTCATTGAGATAATCCTTAACAATTACCATAGAGAGAGTAACCTCTACTAAGGTACTCATCCCAACCTTCTACCAGCTGCACTAGCTAAGCCTCACCTCCTGCTGCCATCCAAGCTCCGCACACGATCCTCAACGAGCGCGCAAAAGATTTTTATAATCTCATAATATGGCAGGAGAACGAAATCTCGCAATAGAAATCAACAATCCTATTCCTGAGGCTCTATAACAAATCGAGAGCAACGCTGAAAGCGTAGTACGTCCGCACAGATTCCTAAAGACACTAGAACCTGATGCTCTGATACCATCTGTAACAACCCGCCTAATAAGATACCGGGCGATCACTCCAATATAAATTAAAACAGGAGTTTCATATGGATCATTCTTAGCATCACTGTCGAAAATCCAATTTATTACTAATATCCTATTAGGTGGCCGTTAAAAACTTTTACTTAACTACTCTTTTTAGCGCACAAATTAAAACATTCACAATTAAATGCGCAATGAACTGAAATAGAAAAGAAAGGAAACTAAAATAACCGAACACTCGGTCCAAATAATACAACCATATCGAACGCTGTACTGAAAGAATAAATAAATGCAATTGAGCCATTGGCTCGAATGTTTATACAGTACCTCCTATCTAGAGTACAACGATGGAAGCGGTTATCAAAAAAACCTGCAAGCATCCACAGCTGCTGCAGCAGGCGTCTGACTCGAAAGAGTTCCCATCCAGGCGTCCCTGTGTCTGGACACCTATATATATACAATATAGAGAAAGAAAGGAGAGTGGACAAACGGGTCAGAGCCCGAATGTTTAGAAAATATTTTGCAAGTGCATAAATGCTTTATTTTTAGAAAAATAGTTTTATCTCATATTTAAATTGGTATCGCAATCTCGTGAGATACCCCTCACCTCTCCTCTAACAGTGCACTCCTAGCGCATCCCTAAAACTTCCTAGTCAAGCTACCCTGCTAGACTAATCTAACACCCAACCACTATCTAACCTAGATAGTCAAACATATGTACTAAGGGCTAAACTTCACTTTAATCTCGACACTAAGCCATGTTCGTGCGTGGGGTGTCTCGCGAAGCGAAATCCAAACAAGGAACCCCCCCGATACACTACTATGCAGCAAGGTCGATCTTTGAGATCCGCCAGTCCCTCAGTACAGAAAGATATATAATATATATATACCATAGATATTTAATAATATAAGAGCACTAAGGATTAAACTTCTCCCCAGTCTCAACACTGTGCCATATTCGTGCGTGGGGTGTCTCGCAAAGCGAAATCCAAACAAGGAACCCCCCCGATACACTACTATGCGGTACGGTCGATCGTCGGGATTCATTAGACCCTCGGCACCCAGTTTATACATATACATATATCTACAATATACTTTCGGGTAATATAATTATCACCCGGACTGAGGATTTCCAAATCAATTGTATCTTTATAATACACATCCGGATCTATCTCCCGGACTGAGGTGTATTCTATACACAAAGTATTTATCAATACTTATCCTTTTCATTTCAAAAACTTTCATTTCCCTTCTCATATCCAGGAAATGTATTTAAAAGCCAATTCATTATCATGAATTGCTTTAATAAATCGTATACCTTTTGAAAGCCAGTTTTATTAACATAAAAAAGCTTTTCCTTATCAAAATATCCCATTTCCCTTTTTATACTCAGGAAATGTATTCAAAGACATTTTCATTATCATAAAAATGCTTTGACCATATGCTTCCACATCCCTTCTTCCATCCGGGAAGTGTTACCGAAGCCACTGTATATATAACCCATTTCCCTTCCTATATCCAGGAAATGTAATTAAAGCAAATCCATTATTATGAACTGCTTTAATAAACGCGTTCTAAGACCGCCCGTCCGGATATCTCCACGGTGCGCGCCCCTAAATGGCTATCATCTTCCAGGGCCTCCAAGACAACCTGGGATCCTATAACGAAAGACGTCGGGAAGCGACCATGTGCCTGCGGGATAGTCAAGACCACACCTGGGATCTCCTAACCATCGCAGAAAATATAACAATAAATGCTCACATGGCCTATAGGACTATATCCACCCTGCGTCATTAGCCAGGGGGCTTCACCATACGAACGCAACTTCCCATATGATAGCGATTTAGAGTGGTGTGTAATCCATATTTTATTAATTATGAAAAACATTTCTCTTTCCATTTTGAAAATATTCATTTATATATTTTCAAAATCATTTCCATCATCATATATATATATACCTAAAACACATAGTATATATATATCCTACATATTCTTCCTAGAATATATATAAACGGCCATAATGGCCTATAGCATCTAACGATGATAATAATCCCAAAGATTCCCTCCGGGAATCATAATCAAGCTTTGATATTAGCATGATTCTACATCCAAAGTATTTCTTACTTTAATAATCACTATACACTTAAATCCTAGTCTAAGGATTTATTGGATATCTCCAATGATACTATTCTCCTCAAAGTGAAGTATATGTATATAAATATATATATATATATATATATATATATATATATATATATATATATATATATATATATATACTCCCAAATTATCCTAATTATCTCTTAGGATATACTTAACGATAATCTATGCAATCATGCCTTCTATAAGCATAATTTTATAGGCTTATATGCCTACGAGAATTATCCTCAGGATTTACCTCACCCGAACAACTTTAACTTAATGGGTTAAGGATTTCATTTCCTTAAACCCCAAGACTATACCTAGTCCAAATAATCATTTAGAAGTCCCCAATTAAAGTTAGGAACTCTAATCCATCAATTTCTACAATTACTCTATTTTCCTCGAAAATATAGATTAAGGGTTATATACTTAAAACCCTAACTTTATTCTCCTCAATTGTCTTAATTTATGGACCCTAAAGTCCTAAAAGGTCCCTTAGGTTATTACCTAATTAACCTCAAAGCAAGATGAAATGGAATCTATCCCATCCAAATCACCTTAAGAAAAATTGTTCCCTTTCAGAAGAGGTCGATCGATCGACCCATGACCGTCGATCGATCGAAGGCTTCGATCGATCGACTCCCGATGATCGATCGATCGATCAAATCGGGCAGCTTCTTCTCCGAGAAGCTGTTCGGCCATGGAAGCTTCCCCCAAGCTTCCATCTCTCCACCCAACGGCCTACAACTTCTACCAACAACAAATACACTTATAATACGGGTCCTAAACATCCCAGGACCCGGAATCACCCAATATTTTTGGTTAATTTCTAAAATCTCCAATTTACCAATTTTAGGGGTTTATTCGTTTTATCTCCCGAAAACCCGTTTTATTCACGAATACCCAACCCAAAATCATTAGGGTATGTTATACCAACAATGATATGAGATATTTATGCTCAAAAATAAATAAAGCAAGTAAACACTTGCCTCGTGGATACAATCCGACGTCCTCGAGCCGAATCCCGCGGAGGCCGGCCGGAATCTCCCCCTTTTTTCCTCTTTTCTTCCCTCTCTCTCTCTCTTCTTTCTTTCTTTCTTCTTTCTTCCCTCTCTATCTCTATATATAGAGAGAAAAAGGGTTTTAACCCTAAAAACCCAAAAACGACTCGTTTACCCAATTACGAGCCTATTTAACTCCAAAATTACCCGGAACTTAATTTCGACAATCGGACACTCTTTTCCGACTATCTCGGACATTCCGAGACTCGTGGCGCAGTCAAAATTTCCATCCGAGGTACTTGACCGCAAATCACTATTCTAATCCAAAATAATTAAATGCGGTGTTCTACTCAAAATCTCACCTCTTTTGTCGCTATACCTCACGGCGACATATAAATAATATACTTCGACCTATATGGTCCCAAAATAATTGATAACACCGTTCCAAAATCATTAAATCCTCGAGAATCCCAAAGATCACTATTCGAGAAATTTTCCAAATTCCCAAATTATACTTAATTATGGAATTTAATCGTCTCCAAAAAGGACGGGTTATTACACTCCCCCCCTTACAACGAAATTTCGTCCTCGAAATTCAGATGCGACCTACACCACAAATCTTAGGATCACTCCAAATCCTAATACCTCAAGGGAAATAATGCTAACCCAACGGTTCTCAACCATATACTACACGACTACCACAATCGCAAAGTGACTCTTATACGTCACAGAATACCCATCATCTATAATGCCTATCGGCATGAACTTCAACCTTGTATACTACTCCTATCTTAGCTAGGCGGTACATCAAACTACCTTACCAAGGTGCCCATACACCTTTCTAACTTGTGCATATCAGCACAAACATTACGAACGTCTAACACGCATCACTCTCTCCCAACAAGGATCTCCTTTCCTCGGTGTAATACTCACCTATGGGTCCTCCGAACCCGCGCATTTCAATACTCCTACCCTCGGCGCTGCTAATACTAGCGACCCTATATCCTAAAAATGCTACGATCTATGCGTTACCCTACCTACACGAAACTAATATAATCCTAAATATGTCCCTAGTGCCCAAGGCCTCTCTCAACTCCCGACAAGTGCTTGGTTTCATGCGTGGGACGTCTCGCCAAGGCGAAATCCAAACAAGGAACCCTCCCGTTACACTACTCCCTCGCGTAGTCGGTCATCGAGATATAACGACCCAAGGCACAGAAGCGGGGCGTCCTAAATCCTACTAGGCTAGCCTATGAACGCATTCCTACTATCTTATCCTTCCGCCCATACAGAAGGAAACCTAACTAATCAAAGTGCCCACTTTCTGTAGAAAGTGTCACGAACATAATACCCAAAATGTAGCTCCTCAAAACTTGCCTTTTCATTAAGGCCTGACTATTGTCCTCAAATCAATTTCTCTAAGTCCAACCTCACCCACCCATATGTGGCGAAGGGACAACTTTAGTGCTTCTCCATGGCACCACATTTCCATAAGTATTTTAACATTATGTGGCTCATAGCCTATAGTGGTTCATCCACACTATATGACCGTTCCACAAGATCAACATCCTTGCATCCCATAACAGCTCCCCACCCCCTACGCCGTTAAGAGTCATGTGTGGAATGTCTCGCAAAGCGAAATCCAAACAAGGAACCCCTCCACACATTAACCCTTGACTTCGTTAGTTGTGGAGTTCAGTCATTTAAACATGCAACCGGGATATCCCCATCCCCTAATCCAACAAAAGGTGATCTGAACTCCTATTTCTAACTAAGAGTCATACCACCCTGCGCTCGCACTCATTTCTAAGTCCTTGCGCAAACCAATTCTGAGCTAAATCTTGCCGCTCAACAACGATTCTGTGGGCCTTAAATTATATCTATAAGGTTGCCACATATACCATCCAATAATAAGGAAGCCTCTGCTCATCGAGGTTCCATAAATCCATAATAACAAAGGTGTACTCAACCTGTATCAAGGTGAGACACCACAATAACGACCTGTTCCCTCCAGGAACTACGGACACGATAGACTTGCCATCATTAGCCAGCTATCGCTCCGATACACCATATACCGTATACGTATATATACAAAATATAATCACCCGCCTCTATGGCGAATGAAGAAAATAAAATTCCGCTATTGCGGAAAACACATAGGCATACATTATACTATTGTCGAGACCGCCACAACTCAAAATACCCACACGAGTCTAGGGCTAAATAATACCGCGACGTTATCTAGTCACGCCAAATATACCTCCTCAATTAACGTAAAACTCATAACAACATCTTCATCCTTATTCACCGTCGGCCTCTGGCTAAACCTTAGGCGAAAAATTCCAAAACGGCATTCTTCTCGTCCTGCTGATTCATGGGGACTCACGGTTAAAACCATCCGTAAGATCCCTTTCTACTCCTTATCTCCACGGGGAAATCCAACTTTAGTACCACACCTTACTATGGCGGCACTATGGTACTCGAACTACTATGCTTTAGTAGTCATTGAGATAATCCTTAACAATTACCATAGAGAGAGTAACCTCTACTAAGGTACTCATCCCAACCTTCTACCAGCTACACTAGCTAAGCCTCACCTCCTGCTGCCATCCAAGCTCCGCACACGATCCTCAACGAGCGCGCAAAAGATTTTTATAATCTCATAATATGGCAGGAGAACGAAATCTCGCAATAGAAATCAACAATCCTATTCCTGAGGCTCTATAACAAATCGAGAGCAACGCTGAAAGCGTAGTACGTCCGCACAGATTCCTAAAGACACTAGAACCTGATGCTCTGATACCATCTGTAACAACCCGCCTAATAAGATACCGGGCGATCACTCCAATATAAATTAAAACAGGAGTTTCATATGGATCATTCTTAGCATCACTGTCGAAAATCCAATTTATTACTAATATCCTATTAGGTGGCCGTTAAAAACTTTTACTTAACTACTCTTTTTAGCGCACATTTTAAAACATTCACAATTAAATGCGCAATGAACTGAAATAGAAAAGAAAGGAAACTAAAATAACCGAACACTCGGTCCAAATAATACAACCATATCGAACGCTGTACTGAAAGAATAAATAAATGCAATTGAGCCATTGGCTCGAATGTTTATACAGTACCTCCTATCTAGAGTACAACGATGGAAGCGGTTATCAAAAAAACCTGCAAGCATCCACAGCTGCTGCAGCAGGCGTCTGACTCGAAAGAGTTCCCATCCAGGCGTCCCTGTGTCTGGACACCTATATATATACAATATAGAGAAAGAAAGGAGAGTGGACAAACGGGTCAGAGCCCGAATGTTTAGAAAATATTTTGCAAGTGCATAAATGCTTTATTTTTAGAAAAATAGTTTTATCTCATATTTAAATTGGTATCGCAATCTCGTGAGATACCCCTCACCTCTCCTCTAACAGTGCACTCCTAGCGCATCCCTAAAACTTCCTAGTCAAGCTACCCTGCTAGACTAATCTAACACCCAACCACTATCTAACCTAGATAGTCAAACAGATGTACTAAGGGCTAAACTTCACTTTAATCTCGACACTAAGCCATGTTCGTGCGTGGGGTGTCTCGCGAAGCGAAATCCAAACAAGGAACCCCCCCGATACACTACTATGCAGCAAGGTCGATCTTTGAGATCCGCCAGTCCCTCAGTACAGAAAGATATATAATATATATATACCATAGATATTTAATAATATAAGAGCACTAAGGATTAAACTTCTCCCCAGTCTCAACACTGTGCCATATTCGTGCGTGGGGTGTCTCGCAAAGCGAAATCCAAACAAGGAACCCCCCCGATACACTACTATGCGGTACGGTCGATCGTCGGGATTCATTAGACCCTCGGCACCCAGTTTATACATATACATATATCTACAATATACTTTCGGGTAATATAATTATCACCCGGACTGAGGATTTCCAAATCAATTGTATCTTTATAATACACATCCGGATCTATCTCCCGGACTGAGGTGTATTCTATACACAAAGTATTTATCCATACTTATCCTTTTCATTTCAAAAACTTTCATTTCCCTTCTCATATCCAGGAAATGTATTTAAAAGCCAATTCATTATCATGAATTGCTTTAATAAATCGTATACCTTTTGAAAGCCAGTTTTATTAACATAAAAAAGCTTTTCCTTATCAAAATATCCCATTTCCCTTTTTATACTCAGGAAATGTATTCAAAGACATTTTCATTATCATAAAAATGCTTTGACCATATGCTTCCACATCCCTTCTTCCATCTGGGAAGTGTTACCGAAGCCACTGTATATATAAACCATTTCCCTTCCTATATCCAGGAAATGTAATTAAAGCAAATCCATTATTATGAACTGCTTTAATAAACGCGTTCTAAGACCGCCCGTCCGGATATCTCCACGGTGCGCGCCCCTAAATGGCTATCATCTTCCAGGGCCTCCAAGACAACCTGGGATCCTATAACGAAAGACGTCGGGAAGCGACCATGTGCCTGCGGGATAGTCAAGACCACACCTGGGATCTCCTAACCATCGCAGAAAATATAACAATAAACGCTCACATGGCCTATAGGACTATATCCACCCTGCGTCATTAGCTAGGGGGCTTCACCATACGAACGCAACTTCCCATATGATAGCGATTTAGAGAGGTGTGTAATCCATATTTTATTAATTATGAAAAAAATTTCTCTTTCCATTTTGAAAATATTCATTTATATATTTTCAAAATCATTTCCATCATCATATATATATATACCTAAAACACATAGTATATATATATCCTACATATTCTTCCTAGAATATATATAAACGGCCATAATGGCCTATAGCATCTAACGATGATAATAATCCCAAAGATTCCCTCCGGGAATCATAATCAAGCTTTGATATTAGCATGATTCTACATCCAAAGTATTTCTTACTTTAATAATCACTATACACTTAAATCCTAGTCTAAGGATTTATTGGATATCTCCAATGATACTATTCTCCTCAAAGTGAAGTATATGTATATATATATATATATATATATATATATATATATATATATATACTCCCAAATTATCCTAATTATCTCTTAGGATATACTTAACGATAATCGATGCAATCATGCCTTCTATAAGCATAATTTTATAGGCTTATATGCCTACGAGAATTATCCTCAGGATTTACCTCACCCGAACAACTTTAACTTAATGGGTTAAGGATTTCATTTCCTTAAACCCCAAGACTATACCTAGTCCAAATAATCATTTAGAAGTCCCCAATTAAAGTTAGGAACTCTAATCCATCAATTTCTACAATTACTCTATTTTCCTCGAAAATATAGATTAAGGGTTATATACTTAAAACCCTAACTTTACCCTCCTCAATTGTCTTAATTTATGGACCCTAAAGTCCTAAAAGGTCCCTTAGGTTATTACCTAATTAACCTCAAAGCAAGATGAAATGGAATCTATCCCATCCAAATCACCTTAAGAAAAATTGTTCCCTTTCAGAAGAGGTCGATCGATCGACCCATGACCGTCGATCGATCGAAGGCTTCGATCGATCGACTCCCGATGATCGATCGATCGATCAAATCGGGCAGCTTCTTCTCCGAGAAGCTGTTCGTCCATGGAAGCTTCCCCCAAGCTTCCATCTCTCCACCCAACGGCCTACAACTTCTACCAACAACAAATACACTTATAATACGGGTCCTAAACATCCCAGGACCCGGAATCACCCAATATTTTTGGTTAATTTCTAAAATCTCCAATTTACCAATTTTAGGGGTTTATTCGTTTTATCTCCCGAAAACCCGTTTTATTCACGAATACCCAACCCAAAATCATTAGGGTATGTTATACCAACAATGATATGAGATATTTATGCTCAAAAATATATAAAGAAAGTAAACACTTGCCTCGTGGATACAATCCGACGTCCTCGAGCCGAATCCCGCGGAGGCCGGCCGGAATCTCCCCCTTTTTTCCTCTTTTCTTCCCTCTCTCTCTCTCTCTCTTCTTTCTTTCTTTCTTCTTTCTTCCCTCTCTATCTCTATATATAGAGAGAAAAAGGGTTTTAACCCTAAAAACCCAAAAACGACTCGTTTACCCAATTACGAGCCTATTTAACTCCAAAATTACCCGGAACATAATTTCGACAATCGGACACTCTTTTCCTACTATCTCGGACATTCCGAGACTCGTGGCGCAGTCGAAATTTCCATCCGAGGTACTTGACCGCAAATCACTATTCTAATCCAAAATAATTAAATGCGGTGTTCTACTCAAAATCTCACCTCTTTTGTCGCTATACCTCACGGCGACATATAAATAATATACTTCGACCTATATGGTCCCAAAATAATTGATAACACCGTTCCAAAATCATTAAATCCTCGAGAATCCCAAAGATCACTATTCGAGAAATTTTCCAAATTCCCAAATTATACTTAATTATGGAATTTAATCGTCTCCAAAAAGGACGGGTTATTACAATCTTCTCTGCTTTAGGTATTCGTACTCCATTAGTCCCTCCATAAAATTGAGGAGGCCTCTAAGGGAGGAAAGAGCCTACCATGGTTAAGAGGGAGAAATTTGCCTATACGAGCAGATGTTTAGGTTGGGTTTTCGTCTTCCAATTCACCCTATCATCAAATCCATTATCTCTTACATCAATTTGGCCCCCTCCCAGCTGTCCCCCAATGCTTGGAGAGTCATCATTGGGTCAATTATCCTATGGAGGGAAGTTTATCACTCTGACCTCCCAGTCCAATTTTTTGTTGGTTTCTATGTGCCAACCTCGGCCAAAAACCATCCGAGCTACTATCACTTTGTAGCTCGGAGGCCCGAGAAGAAGATGCTTCAGATAACCCAGACCTCTAACCAAAATTGGAAGCCCCGCTACTTCTTTGCTTCTGGGTCATAGGAATTTGGCTCAAGTATTCCCTCTTCCATATATGAGCCGAGGATACCCATTAAATGGGGCAAGGTCTCTATGTATGCCAGGGCTGACCCTGGACTAAGTCGTCAAAATATTAAGAAAGTGCAGGCCTTACAAGATTAAGGGGCTCATGGCCTCTTTGTTAAATTTGAACATCTGCTGACCCTTCATTATCTTTCGGGGACGAGCCTAGGTGGAAGTCCCCTAGTTGATTTTGGTAAGGATTTTTATTTGAAGTTTAACCTCTGAACTCGTTCATGCTTGATATCTAACTCTTATCTTTTCTCTCTGCAGAGCAACCTCAAGACGTGTCTGACGAGTTGTGGGAGATGGCTGCCCCAAGCTCGGCAAAACTCATGAAAAAGGCCGGGCTAAATGCTCCTTCCCCGGCTCCTTCTGCATCCAAAGCCCAAGGTTCAAAGAAGAGGGCCCCAGAGGCCCCTACCTCTGAGGATCAGAGGCCGACCTTGAGGCAGAAGAAGACCTCTGAGGCTACGATTCCCATCTCTTCGGCCGACGCCTTGTCGGACCGTCTAGACCAACTGAAGCTATCTGATAGCATCGTTGGTCATAGACTGCAGGCCCTTGACGCCATCGGCTCTGCCATGACAGAGGAAGATAAGAGCTTCTTTAGATCCATGGATACACAAATGCTGGTGGAGTTCGGCCTCCACAGAGCCGTGCAGGTTTTGACTTTATCCTTAAAAATTCCTTTAAGTGTTTCCTCTGACTTTCTTATAATCTTAAGCTTTTATCAAATGTAGAGGGAGTGGCTGCTCTGCACCATTTGTCGAACTGGACCTTGAGGAAATTGCCCCTCATTCAAAAGGGGCAAGAGGTAGAGAAGACTCAGAGTGCACTCAATGCTGAAATTGACCGTCTGAAGTCAGAGCTGCAAAAATCTGAGAACAAGGTTCAGGGGCTAGAGAAGGACATGTCCCAGCTTGTCAAGGACCATACTAAGGCCCTGAAGGCCAAGGACTACGTTCTTCAATAGAAGGTCAGCTCGGCTGTGAAGGCTGCTCTTGAGGATGCCTCGCCCAAAATCATCTCCGACTACAAAACCTGGGACGAGTTCATGGGTTTGGCTTTGAATACTATGAAAGAGGTATTAAAGCTACTACCAAATGGGTTGAAGTCCGGGAGAAAGAGGTCGGCTCTATCAAGGCCTCTGACTTTGTAGGTCTGGGCTTTGCAGACTCTCAATTTGCCCAAGCGCTCCAAGAGGTGGAGGATGAGGCTGCAGCTCCTGCCGATACCGCGACTATAGGAGGGGCCGAGGTTGAAGGAGTAAATCCAGTTGATGATGCGACCGAGGTGACCAATGTTGGTCAGACTGATCAGGCCGAGACTGCTAATAACCCCCCTTAAAACTCTTAGGATTTGTAGCCTGTAATCTTGACTCTGTAATAACTTGTAACTCTGCATTTTGTATTAATGGAATGTTTGTCACCTCAGCTGATTTCAATGCTCTGAATGCTAGATGATATCTTTCCCTTCTGAATGCTATGTGATTTCCTTTGTTACTTTGGAATGGTTTTGTTTATACTTAGTCAATGATTCACACCCCGGACCTCTTCATCAAAGAGTGGTTCTGAGGGTCCGAGGTCATCACCTATGATGTTATCCCTATAATTAATCTCACCAAATTAATGATGTTAAGGGTCTGACGTCATCTGCATGGTGTCTGAGCTCATACCTCTTCACCACCGAGTGGTGTCCTGAGGGTCTGAGGTCATCACCTCTGATGCTATCCCCATAATTAATCTCACCAAATTAATGATGTTAAGGGTCTGAGGTCATCTGCATGGTGTCTGAGCTCAGACCTCTTCACCACCGAGTGATGTCCTGAGGGTCTGAGGTCATCACCTCTGATGCTATCCCCATAATTAATCTCACCAAATTAATGATGTTAAGGGTCTGAGGACATCTGCATGGTGTCTGAGATCAGACCTCTTCACCACCGAGTGGTGTCCTGAGGGTCTGAGGTCATCACCTCTGATGCTATCCCCACAATTAATCTCACCAAATTAATGATGTTAATGGTCTGAGGTCATCTGCATGGTGTCTGAGCTCAAACCTCTTCACCACCAAGTGGTGTCCTGAGAGTCTGAGGTCATCACCTCTGATGTTATCCCCATAGTAAATCTCACCAAATTAATGATGTTAAGGGTCTGAGGTCATCTGCATGGTGTCTGAGCTCAAACCTCTTTACCACCGAGTGGTGTCCTTAGGGTCTGAGGTCATCACCTCTGATGTTATCCCCATAGTTAATCTTACCAAATTAATGATGTTAAGGGTCTAAGGTCATCTGCATGGTGTCTGAGCTCAGACCTCTTCACCACCGAGTGGTGTCCTGAGGGTCTGAGGTCATCACCTCTGATGTTATCCTCATAATTTCTGATGTAAGAATGAAGTAAGAGCTGTCACATGAACTGATCTTTTATTAATAACTTCTTCATAATAAGATGGTACATTTACAACTGCATGCAACATCATATGTAATATTTCTTCAGATGATCAGCATTCCAGGGGTTAGCAAAGGGTTCCCCTTCTAGGTTCTCTAGCCTGTAGGTACCAGGCATAACTTCTTTTGTCACCTTATAGGGCCCATGCCAGTTGGGGTGGATCTTGTTTGCCTTCTATAAGGTCTTCTTCAGTACCAGGTTTCCCACTACAATGGGTCTTGACTTCACCCTCTGGTTGTAGAATTTAGCTGCCCTCTGTTGGTAGGCTGCTTGTCTGACCTCAGCGTCTTCTCTCCTTTCTTCCACCAAATCCAAGTCTAATCTCCTCTCTTCCCCATTTTTATCTGGGTCATAAGTCTGAACCCTATGAGTTTGGAGCCCAACCTCGGTGGGTATGTGATACGAGGCAAATATTGCGTATTTCACCCGTTAACGTACGCGTTATTAGCCCCCTCGGGTACCTTAATTCCTATATTTATGCTCGATAATCAGACAACCTCCATTTTATATGTTAACATGCTATATGAGGTATATTTGGGCTTTTTTAGGGATTACAGGTGCTAAGTATGAAGTTGGATTCATTTTGGCGAAGTTCCATACACAATCGCACGCGCAAGGGCATTTTAGTCATTTTACAATTTGGGCAACTGGCACAATGTCTTCACGGAAGTTGAAGCCCTCTGAACAAGCTTCGCGTGGCCACAAACGGTACGCGATTCCGAGTCCGAACGAAGAAGTTACGGGCTTTTGAGCGGAAGCCAATTCCAAACCAACCAAAAATAGGGGAAAGATTCAAGACCTACAGGTCCGAATTGATTCGCCCCTGTGCGAATCGATTCGGTTGGAGACAGTATACCAGTTCCTCTGTTTCCGAATCGATTCGGATTTTACCCGAATCGATTTTCCCCTCTGGCAGCCTCGAGATATTCTCCAACCGAATCGATTCGGCCAATGCCGAATCGATTCGGCCCTGCTGATATTTGTTTTTCTCCCATTTTATTTACAAGTTTGCCATGGGATTTGTTTTGTATAAATACTCTTTCTCTTCATTTGTAAGAGATATCTTCATTTTTAGTTTAGTTTAGGGGTAGGGTTTTGAGAGCTTTTTCTTCTTCCTCATTTGGTTGACACCCATGTGTGTTTGTAAGTTGAACTTTTCATCTCCTTCTCCATTAATATAGTTCTATTTCATTGTTTTCTTGCTTTCTAGTTAATTTACATGCTTTATTAATTAGTTTACTTGCTTAATTTCTTGTTTTCCTAGTTTAATTGTAGTGTTAATTAGTTTAATTCATTATGCACCCTTAGATAAATAGGGTCGGGATTTCGTTCCCCCATTTACGGGTTTGGACCTCGAAAGTTAGGTTTTGTGTAAAATTGCATTTAATTGAAACCGCGTGTATTAAAGTTGGATTGTTATGCATTTAACTTTCTTTGTCACGCAACGTTAGTGTTTATAGCGATAATCCGAATTTAATCCGCGTGTGACCATTTTGGATTAACTCTTTAATCTCGCAACTTTGGCTTAAATTCCTTATTGTCTGATGTTTATGCTTAATTAGATATGCTCGATTAAATTGCTTTCGAGCCTTAACTCTAGTTAGTAGTTGTTTCGTTCCGTGTGGTAGTATGCGATCTCGACCCTCGCTTTCCTTTAATCTAGAGTTAACTTTTCTTTTCTTTTGTCACCATAACCACCTATCATCATTTACACTTTTATTCCTGAATTAATTAAACAATTAAAATCTAAAATTTAATCACTCCCTGTGGATTTCTTACGATACCCGACTTACCACTATACTTGCCTCGCAAGTGTCATCATAATTTAGGTTTTTGTATTGAGTAGGCGAAACTAAAACAACGATTAGCGTTCTGATGCGACGCTACTTTTCGCGCTCGATCAGTATGACAGCCTCCGAACCATATGCTAGCATGAATTGGGTTTCTCCTGTAGGTGTCCTAGCCGTTGTTCTGTAGGCCCATAGCACAGCGTAGACATCTTTCGTCCATCTTCCCTTCGCATCTTTAAACCTCTTCTTGACCCCGGCAAGGATTGTTCTGTTTGTAACCTGGGTCTGACCATTCGCCTGTGGACGCCCGGGAGATGAGAAGAACTGCTTTATCCCAACTCTTAGGCAGTACTTTTCCAAAGAGGATTTCTTGAACTGAGTCCCGTTGTCTGAGATGAGTGTGTTTGGGAGGTCGTATCTACATATGATGTTCTTCCAGATGAACTGGAAGGTCTTCTGCTCTGTGATCGTCACCATCAGTTCTGCCTCCACCCATTTTGAGAAATAATCAATGATAACTATTAAGAATCTATAATTGTTAACAGCTCTTGGTAGGGGTCCTACTAAGTCAATCCCCCATATTGCAAACGGCCATGGAGAAGTGATTGACGTCATAGGCTGATGAGGTTGATGAGGAATAGTGGCGAACCTCTAACATTTATCACATCTCTTCACGTAAGCTGCTGCGTCCTTAGACAAGGTTGGCCACCAATACCCCTGTGTGATGATTCTTTTGGCTAAGGGTCTTCCTCCTATGTGGATGGAGCAAGATCCTTCATGAACCTCTTGTAAGACCCGGGGAACTTCCGAGGGATGCACGCATCTGAGAAGAGGCAAAAGGAATCCCTTCTTGTACAAGATGTCTCCTATCACTGTGAACTTGGCAGCTCTATACCTCAATTTTTTCCTCTCCGACTTAGACTCAGGTAGCTCTCCCTCTCTAATATACCTGATGAGTGGGTCAATCCATGAGTCCCCAAGATTCAAATTATGACAAGGGGTACATACCTCTTCTTCCTCGATAGTTGCCTTTTCTAAGACCTCGATTGGGACAGTTCTTCTGATACTTTCTTTCATTGCCGATGCCAGCCTTGCCAATGCATCTGCGTGGCTGTTATTTTGTCAAGGCACCCTCTTCAGTTTCGTCTCTTCAAAGCATTCCAACATCTTCCTTACCCTCTTTAGGTATTTCGCCATCCTCTCATCCTTGGCATCATAGACTCCTAATACTTGATTGACAACTAACCTTGAGTCACTGTGGAGTAGGAGTCGCTTCATGCAAAGAGTCTTTGCCAATAAGAGACCTGCCACCATGGCCTCATATTCGAACTCGTTGTTTGAGGCCTGAAAGTTGAATCTCAAGGCATATTCAATGTTGGTGCTATCCGAGGCTGAGAGTATTAGCCCCGCACCGCTTCCGCTATCGCAGGAAGAGCCATCAATGAAGAGGCTCCAAATGTCGGTATCTGACGAAAATCCACCTTCGGTCATTACTCCTTGCTTGAAGAGGTACCTTCCCTCTTTATTTTCTTCAACTCTGCCCCGAACCTTGCTCGAGGTAACCTCTTCTTCATCTCAGAAGACGTTTGGTGTCGTTTCTTCCAAATCTCGGAAGACACTTCGGTTTGTCTCTTCAACCTCCCCCAAGCCATTCTTTGTCTCGGCCTCTTCCCAGGTGAACTCTGCAACAAAGTCTGTAAGGGCCTGCCCTTTGATGGCTGTCCTAGGCTGGGAGGTCAGATCGTACTCTCCCAACTCGATGGCCCAGGTCATCAATCTCCCGGACTTCTTCGGTTTGTGCAGGACCTGTCTTAGTGGGGAGTCAGTGAGGACTGCCATGGAGTGAGCTTGGAAGTAAGGCTTCATTTTCCTTGAGGCATGTATCAGAGCATAGGCCAATTTTTCCATGCGTGGGTAATTTTGCTCAGCCCCCTGAAGGGCCTTACTGTTGAAGTATACAGGAATCTGTATCCCATCGTCTTCCCGTATTATAGCCGCGCTGATAGCCGACTCAGAGACTGTCAGATACACATACAGCTTCTCTCCTGCAATGGGTCGAGATAACAATAAGGGCGATCCCAAGTAAGAATTGAGTTGGTTGAAGGCTTTCTCGCACTCTTCGTCCCATTGGAAGGCCTTTCTCAGAATTTTAAAGAATGGAAGACACCTGTCCGTTGCCTTAGAGACGAATCTGTTAAGCGCTGCTACTCTTCCTGTAAGTCTTTGGACATCCTTGATACTCTTAGGGGTCTTCATATCAAGCAACGCCTTGATTTTATCAGGATTCACTTCAATCCCCCTCTGATTGACTATGAATCCTTGGAATTTCCCAGCTCCTACACCGAAGACACATTTCGCCGGATTGAGCTTCATTCTACATGAGTCCATAACATCGAAGGTCTTCTCAAGGTCTGCTACGTGAGTGCAAGCTTTCAAACTCTTCGTTAGCATATCATCTACATATACTTCCATAGTCTTACCTATTTGCTCCTCAAACATCTTATTTACAAGACGTTGGTATGTTGCCCCTGCATTTTTCAGACCGAAGGGCATTACCTTTTAGCAGTATGTCCCTTTGTCGGTAATGAAGGCTGTCTTCTCAGAGTCTTCAGTGTCCATGAAGATTTGGTTATATCCTGAATATGCATCCATGAAGCTCATGAGTTCATGTCCTGCTGTGGCATCCACCATCTGATCTATCCGAGGTCAGGGGTAGCTGTCTTTTGGATAAGATCTGTTCAGGTCAGTGAAATCGACACACATTCTCCACTTCCCATTGGCCTTGGGTACGATGACAGCATTTGATAGCCACTCAGGATATGTGACTTCTCTTATGAACTCAGCCTCTTCTAACTTCTTGACCTCTTCCCGGACGACGTCATATTTTTCCCTGGAGTAGACTCTTCGTCTCTGCTTAATAGGCTTGGCATCTTTGTTTACATTGAGCTTATGACTCCTCACTACTGGGTCAATGCCAGGCATGTCTGCGTGGCTCCATGCGAAGACACTCTGTGTCCTCCTGAGGAAGTTTATCAGCTCTTTCTTGACTTCTGAATTAAGGGCTTTCCCAACCTGGACAGTTTTTTCCGGCTCGTCCTCGTTGAGGACGATGGATTCTACCTCTTCCGCGGCCTCTCCCTTCTTCAGCTTCGTCTCGTCTCGTCTCTTGGGTCAAGAGTATCAATGCTATAAGTAGTGGTGGCCCTCTTATGGGCCTCTCTCTCCTCGGTCGAGTTGAAGTAACATTCTCGCGCTGTGGTCTGGTCACCTTGCACTTCCCCTACCCCATAGGGGGTCGGGAATTTTAGCATCTGGTGGACCTTGGACGGCAGAGCCTCGAACTCTTTAAGGGCCACTTTTCCTATGATGAGGTTATAGGCCGAGAAGACACTTTCATCCATCACGAAGAAGTTAATCTTCCTAGTCAACCTCTTAGGCCATTCATCACCCATCCGTACATCCATCTCATACATGCCTAGGGGGTGGACCTTTTCTCCACTGAAGCCTATCAGTGGGTAGTGGTATGGCACTAGTCTTGCTCTACTAAGGCCTAGGCTCTTGAAGTAGGGCCAGAACATCACATCTGCTGAGCTTCCCCCATCGACTAAGATCCTCTGTACCTCACATCCGTGCACCCTTGTTGTTATGACCAATGGGTCATCATGGGGGGGCAGGATACCTCTGAAGTCGAGTCTGGAGAAACCAACCACGAGGGTGTTCATATCCACCTTCTTTCTCTTCTGTATTGAATCGGAGGACATTAGGTTCACAACTTTAGGTTTAACCACTGACTTGGCCTCTGCTACGTGAGCCTTCCTATCAGCTACTTCAGAGCCCCCGCGAATCCCCCGCATATGGTGCTGACACCAAATGAGATCATACCCACCCTCTTCACCGAGGTGTTGTCATCTCTTGGAGGAAGATCTGGATCATCTTCATCATCTCCTTCTGAATCATCATCTCTTCGGGTCGGGGCGTTGTCACGGCATTTGTCATTTCTTCTTTTCTTAGGGTCATCTCTTCCTCCTCTGGGAGCCTTACCATCCACATACTTCCTCAATTTTCCCGATTTCAGCATCTTTTCAATCTCATCCTTTAGGGCGAAGCATTTATCTGTGACGTGCCCATGATCCTGGTGTAACTCACACCATAGGTTGTTGTTCCTCTTATGTGGAGGGGCCTTCAGCTTTTCTGGCCACCTTAGGGTCCTATCATTCTTAATCTCATTCAGGATGTGCTCGCAGCTCACCGTCAAAGGAGTATATTGAGCGAACTTATCATCGCCCGACCTCTTCTTCCCATCTCTCTTCTTCTGGGACTTTCCACTACTATTATCGCGGTTTTCATCCTCGTACTTGGCAGCCATCGCCTCTTATTCATTCATTAATTTTCCAGCGGTTGCCAAGAGTTCCGCCATAGACCTTGGGGGGTCTTACGCTAGCATCCATAGCAGCTTCCCTTTCTGTAGTCCCCCAATGAGGGCGGTCATAGCTATACTTTCCTCATAGTCCTCAACCTCTAACTTCTCCTTGTTGAACCTAGCAATATAGTCCCTTAAGCTCTCACTCTTACCCTGCTTGACATACAGCAGGTGAGTGGTCTTCTTTTGGGGTCTCATCCCAAAGCAAAAGTTATGGATGAACCGCTCTTCCAAGTCTTTGAAATTTTCAATAGAATTTTTCGGAAACGAGGTAAACCAGCTATGTGCTGCTCCGGTCAGGGTTCCAGAGAAGGCCCTGCACTTCATCTCATCAGGAATGGAGTAAATATCTGCTGCCGACTAGTACATCTCTATGTGATGTACCGGGTTGGTGCTGCCATCATACTTGGGAGACACCACAGGAGGCTTGAACTTAGCTGGGGTTGGATAACTTACTATCTTAGCCACAAACGGCGAGCCCTCCGAGTAGCCCCTTTGCAACGGGTCTCTACTTTTAATTAGGTCTCCTATCTTCTCCTCAAGGCGCTGGATGGAGTCATTCCACAGTCTTACGCCCTCAACCTGGCCGAGGTTGTCCCCAGCCACTTCGATGGGGTGAACTGAGGGCTCCCCTGCCGCCACACAGCGTCTGCTATTGACCTCTTCCTGGTCTATACCTCTTCAGTCACACTGTCGGCCTTGGTCAGGACGAGTTGGCCTGTCCCCTCTTTGTGATCCGACAACGCTCCTGGACCTAGATAACCTGTGTCTTAGGTCACTCACTGGACCCAACCTCTCAAAGGCTGATCCCCTGCTCAACCGATCAAAAGCTGATCCTCTTTGCCGAACCTCTTCATCTCTTCGGCCGACACATCCTTGACTCTGCCGTATGGGTCGTATGGTATTGTTTGACACCTCATACAGATCCCAGCAGTCTTCCGGGGCCTCTTCTACCTCTAGATCGTCATACCTGTCCTCTGGGCAAGGGTTTCCTTGCCTCCGCATGCATAAGCGCCGGGGGTCAGCAACGTCCTCCTCCGTTGAGGAGCAGGCTGATCCTTCATGGGTGCCTGGGGTGGTTCCCTGGCATTTGGATGGAGTTGCACAGCCGCTGGAGTGGTCATGTCTGGTGAGACTCCTAGTGGCCTCATCATAGTCTGGCTGAGCTATTCGAATTGCTCCTTCATCGCCTGCTGTGTCGCAGCCAGAGATTTTAAGGCAGCAGCCACCTCCACCATTTCGGACTGAGGCGGTGCCTGGCTAGAACTAGGCCCTCCCCCGGGCGGCGGAAGAGGTGGCGGTAATTCAGGTGCCATGTGTTAGTCAAGAAAGAGCTTGGGTGGTAGGTGAGCTTAGTACCTGACAGGACCTCTTTCAATGGTGAAACAGCTCTACACAAGGGGGTGGCGCCTGGTTCACCACCAGAGTCTCCGGTGAGGCTAAGCTAAGAAAGGAAGAGATAGCTTCTCGTTCCCACAGACGGCGCCAAAAATGATGATGCTAGAAATAGCACCATCAGTCAGGGTGTTGGTAAGCTCAAGCTAATGACAACAATGGTAGCACATGAGTGCATCAAACAAGATATATTGAGATGAGGAGAAGAGGAATGAACACAAACATGTAAGTGGTTCAGCCAATCAGGCCTACGTCCACTGTGTGTGTGTGTAACTTTACTATAATGAGGCACTAGTGGTATGGATACAATCTCTCAAGCTCTCTCTCTCTACTATATATTTAGACAGAGTTTCATCTAGGGTTATGAAATCTGGATCCTTTGCAAGGTAGAAGATGACTTCTATATATAGCTCCTTGGGGGTGCAATATACCCCCCATGCATGTAATAATCATGTGTGTGTTAGCCTCACCAATGGGGGTGAGCCACCTGTCACTGTCACATGTAGGGAATGATGATGAAATATTCTCCCCATGTGTGGAGAATAATCTTGTTACAACTGACTTGTGCCCACGTGTCCTCATCCAAATGTCAACAGATGCTCGGCTGCTGTACTTATGCAAGACCTCGGCCTGGGTGAGGCCGAGGCTGGGAAAGACCATGCTCATTCAATCTGAGCAGGTGCTCAGGGGGCTCGGCGTGATCTAGGCCGAGACATTGACTCAGGGTCGGCCTAGGGCGAGGTTGGACTGTCACCATGATGGAGTCATTTGCTAGGGCTTTATGCTGGCTCGTCCTTCGTCAGGCCGAGGTTGCCACCCCCGGTATATGAGGGTGCTGTCGACGCCTAGGTAGCATGTAATGTCCTTTTCAGAGGTAAAGTGTAGTGTCGGCCTGGGCCGACCTTATCAAGGCCGATAGCTGATATCGCGGGCCCATGGCTCTTCCACAATCGGCCATCATCCCAGCCGAGGTTGCTGCCTCTTGGCCGAGGTTACACTTCGGGCATATCATCTATTACGCAATGGGCAAAGTCTAGAATGGCTTGTTCCAAAGTAGGCACAAGTACCTCTTTTGGTTCAAAACATTCGTTAACCTCAAAAGTCTCAGAAGCAAAATCATCGTCGGACTCAAATAATAAATCCAACCCATGTTCCCACGAACGATTTTCTTCCCGATAACGAGTTTCAATTTTCTCATTTTCATACATACGCAAACCCTCACCGAATGTCATGGGTCGAGATGCGGATGAAAATGGGAACTTTGAAAATTACTATCGGACTTAAACGAAAACTCATTATTATAGGAATTTTGAAAACTATTCGAATTATATTCAAAATTCCTATTATAAGGAGTTAAAGGCCCAAAATCATTATGATCGTCATCAAAATTCCAATAACCTAAGTTTTGGCTTTCGTTATACTCGCCCAAAGTCATATTAGTTTTTTCAATCTTTTAGGATTCTAAGTATTCACCGAAAGTCACAGGTTTGCGAGAATTTTGAGAATTATAACAAGGATTACCAAAAGAGTTAGAATAAGACATGCTTACCCCAAAAATGGCTCGAAATGGAGGATTCCACAAACTAAGTGCGCGCAAGGAAAATTCGAGCATTTCTAAGTGCTCAAATGTGGAAGTCCTGCAAGAGATTAACAAAGAATACAAATAGAAAGAAAATACTTTTAAAAACTAAATAAAAGAAAGTCTAAAACTAACAAGTCCTCGACAACGGCGCCATTTTGATTGAGGTGCGAAAAGTAGCGCGTGTAAAGACGCTAATCGTTGTTTTCGTTTCACCAACTCAATACAAAAACCTAAATTACTACTACACTTGCGAGGCAAGCACAACGGTAAGTCGGGTATCGAAAATCCACAGAGATGAGTTGCTAGAATTTAATTGATTTAGTGCTCCGAAATAAAAGTGTAAAAGATGATTACAAACTAAAAAGTAAAAAATGAAAAAAAGGGAAATATTAATCTAGGCGAGTGTATTTAAATCTAGATTAACAAAGCGAGAAAACTATAGGTTGCGTTGAATATCCCTCACTCGAGTTAATTAGTATAAAATGGTTACATGGGTCGATGAGTTATTACGAGTGCGTCTCGTTTTGACAGTTAATTGAACCAAGGGTTGTCACACCCCTAAATCCTCATAAAAGTCTAATACAATTTTGGCGTCAACAAATATCCTGGAAATTACGCACGCAAGGTCGTAAGTATGGGACATACATGATATGCCCCGTCAAATCTCCTAGGCGCAATAACTAGGACAACGCACCCGAAATAGACACGTAAACTCCATCACCAAAGTAAAGCAACACATCAACTCGAGTGAGTTCCATTCAAACACAACCTAGACTAATTTAGCTAGAAAGAATATTTAAAACGCGGTAAATGGAAAGAGGTAAATAAACGCGGTAAATCTATACTAGAAAGCGTGTAAAGCAAAGCATGTAAAGAAAGAAAGAAAACCTAAACTAGAAAGCTTGTAAATTAACTAGAAATAAAGAAATGAAGAAATACAAACTATATTAACGGATAGGATGATGAATAGTCAACATTCTAGCCCAAAAGTGTGTCAATCCAAGAAGAAATGAAGAAGAACTAAGCAAATCACCCAAACCCTAAGCTATTCTAACCTAAAATCGTGTATCTACTAGATATGTCTTATTACAACCAAAATTGGCTTAAGTAGTAAGTTGGAAATAAAATAAAGAAGAAAGAAAAGAAGGCAAAATATCTGCAGAAAATAGAGCATCGATCGATCGACCCCTTTGGTCGATCGATCGACCAAGGCCAAAATTCGACAATTCTGAATGGTCGATCGATCGATCCTTTTGATTGATCGATCGATCAAGTAGGGAAGATTGCAACAGCCTACTGCATTCTTCTCTCCCTCTTCTCCTTCTCCTCTTTTGCTTTCTTTGTCTCTCTCTCCACGGAAACTCCCGTAACTTCTTCATACGAACTCAGAATCGCGCACCGTTCATGGCCATGCGAAGTTAGCGAGGAGGGATACATCTTTTGTGTAGATGTCGGGCCAGGTGCCTAATCTGTGAAATGATCGGATTTCCCTTGAATGTGCGATTGTGTACGAAAATTACGCGAAATGCGTCCGAATTTCACACTTAGCATCCAAATACCTATAAAATCTCAATTAACCCCTGCAAAACATGTTAACATAGAAATTCGAGGTCGTCTGGTTAACGAGCATAAATATAGGGAATACGATACCCAAGGGGGCTAAAATGCGTCCATTCGGAGGTTGAAATACGCAATATTTGCGTATTATCAATCACCTACCTCATAAAGGCAAAGTGTATAGGAGAAAACTCAAAACTCCGTGACAAAGATGGTTACCTGGAGGGGAACGATAACAGGGAAAGGTGGCTCACACATAGAAGGGGTTGCCAAAGAGATAATAGCAAGAGCCTCCATTGAAACAGTAATAAGAGGCAACTGCACATTAAGAAAATAGGGCTTTGTTAAGTGCAGGCTAATTAGGGAAATGACTAACAAGAAGATAATAAAGTGCCTGGGCCCTATCCAAGGAGGAAGAGTAAAAAATGACCACTGGTGCAGCAGGGGTTGTGCTAATGGCCTGCGAATGTTAATGCATGTTATTATCATAGCCCTAGGAGAAGAGTCTACCAAAACTTAAGTAGAGGAAAAAAACTGAAGCGTGGGCTCAGTAAATACTGGACTATGAGAGATGGCTTGAATCAAAGGCCTACCATCCGTAGATATGCAAACCCGGGGAACAGATATCCTCCTCGAAGAGGATAACCCAGGATAGTAACATCGATAAAGAGAAGAGTCCCTCCTGTGGAGGAAAAGTTAAAAGGTGCCAGGCCTTGAGAGGGGATAAAGTTATTACCGCCGAAGCAAGAGAACCTATGAAATACATACCCTGATGATGGGGTAACCAGTGGCTCAACTGTAGAAGTGCCTACCACTAAAGCAAGAGAAGATGATGTGGCGGGTTTAGAAGGCACAACCCTCTACAATCATAAACAAATAAGAAAGAAAGAAGATAAGGGAATAGTGAAAATTAAGAGAATTATAAAGCATACCTGAGCAAAATACGAAACCACAGAAGCGGTCCTAGTGCTAGTAGGGTGCACGGATGAAAGTTACAAGAAAGTACCAATATATAACATATAATCAAAATGTAATTGGTGGCCCGAAAATTACATTTAATATCAAAAGAAAGGAGGGAGTAGTAAACCTCTGTGAAGAGACCCCGAGAAGAAATAAGCATAAAGTTCCGCTTTCGCTCAAAAGGTGCACGTCGTAATGGGGGGAGTGGAGGACTACTCACCTTTGTGGAAGTAACCTACAGAAATATGGCAAAATGTTTTTTATTAGTAAATAAACCAATAATGAAAGGGAAAGAAGATCATATGCATAAAAATTCCGATAAAAGAAAGACTTACCACATCGGGATGCATAATATGACCATAAAGAAGGGGTCTGGTAGTGGAGATAATCCCCGAAGGAGAATGTGGTGCCTCGTCATCACTGGAAGACTCCCTCAAAACTGATAACAAAGCATAAGTGTTAGTAGTTCTTTGACCATGGAGATCCAAGCCACCCACATCACGCAAAGAAGAACTATGATCATTATAGGAAGAAGTGATTCCATAACCAACTAGTTCCTCTTACAATGAGGGGGAGGGGGAACCAGCAAGTGAAACTCCAAAAGAGACAGTTCCACTATGTAAAAAATGTTGGGATATAATAACTTTTGCAATGGGGATAGATGTGACTTGTGTTTCTCGAGAAGAAAGGCCCACTGCTTCATAACACCTCTCCTTAACAGTTCTATAAGTTTCCTCCACCCCAAGATCATCGGTACCAGACTCTTGGTACAGCAAGGAAGGAGCAGCAATGCCAGTGTTACTCCCCTTACTTTTCTTCGTATCTTGAGTCCTCATAGGAGAAGAGGGTGGAGAGGAGGTGGTAGCAGGAACGAAATTAGACACATCCATGTCGGGGTGCTTCCTCTTGCCTGCTACAGGGGCTTTTGATTTTCCTTTACACCTAGATTGGCATTTACACTTTGCAGGTGGCGACTTGGCCGATTGGGACTAAGGAGACTCATCAAGAAGGGGATTCACTAAAATAGGGGTGGTTTGCTCAAGAGGTGGCCTATGAGTGGTGCTGAGAAACCAAGTATCCTTTTGCATCCGCCTAACCAAAAACTGGGCTTTGACATACTTAGTCGGGTTAGTCTTGCGAGGGGGACCAATTACGTAACCATGGATTAGAAGAGTTTGCCGCTGCCAGAATAAGAACTAAGAAGTAGTGAATAATGGCAGATGATCTCTAGGAGGCACGTAAAGCCCCCCCAAGCCATTTACTCTGTGGAACATTCCCTGGAGAGTGAAGTTGGTACATGCCTCTAAAAATAACTTCGAGGGATCGGTAGATGAAGGGGGAGGAGGGGTGTGGACACCCTGATCATAACCAAACTTCCTTCTTACCCTCTCGAAATGATAAAACTTGGCACATCATCCTAATTCTGTCCAAGAAGGAAGGAGGCACGGTAGCAACATCATTACTACATTGATATGAGGATGGGTAGAAACAAACTTTACATCAGAAGGGCAATAGAAGGTGCCACGATCGCCAGGAAAAGAAAGCGAGCTAAAGACACCGCCAGGACGTTTGTTGTAAGGCAAAAATAAAAACTCTTCAATGTTATCAATCAACGCCCCCAATGGCTTCTTAGTCACCTTCCTGTGCCATATCAGGAAACGAGCAACATTACTATGGCAAGATTAAGCCTCAGAAACAAAGAGGGGGAAGTTATCAAATAGAAAGGCCATCAAGAGGACATCATTTGCAAAATTAGCAGCATCGTAGTGGCCGCAGGATATCTCCACATCTACATGTGCCCGGTCCATCCAAGTTGTGGCCATTCCTGATCCCCACCGCGGACGGAAGAAGGATCCTTCGGGTCTCGCGCGTCCCCTCTCTCTCAGGAGAGCGCTTCGACCGGCGTCAATTTGTGAGGTGTGAAAATGTAGAGAGATTTAGAGTCACCAGTCTATTTTACTCAAAACAGACAAAAGAAAAAGGGGAAGCCACCCCGAAGGATGGAATCCAAAGACATACTGGTGCGTGCAAAACCAAAATGATTCGAGAAGGGTTCGGAGGCTTAGTTACGAAATGGGAAGGTGTTAGGCATCCATTCCGCCCTTTCGGTCTCTCATGAATATTTGATATTTTCCCTTACATTTCTCCCATGATATGTGTGCATGTGTATATATAGAATGGAGGTAGGAATCCTCGACTTGTATCATGGAAAAGATAAAGTGAGTCATCCGTAGGAATTACGAGATTAGTGTAGAAAATAGGATTTACGCGATTACCCTTGTGTTGATTGTTATAAGGGAACGATAACGCATGTGGAATAATACGCCACTAAGAACGGACATATAAAATATAATAAAAAATGAGATAAAGAGAAGATAGAATATAAGAGAAAAAGTGAGAAAAGGACTCGAGTCTCGGGTTTTACCCCGAGACGCCTACGTAGCCTATAAAGGAATCAAAGTCCACGTAGTTCGCTTGCAAAACGAGGGGTGGGTTTTATCCCATAAATCCAAATGGAGAAATCTCTTATTTGTGTGTGTGTGTGTGTAGGAAAAATGTTTTAGTTGTGAGAAAAGTGTGGAAAACGTGTGAGAACCCCTACTTGGAATTAATGAGCAAAACCCTTTTTTCTTGTTTTTTAGGTTTTAAAAATAGGAGATGTGCAATAATACTAGATAAAAAGTATGTTAGGATATGTGAAATAAGACAATAAAAGTGCTAAGTAAGAAAACAAGTTATTGCAAATTTAAGAGAATTTAGGAGAGAGTTTGAGAAAGTTGGACCTTTTTGAAGATCTTGAGCTTGATTTTGAATGTTGGGGAGCAGCCCTTGCACTTTGAATGATGAGGGAGAGTGGTTAATTCACCAAGTTTGATGAAAAGAATGATGAAAAGTGGAAGTAAAAAAGGGGTTTGGAAGTTGAAATCACGCTGCCTTCGAGAGAGGTTTATGGGATTCGTTCAGAGAGATTTTTATCAGATCTGGTCTCTTTGCAAATGAGGCCAAGGCCTCCTTTTATAGGCCCAAGGGTTTGCCGATCGGCATTGCCATGGCACTACCTATCGGCAGGTGCCGATAGGCAGGGTCTGGGACCTTCCATTTGGCAGTGCGCGTCAGGCTTTTTCAGAAAATTGACCGCCGAGGGAAAACCGTTGGTCAGAATCGCGCACGGAGCATACCGTTGGAAAGGGTATTCAGTGACCTTTGAAAGTACTTTTTGGGAGTTGACTTTTGGGTTAAATGTGGCTTGGAAGCGTTTGTCAGTCCGTTGGACGGGGAATCATTCAGACGCAAATGGATCGTTCGTTCGCATGGTAAGTCCGAATCGCGCACGGAGCGGACCGTTGTAAAGGTTAAGAGATGTGCTTAGAAATTCCAAAGAGTTTGACCCAGTTTGGAGAGTTGACTTTGGTCAATCGGGCCAGAGAAGTATTCGATGACCTCTCGGAGTAAAACGGATCGTTCGTCCGCATGGAAAGTTGGAATCGCGCATGGGATGTATAGTTGGAAAGGGTATTCAGGTCCCTTTGAAGATTCATTCAGTCTCGGTTGAGATGAATAGTTGACTTAGGTCAAACAGAGCCCGAGAGCGCCCGATGGCCTTTAGGTCAGGTTTCGGACGCAAACGGATCGTTCGTTCGCATGCTAAGTCGGAATCGCGCACGGGATGGACCGTTGGAAAGGGTATTCAGTTACTTTTGAAGATTCATTGAGTCTAGGTCAATCCGAAGAGTTTGAATTTTGGTCAAACCGAGCCGAGGTGCGCCCGATGGCTTCTAGGTCAGTGCTCAGGACATGACTTGGGTTTGTGGTGATGAGTGTAGGTGCTAGGGACCTAAGGAGAGTTAGGGGGTAACAGAATGAGGTGTCTACAGAGACCTTTGACGGGTGAGTTTAGAACAAATAATAGCCGTCGATTAGACACCGCATGATGCTTCTGAGAGAGTATGACCGATTCAGGGGATCGGTCGATTCTGAAGACCCAAGGAACGTGCTAGGGACGACCAAATTAGAGGGACGAGGTTAATTTTGAGGACCTAAGGAGCGAGGGTGACCAATTCAGAGGGCTCGAGGTTAGTTATGAGGACCTAAGGAGCGAGGGTGACCAATTCAGAGGGTCGAGGTCAGTTCTGAGGACCTAAGGAGCGAGGGTGACCAATTCAGAGGGTCGAGGTCAGTTATGAGGATCTAAGAGTGGTGACGATCGAGGATCGAGGTTAATTTTGACCTAACTCAGGTGATGATCTAAGACCGGGGTCAATTCAGACCCGAGAGTGGTGATGACCAAGGACCGATGCCAATTCTGACCTAATTCAGGTGACAATCCAAGATCGGGGTCAATTCTGACCCAAGAGTGGTGACGACCGAGGATTGAGGTCAATTCTGACCTAATTCAGGTGATGATCCAAGACTGGGGTCAATTTTGACCTAAGAGTGATGATGACGAAGGACCGAGGTCAATCCTGACCTGATTCAGGTGACGATCCAAGAACGGGGTCAATTCTAACCTAAAAGTGGTGACGACCGAGGATCGAGGTCAATTCTGACCTAATTCAGGTGACGATCCAAGATCGGGGTCAATTCTGACCCAAAAGTGGTGACGACTGAGGACCGAGGTCAATTCTGACCTAATTCAGGTGACGATCCAAGAGTGGGGTCAATTCTGACCCAAGAGTGGTGACGACCAAGGACCGAGATCAATTCTGACCTAATTCAGGTGACGATCCAAGACTGGGGTCAATTCTGACCCAAAAGTGGTGACGATCGAGGATCGAGGTCAATTCTGACCTAATTTAGGTGACGATCCAAGACCGGGGTCAATTTTGACCTAATTCAGGTGACGATCCAAGATTGGGGTCAATTCTGACCCAAAAGTGGTGACGATCGAGGACCGAGGTCAATTCTGACCTAATTCAGGTGACGATCTAAGACCGGGGTCAATTATGACCCAAGAGTGGTGACGACCGAGGACCGAGGTCAATTTTGACCTAATTCAGGTGACGATCCAAGACCGGGGTCAATTCTGACCCAAGAGTGATTGCATTTCCTTGGGAAAAAGAGTTCCACTGGGGGTAAGAATTGGATTTGAGGTTCCGTTGGGGAACGATGAATGAGCTGGGGAAGATTTGGACCGTCCCTTAGGAGAGATCGCCTGGGGCGAGTGATTCTTCTGAATTTCGCTGGAAAAATACCATTTGATATTATTTCGCACTGGGTAGCCGATGGCTGAGGAGGCTTTGTGTCCTTGGAGGAGCTGATTATTGGGGAGAAAACTGGTTTGAGGTTGTAAACTCTGTCGAGGAGATGATTAGGTGGTCCGGGCACATTGCTCGAGATGTCATTTTGAGGGTTTCGTTGGGGAAAAGGAGTTTTCGCCCGAACGAGTGCAAAATTTTCTTGACGAGAACGTTCTAAATCCTTCTGGGGATTTTTAAGAATTTTCTGAGGATTTATCAGGGTCTTCTAGCATTTTTCAGGAATTTCTGTACGAAATTTTAAGGGGGGTACCGATTGTCATAGACTGAGGGGTGCCATTCGGCAGTGGCACGGACTTTTGGGTTGCCTCGGGAAGGTGAGGAGTCAGTACTGATCGGTATGGAAGGGGGAAGTGCCGATCGGCATGGCGCTTGGCATCCTATATTAAGGGGCGAATCCCCTTCATTTTTCACAGCTTCTTGTCTTCTTTCTTTCTACGATTTCTCTCTGTGAGTTATTCTAAAGTTCCGATTTTCAAGAAATGGTAGCCTTTGTGAGCACCGCTGTCCACCGGGAGTGGCTGACCGTTGATGAATGGGCGAATGTGGATTGGAGGGACAGGGTGCTCTATACTTTGGGGAACGAGAATGCTTTCGATGCATTTGAGCCGATTGCGGATGAGCGGACCTTGCTGCGGGAGCCATCACGTCATCGCTCTTCGAGAGTGATTCCCGGTGGTTATGTAAGTTACCTGACCTTTGGTATTCCTTTCTTTTTGGGTAATTTTTCCTTTTTTCATGACCTTTGATGAGATTTTTCCTTTTGCCAGTCTGATATTTCCTTGAAGAACATGTGTGCCCGTGGGACAACGGGGCTCAAGGATGTTTGGGAGCATCTCCCACCTGTGGTACGCTGGGTGGTATTACCAGCGGGTTTTGGCAGGTTGGCGGCTGCGCTGGATGAGACGCCTCGTTCGACAACGGTCCTGTGCGCTTTGGGGGAGAGGTAGTGGGACACTACCCACACTTTGCATTTTGGCTTCGGGGAGATGACGGTGACTCCCATAGATGTGCAGCAACTGCTGGGGCTGGATTGTGACGGGGAGCGAATAGAGGTGGATCGCTCCCTACGGGTGAGGCCGGAGGCGGTGCATGCAGCATTTGGTGATGTGAGGAGGATAGTTTCTCGGGATTCTATCCGACTGTCCTTACTGAAGGATGTTTTGCTGAGCAGGGTGGTTGATGTGGAGGATGGGCTGCAAGTGAGGCAGATAGCCCGGTTATTCATCTTGTTGGTACTGGGAGGTTTTATGGTGGCGTCGAGCGGCGACGTCGTCCATTTATGGTTTCTACCGTACTTGAGGATGTTTTCGAACATCCCTTTTTATGATTGGGGGAGTCTGACCTTGGCTACCCTTTACTCTTCTTTGGATGCATTCAGCCGGTGTTACCGACAGACTTTTACTGGAGACACATATCTCCTTGAGGTATTCCTTACTTTGCGTATCTTCATTTCATGCATTCGCATTTTCCTTTCATGCATTCACATCTTCCTTATGCGTTTATTTTTGCTTGTGAATTCAGACGTGGTTCTATGAGGTGATTGGGTGCAACACCCCGCTGATTGCTTTGAAGGACGACACTGTTGGGGACTTCTGCCGATTGTATCGATGGCATAAGGCCAACCGGCAGTCGAAGGGATCTCTCTCCCTGGAGGCGGTGCGTCAGGCCTTGAATGACCTGACCAGTGGTCGGGTAAGGTCCTTTCCTTTTCAGTCTTGGTTTTTACACTTTCTGATCTTTTATTGACTCATGTCTACTTGGGGATTTTCAGGTAACCTTTTACCCTTGGGGGGTAGCAATTCAGGATACGGGGATGACTGGGGTGAACGCACAGATGAGGCGTTTGTTGGCGCATGAGTTCGGCCATTCCTGGTATCTCAGGGATAGGGTGGTTCGCCAGATTGCCGGGGGGAGGTGGTGGTGCCACCTGTGCATCCTCTTACATCTATGAGACGAGAGCGACAGCTGTTGGAGGATGAGAGGATCGCGGCGATGATCGGTGAGTCCTATGCGCTGTACACTGATACGGCTGCGCCGTATGACTAATTGGACTTTGTGATGAGCTAGTTGATGGCGCCCAACATATATGATGCCTTGCCTTTCCCTCCTGTGGGTTCGAGTCGGGCGGTGGGGTCTTCCCATAGTGGTGGTGGTCCGTCGGCACCTGCGGCGGCGGCGACCTCGGAGGTCCCTTTTGTACGGTTGCACACTCCTTCGTACAACATTCGGCGGGCAGATGGAGGGATAGTGCCGATGCTGCACCGTCCTCTTGCGATGGATCCGGAGGAGCTGGGTTTGACAGAGGAGGTCCTTAGTCCTGCTGTAAACCTTTCGGTCCTTTTCCTCTTTTGATTTTTTATTGCTTGATACTGATTCTGCCTTTTCCTTGCAGCAAATCCGGGTGTCGACCACTTGGCTGAGAGACATTAGAGACTAGATATCATCGGTGACTGCCCACATTCGGGATGCTATCCCTGTTCCTTCTTGCTTGGTGCCATCAGGCTCGTTCGAGGAAGACTCTGGCTTGGGTAGTGGGGGCGCGTCATCTCGCCGAAGGGGAAAGAGAGCGTGTCGTAGGGGTGGAAGCTCTTGAGAGGGAGAGAGAGAGAATGTGGGTTTGGGTTGAGTCCCGTTGTTTTTGGCTTTTCTTTTTATTTCCTGCAAAATGATGTAACACAAAAAATAGATATATGCAATGCAATGTAGTTTTTTGACTATCTTTTATTTTAATGATGAATGAATGCATGCGCTTTTTAATTTGCTGCTGAGACCGTAAAAAAGGAATATTTTGGAAATTTGTGAAGGAAAGTTTTTAATTAAAAAAAAGAAATTATATTAGGAGGGAAAGGGATTTTGAAATTCTGTTGAGAATATCAATTTTTATTTGAGTTTTCTGAGTTGACGAAAGAGGAAAAAGGGAAATTTCCTAAAATGGGGGGGGGGGGGGGGGGGGCGATCGGCAAGCACCCTGACCTGCCTGTCGGCAGTTCAGTCCAGTCCCATAAATTGAAAAGCTTTGATTGGTACCTTCTTCATCCTTTGGTACCTTGTGGGGTAGGATTCCTTTCGATTTTTGCAGGGATTATGTCCTTTGTGAGGATTTTTAAGTATAAAAAGGGAGAAGGATGGAGTGTTCTCATCACACCTTTGCATCCTTATCCATTTGCCTACTATTTCTTAGACTTGCAAGATGGCTCTCCCTGGTAGCATTGAGTTTGCCAATTACCTCGAAGCCTTGGAAGCAATGTTATCTTCTAATGTTGACTACAATGCTTTCAACATGCGTCGAGTCTCCTTGTGGCGTAATCGACCTATTGAGTGGAACATGCTGATAGCGGTGGTACAATTCTGGTACCCCGAAGACCATGTATTCCTCTTTGGGTTGGAAGAAGTTTGTCCTACCTATGAGGAATTTTCTGCCATACTGGGTGTGAATCCCAGTGTTGCTGCAGCTCTGCCCGAATTTTCCCATTCTCCCAGGGATTTATTAGACAGGCTTCTTCATATTTCGCCTTCGGCGGCTAGATCATTGGTTGCTGGAGGAATGATCTCCCTCCCGACGGTGCTGTAGTCCGTGTATTTGCGAGAAGTAGGTGATGCCGGTTATGTTGGAGTCGTTGTTCTAAGCCTTGTTTTAAAGTTATTGTTAGTGACTGGGGAGGTGCGCGTGGACCCACAACTTGCAGCCATTACTTCATGGATGTCATACCGTCGCAATCCTGCGGCGGTGATACTGGCGGTGACCCTGAATGGCCTGGATGCCTGGAGAGAAGGTCGTTCTGACTTTTTAAGGGGTAGCCCCGTGATGATGTTCATGTGGTTGTCTGAAAGATTCCGTTTGGTGACTCCTCTAGAGTATCCCTTGTCAGCTGTACCCAACTTCTTTTCGCGCTACTTCATCCGCGTTGGCCTACATGTTGAGAATTGGGAGAATTGGCTTGTGGAGTATGGAGCTCGTGGGCTATATTGGTCAGTGCCTTGGTGGGGACAGTTGTAGCCAATTTTGGAGATAGGAGAGTACTCATATGTGCGGCTGGTTGGTCTCAGCCAGACCTCTTTTTATTTCCCTTGTCGGCTTCTGCGCCAATTTGGCTAGGCACAGGTCGTGCCACCTCGGACCTCAAATTTCTTTCCAGTAGAAGGTTTGACTGAGTGCCTGCGTCTATTGCTTAGGTCTCTGTGGGAAAATTGGCGTCCGTCGACCCATCCGTCTCAGTCTGTAGAGAGGTTTGCCATGTCCCCAAAGATTATATGAGGTGGTTGTGTAGGAAAGTAGTCAGCAAGATATTGGCAGTAGAGACTGGCCAAAGTTGCTTTATTTTATCTGACTCCATGGAAGGGGGTGTTGTGATCTTTTCGAAGATGGTTAAGGCCCATCGATCCATGGAATGTTTGCGACACTGTATTCAGGCAGGGGAAACTTGGGGTCCTCAGGATATAGAGGATGAGAGTGCATGCTCTTCTGGTAGCTGTGGGTAGGACTCTTGGAGAGTTTATTTTGTGTAACAGATGTGGGGATTTTATCTGGCTTTTTATGGTAATAGGGGGAAGGGAGTTATCCGTTCCTTTTTCTTATGTAATCCGTACTGTAATTTCTTATTAATGAAATAAACAAGTTTCTGATCATTCAGCTGTGCCTTTCGATGAATTTTGTATTTTGAATTATCTATACCGATTGCTAAGGCATACATAATGCTTTTGTTCAAGTAGATGTTTAGAATGAACTGTCGTTCTCGGAGATAAGAAAAGAATAAATTTTTGAGAAAAAAAGGGGTTGCGCTCATGTGGGATGTATAAGCTACCTACATACCTCTGGGTTTTTTAATTTTTTTTTTGTTTAAAAGTGGTTTTTTGTAGAGGATCAGGCCCACGTAGTTCTGGGTAGAGGCAAATGAAGAGTTTTTATTTTTTAGAATAGAAGGGGGATGAGAAGAGTCGTAACGCGCCAAGATTTCGGACTAGGGGTAGAATTTTTTGAGACGGTCCAGATTGACTGGAAGACCCATCTTTTCCCCATCTAGGTCAGTGAACATGGCGGCACCGCCAGACAAGATTTTCTTCACAATGTAAGGGCCGATACAATTGGGCTTGAATTTTCCTCTGGGGTCCCAGATGGGTTCTATTATCTCCTTGAGGGCTAAATCCCCCTCCCGGACACCGCGGTCCTTGACTCTCTTATTGAATGAATACGCTATTCGGTGATGGTACCCTTGTATGTGGTATAGAGCCTTTAATCTTCTTTCATCTAAAAGGGCTAGCTCATCAAGACGGCCTTGGTACCAGTCTTCTTCACTAACCTTGTTTTCATGCATGACGCGTAGCGAGGGTATTTCTAGCTCCACAGGTAGGACTGCTTCCATGCCGTAGACCAAAGAGTAAGGGGTAGCCCCAGTAGAGGTTCGAATTGAGGTTCGATAGCCCCAGAGGGCATACGAGATCCGGTCGGCCCAGCCCCTACAACTTTGGTCATCTTACTGATGATGGTTTTGAGGTTTTTATTGGCGGCTTCAACTACACCATTGGTCTGAGGTCGGTAGGGAGAAGATTTTTGTCTCTGAATCCCATACTCGTTGACAACTTCTGTGACTTCTGCCTCAAAGTGCAAACCATTATCTGACACTAGCTCGTGCGGGACTCCATATCGGCAGATGATATTTTTCTTGATGAATTTGGTCACCTTCTTGGCATTTAATACTGCGTATGACTCATCTTTGACCCATTTGGTGAAGTAATCGATGGCAACCAGGATGAACTCATGCCCATTTAACGCCTTTGGTGTAACCTTCCCTATGATGTCGATACCCCAGGTGGAGAACGGCCAGGGACAAGTCATGTTTGTATAATTCCCGTGGAGGTAGATGTTGGAGATTGGAGGACTGTTGGCATTTAGGGCATCTCCGAACATAGGCGGTTCAATCCTAGGCCATGGTGGTCCAGTAGTATCCCTGTCGGATGATCTTCTTGGCAAGCATGTGACCGTTCATGTGGGGCCCGCATTCCCCGCTGTGGATTTTCTGCATTATTTTCTCAATGTCAACCCCTGCGATACAGTGTAAATGAGTTCCATCGAAATTCCTCTTGAGTAGTGCTTTATGATAGATGATATACTGGGCGGCCAGTCTTCGGAAGGTAGCTCGATCATTCTTATTGGAGCCCTCGGGATACCTACCGTATCTGAGGAGGCACCAAATATCATAGTACCAGTAGTTGACCAGCTCAGGATCTTCTATGGTGATGAGCTCAATGTGGTAGCAATGGGTTGGTTTGTCTTGCTTTTGAACTAGGAAGGGGGTCATTGTTATTCCCTCGCGCATGTCGACCATGGAGGCTAAGGTAGCGAGAGCATCGGCTAGGTTATTCTTTGCTCGGGGTAGGTAATGAAAGGTGATATCTCAGAATTAGGAGGCTAACTCTTCTAATTGGGCGTGAAAGGGTTGGAGCTTTTCCTCCTTGACTTTCCACTTTCTGAGCACTTGACCAATGATGAGGGCAGAATCCCCATATACATTAAGGTATTGAATACTTTTCTTAAGAGCGACCTTGAGGCCCACTGTACATGCTTCGTATTCCGTCATGTTATTGGTGCAGGGGAAATTCAACTTGATGGCGATAGGATTATGAGAGTCATCTGGGGCAACCAGGAGTATCCCAATGCCGTACCCCTTTTTGTTGGCAGCGCCATCGAAGAACATTTTTCATCGGAGGCAGTCTTGGGCGGCGCAAAGAATGTTCTCATCAGGGAATTCAGAGATCCAGACATTAGCTTCTTCTACGGGGTAATCCGCGAGGTAGTCAGAAATGTCTCTTTCTTTAACGACTTTTTGTGTGACGTACACGATATCGAACTCGGTTAGGAGCATCAACCATCGGTCCATTCGACTGGATAAGGCGGGTTTCTCAAGCAGGTATTTGATGGTATCCATTCGGGATATGAGCTTGATGGGGAAGGTGAGCATGTAGTGTCGCAACTTTTGGGTGACCCAGACAAGTACGACACATGCCTTATCTAGAGCAGTGTAGATGAACTCGTGCCCGGCTAATTTACGACTGGCATAATAGATGGCTCTTTCTTTGTGGGAGTTTTCAAGGTATTGGGCTAGAAAAGCCCCAGCTGTAATGTCAGTTATGGTTAGGTATAGGAGCAAAGGGAGACCCGATTGTGGTGGCATGAGGACTGGAGGTTGGGTCAGATGTTGTTTGATTTGGTCAAAAGCTTCTTGGTAGGCCTCGTTCCAAACCTTAGTTGAATCCTTTCAGAGGAGCTTAAAGATTGGTTCACAGATGGAGGTTAGCTGGCTGATGAACCGGCTGATATATTGTAATTTCCCAAGAAAACTTCGGACTTCTTTCTCTGTTTGGGGAGGTGGCATCTCAAGTGGGGCCTTCATCTTGGCAGGATCTGCTTCTATCCCCTTCTCACTGACCATGAATCCTAAGAGTTTTCCCCTTGTAACGCCGAAGACACACTTCTGTGGATTAAGTCGCATCTGATACTGTCGCAATCGTTCGAAGAACTTCCAGAGAGAGGGAATATGACCTTCTCTAGTTTCGGACTTGATAATCATATCATCCACATAAACCTCGACTTCCTTGTGAATCAGGTCGTGCAGGATGGTTGTTGCAGCCCTTCGGTAGGTAGCCCCAGCATTCCTGAGACCGAATGGCATAACGGTGTAGAAAAAGGTCCCCCAGGGGGTGATGAACGCGATTTTTTCTTGATGGTCGGGGTGCATCTTGATTTGGTTGTATTCGGCAAACCCGTCGATGAATGACTTGAGAGTATGACTGGTTGTGTTATCCACGATCATGTCAATATTGGGTAGCGGATAATCATCCTTCGGAGAAGCTTTGTTTAAATCTCGATAATCCACACACATTCGAACTTTTCCTCTGAATTTCGGTACAGGTACAATGGTGGCTAGCCATTTGGGATATTCGATTACTCGAATGAAACCTACGTTCAACTTTTTGACCACCTTTTCTTTGACTTTGAGCGACCATTCAGTGCGGAACTTTCTCAACCTTTGTTTAACCGGCTTGTAATCTGGGAGAGTGGGGATCTCATGTTGAGCTATTTCAGGATCAATACCGAGCATATTGTCGTAGAACCATGCGAAGACATCCACGAACTCATTTAGAAATTCTTTGAGTTGTGCGCCATGTTCGTCAAGGGTGGCCCCTATCCTAATCGTGCGCAGTTGGTTAATAGAAGCGAGATTAATAACAATAATCTCTTCTTCATTAACTTGAACGCGGTTATGTTGTTTGTTATTAACCTTATTTAAATCAGTTAAGAATTATTCATTTGCAAAATCATCATCATCAAAAGTTCGATTAGAATCTACACAATTAATGTAAGGCACGGCAAGATACTCAAAATCTTCGTTTATTTCATTGATAGGAAAAACAACATTGAGAACCTCATCAAAAGAGGTCTTGATTACATTTGAGCAAGGATAGACGACAGTAGAAGAAACAGGGTGAACATTGGGGTTAGGAGAGATTTCAAAAGATATAACTGGCGCAGCATGCTAGTTGAGGAGAGGTGTATCAGCAGCTTTGATCAAATGGGATGGGTCCATTGATATAGTGCCTGAATGAACCATGCAGAGTGCCAGCCCCAGTATCTGTAAGTTGAAGGAATCTTCGGAGTTACTTTCCTTAGTTTCTTCGATATCTTTGATGAGTGGTTGTATGTGGTGTGGGAAACTTTCGGCCCATGGGTAGCTATCTTGGAAACAGATCTCCATTCCAGGCTTCATCTTCTTGTCTGTATGGTCATACCACGGTTCTGGAAAACCGCAAAAGGGGAAGTCCTCGCCTTCTTTGATAAATCATCCATTCAAGTAATCTCCTGAGATAGTTCGGACGCAGTCTAACCCTCTCTTTGATCGAGACTGGGCTATCATTCTGAGCTCTTATTCTGATGGCTGATACCCCAAGCCATAAGGAGGGAAACCTTTCTTCAGTTCGACGGGCTCAAGTATCCCCTGCTGCCTTTGTCCTAGCCCCAGTCCGGGCATGAAGTGCATGTTTCTGAACATCTGAATCACATTGACGTTGCCATGAGGGTCGTATTTCGGACAAACCCTTTCTTTGAAACCGTCCCCTGCCGGGAGTAGGAGTGGCTCAACTCGGGATCCTGATAGGAGCATATCATTTGACCCATGTTGTATCTCGAGTATTGAACTGCTGGTGCTTGCACCCTCAGCATAGCCTTCGTCGCCCAAAATGGTGATGACTCACCCATTGGCGAAGAACTTCAGTTTCTGATAGAGTGAGGAAGAGACACCCTTGATATTGTGGAGCCAAGGTCGTCCGAGCAGCAGGTTGAAACAGGCCAGGATATCAATGACTTGGAATTCGATGACGGGGTTTATAGGTCCAACCCCTATTGCAAGTTTTATGGATCCCATCACTTCCCGGCGGGTATTATCGTAGGCACGCAAGACAACGGAGGTTGGAGCGAGGTCGCTTTATTTCAAACCTAAACATTTGAAGGTTCTTAGTGGGCATACGTTCAAAGCGGATCTGTTATCAATGAGAGAAAGATGTACAACCTTCCCCATAACTTCGATGGAGATGTTGAGTGCATGATTGTGATTTGGCCCAATTTTGGGGATTTTTTCTTCAGAAAAGGACAGCATTCTGGTGGTGGTCAAGGATCCGACCAAATTTACTGCTTCTTTCGTTGTGGTAGAGGGAGGAACTATAAGTCCTGTGAGCAACTTGATTAAAGCATTTATGTGCATCTGGGAAGACATGAAAAGCCCCCATAGAGTGATGATAGCTTGAGTTTTCTTCAGTTGATCAAGGATCTTGCTCTCCTCGATGGTCATTTCTAGCATAGGAAGGTTTTCAACGCCCTTCCCCTTGTCATTTACTGGTAGTGAGCTTGGAACCTGGTAATGTCTCCCAGATCTGGTCATGTGATTTACTGAAGAAGGGAAAAACTTAAATCCCGTTTCCTCATCGATCTCAGGCTGCTCTGCCACCCTATTTATTTCTCCGAGGAGTTCTTCAAATGATATCTTCCCACATAAGTCGGCTACTGGGCCAATTATTTTTGAAGCTTGATCTTCATTTAAATCTTCGAATCCTCCCCCACATCCGGTGGCAACAATTTTATCTTTCCCTGTAAAGTCGATGCATTCCACAACTTCAATGGCTTCCTCATATAGGTTTTCCCATTCTGCGGGGATGTGTAAGGGTGAAGGGATCAGGCGCCCTTGTAGCTTCAAAGCACCAAATAACTCGGTGATACTGCAAATGCTATTGGTTTGCCTGAATGCTTTCTCCATGATCTGAACAACATCATCTAAGATGACTTCATTGATTGGTACCACCCAACTATCTGATTCTCGGGCCCATTTCCGCATTTCCAAAAATAGCATACTGAACCTCTGGCAATCGATAATTATCTGTGAGGGCAATTTCGTCCCGAACTCTAGGAGCTGATTTAAGACTTCTGACATTTCCATTCTTCCATTTCTGGAACAGGTACGGACAACGATGCATGCTCTGGTGAGGAGTGACAGTGCCTGATCAGCGAGGCTAGTAGGGTGTAGGAGGAAATATGGGCAAATTTGAAGAGGTTTAGGACGGTATAGGGGTGTGATTTGGGTTGATGGATCAAAATTCGGGTTTTCTTCTAAGAAGATGGAATTAGTGTGATTCGGGAGGGGTTTATGAGTAGTGTTTGGCTTAGGATTGGCTGGTGAGGCGATGGTACCCCGATCGATGAGATCTTGGATTATATTTCGAAGGTGGAAGCATTGGTCGGTGGTATGGCCAGCTGTTTGGTGAAAGGCGCAATGAGCATCGGTCTTGAAGTTTCTTGGGAGTGGATTGGGTAATGGACTGGTATCCAAGGGTTTTATAAGGTTTCGACTTAACAGGGCTTGGTAGACTTTGGATAGGGGTGCATGAAGCTCAGTGTATTCGCTTCGGATGGGGCAGGGCGACTTTCTGGTGCCCATGATGTGGTTGGTTGAGAGATGTTGTTGATGGTTGAGACTGTAGCATTGGCAGGCTTGTCATACTTTCTAGAGGTGAACTGTCCGGACACCTTCTTCGGTTCAACTTTTGTTTTGGCAAGACCTTCCTCGATTTCTACTCCTGCTTCTTTGAGAGCTCGAAAGTGGGGGTAGTACTGTCCTCCCATGGTTGCTCGGACATGGGGTAAGAAATTCTTCTTCACTATGTTGAATTGTTCTTCCTCAGATGGTCGATTGGTCATGGTAGAGGCTTTTTCCCTCCATCGGGTTATGAAGTTACTGACTGATTCTCCAGAGTTTTGTTTGAGCAGCTCTAAATCACGAAGGGTGACCTCGAGCTCTTCATTGTATTTGTATTGCGACATGAATTCTCGAGTTACATCCTCCCAGCTACAGATTCTGGATTCCTCAAGAGATAAAAACCATCGAAGGGCACTATCCTTCAAAGTTTGCCGAAATAGTTGAGCCATTACCTCTTCAGAAGCCCTTAGGAGAGTCATGGAACGGTGATAACTGCGAAGATGAACAATTGGGGGACCACTCCCCCGAATTTCTTGATATTTGGCATCTTGAACTTCTCTGGTAACCTCGCTTTAGGATAAGGAGACATGTGAGTGTATTCCATGTAATTCCCAGAGATCTTGACATGGTCAAACTTCTTGGTGAGCATCTTGAGATCCTCTTTGACTTTATTCAACTCCTCCTCCCTTGGATCAGCAACCACAGGCAAGTTAGCCATAGGCTAAGCAATGTTTGGCATTAGAAGTTGGGCAGGTGGCGGCCCATTAGCCGGAGGGGCACGTGGAGCGTGCTGATATTCTTTCGGGACCCAGATAGGCTCGGGTGGACCCGTATGACGAGGGAACAGGGCCTCAAGCTCTTGAGGAATAGGGACTTGGTTTCGTTGCATTTCTCGGACCTCAGCTTGGAGGTTGTCAATCTTGGCCATGAGTTGAGCTAGGACTGTCGACAGATCCGGTTGTATGACTGGTGCCTGATCCACATTCTCCATGGAAGATGGATGGATTTCGGACTCGTAAGAAGTAGTAGAGGAGCGGATGAAACTTCGGGGTGATTTGACTGAAGACCGAAGCTAATAGGGAGCCAGGACAAGGGCTTGCAATCGACCTGAGAAGGCGTAGGATAAGATTTAATTTTGAGAAAAAGGAAAGAAACTATTTTTGGATTTTTGATAAAAAGGGAGAAATGTTTTTGGATTTTTAATAAAGAAGGGAGAAATGTTTTTGGAGACGGAACTCAGCATAATTATTATGACTATTATGTTCTCACTTATATTTAATTCTCCTAAATGCAATGCCATACAGGACCCGAGCCTGGAAAAGTGGAGGTCTTAATATAGGCAAAGCTACGTCTAGACTTATAACCAGGCTCGCGGACAGGATCCCGTTTTAAAGATGCACAAAAATTGGGCAACAGATCGACCCGGAATTTCGGCAGAGTTTCGGGTTGAAACCGGCAATCAAACATGTGTGTCCTAGGCTTGACACCTATATGCGGGTATGCAGTTGGTTGGGTGAATCGGCATGGGTTCCCCCCTTTGGCGTGACTTCCACGATATACGTCTTGCTCTTGCGGGCAATCGGTACGTATGGACAAGCCATTTGATATACCTGAGTGTACGTGAATTGCCTCACCATATACCTCATGGGGACGGTACGTGTCGGAGCGAATTCGATATACTCGGCGTACGTGAATGAATTCCCTGCGATATACCACCCGTCATGACTTCGGTCAAGCGGTACGAAGTGGGGGAACCGTTCGATATACGTCGAAGGTACTTGGCCAATGGAAGGTGAGAGTTATATCACTTAGGCTAACTGCGACCTGCCGAACCAGCGCCCATCATGAAGTGACCCTCCAGTTACTGGGTAAATTTTGGTCAATAGCAATGCTCTTTGGTGATATAGTGTGAATCATGCATGATTCTCTTATTAGTATCTTATGATGAGAATGCCTTTCTTGATTATGCCAAAACAGGGAGCAAAGTACAAGCACCCCAAAAGGTACACCAAGTATGGATGGGTGATGGGTGCAGCATGGGGATATACATGTGATCCCAGTTACACGTGGTGTGAAGTGTACATGAAAATTTTTCTACAAGTGTATGAATATAAGCAGAATCATGGGGTAAACATGTGAGAAAGGGGAGCATGCAGATATGGGGGGAAACATAAGAAAATATAGAATTCATGTAAATAGAGTCAAGCCCTCAAAAAATAATAGACATCCCCAGCAGAGTCGCCACTGTGGCCATCCCCGATCCCCGCCGCGGAGGGAAGAAGGATCCTTTGGGTCCCGCGCGTCCCCTCTCTCTCGGGAGAACGCTTTGACCGACGTCGATTTGTGAGGTGTGAAAATATAGAGAGATTTAGAGTTGCCAGTCTATTTTACTCAAAACAGACAAAAGAAAAAGGGGAAGCCACCCCGAAGGATGGCATCCAAAGACATACTGGTGCGTGCGAAACCAAAATGATTCGAGAAGGGTTCGGAGGCTTAGTTACGAAATGGGAAGGTGTTAGGCACCCATTCCGCCCTTTCGATCTCTCATGAATATTTGCTATTTTCCCTTATATTTCCCCCCGTGATATGTGTGCATGTGTATATATAGAATGGAGGTAGGAATCCTCGACTTGTATCATGAAAAAGATAAAGCGAGTCATCCGTAGGAATTACGAGATTAGTGTAGAAAATATGATTTACGCGATTACCCTTGTGTTGATTGTTATAAGGGAACGATAACGCATGTGGAATAATACGCCACTAAGAACGGACATATAGAATCTCTATATACTATAAAATGCAAAACAAGGCATTTATGAGCATTTAAGACTCCTCCTCATTGAGAGTGTCCACGTGGCACTCTATATTTTATATTTCTATAAAATACTATATAAGCAATTTAATAGATGCATTGAACTATTGAGTTTTCTCTCTCTCTCCTTCAATTTAATCCAACTACGAGACCAAGTCAAAAGCAATTAAGAATGATACATTTCTTTCGTCCCAATATATAAACATTATTTTTAACTACTGCCAATCACCATGGTCATCACCATAGACTTCCCCAAAGACCGCAAACCTTCACCTGAACAAAGGGTTGCACGTATGTTAAATCGCCGCCAAAGTTCTCGGCAGGTAATTTCCTTCTTTTCTTTCGTTGATTAAATTGTTAGTTAAGATTAGTAAGGTTTGGAGGTTCCCCACTATTGATAAACCATTTGCTTTCTCTTTTTTTTTGGTTATTTCTTTAACACTGTTTTTTATAACCATTAAATTATATAAAAGCAATGTTTTTCATACATTTCTTTCGTCCCAATATATAAACATTATTTTTAACTACTGCCAATCACCATGGTCATCACCATAGACTTCCCCAAAGACCGCAAACCTTCCTCTGAACAAAGGGTTGCACGTATGTTAAATCGCCGCCAAAGTTCTCGGCAGGTAATTTCCTTCTTTTCTTTCGTTGATTAATTTGTTAGTTAAGATTAGTAAGGTTTGGAGGTTCCCCACTATTGATAAACCATTTGCTTTCTCTTTTTTTTGGGTTATTTCTTTAACACTGTTTTTTATAACCATTAAATTATATAAAAGCAATGTTTTTCTAAAAAAAAACAGTTTATAATTGTTAAAAGGTTCTTTTATAAACTGTTTTTTTAACTTTTCTATAAAATTAATTTTTTACATAAAACGTTAAAAACATTAAAAAAAAAGTTTATATAAAAACGTTCAAAACACTATATTTAGCTGCTTTTTTTATAAACGTTAAAAAATAGTTTATATAAACCACTATTTTTTTTTAAAAACGCCGCTTTTAAAAACGTTACAAAACACTGATTTTTTAATTGCTTTTTACAAATGGTCAAAAACATTTTATATAAAAACGCTTTTTTTTTTTTTTTTTAAAACACTGTTTACTAAAAACATTAAAAACACTCTTTTTAATAAACTTAAAAAAAATTTATATAAAAACACTTTTTCTAAAAAAACAGTTTATATAAAAATAATGTTTTTAATTTTTTTTTATAAACGTGAAATGGTTTTTTATAAAACTTTTTTAACGTTTTTTTTATAAATCAATTTTTTTTATAAACATGTTAAAAAACAGTTTATATAATAACGTTGAAAAATACTGTTTTTTTAACGTTTTTAACATTTTATATGAAAACTGTTGATATAAAAAGTTGTTTTTAATAGTTGATAAAACCTTTTTTTTTAACATTTTTGATGTCTTTTTATAAAAAAAAAGATTGATTTTATAAAAAACAGTTAAAAAGAGTTTATTAGAAAACCTTTTGATGTTTATAACTGTTTAAAAAAAAGGGGTTTTGTATAAGCAGTTTTTTAACATATATAAAAAACAGTAAAAAAAATAGTATTTTTTTAACCTTTTTAAAAAGCAGTGTTTTTAACAAAAAGTGTTTTTATATAAACTATAAAAGCTTTTCTCTCTCTTATCTCTCTTATTCTTACTTTCTCTCTTTTTTGGATTATTTTTTTAAACGTTAAAAAAACACTGTTTTTTATAAACATCAAAAAACAATTTATATAAAATCAATGTTTTAAAAAAAATCAGTTTATAATCGTTAAACGGTTTTTTTATCAACAATTTTTTTAACTTTTTTTATAAAATTATTTTTTTACGTAAAACATTCAAAAACAGTTGATATAAAAATGTTAAAAACACTATTTTTTATAAATGTTAAAAAACTGTTTATATAAATCACTATTTTTTTAAGGAAAAAACACTGTTTTTAAAAAAACGTTACAAAACACTGAATTTTTAACTGTTTTTTATAAACATTCACGTATGTTAAATCCCCCCAAAGTTCTCGGCAGGTAATTTCCTTCTTTTCTTTCGTTGATTAATTTGTTAGTTAAGATTAGTAAGGTTTGGAGGTTCCCCACTATTGATAAACCATTTGCTTTCTCTCTTTTTTGGATTATTTCTTTAACACTGTTTTTTATAATCATTAAATTATATAAAAGCAATGTTTTTCTAAAAAAAAAACAGTTTATAATTGTTAAAAGGTTCTTTTATAAACTGTTTTTTTAACTTTTCTATAAAATTAATTTTTTACATGAAACGTTAAAAACATTAAAAAAAAAAGTTGATATAAAAACGTTCAAAACACTATATTTAGCTGCTTTTTTTATAAACGTTAAAAAATAGTTTATATAAACCACTATTTTTTTTTAAAACGCCGCTTTTAAAAACGTTACAAAACACTGATTTTTTAATTGCTTTTTACAAATGGTCAAAAACATTTTATATAAAAACGCTTTTTTTTTTTTTTTTTAAAACACTGTTTACTAAAAACATTAAAAACACTCTTTTTAATAAACTTAAAAAAATTTTATATAAAAACACTTTTTTTAAAAAAACAGTTTATATAAAAATAATGTTTTTAATTTTTTTTTATAAACGTGAAATGGTTTTTTATAAAACTTTTTTAACGTTTTTTTTATAAATCAATTTTTTTATAAACATGTTAAAAAACAGTTTATATAATAACGTTGAAAAATACTGTTTTTTTAACGTTTTTAACATTTTATATGAAAACTGTTGATATAAAAAGTTGTTTTTAATAGTTGATAAAAACTTTTTTTTTAACATTTTTTATGTCTTTTTATAAAAAAAAAAATTGATTTTATAAAAAACAGTTAAAAAGAGTTTATTAGAAAACCTTTTGATGTTTATAACTGTTTAAAAAAAAGGGGTTTTGTATAAGAAAAAACAGTAAAAAAAATAGTGTTTTTTTAACCTTTTTAAAAAGCAGTGTTTTTAACAAAAAGTGTTTTTATATAAACTATAAGAGCTTTTCTCTCTCTTATCTCTCTTATTCTTACTTTCTCTCTATTTTGGATTATTTTTTTAAACGTTAAAAAAACAATGTTTTTTATAAACATCAAAAAACAATTTATATAAAATCAATGTTTTTAAAAAAATCAGTTTATAATCGTTAAACGGTTTTTTTATCAACAATTTTTTTAACTTTTTTTATAAAATTATTTTTTTACGTAAAACATTCAAAAACAGTTGATATAAAAATGTTAAAAACACTATTTTTTATAAATGTTAAAAAACTGTTTATATAAATCACTATTTTTTTAAGGAAAAAACACTGTTTTTAAAAAAACGTTACAAAACACTGAATTTTTAACTGTTTTTTATAAACATTCACGTATGTTAAATCGCCCCCAAAGTTCTCGGCAGGTAATTTCCTTCTTTTCTTTCGTTGATTAATTTGTTAGTTAAGATTAGTAAGGTTTGGAGGTTCCCCACTATTGATAAACCATTTGCTTTCTCTCTTTTTTGGGTTATTTCTTTAACACTGTTTTTTATAATCATTAAATTATATAAAAGGAATGTTTTTCTAAAAAAAAAACAGTTTATAATTGTTAAAAGGTTCTTTTATAAACTGTTTTTTTAACTTTTCTATAAAATTAATTTTTTACATAAAACGTTAAAAACATTAAAAAAAAAAGTTGATATAAAAACGTTCAAAACACTATATTTAGCTGCTTTTTTTTATAAACGTTAAAAAATAGTTTATATAAACCACTATTTTTTTTTTTAAAACGCCGCTTTTAAAAACGTTACAAAACACTGATTTTTTAATTAAACATTTTATATAAAAACGTTTTTTTTTTTTTTAAAACACTGTTTACTAAAAACATTAAAAACACTCTTTTTAATAAACTTAAAAAAAAAATTATATAAAAACACTTTTTTTTTTAAAAAAACAGTTTATATAAAAATAATGTTTTTAATTTTTTATTATAAACGTGAAATGGTTTTTTATAAAACTTTTTTAACGTTTTTTTTATAAATCAATTTTTTTTATAAACATGTTAAAAAACAATTTATATAATAACGTTGAAAAAAACTATTTTTTTAACGTTTTTAACATTTTATATGAAAACTGTTCATATAAAAAGTTGTTTTTAATAGTTGATAAAAACTTTTTTTTTAAACATTTTTTATGTCTTTTTATAAAAAAAAAAATTGATTTTATAAAAAACAGTTAAAAAGAGTTTGTTAGAAAACCTTTTGATGTTTATAACTGTTTAAAAAAAAGGGGTTTTGTATAAGCAGTTTTTTAACGTATATAAAAAACAGTAAAAAAAATAGTGTTTTTTTAACCTTTTTAAAAAACAGTGTTTTTAACAAACAGTGGTTTTATATAAACTATAAGAGCTTTTCTCTTTCTTATCTCTCTTATTCTTACTTTCTCCCTTTTTTGGATTATTTTTTTAAACGTTAAAAAAACACTGTGTTTTATAAACATCAAAAAACAATTTATATAAAATCAATGTTTTTAAAAAAATCAGTTTATAATCGTTAAACGGTTTTTTTCTCAACAATTTTTTTAACTTTTTTTATAAAATTATTTTTTTACGTAAAACATTCAAAAACAGTTGATATAAAAATGTTAAAAACACTATTTTTTATAAATGTTAAAAAACTGTTTATATAAACCACTATTTTTTTTAAGGAAAAAACACTGTTTTTAAAAAACGTTACAAAACACTGAATTTTTAACTGTTTTTTATAAACATTCAAAAACAGTTTTATAATTCTCTTTAAAAAATGTTGTTTTTATATAAACCATTTTTTAATATTTTTTTAAAAGAGTTCTTTTTTTTTAAGAATAGTGTTTTTACATAAATTTTTTTAACGTTTATACAAAAAACTGTTAAAAAAACAGTGTTTTTAATGTTTTTATATTAAGTGTTTCTTACGTTTTTAATTTATTCATATAAAGAATTGGTTTTATGAAAAAACTTGAAAACAATTTACAAAAAAAAAATTTGACATTCATAAACTGTTTTTTATAAGATTGTTTTTATATAAAGTTTTTTCAACGTTTATAAAAACAGTTAAAAACAATATTTTTTAATGTTTGTAAAAAAAAGTGCTAAAAAAAGTTTATAAAAAAACCTTTTGATTTTGTAAAACTTTTTGATTTAAAAAAAAATACTTAATAAAAAAAGTGTATAAAACTTTTTCATTTTATAAAACTTTCTCATTTTATAAAAAAGTGTTAGTAAAAAAAGTTTTACTATTTAAAACAATAAGATATAATGTAAAATTTGTTTTAATACACTAATAAATACTTATACTAATTGGTAAAATAGTCTTTTTGATTGGAAAATGAGTCAACTGACCATCAAACTAGCTAACTAACATTTTTTGTCGATTTTTAATCCTAAACGAGTAGAATGTAAACAAATGGAATAAAGCTCTAAATAACTATTGGACCCCAAATATTAAAAGATCCTTACAAAATTGACAAGGAGCTATAGAATAGACTGTGATTTTGTTTTAAGTAGAATGTGTTATGTGAGGATTGAAATAGTATTTTTCTTAAGATAATTTCGATTAAATCTTTATATAGAAATGTGAGTTTAATTAGTTAGAAGCATATTATGTGAATTTAGTTAGTTAGAAGCATATGGTGTATGTTGCTCTATTTTAAAGGAAGTGAGGTATGCTTCCATGTTTGATAACATTGTTTTTTAAATAAAATATATAATATTCCTTTCTGGATTTTTCTCCTTTTATATTGTGATTGCACAATTTGTGCTTTGTTATAAGGTTTGCTATTTTTATTTTAACTCATTTTCAGATTTTTTTATACAAATTATAACATTTATGCTTTATTTTCTTAACACACAAGTTCTAATTGTTTGTCATTTCTGTCTATCATGTCCATGATACTATTCATTATATTTTTCAAAAATTAGGGGTTAAAGTATAATTTATGTAAAGTTGATTAAGTGCCTAAGTAAAATATTTTGATATATATATACATATATATATGATAGTAATTATCGTGATTATATATGAGTGTCCATTTTCTCTCCATCTATTATTAATTAATACTTATATAATGTGTCAAATAGACATAATAATATAATTATGTCTTAAATAAAAAAAGTATCTCGGTGTTTAGTGTATACTAATCATAGAACTACCATCTCTACTAAAAAATATAAATATGTAGTTGATTTGTAATTTTAAAATAGTGGCATGTTCATATGTCCCAAATTTTTTATTCATTTTTTCATCTCATATTAACATTAGTTTAAATGTAATGATAATATTATTTATGTGGCATATATTTTACGAATAAAATTATACCACGCTCGCGCATCGCGCGGGGTTTAAAACTAGTATAATAGAAAATGAGATAAAGAGAAGATAGAAAATAAGAGAAAAGTGAGAAAAGGACTCGAGTCTCGGGTTTTACCCCCGAGACGCCGACGTAGACTATAAAGGCATCAAAGTCCATGTAGTTCGCATGGAAAACGAGGGGTGCGGTTTATCCCATAAATCCAAATGGAGAAATCTGTTATTTGTAAGTGTGTGTGTAGGAAAAGTGTTTTAGTTGTGAGAAAAGTGTGGTAAAAGTGTGAGAACCCCTACTTGGAATTTATGAGCAAACCCTCTTTTTCTTGTTTTTTTGGTTTTAAAAATAGGAGATGTGCAATAATACTAGATAAAAAGTATGTTAGGATATGTGAAATAAGATAATAAAAGTTCTAAGTAAGAAAACAAGTTATTGCAAATTTGAGAGAATTTAGGAGAGAGTTTGAGAAAGTTGGACCTTCTTGAAGATCTTGAGCTTGATCTTGAATGTTGGGGAGCAGCCCTTGCACTTTGAATGATGAGGGAGAGTGGTTAATTCACCAAGTTTGATGAAAAGGACGATGAAAAGTGATGGGGTTTGGAAGTTGAAATCACGCTGCCTTCGAGAGAGGTTTCTGGGATTCGTTCAGAGAGATTTTTATCAGATCTGGGCTCTTTACAAATGAGGCCAAGGCCTCCTTTTATAGGCCCAGGGGTCGCCGATCGGCATTGCCATGGCACTACCTATCGGCAGGTGCCGATATTTAGGGTTTGGAACCTACCATTTGGCAGTGCGCCTCAGGCTTTTTACGGAAAATTGACCGCCGAGGGCAAACCATTGGTCAAAATCGTGCACGGGGCATACCGTTGGAAAGGTTATTCAGTGCCCTTTGAAATTCCTTTGGACCGCTCCAGAGTTCGGGAGTTGACTTTGGGTCAAATGTGGCTCGGAAGCATTTGTCAGTCCATTGGACGGGGAATTGTTCGGACGCAAATGGATCGTTCGTCCGCATGGTAAGTCCGAATCGCACACGGAGCGGACCGTTGGAAAGTTTAGGAGATGTACTTCGAAATTCCAAAGAGTTTGACCTGGTTTGGAGAGTTGACTTTGGTCAACCGAGCCCGAGAAGAATTTGGTGACCTCTCGGAGTAAAACGGATCGTTCGTCCGCATGGAAAGTCAGAATCGCGCACGAGATGGACTGTTGGAAAGGGTATTCAGGGACCTTTGAAGATTCATTCATCCTTGGTTGAGCTGAAGAGTTGACTTAGGTCAAACAGAGCCCGGGAGCACCCAATGGCCTCTAAGTCAGGTTTCGGACACAAACGGATCGTTCATCCGCATGGTAAGTCAGAATTGCACACGGGATGGATCGTTGGAAAGGGTATTCAGTGCCCTTTGAAGATTAATTGAGTCTCAGTCAATCCAAAGAGTTTGACTTTTGGTCAAACCGAGCAGGGGAGCGCCCGATGGCTTCCAGGTCAGTGCTCGGGACATGACTTGGGTTTGCGGTGATGAGTGGAGGTACTAGAGACCTAAGGAGAGTTAGGGGGTAACAGAATGAGGTGTCTACACAAGTATAAAGGGAACCAATAACTAAAGCAGTTACAGGAACCAACCTACCTCGAGACAATCGCACAGACACCTTCAAGAGGTGCTCACGCGAAGAATCTTTGGGCTTACTCAAGGGTAAGAATCGACTCAGAAAGGTGACCAGAAAGGCACCTAAGTGTGAAGGGGAGTGGAGCTTGGGACCGTCCTGACTCTTAGGAGATACGCAAAAAGTCCCCCCTTTCTGCGATTGGTCGAAATCCCTAAACCAGTACCTCTTCCACTTGGCAAATGAGTGCTTGGTAGAACTTGCTAAGTTTATAGCTACATATCTCGAACACTCTGTAAGGGCTACCTGTAAATCCTCCACCAATTGCTGCTCCAAAGAATCTTTGTAACTGTCTGTAAAGACATGTTTCCCAAAGAAAGGAAGGGCATATAACTCACACACATCCTCTAAAGAAACAGTAAATTCACCCCAACCCATCACGAATGTGTGAGACTCCCTACTCCACCGGGAAAATAAAAGATTGAAAGAGGAATTGTGTTTAGATACGGTGCAAGACCTCAGGCTATCGATGGCAGTAAGGAGACCCACCTCCCTAAGGGTAGCCACTGTAATACCCCGTATTTTTATGTTATATTAATTTGGGGATTTATTAAATTTAATGTGAGTTAATTATTTAATATAAATTCGGAAATTCATTATGTTATAATTATTAACGTGACGAGAGTTAGTAATTATGGGAAACTTGTTATAATTATTAACGTGACGAGAGTTAGTAATTATGGGAAACTTGTTGAATATTACTAATAAGCAAAGTAATATATAATATTGGTTATATCAAATGTCACGAGTGAATAAAATGAGAATTTTGGAAATTTGAGTCGGGACGCGCCCGTGTCACGTCAGGACTAAATATTGATAAATAAAAGTGAATATTTTATAAGTTGCTCGTATGGTCATTTTGAGTGAGCCAACGCGTCCGGAAGGGTTAAGATAGTCAGAAAAGTGTACCCGGGGGTTTAGTTTGGGTCTCGGGGTGTTTTTAGGCCTATTTAACACCCTGGGAGGGCATTTTTGTCATTTTACATTTTTGGGTAATTAAACCCACGAAAATTCAAGGGTTATATCAGATGTCTAGGTTACCTTCTAGGGTTAAAATAATTCAAAACCTTAGAACGGCCATAGGAGAGGAGAGAAGAGAACCCTCAAAGAAAGCCAAGGCCCAAAATCCATCCGTTTGCACCGTCGCCACCACCAACGCGTAGATCACGCGACGGGGAACGCAACCACACCAAAATCGTTCGCAAATCAGAACACCAAAAATCCCAGGCAATTTTTTATCTTGCTTATTTCGTTGATGCATCACTCATGTTAGTCTAGGAATGATTAGGGTGAGTTTTATGGAAGAAAACCTAAAATTTGAGTTAGGAAATCGCATGTAGTGATGAATTGATTGTTATTCTGGAAACCCTTTCACATGTAGAGGATTAAACCACGAAATTTTGATGTTTTAGAAGAAGGAAATTCTGGAAAAGATTGACTAAAACCATGTTAAAGAGATTTCTAGGGTTCTTGAGATTTACATGAATTTTGGCCTGTTAATCCATGTTTAGTGAAGGAAAATTACATGATTTACGTAGGAAATACATAATATGATGATATAATGTTATTAGTATGAATTTTTGGACGATTGGGAATGAAAAAATCTGGAATTGATTGAGGTTAGAGGATGAAACCCGTAACTGCAAAACTGCAGAATTCGCACACCTGCTTGATCGATCGATCGAGCCCTAAACATCGATCGATCGACCCCTCCTGGAAGACTTATAATTCCCCTTTTTAAACTAGTTGAATTCCACTTAATGAGAGATAGTTCTTGGACACCCTTACTAAAATGTTTTGGGAGATATAGAAGACCAATAGGACATATAAATAATTATGGGACCTATAACGCATGACGAGAGTTGTATTTTGGGATGTTTACATATAAGGGAAGATGACATTATGTGTTAAAGGGAGAGATTCGTAAGATAGTTACGTTGGAGTTAAATGAGTACCTACTGAATTCTACACTTCGGAGGATAGAGTCCATAAGTGCCACGTAATAAGTTGATATGATCCCTCAAATTAAAGTAAGATATGAACGGTTATACGTGATAACTAAACAATGAGAAATAAATACAAATGTCGTAATTATGGGAACTGAGATGTACCTAAATTGATATGGTGATAATAATATAGTTATATGATTGTGTGTATACATATACTATCTATGTGTGAAAATCATGCCAACGCTACTTGCTATCCCTAAGGTTACCGCGCTGGGACAGTCTTATCTCAATGGGACATTTATGGGGGATATTGACTTGTACCCTAGAAGATAGATATCCTTGGTACATGCTATCGAAGTGATAGTTCAGACGGTCCTAAGAGACGCAGGCATGTGCCATCCTCTTAGAGACTTGGAATCTATGCTTCGCCTCAATATTGTTTGTGTATGTGTTAATACAGTTCGAGAAGGATTCCGAATTTGTATTTCCCTTAGTATGAGTGATACGGGGATTGGATAGTAGAGTATGCCCGCACCATAGTTTTTATGTGGGGTGCAGTTACAATATATATATATATATATATATATATATATATATATATATATATATATATATATATATATATATATATATATATATTATACGAGTATTTAATATATATATATATATATATATATATATATATATATATATATATATATGAAAGTCTGAAATTTAGAAATGTCTACTGTGATATGGTAAGTAAGACATGTTTGATGACTCAAATTGGAAATACTTGTTTTGAAAAAGTATAATATGACACTAGGAAACTTTATTAATAAATAAAGTTAAAATGAGAGCTTTGCTTACTAAATAAAATCTTCCTTTTTAAACAACTATATTGTTAAGTTTTAAATCTTATGAGTAGCCTAAGATCAGCTAAACCATTGAGAGATCTAGTGCGGTATAAAATAAGATAATCAGTTGGGAAGGTTAGTACGATAGGCGTGCACACTAGAAGAGAGGTGAAAATTTCTCAAGAGAGTGCCGCACTAATATGCTGTTGCATTGGCCTGTAAACAATTTAAATACTTGCTAAACGAATTTTAAATCATATACACTATCGGGCTCTGACCCGTTTCTATTTATCTTTCTCTCTTGTATATATATATGTATATATTACAGGTGCCCAGCCACAGGGGAGTCTTGCATAGGATCTTTTGGAAGGAACGCGCTGCAGCTTAGGTGGGAGTTGCATGCCTCTTGTTTAGACAACTTCATTCAGTTGATTCCACTCCTAGCATGTTCATTATTGGGGCATGTGTCTCCCTTTCCATTATTCAGTTGTTATTTGGACATTGTGATTTAGTCATTTTTAGTATTGCTACTTTGGGATTTATTCAGTATGGATGTTTTACTTTAAGTTTTAATTGTTGGGATTTTGGATGCTGAATGTTTAAATTAAATGGATTATGTTCCAGGATTATTGTGGTGTGATTCTTCAATATTGAAATGTTGTTAGTAATTACATCTTTATTTTTTTATAAAATTTGGAAAGTAATGTTTAAAAATGGTTTTGACACTTAGCTTAATTAATTAGGGTGTTTAAATTGGGAAAATTTATTTTTCGACAGTGATGCTGAGAATGAACCAACTGTTCACCTTGATTTAATTTAATAAAGGAGTGATCGCCCGGTATTTAATTAGGCAGGGTGTCACAGCCGCATAAGCAGGAATACTCAAAATATAATCTACCCAAATAGCCCATTCCTCTGTGGCACGCCCCGCAGCCCTGATCTCAACGTTGGAGTATGGAAAATCACCTCGATCCACCCTGACCCTGAGGATAGAATCTGGAAAAATAATGGGATAATCAGTAGACTCATCTAACCCCACATGGGGTCGCTCGAGAATAGTGCTGGAAAATTTCTCTTCGAATTGGGTGAGGGAAGCCATGAAGTTTTCAGCTGGTCCAAAGAAGGGTGCGGGACGATAGATTCTAAAGCCTCTCCCTTGGCAAGTGCACATATAATCCTCCCAAGCTTGGGAAGAGGAGGAAGTGGCATAAGAACTACCAATATCTACATGTTCAAGTGAGGAACCCACCATCAAAGAAAGCTTAGGCAGAGACCCCCTCACATCTGACCCCTGGACGAGGAACCCTCGCTAACTTTTTGGTGTTAAAAGGAACTCATAGCTGACAAGGAACCCATTCTTAAAAAGCTAAACTCCCCACAAATAGTGGAGCATGATGATCCCTCATGAATAATTATTTTCGGCGAGGAACCCATAGGTTCCAAGACCTCAACAAAAAAATGCACGAGGAATGTCTCCTAATTTGAGCAGTGGGCAAGGAACTCACCAATAAGAGGGATCGCAAGGAACCCTTAGATGACGACGCACTCCCCATGGAAATAGTAGTGGGAGAGGACCCCCTAGTAGTATCAACTATCGACGAGGGACCCCCTGTAATCATGGTAGCAACAGCAGGTGAGGAACTCCTCGAAGATAAAAAAGCAGACGAAAAATTATTAGTGCTTTAAGTTTCACACGAGGAACCCATAGCAGCAGCTGCTATCGGTGAGGGACCCTTGGTAGTGGGTCCCATAGTTGAAATTCTATGGGGCGAGCAACCCCTAAGTACCAAATCATCTGCGCACGAAGCACCCAAGGTTTTTGACGGTAGAATCGGCGAGGAACCCCTAAGTATCGAGGGGGTATGTACAGGCGAGGAAACCTCGCTAGTAGCGAGGAACCCAACAGGCAAAAAACCCTCAACGAAACCCAAAGCCATGGAAAACCTAGTCGATGCACCCTCATTTGAAATAAATACCAAATTACCAGAAACAGAAGCTGCCGACGAGGAACTCGTTGAATGACGAGGGTACCCCAAAACTTTGATTGAAGAAATACCCATTCCTGGAATGATGTATGAGGAACCCGACTCTATCTCGCTAATGACAGTAAGTGAGGAATCAATGGGTTGTGACGAACCCCACTAATGATGACCGGAGATGAGTCGCCGAAGCAAACGGTCGACACGGACGAGGAATACCCAAAAATCTGAGTGTCAAAATAGATTTCACTACTAATAGTTAACGAAATGAAGAAATCATTTGGGACGGTGGACATAACGGTGGCGTTTGGGGAAGAAATGGCGATAGAAGAAGATATTGAACCAAAAACAAGACGAACAATGGTGGTGTTAATGTTGAAAGAAGTGTTTGATAGTGTTGATGCCATTAATGGTGTATTTGAAGAAAACTTGGAGAAAAAAATGGCGGCTATGAAATATTTGATTTTTTTCCCTCTCTCTCACTTAAAGCTTGGAACTCTCTCTATGATTGTTTTGAATAAGATGAAAGCTTTTTTTTTTAAAAGAAGGGGTTTTATGCTTTACATAAAGATGGGAAATGTGTAGGAATGCTCAAAGGCTATAATTATTTTTTCCCAAATGATGAAACGATAGTTCCCACACTACCACGTGGAGTCTCGAAAACTAAAAAAAACTAGGATGAAGGGACATTGCATTTAATGATCTTAGAGGTAAAGTTGAGAAGCCCATAGGGTCTACCAAAATCTTTTTTTTAAATGACAATGAAATTTATGGAGTACAAAGCCTTTTGGTCTACCCAACACAAAAGACTTTGCACGAAGGGCTAATGTAGAAGGGTGCCTCAAGTTTAGCTATTATATGTTGGGGTGAGGGTCCCTCAATAGCAGATACTCATATTAGAGAAGAAACCCCACGGTCCCTAGACCACATAAAAGGCTATATTGAGAAGGAACCCCAGGGTCCCTCAACAAAAGAATTTCATATTGGAGAAGGAACTCCCCAGGGTCCTCAACAACATAAATTCATATTGGAGAAGGAACCCCCCAAGGTCCTCAACAATAGAAATTCATATTGGAGAAGGAAACCCTAGGGTCCTCAGTAACAAAATTCATATTGGAGAAGGAACCCCTAAGGTCCCTCGACCGCATAAAGGATATATTGAGAAGGAACCCTCAGGGTACCTCACGAGCAAATATTCATTTGAGAAGGAACCCCCAGGGTCCCTCGATCGTATAAAGGATATATTAAGAAGGAACCCTTAGGGTCCCTCAAGATCAGATATTCTAATTAAGAAGGAAACCCCAGGGTCCCTCGACCACAAAAAGTCTATATTGAGAAGGAACCACCAGGGTCCCTCAAGAGAAGATATTCATATTAAGAAGGAACCCCTGGGGTACCCCAACAGCAGAAAGGCTATATTGAGAAGGAACCCCCAGGGTCCCTCGAGAGCAGATATTTATATTGAGAAGAAAACCCAGGGATCCTTTAACATCAGAAATACATTTGGGTGAAGGAACCCCAGGGTCCTCAACCAAAACCTTGGGCAAGGGACCCTCAAGGTCCATCCCCCTCAGCTCCTAGAAAAAAAGCTAGGATGAGGGGGTGGCTACCATAAACAACCCCTCATAACTAAAAGTCATTCTTTAAAAGAAGAAAAGTACTAACACTTACTTTCTTGTACATGTAGCCTAGTTTAGCAGGCAGGACTCAAGTAGGCCAGTTGGAATCTCTTGGGAGTTTTGACTTGGCGGCTGAGGAACAAGGTTTGTTGAGCTAGACTTAACCACTTAGCACTTTAGGATTGATAAAATAATAGTAGGAAGACCCCGTGAGTTACTCAAGACCTCACAGATCTCACACTTAGTCACAAGTTAAGTGAACACCCAAAGGACTGCTCACAAGAAATGAAATTTTACAAAATGATTTTCTTAAGAAGAGAGGGTCCTCAAGGCCCCTCAAAAGAAAAAATGATTTTAGAGGAGAGGGGTCCTCAAGGCCCCCTCCCCCTAAATAAGAGATTATTAAAATAAATTCTAAACTGTGAAAAATGAATCCTCTATACAAAAACCATTGATTACAATAGTTCAACTAAAATAAAGAGTACAACTGAAACTTTGCCTAACTATAAAATCCCAACTAAAAAAAAAATAGAGTACAAAGGTAACCCTTCCACCATGTGGTCTCCCTAAAGGAAAATAATAGGTCTTCCTCATTTATTTTATTCTTCTCATCTAGTAGAGATGTGCTCGGCTCAGGTATATATGTTCTCAACTCTGTCATTCGTTAACTGTCCCGCCATTATTAATATGATGTTATTTAATGGTGTTAGTTGAGCCCGTTAATACTAACATCGTGCTAGCTTGCACATGTGATGGGATATCACTAGTCATATTTACCCTGTTTATACACGTGGGGAACTTACACACTATCCCACTCTTATTGTGCTGTAACAAACTCATCCTTACATATCCCACTAATTGTAAATGGTGTAACTGCCTAATCTATAAAGGCACTCCACGTGTATCTTAATATATCTAATAACTAACTATAATCTGCACTAATCCCACGGGTAAGGAATCCATAATCATCTCAGTAACAACTATAGGTAAACCCTAGAAAGAAAGCAAACTAGAACTTGTATTCACCATTTTGCTGGCAATTCCCTAATAGAAAATAAAACAACATCACAGCACCTGTGGATGTAGGCACTTTGTTCGGCCCAATCACATAAATTTTTGACTTCTCTAGTTTGTTTTCACCCCATTCTCTCTTTCAAATTAGTAATCCTGTAGTATAATCATTTTATTTGTTATTGTTTATTATTGGAAATCTCCCCAGCTAAGTTCATAAATAAATTTTAGACGATAACCTATTAGAGCCCTCTGTGGGAACTCAACAAGAGTTTGTTGTTTCATACCTATTCCTAAACCCTATACACTTTCTCTATACCCTTGAATATTATAGGAATGGCAAACAACCCAAAAATTAGTCGTATATCAGAAGCACACCCACCATCCACCCTAATGGGAATGGGAGACATACAAGGGATTTTGATGAGCCTGCCGAAGGGGCTGAAATCGATTCAGGAGAACATTAAGTAGTTGACGTAGACACTTCAAGAGAGATATAACGTATCCTGAATAAGCCATGCCTCTCTCGTTGGTCGAGAAATTTCATAAAAGAGAGGTGCGACGCCACTTCGATCACCTTATAGAGACATGAGCCACATATATTAAATGTAGGCCCTCAAAAACTCAAAAACCTGGAGTCACATGACAACAGGAGCACATCCTGATATTCTGGATCACGAGAAGATATATCATACAACTCTGGTACCACTTCTTCCCTTAGGTTAACCAGGTATGATGATGAGAAATCATTCTTCGAAGAAAGGCCGAGTGCACTAGAAAGTCTAAGTAAAGGGTCAACTTTTGATCGATTGGGTCCACAAAAAACACGGGGCCAATAGATAATAGATCCCAAGAGTGCGATGACTATCGAGAAGAATCTTACTGATCGGTTACCAGAGGAACACAGTGTTCGGCTATGTTCAGAACGAGAAATAAAAGATCAACCCAGGCCAAGAAAAATTCCTAGAAAGAGAGCTCGTCTGAAATCTAAGGCCAAATAGTTAAATCCATCACCGTTAAAATCGTGCCAGAAGACCAACCCTGGAAAGGATATATCCAGCAATTAGAGGACCGATTGGGAAAATTGGCTAGATATAATAATCCTCTCTATTGGGACTTTATGAATAGAGGCCCTTTTGTCCCCTCTATCGTGGGCTATCTAATGCTTGTTAAATTTAAGCCTCCAGTTATTACACCTAGTTATGATGAAAAGACATATCCCATATTGTACATAGAGAAATATCAAGTTGTTATCGATATTTATTCTATTCTAAATGAAATACGTTGTCGAGCATTTTCTAGTACTATCACTAGATCATCTCAAATTTGGTACAACAGTCTACCGTCTGGGTAGATATTCGACTTCCAATAGCTAGCCAACCTCTTCATCAGTAATTTTGTTTTTAAAGCCAAATTGAGAAAAAAAGTGTCTCACTTGCTCAATGTTTGGCAATAGGTAACAAGTCCCTACACAGATTCATTACTCACTTCAATAATTAAAAGTCGGATGTGGTGGACCATAATGAGCAAACAATTATAACCACACTGATGAGCGAGTTATAAACATGAAAATTATTTTAGGCACTAGTAAAAGAGACACCACGAACAATAACAGAACTCTTGAAGAAAGCGGGAAAAATCATAAACGCCGAGGAGGCTAGAGCTGCTAAGGAATCTGGACACTCAAAAGCCGCTCCTTACAAAACTTGTGAAAATATAAGAAAAGTGAGAGGCCAAAATGACATGATGAGTATACCCCTTTGACTGTTGGCATCAATCACATCCTTGAGGAGATCCAAGGAGACAAAGATCCGAGATGGCCAGTGAAACTCAAAGCACCTACAAACCATCAAGATTAAAATAAGCACTACGAGTTTCACAAGGACCAAGGCCATAACACAAATAGCTGAATTACTCACAAGAGTGAAATTGAGAGTTTAATTAGAAGAGGGAAGCTATCCAGGTACGTGGATAAATATGGTCAACAAGATCTAAACCAAGAGCGTAAGGGTAAAAAACGATCAAAATCCTCTTATTGAAAGACAAAGGAGAACAAAAGAGGAGAGATAATGACCTAGATCTATTAAAGAAGCCAAAGGAACTAGTCTACAAGGTCAATACGATCTCCTTCGAATGCTATTTCATTATTGATGGAGATGTTGGAGGAGGAGACGAGCTGGAAGAAAGAAAGGCCTACATGAACAAAGAAAAGGCTTTCCAAAGATGATTTATCCATATGTTTTTACCCCCATGACGACCCTCTAGTCGTCACCATGATGGTTCAAGAAAGCAATGAGGCTAGGATCCTCATCGATAATGGCAGCTTGACAGACGTTATGTTTTATAATTACTTTAGAAGGCTGAAACTTTACAACAACAAGATAAAGTCGTACCATCTCCCTTTAATTGGTTTATCGGGTAAAAAGGTGTACACCTTAGGAACAGTCGAGTTGGAGGTTATAGTAGATTCCTGTCCATGTCGAACAATAAATGTGCATTTTTTCATCCTGTACATAAATGTTCTTTCGACATACAACGTCATTTTGGTTAAAGTTAAACTAAAGAAATTATAAGTTGTATCTTCAATAGTTGATTAGTATTTGAAGTTTCCTACCCACTACGGAGTTAGTGTGGTCAAGGGAACCAAGTTGAATCCCGAGAATTCTAATATACTTTGGCTGATCAGGATGAGCAGAAGAACCTAACTACAACCTACGAGATCAAAACAATGGATCTATGAGATGAGGAAAAGTTAGCCAAGGGATAAATGGTCAAAGAAATCGAGTATATCATTCTAGATGATGATTATCCAGATAAAAAGTTTCAAATCGATCGTCCCTGGATCCTAAAATTAAAAAAGACCTGGTCATCATCCTCATATAATGAAAGAGCGTGTTTTCCTGGAGCCATGAATACATGCCTGGAATCGACCCAGATTTTATATGTCACGAGTTGAGCATAGTGAAAGATGTAAAATCGGTCAAATAGAAGCGACGAGTTTTTGACACAGAAAAGATTATGGCAATTTAAGAAGAAGTTCAGAAATTGCAGAAGGCTAATTTTATAGAGGATGTCAGATATCCATAGTGGGTTTTAAATGTAGCGATGATCCAAAAGAATAATCATAAGTGACAAATGTGCATAGACTTCACCTACTTGACTAAATTTTACCCCAAAGACCATTAACCACTACCCAACGCTGATTAGTTGGTTGATGCCACCTCGTGTTATGATTTACTCAGTTTTATGGATCCTTATTCTGGGTATAATCAGATCGAAATGAAGCCAAAAGATTGGGAGAAATGTCCTTTAACACCAGTAGAGGCACAATATCATGCCATTTGGTATAAAAAATGTTGGGGCCACCTACCAGAGGCTGGTGAATAAGGTTTTTGAAGATCATAATGGGAAGAACATGGAAGTATATGTCAATTATATGCACACCAAGAGAAAAAGGGTAGCCAATCACATCAAGGACTTACAACAGACCTTCAAATAGTAAGAAAATAATCAAATAAAGCTTAACCCCACCAACTTCGTGTTTATAGTGAATGAAGGGATGTTCTTAGGCTTCATCATCAACCAAAGAGGAATCGAGGCCAATAACAAAAAAAAGCCAAGTGTTGATCAACATGCAGTCCCAACTGTAATAACCCGACCCAAATTTATGGTTTACCAGTGAGTCAATCCGGACCGACGCGAGTGTTAGGTGTGAAGTGCAATAAAAAACCTACATAATGTTGCTAGTCTAATTTTATTTTAATTAACATTTTGTTTATTTAGCATTCGATTACAATTTTAGATAAATTACGCGTGGGGACCGATGGGGAGCACCCCGAAGTCCAAGTAAACAAAACTGCTAACGTAAAATAAATAAACTACACTTACTTATATAACGCCCTCAAAATACTCACAAAGCAGTATAAGAATATACAAAGCAATATAAGAATGAACGGCAAAAAAGAATAGTCACACGCTACCATCAAATGCATGCGAAAATATATATCTATCTACATATATATATATACCCTTTTGAAAAATACATATTCCAATGCATTAATCGTTTTACTTTCGAAAACCTTACTTGTACCGATTTACTTACCTTAATCTTTTAAAATACTTCCTTTACTCACACATAGAATGTCTCACATTGTTGGAGACTTAATTTACCCTCTATTTGCCAATCATGCAATTTAGTCCTTGAACAAGTGTTATTTTGTAAAAATGGTTATTAAGTCTCCAACTTAACATTTAATACACTTTAGCCATTTTAACACTTGTTTAATTTCACACTGTTTCCCAACTTTCACACTTGCCATTCTAACACCTTTAACACATAAAATAACAGCCTTTACACAAGACTACTTTTTATTTCTTAGAAATTACCATTTCATTCATTTAGCACAAGTAGTCTCATACTCTACATTATTCACATTTTCAATATCCTTTTTCTCACATAATTTGAAGACTAAAATCTCCCTTCGTCTTACTTATATTGAAACCCAACGAGACTTTCTTTAAACTTTCCCACATATTTATCATCAAAATACTACAAGTTGATATGCAAAGAAAGTGAACTTTAAATCCTAAAATCCTATTAATGAGTTAAACAGACCTTTCATTCTTGAAATTTGTATCATATACAACAGCATGCCTTTCAAGTCAAATAGACATTTATTAATTTCATAAACTCAATAAATGCCCATTTTCTATAAAATCTCCATTTTTCAAGAAACCTAGAAATATTTCGACAAGATTAACTTAATTCCATAATTCTTTCCTTAAAAATGTCCATTATTTCTTTTTACTATAAATACACTAAAATAATGTTCTCCTACATTTTTATTCCATAAAAATGTCCATTATTTCTTTTTATCATAAGCACACCAAAATAGTATTTTCTTATATTTTTATTCCATCAAAATGTCCATTATTTCCTTTTATCTTAAGCACACCAAAATAGCATTTTTTATTCCATAAAAATGTCCATTATTTATTTTACTAGAAAATACGCAAAACTGATATTTTCTTATATTTTTATTCCATCAAAATGTTCATTATTTCTTTTTACTAGAAATACATACAAATAATATTTTCTTACAATTTTTATTCCATAAAAATTCCATCATTTTTTTTACTAGAAAATATGCAAAAGTGATATTTTCTTACATTTTTATTCCCTAAAAATGTTCATTATTTCTTTTTACTAGAAATACACATAAATAATATTTTCCTAGATTTTTATTCCATAAAAATGTCCATTATTTGTTTTACTAGAACATTAGCAAAACTGATATTTTCTTACATTTTATTCCATAAAAATGTTAATTATTTATTTTGACTAGAAATTCACACAAATAATATTTTCTTACATTTTTATTCCATAAAAATGTCCATTTTTAGTTTTACTAGAAAACCTACATTTTGCTCATAATAATCACACTCTTAATATTCAATACTAACAAGACTACAATATATATCAAATAGAGTCTTAAATATAAAGAGTAGATTATCCCACCTCAATGAAGTCCAAATCAGTGGAAGGCATGTAAGATCAAGGAAGATGACACCCCCCACCTCCTAAGGTGACCTTAAAGGGGTTGTCTAGCACCACCAAGTTTACTTCCAAGAAAAACCCCATTAAACCCTCTACAAAACCTCCAATAATATATTCAACTTCTTCCAAAAACACCTCCTTAAACACCCCAAAAACAGCTTCTAAACTTCGAAAGTTATACCTTAACATTGGTGGGAATGGGTGTCTAATGGTGTGAGTGTAGTCATTATATTTAAATAATTTGGATGGGTTACAGACTGAGGAGGTAGAGAAATGGTGAGAGTGTAGATAGAGGTGGAGGAGACGTTTCCTTTGTGTGGGGTTCATTGTCCAAACCATTCTCTTTGTACTCAAACACAGTATATAAGGTATATATTTAATATACCACCTATTTCTTTTGATTTTGTCAAGATTCCCACAGTTGACACGGGTTAAAGATCAATGGTTCAAAAGGCTGACAATGTTTATGATGGAACTTTCCAAGTGGGTGGTTTATCCTAGGTCTCTATTCTCTTATACACGAAACAACCCAAAATCCACAAGCTAAATACCGTTATATCTGAGCTCGTCAGATGGTCAGGCCTAAGGCTGACTTGGAAATGAGTTTGGCGATTGAGCATTTGACAACGCATGAAACCTGACGCAGGTCTGACTCGCCCTGGACGTCGTTCGAACGACTGACGTTGTCGTTTGAACGACACTGAATGTCGTTTGAACGACGGTGAATGTCATTTGAACGACCAACTCGAACAACCGATTTTTCTTCTGAATCCAGTCTTTCTAAACTTTGCACATTTTCCCCAATAGTTTCCAACCTTTATAAAAGGCATATATAATTTATTAACTAAAAAACCAATAATTCTATAGTCCATACAAATATAAAATCCATTAATTCTCTTTACTTACTACAATTTGCTACTCACAAATTCCTATAATTACAATTGATTCTCCTCATCTCTAATCCATGTATAATTAATTAATTCACCGGGGCGGGATATTACAAACTTCCCTCCTTAGGGAGGTTTGTCCTCAAAATTCTCTGTTTATCACAATTTACAGCCCCGTCACTGACGATTAGTTTAAAATCCTAGGGTATCCTCAATGTTATGGTCTAAATCAAGGATTCCAATTTAATCGATCACCATTGTTAACCCAATCTCGACGAACCCTAAGGTCTCATTGCTAGTTCTCAAGCATGCCTAATGTGTCTATTTAAATAAACCTCGAGATGATTGATACTTGTCAAGTATCGTAATATCACTAATGAGTTTATTAATATGTGTCATTTCTATGTCAAGATTCATAACCTACGTGTCCTCAAACAATCTTGGATCATGCTTAGGCTAGGGTGATACATCCTCAACACGTCTCGTTACACATGTAAATGAATTCTAAGATAATCACCTCATCACATAGTTCTACCTGACCAATATCTCCTACGGGATCCCTATACTGATCTAGGGTCACCTTGGTGTCACAACAAAACCACATACGAGTGATCACCTTCTAGATACGCAAATATTAATGGAGCATAATACTAATACCACCTTATGTTGTATCAAGTTTTAACACTCATGATATCCCCAAGTCATAACCTTAGGATGCACGACCAAGTCGTAAGTAGTTATACCGGCTAACTAGCAACATATTAACCTAAAGTAATCCAGTAATGTGTGCAAACTACATACAAGAACGCGAGACCACGCGCACACAAAAAACTGGTGTAGAATAAAGGTTAATTCAAAGAAAAGCGCATTCAGATACCGTGACACATCAGCCACAATAGGCCTAACCCGCGTCACTACCAAGCTTACGCAGTGCCACACCCGTATCAAACTGATTAATAACTTCCAATTACTGGCATCAATGAAGACAAAAGAATTGCAATGAATCAGGAGACTGCCACGCCCAATGGAAACAATCTAATTCTGACAATGAATCAAACCACGGGAAGAAAGAACCCACAACGTGCACTTAAGGCCTCTAACTTTTATCGATACCTGCTAAGCACCTTAACCTTGCTACGCACCCTAGCTTGGCCTCTTAACCTTGATGATTTCTTCTCAAGTATCATCCATTCATATCGGACATACGGGACACAAAACAAATTTCCTTTGGAAAGCAAAAATGCTAGGATTCCCTCCTTAGGACTAATGCTACCTATCATCACTGGTAAGCTTAACTATCCTAAGTCATGGCGAAGTTACTTCTCTTTGACACTCATCGTTAGTTATAGACCTATCACAACTAAGCCTACAAAATTTATAACTTGCTATAACTAACCTTAGTTTTCGATATCACTCTCATCGAGTTAAACACCACGCTCACCTAGTTCAAACATTCAACTCATAGACCATTGCTACAACTCTTAGCACAATCTGCATGACCACAAATCATAGTCATTTTAATGGCATCTCAAACCTTCAATCATTACTCATGCCTAATGATTTCCCTCACCAAGGTTATTACAAACCATATAGGTAGCGCACACAGGTGCTATAATCAAGACTAACACTTCATCTTGAGTACTATCTCTAAAGACCATGACGAACATCATCGTGTTCTAAGTCTCCCAGGTGCACCACCTAGCATTGCTCAACCTGTTTTCGATATTATCCTTGAAGGTCATATCATGACACATGCCTATAAATAAAGCTGTAGCACTAACTCCAAGGCACTACCACAAATCGACATGATCTAACTATAATATAGTCATCAATGGTCTACCATCGCTTATATAAACTTCAATACAACAATGACTCCCAATGCCCCAAGGACGACGACATTAGACTCAATTATTTCTCTAACGGCTTAAACATGTACTTCAAGAAATTGCAAGGCATACCCTAATCTATGCTACACAACCTGAGTTTCATTACAACTAGGGAATGAATACCACTCACCTCAATATTTCATCAGACAAACCTTAGTATATACCTCTAAGGGAATTGTCAATACGACTTTGTAACACCCCGCCCACCCGGGGAGAGCGAACGGAGCGATAATGCGGTAAAATAAATCCAAATCCACAAGTGACAAGTGACAAGATATAGAGCATCTAAATAAACCCACAATAATATAAATCCACTAATCTCAATCTCTTCAATTACCACAAGTCTCTCGAATTAAAATTACAACTATCTAACTCGAATAAAAATACAAATCTCCAAAGCTCTATACATCAAAATAATACAAATCTTTCCCAAACAATCCTCGCTAAAATCAATCTCCATAGCGCCCCAAAATCCACGCTAACCTGCCACTAAAAGAAAATATAGGGAAGTACACAATACGACAGGAAACATGCTCAACAAATATATGTTAGCGATGAATAAAACGTAACAACACGAGTACGAATATTCAAATCAAATGCAAATCTCAATAGGATTTTATCAATAAATTTCTCAACAACACTTTAACCGGGTCACCAGGCCTCACCACATCCGTATATGCTTTATCAAGCCATAGCCCGGGAAACAGGAATTTTGGCGGGTGCCCAACATCCGTGCCATATTAAAATCTAATGACAACGTGCTCAACAACAATATAATGATACCACATGAATCAAAATAATTTCAACAATTATTTTCCAGATTTCAATGAATTCATCAATTCAAATATGAGTTCAATTAACAAGAATTCAAAGAGAATGACACTCGCGAGATTTAAGGAGCATATTGTATAAAACCCCATACCTCAAACCATGATGAGAAACCAACGATCACATCCTCAAGATGAACTCAAAAGATCTACAAAAGCTCCTCTAAGAACCTCCAACAACATAGCCCCAAGAACACCTATAATCTAAGGTTGGAACTCACAAATCTCAAGGGCCAATGTGTATGTAAAAAGAAGAGGAATATAAAATATATTTGCGGCCAAAATTTGTGCCAAAAGTATGTTAAAAGGCTTGCCCACGACTTCCTTTTATAATGCAAAGAAATGAAAAGTTGGAATCCGAAAGACTCTTTTAAATAAGGCAAATACATGAAGAGTTAGAAGTCAAAACAACTCCAAGAGTTAAAAACATTTAAAAATCATTTTAAAATCCTATTAATTCCGTTTTCGAAACCGTTTGAAATTCTCGCCCTTAAAAATAATAACCAACATATTTGAGAAATAAAAATAATTATATCAAAAACTATATTTTCCTCCATTTTCAAAAAATTAATTAAAATAGTCCAAAATTACGCGGGTTGTTACAGACTTCACAAACCTACATCATTTAATCTCTTATGAGCGTTCAACAACTACAATCGAATTTCCTTACTATTTAAACCTCATACTATGTGTTAATATACCAATTCCCACAATTATATATTTTGGTAGGATACAAGATGTTGGGTATCGCCTATAAACACCAAGGCCCATGCCCAAGCACGCCACAAGGGATCCTATTTCTCAATGCCACACTATAATCACCAAACTAAAAATTAATACCATCCAGGTTTTGGTAGGACACAGGACGTCGGGTATTGCCTACGATGAGGCTCACCCTAATGACGTCGCAAGAGGTCCTATACTAAAACATCATACTCTCCTATTCAATACTAATTCACTATGGTTATCTAGGTTTAATCTTAGGTCACTTCAATCATCAAGATTATTTAATCCTGTATTATAGCCAAGGTACATAAATATAGATGCACTAAACCCAAACCCACAAACGAGGGACCTAATACTTCCTCACCACGAAACCAGCACTTGTAAACACATTCATTGACCAATAACTACTAAGGCGATCACCCATACAGTCTATACTCTATCAACTAAGACTGACTTATCCTCTAGTGTTGGCCAACACAAATTTATACGCTAATCGAATTTACCTTCAATCACGGTATTACCCTAAGCATTGAATTTGCCTAATTATAACATTGATATTGACCCGTCATATGTGTCGCACCTGAGGCTACATATAATTTAAAATCACGATTCCTCATTACATAGTTATGACACTCTAACTATCAATCTCTACCATTGATTATACACAATTTGCTACCTGCCCTAAGGGCATCATCTCACCCTATTAATATCTCAAAATACTCTATATCGTCAAAGGCAGAAACAAGCACCTCACACTATTGGCTTACGTACTTAATCAAAAATGCGCAAGAAATTAATAGGTACTTAATAAAAAATGCGCAATTAATAGGTACTTAATCAAAAATGACACCCGCAAATTATTACGTACTTAATAAAAAATGCGCAAGAAATTTATAAGAATTAACTTGATCGTATGTCACTTGGCACTAACTTACTTATCGTGCTAATCTATTTGACCTTACCGCAGAGGACACGAATTTAACCGTCACCAAATTAGCATGACCGACCCAAACAAACACAAACGTCGAAAGATCCACTACCGACCTCACCACGATACACCCGAAAGAAACCTTGAACCTAGAGCTCTGATACCATTTGTAACGACCCGACATGGATTTATGAGTTACCCATGAGTTAACCCGATCCAACCCAAGCATTAGGTGTGAAGTGCAATTAACAACCTACATAATGTTGTTAATCCAGTTTTATTTTTATTAACATTTCATTTATTTAGCATGCTATTCCAATTCCAGATAAATTATGTGTGAGACCCATGGGGAGCACCCCAGAGTCCAAGTAAACTGAGTTTCTAATGTAAAATAAATAAAGTACACTTACTTATATAACGCCCTCAAAATACAAACCCGCATCTAGCCTGCCGTAACAAAATGAGTGTGTGAGCATATTCCCAGTGAGAATATACAAAGCAGTATAGAAATAAACAGTATAAAAGAATACTCACGCGCTACCATCACATGCATGTGAAAATATATATGTATCTACACATACACACACACACACACAGATATATATATATATATATATATATATATATATATATATATATACCCCTTTGAAAAATACATATTCCAATGCATTAGCGTCTTACTTTCCAAAAACTTACATGTCCTGATTAACTTACCTTAAATTTTAAAATAATACCTTTACTCACACTTAGCATTTCTCACATTGTTTAATACACCCGGTTCAACGCTTGAAATCATAACACATGATTTATCGAAACTTACTCCTTTTTACTTGTGCAAATGTATTTTGATATTTTCATTGAAAATCACCCCTTTCAATACACGCATTCACCGTGTTAGAAAATACTCATTTAATCGTTGAAAACCTTTTTACAACAGATTCTTGTGTAAATTATGGGTTTAACCACTTAGGTTGCTTAATCACCCATTACCCACTTACTTTATCCTTCCCTTGCTTTATGGACATTAATAGAGTTACGCATTTATGTGTCCATTTCACATTTATCGGAACATTCATTTTATTCATTCAAGTTAGGTTGTATTAACACATTTTATCACACAAACCACTTCTTGACATGTTCCAAATTTACCTTATCTTTTCTCAGAATCTTCCTATACCGTATACTTACACGGGCTCCACACCGATGATTATGCGCATCATATGCTCTGGACAGTGATGTAAGGCTTTCCACCCAAGGACTCTAGGCCCTTCGTGATCATTTCCCGGTTGCATCCAAGTTCTTATTAATGTGTTTAACATTTTACACATGTCCACATTATTCCATTTCTTTTCTTTTACCTGGACGAAGCCAAAACCAGGACTTCACCGTCCGTTTGTCCATTAACACTTGGAAAATTATTTCTTTTCTTCTTTAAGTCCCTTATTCACACACACATGATTTAAACTAGAATCATTCACGGTTTAGGACTTAATTCATTTTTACACATACTAGTTTAAAGGCATTCTTTAACATTTTTATTCCATAAAAATGTTCTACTTTAAGTAAATTACCAATTTACCCTTTATTTGCCAAACTTGCAATTTTTAAAAAGTTTTGTTTTTTCAGAATTGGTTACTAAGTCTCCAACTTAACATTTAAAACACTTTAGCCGTTTGAACACTTGTTTAATGTCACACTTTTACCCAACTTTCACACTTGCCATTCTAACACTTTTAACACATAAAATAACCCCTGTTGATACCAAAATTAATACGCTGACGTGGAGCAATCACAAGAGTACACGTGTCGATCTACATGACATAATTCTACAATTATTTTACCAATAAGGAACTTTACTTCATGGTCAAGTCAGATACTCCGAACAATAGGTGTACTCCAAGGAACTCTATCTCCCCGAGGAACTCTTGAACGACGAACAACCCAGGCGGTCCGAGCGACATCTCGGCCACAGCATTAATTGACAGATAATCAACAGTTCAACTATTCATTGAATGCTCATCATACAGACGTATACGCCTCAAGGGCATTAATTGTTTACCCTTTCACATGTACACCCTAAGGGATATAAATACAATGTATCATCCTCATTCAGGGGGACCAAAATTTCTTGATAGATCCTAATATCGAGAATTTCTAAACACTTGGCAATAATAAAAACAGTGGACGTAGGCTATTCTTATTAAGCCGAACCACTTTAAAATTCTTTGTCTCATTTATATTTAGCTGTGATTAAATAATTAGAATCAATCTAATTTTTTACATCAACAGATTGGCGTCGTCCGTGGGAATCGATTGTTATTATCGTTTTTCACCAAAAATCATTCATCATCAATGGCTGATAACCCAGAATCTAGCAATCGAAATGCTGGAAATGCTGGAAATCCCTCAAATCCCTCTGCACCATCAACTGTTCCAGATCTGGCTAGAATTGTAACAAATCTGGCTCAAGGACAAACTGCCTTGCAAGAAACAATGCGGCAGCTCATTCAAACCCTTCATGGCGGTGCACCTTCACATTCAGGACATAGAAGTGGTCAGAGGCAAACATATTTACCTTCATCACGATCCAGGCGCACTGATTCACGTCGTAATGAAGAGTCTGATGATTTCTCTTATCAACCTGGACGAACTTCATCGATAAGGGCCACAGATACTGAGCAACGTGTTACTCTCTCTCCAAAAAGGCCTAGCGCTTTGGAAAGATTGAGCAGGGTATCCCCATTCAGTCGATTAGGCCCCAGGAGGAATAATAGTCCACCCAAGGCCACATCGAGGAGTCTTCGATAACCATCATATCTAAGGGAAGGATCAGCACAATCACGACCGACTAATCGTCAGGATAGATCTCAGGAGGCCACATCAGCTCGATCAATTGCTCGAACTAATAGGCCCGAGGAAAGAAATGATGCTTGGAAAGGTTCCATTCAACGATTAGAGGATAGATTTGGAGAAATGGCTAAGGCAAAGAATCTCCTACAACGAACTTTTGTTCAAGGGACACCTTTTGTCCAGGCCATTGTGTATTTCCCTACACCATCGAAGTTCAAAGCACCTGTAGTGACCCCCAAGTATGATGGAAAGACAGATCCTGTTCTGCACATAGAACAGTATCAAGCTGCTGCTGACATTTATGCTGTCCCCGAAGAGATGAGATGCAGAGCCTTCTCGGGAACTCTTACTGGATCTGCCCAGATATGGTACAATAATCTTCCTCGGGGTGAGATTTCAACTTTCTTTCAATTGGCCGAGTTGTTTATTGGAAATTTCTGTTTTGGGGCGAAGCCAGTAAAACGAGTGGCGCATTTGTTAAGCGTTAGACAAAAAGCTGGTGAAAGTACTAGAGATTACATAACTCGTTTCAATAACGAGAAGCTGGAAGTCATAGATTATGAAGAGAAGACATCAATCACCGCCTTGATGAGTGGTTTGTTACCTAATAAGTTGTATTACACTTTAGCTAAAGATCCACCTACAACCATGTCAGAGTTGATGGCAAAGGCAGCCAAAATCATGAATGCCGAGGAGGCTATGGCTGCAAAGAAGAATATGGATAAAGAAACCAAGGTGGAAGTCGACAAAGCTAAGAAGAAAGAGCATAAGGGCAATGGTGGAGACAAGCAATCCAAAAATGATAAATCGAAATGGGATATCATGAAGAAATTTGATAACTATACTCCTTTGAAGATGGGTATCAACCATGTCTTGGAAGAAATCAAGAACAAAGAGGAGTTAAAATGGCCAAAGAAAATGAAGGCAGAACCTGACAGAAGGAATAGAGATAAATATTGCGAGTTTCATAAAGATCATGGCCATATGACTAAAAACTTCATAGCCCTCCAAAATGAGATTGAAACTCTCATTAGGAGAGGAAAATTGTCAAAGTATGTTGATCATAGAAACGAGAGAGGAAACGAGGATCGAGCAAGAGAGAGATCTAGATCTCCTCGTCGAGCAGAAGAAAATAGGAAGAGAGATCATGAAGATGATGTAGAGGATGACCCCGATCTTCCCAAAAGCCCAAGGCAACCAGAACGTGAGGTATTCTCCATACGTTTTAGAACATTTGATTGTAATGTGATTACAGGAGGAGATGCGGGAGGAGGAGATCTAACCGCAGAAAGAAAAGCTTACCTCTGTGAGGCTCAAGCTTGCTCATACATTCAGCGGATAAATTTAGCGGAGGAGGATCGTCCGAGGAAGGTAAACAAAGAGAAGCTGGTTATTGGTTTTTCAAAAAACGACCTCGCAGGTGTCTTATACCCTCATGATGATCCTTTAGTGATCAAAATGAGGATGAAAGAAGTGATGATTTCAAGAGTTTTGGTAGATAATGGTAGCTGGGCAGATATCATGTATTACCCGTGTTTCGATAGCTTGAATCTAAAGTTGTCTCAATTGGAGCCTTATCACAGACCTCTCCTGGGTTTTGCTGGTGAAAAAGTTTTTCCACCTGGGACGATCAAGTTGGACATACTTATTGGTACATGGCTGCTTGTCGGACAGAAAAAATACGCTTCTTTGTGATGGATAAAAATGTTCAGTCAGCTTACAATAACATCATGGGAAGAGTTGGTTTGAAGAAGTTCGAAGCAGTTCCATCTACAGTACATAAATGCTTAAAATTTCCAACCAACTTTGGGGTAGGGGTTGTGAAAGGTGATCAAAAAGTAGCTCGGGAGTGCTATTATTTGTCTGCCGAGGAAGAGGATCTTGAAGAATCAAAGAGAAAGACTACTACCTATCAAGTAGATGAAGGTACCAAAATTGAAACACTAGATCCCAGAGATGAATCTCAACTTGTAAAGGGACGGGTGGTTGAAGTTACAGAGAATGTCATTCTGGACGACGAGCACCCTGAGCGAACAACTCAAATAGGTTCGTCGTTGGATGCTTCAATAAAGCAGGAGTTGATAACTTTCCTGAAGAACAGAAAGAAAACTTTTGCATGGAGTCATGAAGATATGCCAGGAATAGACCCGAACTTCTTATGTCACGAGCTCAACGTGAATAAGGAGATCAAGCCTGTAAAGCAGAGAATAAGAGTATTTAGTCCCGAGAAGAATCAAGCTATACAAGAGGAGGTCGAGAAGCTCCAGAAAGCTCAATTCATTGAAGATGTTAAATATCCAGATTGGTTAGCAAATGTGGTCATGGTAAAGAAGAAAAACAATAAATGGAGAATGTGTGTTGATTTCATCGATCTCAACAAGGCATGCCCAAAAGATCATTTTCCATTGCCCAGAATTGACCAACTAGTGGATGCTACTTCGGGGCATGAGCTACTCAGCTTCATGGATGCTTATTCCGGCTACAATCAGATCAAAATGAAACCTGAAGACAGGGAAAGTACTTCTTTTATTACCCCTCGGGAAACTTATTGTTATAATGTTATGCCCTTTGGTTTGAAAAATGCAGGTGCGACATACCAGCGACTGATGAACAAGGTCTTTGCTGAACAAATCAGTTGCAACATGGAAGTATATGTTGATGACATGCTGACGAAAAGCAAAAAAGCTGCCGATCATCTAGTTGACTTAGGTCAGACCTTTGATCAACTAGATAAATACCAAATGAAGCTGAACCCGACGAAGTGCATATTTGGATTACGAGAAGGAATGTTTCTCGGATACATCGTCAACCAGTGAGGCATTGAGTCAAATCCATAGAAGATCAAAGCTCTTTTAGGGCTGCGATCTCCAACGACGAAGAAAGAGGTACAGAGTCTTACAGGACGAGTTGCAGCGCTCAACCGATTTGTGTCCCGAGCAATTGATAGATGCCTCCCATTCTTCAAAACACTCCGAAAATTTTTTGAGTGGAATGATGAATGTGAGAAGGCCTTTCAAGACTTGAAGAAGTATTTGGGAGCACCTCCATTGTTGTCCAGGCCGGTAACGGGAGAGAAATTGTACTTGTACCTGGCGGTATCAGAGAATGTAGTTGGCTCGGCACTGATCAGAATGGAGAATGGAGTGCAAAAGCCAATTTATTACACAAGTAAGGCCTTCCGAGGTGCAGAGATCAGGAATCCAAAGTTAGAAAAATTGGCATTAGCGTTAATTGAAGCAAGCAGAAGAATGAGGCCATACTTCCAGGCCCACACCATAGTCGTGTACACCGACATGCCATTGAGACAAGCCCTTCATAAGCCGGAAAAGTCAGGGAGATTGATGTACTGGGCAATAGAACTTGGAGAATATGATATAATTTATGAACCCAGACCATCGCTTAAAGGGAAAGCAATAACAGATTTCATAGCAGAATTCACTTATCCTGATACCCCCGAGGAGCAAAAGCAGCTCGACAATCAACCTGTGGATGTTACAGGATCAACAAACACTAGCTCAGACTAACTTAGTTTGGTAAAAGGGCTAGTGGATGTTACAGAAATAGCAGACACTGGCTCAGACCAACTTAAGTTGGTAAACGGGCAAGTGGATGTATCAGAACCATCAAATTCGAGCTCAGACCAACTCAGGTTGGTAAAAGGGTAAGAAAAGATGGTCGACAAGGAACAAGAAAACTGTAACACCCCGCTTAAAATAATAACGGGTGGCCAGCCCTATACTATATTAAATCAGGAATTTCAGATGGTCCAGTCACAACATCAACTGTCGGTACTATATAATATAGGACTAACTACCCGATATCATGTAAGCGAGATGTTATAATAAATTAAAAACTTGCAACACACAACAACCCAACCCTATAAAACTTCTAATAAATAAGAGGGATATGCAAGAAAGAACTATAATGAACGAAAGGCAAGAATAAAATGATATAAATAACTACAACAGAATGTGATACAAAAGTAGGCCCGAATAACCTGTCGGCTCACAACAAATACAACAACTGGAATGGAATAAATATAAACATGTATATGAATATCCCATGGGTACAACCCGGTATACAACATGAATCCTACCTAGAATTTTAACGAAGTAGGAGGCGGCTACCCGAAACATCCCGCAACAGCCCGCACCTGTCACGGCTCCCAAGACTCTGGATAGAAAGTCATCCGATATCCATGAGGTAGGATACCTGTAGTAATATATATATACAAGGAGGAGAGAAAAGGTAAACGGGTCAGAGCCCCGAATGTGTAAAATATTTAGCAAGTGTGTTAACCGTGAATAATAAATACCGGTGTACATAATTTCATAATTAAAGTGAGACCGTACTCTCGTGAAACCCTATCTCACCTCTCAACTAAAGGCGCTCACCTATTCGCATCCTCAAGTTTTAGTTAAATTACCCCCATAGTTAAGGACAACCTAACTTATCATAGGCCTCGCCTATACTCACGAGAGCTACTTACCCGTCACAATCTAAGGATCCACCCCTTTCTAAACCCACTAGATTATGATTATAACTATTTTGCCATAATAGGCTTAATGAATTCCATTTATAATATCATGAGTTATAATATCATAATTCTTAAAACCTTACCCCTATATACATATAAATATATATCTATAATATATATATATATATATACATATATAGGCTAAAGTATAAGAATTTATATTCTTAATATCATGCACATGGAATATTGGCAAAACTTCTCTCTAATCTCAAAATTGTACAACGTTTCGTGCGTGGGGAGTCTCGCAAAGCGAAATCCAAACAAGGAACCGCCCCGTTACACTACTCCTGACAAGGTCAAGACCAGAGATCCGAGATGCCATATATGGAATTACTTCTCTCAATTCTCGACATGGCACTGCGTTTCGTGCGTGAGGTGTCTCGCAAAGCGAAATCCAAACAAGGAACCACCTCGTTACACTACTCCTGGGCAATGTCGATCCTAGAGATCCATAATCCCCAACATATAAGTTAATATTACCATTACTACTAAACTCTAAGAACTACAAAAGAAGGAAAGAAAGAAAAAGAAAACAAATGAAATAAAATAAAAGAATCTCCAATATTCTCCTTGGTGTGATGTAACCGAAGTATTCCTCAAGTACGATACATCAACCCCCAATAAAATCTGGTACACCATAATCATCCAAGATGTACCCTAGAAGTAACATATCCTTTTGTCTAGGATATATAAATAAATATATATATATATATATAGGTATTTATTCCTAACCGTATATATATACCATCATCAATCCAATAGCCAAGTGTACATACTACATATGATGTACAGGGCCATGCACATAATATACCCGGCTATATATATCGCCGATAAACTGCATCAGTGCTATCATCTTCCCAGTGCCCGGCTCACGTAGCAAAACTGGGGCCACCATGGTGGGACTAAACGACACCCATCTCGTGGTAAACACACGCACACGACGTCCCGGGAAGCGGTCATAGTTCCAACCGGCAATGAGACGAAACATACCCACTACGTCTCATCCCAAAAATATATATCTATATGTATAATAATCACAAGGGACGACTATGACCTGGGGAATATCCACACCCTGCACTATATGCCAGGATGCTCACCCTCTACGCGCGCAACTTCCCAATGATAGCATGAGCGGGGTATGCTTAACCAAATAAGTATATATATCATTCACATGCACAATATATATACATCCATATGATCCAATCATATGATCAAATAATAAACCATCATATACGGTTTAAATATCCATACCATGTATGTTCATAACATAAATATATCCATACATTTATATACATACGGATATATATCAACACATATTCACATATCCTTATATCTATATATGATAAACTAATTCTCCTTCATATATATAAGATATACAAACTCGGCTGTAAATATACATAAACCTCAATATACAGGCCGTCACCACAATTTCCATTAAATATACCTCGATATGGAATACAATCCCTCACTTGAAACATATTCAATCATTTTCCTATGATGAATAGTCTCCCATAACCATATGTATATACCTATACTTATATATGTTCAACATTAGGGTTATCACCCAAGAGTTTGTGTAGGAATCCATCACTACACCTTTCATCCATATCCAAAAGTACATAATTACCTTTGGTACTATTTGACCATAGGCTCACACATGACTTAATAGTCTAAAACCTCAATTTATTCCAACCTTATTCAAGTATTGGAAATCTCGGTAATTAAATCCCCATAATTACGAGTAACTATCCTAACTAGAATTTAGGCTACCGCTATTTCTAGTCGATAGTACAATTACAAAGCGTTCTCAATGACACCTATGGTTCGAATCAACCTCGGTATCCCTTACTCCTATTGAGTTATCGATTTTTCCTTAGACTAAACATTTCTATCTAAGGATATGAGACCCCTCACCCTCTAAGAGTTCTCAACCTCAAACATATATTCATATATATATATACCTTTATCTATAATTGGTAATCCCAACCTCAAAGAGGATTTCCCAATATCCGTATGTAACTCCAATACGTACATGGGTACATTTCACCCAAGTTACCCTAAGGAATCCCCTAAATCCTAATATGTGAGAAACTCCTTAAATGTCTCCAAGAACATATCTCTTACCTCATAAGAGAAGACCCCCAATTCAAATAACCCAACCAAAAAGGGTTTGAAATCACCATGGAGAAAATACCTCAAAATGCCCTGTTTCCGAATCGATTCGGCCCTATTCCGAATCGATTCGGCCTAGCGAATCGATTCGGCCTTCAAGGCGAATCGATTCGGGCCGAAAGACCTGGGCTTCTGCAATAGGCCGAATCGATTCAGCTTGGGTCCGAATCGATTCGGTCAATGCAGACCTGCCAATTTCCCTACACCGAATCGATTCGCTTAAGGGGGCGAATCGATTCGGACCTGCAAATTTTGAAGGGTTCATCTGCTTCTTCAAAACCCACGAATTCTAAACCCTAAATTTCCATTTCTAACCCTTAAACCTTCATCAAAACATGATTCTAAGCCAATAAATCAACCCAAAGTTGATCCCAACCATTTATATGCCATTAAATCTAAATTTAAACATCGATTTCAAGATTAAACCCAAAAATCTAGGTTTTGATATTTATACCCAAAATCCATTTCTTTACCCCACAAATTATGAAATGAAATACACAAATAGCTATTTAGCAAGATTAAACACTTGCCTCAGATTTTTAGAGGTTGGATCATCCTCGATGTCGCGGTTGGGCCGGAAATCCCAAGATTTTCTTCCTCTCTCTCTCTCTTCTTTTCCTTCTTCTTTACTCTTTCTCTCTTTCTCTAATTGAGAAAGGCTTGATCCGTAAGCCTTAAATCCTTTAAAACAATATACCCAAATTTAAGTGTTAATACATAATTTAAATGACTCGTTTACTCCAATTCGAGCCAACTGACTTAAAAATAAATCGGAACCGAAATAAAACTCAATGACAGTCATTTTGACTATCTCGACCCTTCCGGGATCGATGGTACACTCAGAATCATCATCCGGAATACTTTAAAATATTCTCTATTTTTGGACTTAAATCCCCAAATTTTGAAATTCTCCAATTTAAAGAAATTTTTATTTTCCCAAAATTTAATTTTCTCAGTCTCAAAAGTCTTGGGGTGTTACAAAAACTCAGGGGATGGTGAAAAGAAGAAGCAAATATTTTACCGAGGAACTCTGTCAGATCAGAAATTAGAAGACGAGTTGCCTGTCTGAAAATTGTATGTAGATGGCTTATCTTGTACTGCAGGTTGTGGAGCAGGAATTATTTTAAGCAGCCCAGATGAAATCGATATGAAGTATGCATTGCGATTTCAGTTCAAAGCTTCCAATAATGAGGCTGAGTATGAGGCCATGATAGCAGGTCTTAATTTGGCAAAAACTATGGAGGCGCAACAAGTGATGGTTTTCAGTGATTCTCAATTAATTCTGAATCAGATGTTGGGAACATATGCAGTAAAAGGAGAATTGATGGTCAGGTATCATGAAAAAGTGATGGGATTGATATCAGAATTTGTTGCTATTCTGTTGATCAGGATACCAAGAATGGAGAATGTACGAGCAGACACACTGGCCCGACTAGCATCATCTACTCGTACTGAGAAACGAAGAACAATACCAATTGCAGTGTTGGAAAATCGGAGCATAAAAGAAGACCTGACGACGAATGTTATCACCCTTGATGTAGGACCATCTTGGATGGATCCCATCAGGGCATATATTGAGAAGGGAGAGTTACCGGTGGATAAGCTGGCTGCCAAGAAATTGAAATTTAAAGCTGCTCGGTATGTTGTAATTAATGGTGTTTTGTATAGATGAGGAATCATGGCAGGGTTACAAAGATGTGTACACCCCTCCGAGGTGAAAGAATTGATTGAAGAGATCCATGAAGGGTCCTGTGGAGCTCATGTTGCAGGTCGTACTCTTTTACAAAGAGTAACGACACAAGGATACTACTGGCCGACGATGAGAGCTGATTGCGTAGCCTATGCTAAGAGGTGTGACAAGTGCCAGCGTTTTTCCTCTATCTGACGAACTCCATAAGCATTGCTAACTCCTATAACTTACCCTTGGCCATTTGCCATGTGGGGGGTAGATTTGGTGGGACCATTACCAACGACCAGGGGAAGGTTTAAATACCTCGTCGTCGCAGTGGATTATTTTACAAAATGGGTAGAAGCTAAGCCTCTAATCGACATGACCTACGAGAAGGTATATCAGTTTATCTGGAAAAACATCATTTGCAGGTATGGTCTTCCTCATGCATTTATTACCGACCATGGAACACAGTTTGATAATGAGGAATTTGCTGCATACTATCATCAATCAAATATTTTGAAGCTACATTCAGCACCAGGTCATCCCCAAAGTAATGGATAGACTGAAGTTACGAACAGAACACTACTAAATGGATTGAAGAAAAAGGCTCAGTGAGGCTAAAGCGAATTGGATTAACGAGCTACAATCAATACTATGGGCTTATCGTACAACTCCCTGAGCAGTAACTGGAGAATCACCATATATGCTAGCATTTGGAAGTGAGGCTGTAATACCAGCCGAGTTGGGTCTCCCTACACACAGGGTGCTGAATTTCAATTCCCCAGTCAGCGATTTGATGAGAAGATTGGATTTGGACATGCTCGAGGAAGTTAGAGAAAAGGCAGCCATTAGAAATGCTGCTTACCAACAACGAATAGCTCTGTTCTACAACAAGAGGGTGAAGAAATGCGACCTAAAAGAAGGAGATTACGTGCTAAAGAAGGTCATTCAGAAGCACAATAAGTTGGAAGCAAACTGGCATGGACCATACCGAGTTACAGAGGTTGTTCGACCAGGAACATATCGAATAGCAACTTTAGAAGGAGAAGAGTTTAAGAATGCATGGAATGTTGAACACCTACGCAAATACTATCAGTGATGTAAAATGTAAAGCAGTTTCATGAGTATGAATAAAATGATGATATGTTGCCATCCTCTCTCCTTTTATTGAAAGTTTTTTGGGAATACTAGTGTTACACACTACGCTACTCAGCAATAAAACGACATTCCTAAAAATGCCAGCTTCGGTTGGTTAGGAAACCATACTCCTTTGGTTAGGAGGCATATTCGAGCTCAGATCAACTTCGGTTGGTAAAAGGGCAAGAATGACATTCCTAAAAATTCCAACTTTGGTTGGTTAGGAAACCGTACTCCTTTGGTTAGGAGGCATATTCGAGCTCAGACCAATTTATTTTGGTAAAAGGGCGAGAATGTCATTCCTAAAAATGCCAACTCCGGTTGGATAGGAAACCATACTCCTTTGGTTAGGAGGCAGACACTAGCTCAGACCAATTTATTTTGGTAAAAGGGCAAGTGGACATAACAGAATCATCAAATTCGAGCTCAGACCAACCTAGGTTGGTAAAAGGGCGAGAAAGGATGTCGATGAAGAACACGAAGAAAAACCCCAACTCTGGAAGAAAAAGAAAATATATTTTTCAAATAAAAAAATATTCCAAAGTTGGTCGAAAAAGAAAATTCACCAAGTAATATTGGTAGAGAAACGAAAGATATTAACCCTTGTTGATCGGGTATCTTTTACAAAATATTATCAAGTTAAAATTTTTTATGACTTTTAATCAGTCGAGAAACAAACATCATTATTTTGGGTCAACCAAATGATTATTACAAATGTAAGATTGTCGATAACAAGTTTTAATCAACCACAGTTAGTCGGCAAATTACATAATATTATTATCTTTTTAACAGATATATAATCTAGTTAGTCAACTATCAGTATTATATCATTTTTTTTAACAGAAATGCAAATGAAAAATATTTTACAACTGTAAGATAAAAGCACTCAACATTTGTAAATAAAATCTTATGTATTTCATTAAATTCAAAGATGAAGTACAAAGATGAACACATTAAATGTATAAATAACTATTACAGAATCCTATTCTACTGGTCTTTTTCCTTGTGCTTTTGAAACAGGCTCCTCGCCAGCAGCAGGATATTCTAAGCAAAGGGGAGAATTAATAAAGTTAGGATCTCTAAGCATCCTGACATTCATTATTGAAGGAGTATCTAGTAAATGCTCAGGACGAGAGAGTTCTGCCTGTGAATGAAGATTGTAATCACCAAGGTACTTTGATATCAGACAGCGAGGAATGGCCCGAGCAGGGATCCAACTCATATCAAGCTTGAAGGGTGGGTTTGGTAGATCGAGAAGCCCAGGAGCATGATAATCATATAAATAATGACCTTGCTCCACTTTCAGTACTCCCAAGGCGTTCAACCATCCCTGTTTGTACCCTTCATTATTAGCATTTTTAATGCGAGCATCCAAGTGACTGAGAGCTTCGTTGTAGCCTGCCATCCAGAATTCACGAGGTTGTTTGTGAAATTGGAAAGTTAGCCTCTCTAATTGCTCGTGAAGGTTTCTGGAAAAAATATCCTTATGATCCAAGGCAGACTTCGTCGCAGCAAGTTGCTCCTCCAGACTTTGGATTTTCTTGGACATCTCAGACAAGGCTTGGTTTTTTGCCACTATCTGAAATGCCTGGTTTTCCAGTGCTGCCTGAGTACGAGCTTCTTTAATGGTAGGATAAAGAACTCTTAGTCGTCCCCGAGCAGGTTATGTACCTTGTTCCTCGGCATTCACTCTTCCTCATCCCCAAGAACCTCTTCCTCGTCCCCGAGCAGTTGAAGGACCCGCTCCTCTCAAAGTTTCTAGTTCCTCTCGAAACTTGGCATTCTCAACTTCTAAGAAGGAGAACCCTTCATCGGTCACAGGTACTAAGGCAGTTGAAGAAGAGGCAGCAGATCTCAGCTGAGCTAATTCCTCTTGGAGCTTGTTGTTCTCCTGCTCCAGTAGTTCAGCGATTTGTCTATGCTCTTCTACCTCTATCTTCAATGTCCTCTCTCTCACTTCATAGCCAACAAGCATTTTATCATATACTTTTTCAGCACAGAGTTATTGGAGTTTCTTCTCGTACCCTTCGTGCAAAAGAATTGAAGATTCTTTATATTGCTGCTGAAGATCATTGAGAGTACCCTGCAAGTCCTCTATCATTTCATCATAAGACATATTGTTGGCTACAGCTCGATCAATAAGACATTTCAAGTACTGATAGGCTTCAATTGCCTGGTCTGAAGCATCTCGACCAAGGATGTCTACAACCTCTAACTTTTCTAAATTAGCATGGCCAACTTTAAAATATTCATTACAATGTTAGAGTAGATTTGTGTCATGAGTAGACAGCAATTCCATCCTGGCCATAAACTAATAAAGAAGAGGAGACAAGAGTCAATAAAAACAAGAGAAACGGAGTATCAACAATAGAGAGGAAAAAAAATGTGATTTTTATTAGATCATAAAGAAAAGTACATTGTTTGAATTACAGATGATAACAAAAGAAGGAAGTACAAATACCGAATAACTTCACACCTTTTCCTTGTCTCCCAAGACTTTCTTGGGAGGCTGGGACGAGGAGCTCGGTTGCTCGGTGGGAACAGCAACTTGGTCAGCTGAAGCTGAAACTTGTTCAGGTGGAGGAGGCTGAGAGGAAATTTCCTCGTTAGCAGGCTGAGTAGGTTGAGGGGCAAGGATTTTATCACCCATTGCCATTGAAGATTCTTCAGAAATAACCTCATCCTCTTCTTCATCTTCAATATGTGGGGGAGGACCAGGGAGATGCTGCTGAAATAACTCGCAGTCCTCACTGACCTTTAGCTCTTGAAGGGCAGCCACCCAACCATCTCGAAAGTATTTCAACTTCCCATATTGTACTTGGGACATCATTGCTGCTACTCCCTTATTCCACCCTTTGTCCCAGCCAGTGCTGAAAGACTTTTTCACTGCCGCTTTTCTTTTTATTTTCTCTGAGGAGAGCTTCTCGGACTGAAGATCCTCGGTGGCTTTCAGTTTAGCCTCCACTTCCTCCTTCTGGCGATTTACATCTCGCAGGAGGGACAGTTCTTCCTTTGCCATTTTCAGCTTATTTTCAAGCTCTCTAAAGTTCTTGAGCTTGTCATCATATTTCTTGTGCTCAACCTCTAAGTTTTTCATCTTATTCTCCAACCCTTGGGAGACTTCGACAAGCTGCACTTTTTCAGCTTCAACCACAGCCAACTTCTTCTCCCACTCTGCTTTATCCTCGTCATACATCTGACGAGAATCTTTCAAAGATTGGGTCAAACCCAACAGAGCATCCTCTACACCAGACGAGGAGCTGGAAGCCTTAATCGCTTCATCTTTCTTCACGATGTTATTAAAGCAGTTCACCAGCTGAAAAATGAAAAAAAACAAGTCAGCACAGAGATACAAGTATTAAGAAAAATAATTCAGAATAAAAGAAACTTACTGAAGCAATATGACGAGTAGCTAGGGACGTGAGCATATCCCTAGAAATGTTCTCCTCAATTCCTTGGACCTCAGGAATGATCCAAGTCTTTACTGAGCCCATAGCAGAGCTCGGAGGAATAATAGTTGGAACACCAGCTCCACTAATTTGGAGCTGGGGAATGGTTTCAGCCAAATTGACCGAAGAGGATTTCTTCAGTCTCCTCGATGGCAGTTCAACAGTTTCAACCAAAGAAGATCTTTTGGTTGGGGAAATGGTGATCACTTCCACTGGAGCATCCTTCTTGCTCGGAGCCACTAGAGGCTTCTCGGCAGCTTTGGTAGGTGCAATATCTACCTTTTTGGTCCCCTTTGGGACATCAGTCTTGCTTTTCTTTCCATCTCCAACAAAGTAGCCTCTTTAAAGATAGCAGGAGCTCTTCTCTTGCCCATCTTTTGACTCAAAGGAATGTGAGAGTCTGGTGATGAATCCTCAGGAGTTGGTGCTGGCTCAACAGTACTGATTACAGGGCGAGCAGTGAAAGAAGTTGTATAACTCCTATACTGCAACAAATATGAAGCAGACCTGATGTGCTCGTCTGTAACTTTTTGATGCAATCCCCAGATAAGTTTCAAATGCCTGATATTAACTTCTGATTCTTTTGGAGTTTTTCTTTTACTATCAACTACAAATAAATACATAGTGAAACATCAGTCACGTATTTTATCAAACATAATGAAAGCATAATTTCAAAAATAAAAGAAAATGAAAATAAACCTATCCCATTGCCATATGGAGGGCAACTGGGACCCTGGTATACTGCATCTCCAACCAAAGGGGCATATTTCCAATTTTTAATAACCACCCCGTGTTCAAAATAATCTCTATTGGCATCAGGGAGGTTGACCACTAGAGCCCTATTCAAAAATCTAGTTTTTAAATAAAAAACATTATCTAAAACAACCCATCTGTAACAATACATAATCTCAGGAATCCCTATACGAGTTCCATGAGTTTGATTTAATTTATGCACACCATTAACTATCCTTCATGTGTTGGGGGCTATTTTTGCAGGAACAACATCGAAATATTGACAGAACTCTAAGCATAAAGGGTTTGGTGGAAAAAAAAATCCACACTCAGCAATAAAAAGACTGGGTAACCCATGTCCCTCAGCCAATCGAAAATAATCTGAAGGCTCAGAAAGAACCTCCAGAGTTGCCCAGGAAGGGATGGAAAAATCAGAACGAAATTTTTCAAGAGATTCAATAAGATAAACCATGGTGAATAAAATAAATGAAGAAGAAAGGAAGAAGATCTTACAGGAAAAAGGAAGATCTGTTGACAACGAACGGAGAAATAGATGAACGCACAAGAAGGAGAGAGAGAATGGAAAACTCGAAAGTAGAAATTGGAAAAAGGTAGAAGAGGGAGTAAGTGTCTATGAAGTTTAAATACTTTACTTTGGGAAATGGCGAAAGAAATGATTACAAAAAGAAACTATCACGCTACCGGCGGATAAAAATGACAAATATAGCACGAAGATCGAAGCGTTCACAAAAATTCAAAAAGGCGGATTCAGTGAATTTGGAAGGAAAATTAAATACGAAGAAAATGCTCCTAAAAAGCAGGAAAGCCATTTAATATTTCCATATACCAAGAAAGAGTTTTCCATATTCCCAAATTTCGAAATATGAAACATTGGGGGCTTCTGTTGATACCAAAATTAATACGCTGACGTGGAGCAATCACAAGAGGACACGTGTCGATCTACATGGAATATTTCTATAATTATTTTACCAACAAGGAACTTTACTTCATGGTCAAGTCAGATACTCCGAACAATAGGTGTACTCCAAGGAACTCTATGTCCCCGAGGAACTCCTGAACGACGAACAACCCAGGCGGTCCGAGCTGCATCTCGGCCACAACATTAATTGCCAGATAATCAACAGTTCAACTATTTATTGAATGCTCATCATACAGACGTATACGCCTCAAGGGCATTAATTGTTTACCCTTTCACATGTACATCCTAAGGGCTATAAATACAATGTATCATCCTCATTCAGGGGGACCAAAATTTCTTGATAGATCCTAATATCGAGAATTTCTAAACACTTGGCAATAACAAAAACAGTGGACGTAGGCTATTCTTATTAAGATGAACCACTTTAAAATTCTTTGTCTCATTTATATTTATTTGTGATTAAATAATTAGAATCAATCTAATTTTTTACATCAACAACCCCCTTTACACAAGACTAGTTTTTATTTCTTAGAAATTATCATTTCTTTCATTTAGCACAAGTAGTCTCATACTCTACATTATTCACATTTTCAATATCCTTTTTCCCACATAATTTGAAGACTAAAATTTCCCTTTGTCTTACTTTATGTTAAAACCCAACGAGACTTTCTTTAAACTTGCTCACGTATTTATCATCAAAATACAACAAGTTTATATGCATAGAAAGTGGACTTTAAATCCTAAAATTCTATTAAATGGGTTAAACATACATTTCAATATATAAATTTGTATCATATGCAACAACATGCCTTCCAAGTCATATAGATATTTTATTAATTTATAAAAGTCAATAAATGTCCATTTTCTATAAAATCTCCATTTTCAAGAAACCTAGAAATATTTATTTCATAAATATTTCGAGGAGATTAACTTCATTCCATATTTCTTTCCATGAAAATGTCCATTATTTCTTTTTACTAGCAATACACTAAAATAATGTTCTCCTAAATTTTTATTCTATAAAAATGTCCATTATTTTTTTTATCATAAACACACTAAAATAATATTTTCTTACATTTTTTTCAATAAAAATGTCAATTATTTGTTTTACTGGAAAATACGCAAAAATGATATTTTCTTACATTTGTATTCCATAAAAATGTTCATTATTTCTTCTTACTAGAAATACACACAAATAATATTTTCTTACATTTTCATTCCATAAAAAATGTCCATTATTTTTTTTACTAGAAAATATGCAAAACTGATATTTTTTTACATTTTTATTCTCCAAAAATGTTCATTATTTCTTTTTACTAGAAATACAAACAAATAATATTTTCTTACATTTTTATTCCATAAAAATGTCCATTATTTGTTTTACTATAAAATACGCAAAACTGATATTTTTGTATATTTTTATTCCATAAAAATGTTCATTATTTCTGTTCACTAGAAATTTACATTTTTATTCCAGTAAAATGTCCATTTTCAGTTTTACTAGAAAGCCTACATTTTGTTCATAATAATCACACTCTTAATATTCAATACTAACAAGACTACAATATACACCAAATAGAGTCTTAAATATAAAGAGTAGATTATCCCACCTCAATGAAGTCCAAATCAGTGGAAGGCATGAAAGATCAAGGAAGATGATAACCGCCACCTCCTAAAGTGACCTTAAAGGGGTTGTCTAGCACCACCAAGTTTACTTCCAAGAAAAACCCCATTAAAACCCTATACAAAACCTCCAATATTATATCAACTTCTTCCAAAAATACCTCCTTAAATACCCCACAAATAACTTCTAAACTTTGTAACTTATACCTTAACATTGGTGGGAATGGGAGTCTAATGGTGTGAGTGTATTCATTATATTTAAATAATTCGAATGGGTTACAAACTAAGGAGGTAGATAAATGGTGAGAGTGTAGAGAGAGGTGGAGGAGACGTTTCCTTTGTGTGGGGTTTATTGTCCAAACCATTATCTTTATACTCAAACAAAGTATAGAAGGTATATATTTAATATACCACCTATTTTTTCCAATTTTGCCAAGATTCCGAGAGTTAATATGGGTTTAAGATCAATGGTTCAAAAGGCTGACAACATTTGTGATGGAACTTTCCAAGAAGGTGGTTATCCTAGGTCTCTATTCTCTTATACATGAAACAAATTCAAAATCCACAAGCTAAATACCGTTATATCTGAGCTCGTCAGATGGTCAGGCCCAAGGCTGACTTGGAAATGAGTTTGGCGATTGAGCATTTTACAGCGCATGAAAACTGATGCAGGTCTGACTCGCCCTGGACGTCGTTTGACCGACGTTGGATGTCGTTTGAACGACGATGGATTTCATTTGAACGACCCACTCGAACAACTGATTTTTCTTCTGAATACAATCTTTCTAAACTTTTCACATTTGCCCCAATAGTTTCCAACCTTTAGGAAAGGCATATATAATTTATTAAATAAAAAACCAATAATTCTATAGTCCATATAAATCTAAAATCCACTAATTCTCTGTACTTAATCTAATTTGTTACTCGTAAATTCCTATAATTATAATTGATTCTCCTCATCTCTAATCCATATATAATGAATTATTTTATCGGTTTGGGATATTACACCAACAACCAAGAAGGAGGTGCAAAGATTGACCCGTAGCATTAATGCACTTAATAGGTTCGTCTCTAGAGCTACTGATAAATGCCTTCCATTCTTTAAAGTCTTAAGAAAAACTTTCGAATGGAACGACAAGTGTGAAACAACGTTCCTAGAGTTAAAGCAGTATTTAGGTTTTGCACCTCACTTATCGGGGCCAATCTTTAGGGGAAAACTCTACCTCTATCTAGTCCAATCAAAATCAATAGTTAGTTCAGCTCTAGTAAGACATGAAGAACGGATACATAGGTCTATATATTAGACCATCAAAGCATACCGAGGAGAAGAAATTCGGTATCTCAAGCTGGAAAAATTAACCCTTCCATTGTTTGAAGCTTCTAGCAGATGAAGCCTTACTTTCGAGACCACACGATTATTGTCTACACAGATCTACCACTACGGCAAGTCCTTCATAAGCCAGAGAAGTCCGGATGATTGATGGCTTGGGCTGTAGAATTTGGAGAATATGACATCCAGTGCAAACCAATGGCAACTATCAAAGGCCAAGCTATAACAGACTTCATTTATGAATAGAAACTGACAGAGCGGACTCATTCGGGAGAGAGCTCAAAAACTTTGGCAAAGCATACATCTTTAGAAGAGAGCTCAGCCATAGAGGAAACTAAGCAGATTTCTTCAAGAGACAGTTTGGCTGTCAAATTAGAAGAGCAAACTCCTACGGGAGAGAGCTTAACCATGGCCCTATCAAATCAAAATAAAGATATTCCATAATCGTCAACCAGACGAGAAAAACTTGCTCGTGACCAGGAGAAGGTAATGAAATTTTTAAACATAGAGAATTGATTGTGGGAGAATTCAAATAAAATATTCCCATATGGAAACTATTTGTGGATGGCTCGTCCTTCACCACGGGCAGCGGGATAGGCCTTATCATCACTATACTAGAATAAATTGATATGCACTTCGATTTCAATTTCAAGCCTCCAACAACAAAGCTAAATACGATGCATTCATAACAGGTTTTGGGTTAGCCTCATTATTAGGTGCCGAGCAGGTTTTAGCACATAGTGACTCCAAGTTGGTAGTCAATTAACTGTCTGGGGTGTACGAGGCTAGAGAATAATCCATAGTCAAGTACCTGGCTAAAACAAAATGTTGGCTGATAAAATTTCCAGAGGTTAAGATGCTCAAAATACTCATAATAGAAAATGCACGTCCAAATGCATTGGGTCGTTTAGCATCAAATACCAGAAAATGATTACGAAAAACAATCCCAATAGAAATCTCACCCACCTAAGCACAAACGAGGAGGCAGTCAATATCATGGAAATAAATCTCAACCTATCGTGGAGGAATCCAATATGGGCTTACATTAAAATCGACATTGTGTCGTGTGACAACCCGCTATCCGAAATAAGGGGTGGCCGGCCCGATACTCCGATGAAACAGGAATCATGGATAGATATCATTCTCAGCATCACAATAACATACAGAGTATAGGGAATAACCACACAATATTCCAGAAAACGGGTTATCAAAATTTTAGTTGTAACTTAAAGAAAACACTTTCAACAACCCATAGTAGAAAAGAGGGTGGAAACTCCCGCAAGCATGTATATATATATAGACCAACAATAACAAGACAGGACCAAATGAGACATCGGTCAATAGAATTTACACAATACACATTAAGCCACAGGTGTTACATAATAAATTCATTATACAAATATAACCATTTGGGCCACACGCCCGAATAAACTGAACATAACTAGAAACAAAAGATGGAGGCGTCTACACAAAATAATCCCGTGAAATCCGCAAAATGTCACGGCACCTTAAAGACTCAGAGGTAGGTCAGTCGTTTCGGGCGACCTTGCGGCGGAACACCTGAACGGATATAGTATATACATACATAACAAGGAAGAAGAACCGATAATAGCCGGTTTTATATGATCACCAGATAAATGACAAGTATGACAATTATGAAATAAATGAGCATGGGTAATAAAGATGATATTCTAGCATGGTAACATCATGTAAGGAACTAAGACAAGTAAATGATTATTAAAGTGAGATTCAATTATACAAGGGAATATAGATAAGCATAAACCTGTTTCATCTTTCATTATTTTCATTTTATTTCCTTTCCAATTCCTTATCAGGAATACAATTATTATTATGTGCTCTTTATGGCACGTATCTCAATTTCATGCTCTTTGTGGCATATACTTTGCTCTTTATGGCATTTATGTTCCATCGAGTCCAACTCGATAATAGAATAGTTATAACATATATATATAACGATTCTAAGACCGCCCGTCCAGGTTTCCCCACCGTGCGCGCCCCTAAATAACCATCATCTTCCAGGGCCTACATAAGACAACCTGGGATCCTATCGAAACGTCGGGAAGCAGCCATATGCCTGTGGGATAGTCAAGACCACACCTGGAATCTCCTACCCATCGCAAAAAAATATAACACAAGCGCTCATATGGCCTATGACTATATCCACCCTGCATTCATTAGCCAGGGGGCTTCGCCTCACGCACGGACTTCCCTTAAGATGGTATTTAGAGAGGTGTGTATCATTCATTTTATTTATTTCCATTACATGAATTAGTAAATTATCATTTATCTTATCCATTTTACATTTTAATGAATGCATTAAGCTTATCCGGAACTATACGTATTTCGCATTGATATAACAACCTCGATGAGAAATCAGACTCCCAAGTTATTTTCCATAGCCTCCTTTTTGGCTTCATCATAGACCATTAAGTCCAACCTAGCTCACCTTAACTCTTAAAGTCTCCAAATTCGACCTTTAGATTTCCTAGCTTTCCATAAAACCCTACGACAGAAGTAGTGCCTAAACATTCCCTTAAATGCCCCTCTGACATGAACCCTAGATGAACCCCTTCAAGTCTAGGGAGTCAACCAAGCTCAACTAATACTCCAAGACCCTAGGTTTACTTCATTTAAGAAGGTCCCTACGTTCCTATGAAAAGAAAAGATTTAAAAATGAAAGTAAAATGTTTGGGAAGAAAACAGGGGACCGGTCGACCGGTCCCAAAACCGCGGTCGACCGCGTCTCCAAAATTTGCCTAAGAAGAAAAGCAGAAAGTTCATTTCGGCAAGGCCAGTTGACCGGTCAGGGAACCGTGGTCGACCGCGCCTTAATTTTAAGCCTTTGAAAGAAATGCAGTGTACCCTCTCCCGAAAACCCGGTCGACCGGTCTGAGAACCGCGGTCGACCGGTCCCTGCAGACCTAGAACAAAACTTTCCGTTTTCAAAAAAATCCCAAAGCCAAACTCATTTATTATCCTCTACACAACATAAGTGTTACTACTTCTATCCTCAACATCAACAATCCTTTAAATAATCCAAAACCAACCAACATCCAAACCCTAAACTAATAAACCATAATCAAATACATCATTCTCACACAAATCATTTATCTTAAACCATAAATATCAAGTAAGAAACTTGCCTCAATGTAGAAAATTCAGATTTTCTCTTTGTGGAAGCAAGAATCCTTCTCCAATCCTCAATTTCTTCTTCTTTCTCTACACTTTCTCTTCCACTCTCAAACTCTCTAGGTTTAGGAAATACAATTAGATGAATAGTGACTTACATAAGGCATAAATGGTGCCTTTAAACAAAATCCCAACTTAATTGATCGACATTGCGATAAAATAATACGCAACTGCATTTTTAAGGCAAAATCAGTCAAAAATGCCCAAGACCTCAAAATACAATATGGCACATTATTTGACTATCTCGCACGTTCCGAAATCAACTACGACCTCCAAATTATTATCTGGACATTTTATAATTCAATTTAAGTTCCGGTCTCATTATTAAGCCAAATATCATTTTAAATTCATATGATATTATAAAGCATAACATGGCAATATTCACCTATAGTTATGATATATATGCAAACTCATAGTGAATATTAACTTTTCTTCATTAAATTAGTACACAATTCATAACCCAACATTTTATATTTGATTACCATACCTAGTAGATAAATATAAAATGCGTTCTCATAAGCGAGGGTTATTACATACTCCCCCCCTTATGAGGGAATTTTGTCCCCAAAATTCAAGCGTACCTTATGAGAAGAGATGTGGATACTTCTCCCGCATGTCATTCTCACGCTCCCAAGTTGATTCTTTTGCATTGTGATGACTCCATTGTACCCTCACTAAGGGCACCACACGCGATCTTAACTTTCGCTCCCCGTACTCAAGAATAGCAACCGGTTGTTCTTTATAAGAAACATCGGGTTGCAACTCAATATCCTCAAAAGGAATGTGACAAAGGGTACCTTCACATCTCTTATACTTCTTTAAAGAGGAGACATGGAAGACATCATGGATTTGTTGTAAAGGCTCCGGTAGGGCAAGTTGATACTCCACGGGACCAGCTTTCGCAATAACTGGGAAAGGTCCAACAAATCACGGTGTAAGCTTCCCTTTCTTTCCGAAACGCTTAATGCCCTTCATTGGTGACACTCGCACCAAAACTTGGTCTCCAACCTCCAACTCCACGTGTCTCCTACCCGCATCGGCGTAGCTCTTTTGATGATCTCGGGCTATCCGAATGCGATTTCGAATGAGTTCAATCTTTGAAGAAATGTCTTGGATCATTTCAGGTCCAAGAAATTTGTTATCACCTACTTCCAACCAACAAGCGGGCGACCTACATGGCCGGCCGTAAAGAGATTCATAAGGCGCCATTCCAATAGTAAATTGGTCTGAGTTATTATAAACAAACTCAACCAATGGGAGGTATTGTTCCCAACCGCCCTTGAAATCAAGCATGCACATACGAAGCATATCCTCCAACATCTGGTTTACCCTCTCAGTTTGACCATCTGTTTGAGGATGATAGGAAGAGCTCAACTTAAATTCAGTCCCCAACGCCTCTTGGAAACTTCTCTAAAAGTGGGACACAAATATCTTATCTCGGTCGGAAATAATATTTAAAGGTACCCCATAAAGTCTAACGATTTCCTCGATGAACAGTTGGGCATATCGAGCGGTATCAAAATCCGTACGCATCGGTAAGAAGTGTGCCGATTTAGTCAAGCGATCGACAGTCACCCAAATCGAATCATGACCCCTCTGTGACCTAGGCAAGCCCGTAATGAAGTCCATCAAAATGCTTTCCCATTTCCATACTGGAATCGCCAACGATTGCAATAAACCTGTCGGCCTTTGATGGTCGATTTTAACCAACTGACAAGTAATGCATTGGGATACAAACTCCGAGATATCCCTCTTAATATCGGGCCACCAATACTGATTGCGCATGTCTTGGTACATCTTGTCCCCACCCAGATGTACCGTAAACTTCGACCCGTGAGATTCCGCCATCATCGCTTGTCTCAAGTCCCCTTCTTCAGGGACAATAAGTCTTCCAATGAAGCGTAGTCCACCTTCAGAACCAATCGAGTATGACTCCGCTCCCTCGGATAATAGTCGGTGTATATGGTCTTGACAACCCTTATCTCTTCCTTGGGCTTCCACAATTCTTGCTAAAATCGTAGGAGTAATGGTCAGCACGGATATGAATGCTCTTACCTCCACATCCTCCTGACTGAGCTCTTTCCACTTACCCTTCCACACATCAGCTAAGTCTCCCCCGGTCTTCCTACTCAAGGCATCCACTACTACGTTCGCCTTTCCAGGATGATAGTGGATATCAAACTGGTAATCTTTCACGAACTCCAACCAACGGCGCTGACGCATATTCAAGTCCTTTTGTGAAAATAAATATTATAACGATTGATGGTCCGTGAAAAGACTAAACTTCTCCCCTAAGAGATAATGTCTCCATATATTCAAGGCAAAGACAACTGCGGCAAACTCTAATTTATGCACCGGATAATTCCTTTCGTGAGGCTTCAACTTACGAGAGGCGTAAGAAATAGCTTGCCTTTCTTGCTGAAGAACATCCCCTAACCCTTGAAGTGATGCATCTGTGAAGACTAGATATTCCAATCCCGGTTTCGGCAATGCAAGGACTGGAGCCGAAGTCAATCTATCTTTGAGCTCATCAAATGCAGCCTGACAAGAATTATCCCATACAAATCTCGCCCCCTTTCGAGTTAAATTCGTCAACGGGCTAGTGATTTTTGAAAAACCTTTAATAAATCGACGATAATAACCCGCTAAGCCTAAAAAACTACGAACCTCAGTAGGTGTCATGGGCTGACCCCACTCCCTCACTGCAATCACCTTACTAGGATCCACAGATATACCCTGGGATGACACCACATGACCCAGAAACTGAACTTCCTTCAACCAAAAGCCACACTTCTCAAACTTTGCATATAATTGGTGATCCCTCAATCTCTGTAGGACCAACTGTAAGTGAGTAGCATGGTCAGACTCTGTCTGAGAATAGACAAGGATGTCATTAATGAATACAATAACGAATTGGTTAAGGAAATCCCAAAACACCCTATTCATAAGGTCCATAAATACGGCGGGAGCATTGGTTATTCCAAAGGGCATAACCAAAAATTCATAGGATCCATATCGGGTCAAAAATGCGGTCTTGGATACATCCTGCTCCCGTATCCTCATTTGATGATACCCCGTCCTCAAATCGATTTTGGAGAAGTATGATGCTCCCCTCAGTTGGTCAAACAAATCGTCGATGCGAGGCAATGGGTATTTATTCCGGATGGTGACCTTATTCAACTCCCTATAGTCCACACATAACCGGAGAGAACCGTCTCTTTTCTTCACGAATAATACCGGAGCACCCCATGGCGACGAACTCTGCCTAATGAACCCTTGCTCGAAAAGCTGCTGAATTTGATCTCTTAACTCCCTCATCTCCACAGGAGCCATTCGATATGGAGCTTTATCAATCGGTCGAGTCCCCGGTATTAAATCAATCACAAACCTTATCTCCTGACTTGGAGGCAGTCCCGGTATTTCTCGAAAAACATCTTCGAAATCTCTAACAATCGGAAGAGAATTCAGGGGAACCACGACATCCCGAGATGCATCCCCTGCAATATAATACAAATAAGCACTCGTACTCCCTTCCATACAAGGCATAACAACCAAGAACATTTCTTGTCCTGGAACTGCGAAAACTATACTTTTCCCATAATAATTTACTAACGCGCGGTATTTCACTAGCCAATCCATACCCAAAATTACATCATACCCGACCATGTCAAGGACGAGTAAATCGGCCTCAAAACACAAGTTACCAAGATTGATCCCTATGTTTTTACAAACAAAGAAAATCAATGAACCATCCCCTATAGAGGATTCAACGCTAGTGAAAGTACTCTCAGCAGACTTTATCAAATCTGTAGTTTGAGCAAAACTCCTAGAAATAAAAGAGCGTGTAGCACCCGTGTCAAATAGCACTCGACCCAAATGCCCTTGGATGAGAAACTTACCCTCAATTGCTGGAGGTGCCGGAGGGGCTGGAGGAAGCATAGCTTCTTGAATATGGTAAACCCGTCCATACTATAGTTGCCCCTGTTGAGGATGAGCTATCGGATTCGGTGCCTGGGGTGGAAACTGTACATACGGCTGTTGTGGGGCCCTAGGAAGATGCCCTCCAACCAACTGAGGACACACCCTTTTATAATGGCCCACCTCTCAACATTGAAAACATTTATTAGCCGCATTCTCCTGATTTCTCCCTTGATTGTTTCAAAATTGCCCTGCACCTCGGCCCTGCTGGCCCCTACCTCCGTTTCCACCTCTACCTCCCTGTTGTTGTTGTCCGCCTTAACCCGGCCCGTTATTATTATTACCACCAGTATTAAACCCACCAAAACGTTGACGCTTAGATGAATCCCCTTGCTGGGTATCCCTCTTTTTCTACTTGTTCCCCGCGGATTGGGACGAAGAAGATGTCCCCCCTCCGATCCCATTACCTCCCGGTTTAACTACATGCCCCATCGCTGCAGCCTTCTTATTGTTTTGTACAAATAATCTGTGCTCTTGAAAGTGAAGTAGAGCAGCATTCATCACATCCCCAAAGGTTAACAAAGTCGGATTTCTAAGCAAATGTTGTTTTATTTGCCAGTGTAAACCTCCTATAAATTTGGATATCCTCTTCTCTTCCGGAGTCACTTCATCCGACACAAAACTTGCTAGCCGGGTGAACTCTTCTTCATATTCGGCAATCGATCTCTCCCCTTGTACTAAATCTTGAAGCTTCCTCTGCATCTCCCTTTGAACCGCGAGAGGGAAATACTTTCCATCAACTAAAGCCCAAAAATTTGTGATCGACATTGTATCCCTTTGTTCGGGCGTAGTCATTGACTCCCACCACTGTAAAGTCGATCCAACAAGCTTAAAGGTAACGAGGATCTGCTTCTTCTCCTCACTACATTCCACCATTCTAAGATGGCGCTGCATGTCCTTCTTCCACTGGTTCGCCCTTATAACGTCCGAACCTCCATCAAATTCTGGGGGATGACCCTTAAGGAAAGACTCTCTTACCTGTTCCCACTGAGAAGGCCCTGTAAAAATTAAAGCTTCTTTTCCCCTAGCTTGAGATTGTGGCATTTGTTGTGCCACTGCAGTCATCGCTGCATTAACAGCTTGGGCCACGATATTTGCCACCTCCGCAGCACTGATATTCCTCGGGGGCGGTGGAGGACCAACCTCATCCTCAACAACCCTATCGCGTCTAGCGGGACGTCCTCCCTTAGGCGGCATCTGAAATAGAAAAAAGATAGAGTTAGAGTGTTATCTAAAACAATCTATCTGGCTGAATATCGCATACATTAGCAACAAAATAATCCTAACATTAAGCTCTATGTCAAAGAACGCTACGGTAGAACGTAACAAGTCCGCATAGATCCTAAAGACTCTAGAACCTAATGCTCTGATACCATCTGTGACATCCCGCTATCCGAAATAAGGGGTGGCCAGCCCGATACTCCGATGAAACAGGAATCATGGATATATATCATTCTCAGCATCACAATAACATACAGAGTATAGGGAATAACCACACAATATTCCAGAAAACGGGTTATCAAAATTTTAGTTGTAACTTAAAGAAAACACTTTCAACAACCCATAGTAGAAAAGAGGGTGGAAACTCCCGCTAGCATGTATATATATATAGACCAACAATAACAAGACAGGACCAAATGAGACATCGGTCAATAGAATTTACACCATACACATTAAGCCACAGGTGTTCTAGAATAAATTCATTATACAAATATAACCATTTGGGCCACACGCCCGAATAAACTGAACATAACTAGAAACAAAAGATGGAGGCGTCTACACAAAATAATCCTGTGAAATCCGCAAAATATCACGGCTCCTCAAAAGACTCAGAGGTAGGTCAGTCATTTCGGGCGACCTTGCGGCGGAACACCTGAACGGATATAGAATATACATACATAACAAGGAAGAAGAACCGGTCAGAGGCTGATTTTATATGATCACCAGATAAATGACAAGTATGACAATTATGAATAAATGAGCATGGGTAATAAAGATGATATTCTAGCATGGTAACATCATGTAAGGAACTAAGACAAGTAAATGATTATTAGAGTTAGATTCAATTATACAAGGGAATATAGATAAGCATAAACCTGTTTCTTCTTTCATTATTTTCATTTTATTTCCTTTCCAATTCCTTATCAGGAATACAATTATTATTATTATGTGCTCTTTATGGCACGTATCTCAATTTCATGCTCTTTGTGGCATATACTTTGCTCTTTATGGCATTTATGTTCCATCGAGTCCAACTCGATAATAGAATAGTTATAACATATATAAATAACGATTCTAAGACCGCCCGTCCGGGTTTCCCCACTGTGCGCGCCCCTAAATAACCATCATCTTCCAGGGCCTACATAAGACAACCTGGGATCCTATCGAAACGTCGGGAAGTGGCCATATGCCTGCAGGATAGTCAAGACCACACCCGGAATCTCCTACCCATCGCAGAAAAATATAACACAAGCGCTCATATGGCCTAGGACTATATCCACCCTGCATTCATTAGCTAGGGGGCTTCACCTCACGCACGGACTTCCCTTAAGATGGTATTTAGAGAGGTGTGTATCATCCATTTTATTTATTTCCATTACATGAATTAGTAAATTATCATTTACCTTATCCATTTTACATTTTAATGAATGCATTAAGTTCATCCGGAACTATACGTATTTCGCATTGATATAACAACCTCGATGAGAAATCAGACTCCCAAGTTATTTTCCATACCCTCCTTTTTGGCTTCATCATAGACCATTAAGTCCAGCCTATCTCACCTTAACTCTTAAAGTCTCCAAATTCAACCTTTAGATTTCCTAGCTTTCTATCAAACCCTACGACAGAAGTAGTGCCTAAACATTCCCTTAAATGCCCCTCTGACATGAACCCTAGATGAACCCCTTCAAGTCTAGGGAGTCAACCAAACTCAACTAATACTCTAAGACCCTAGGTTTACTTCATTTAAGAAGGTCCCTACGTTCCTATGAAAAGAAAAGATTTAAAAATGAGAGTAAAATGTTTGGGAAGAAAACAGGGGACCGGTCGACCGGTCCCAAAACCGCGGTCGACCGCGTCTCCAAAATTTGCCTAAGAAGAAAAGAAAAAAGTTCATTTCGGTAGGGCCAATTGACCGGTCAGGGAACCGTGGTCGACCGCGCCTTAATTTTAAGCCTTTGAAAGAAATGCAGTGTACCCTCTCCCGAAAACCCGGTCGACCGGTCTGAGAACCGCGGTCGACCGGTCCCTGCAGACCTAGAACAAAACTTTCCATTTTCAAACAAATCCCAAAGCCAAACTCATTTATTATCCTCTACACAACATAAGTGTTACTACTTCTATCCTCAACATCAACAATCCTTTAAATAATCCAAAACCAACCAACATCCGAACCCTAAACTAATAACCCATAATCAAATACATCATTCTCACACAAATAATTTATCTTAAACCATAAATAGCAAGTAAGAAACTTGCCTCAATGTAGAAAATTCAGATTTTCTCTTTGTGGAAGCAAGAATCCTTCTCCAATCCTCAATTTCTTCTTCTTTCTCTACACTTTCTCTTCCTCTCTCAAACTCTCTAGGTTTAGGAAATACAATTAGATGAATAGTGACTTACATAAGGCATAAATCGTGCCTTTAAAAAAAATCCCAACTTAATTGATCGACATTGCGATAAAATAATACGCAACTGCATATTTAAGGCAAAATCAGTCAAAAATGCCCAAGACCTCAAAATACAATATGGCACATTATTTGACTATCTCGCACGTTCCGGAATCAACTACAGCCTCCAAATTATTATCTGGACATTTTATAATTCAATTTAAGTTCCGATCTCATTATTAAGCCAAATATCATTTTAAATTCATATGATATTATAAATCATAACATGGCAATATTAACCCATAGTTATGGTATATATGCAAACTCATAGTGAATATTAACTTTTCTTCATTAAATTAGTACACAATTCATAACCCAACATTTTATATTTGATTACCATACCTAGTAGATAAATATAAAATGCATTCTCATAAGCGAGGGTTATTACATGTCGTCTCAACCAAAAGAAGCAAGGAAGCTTCGATACAAAGCAACCAACTATGTTTTGGAGGGAGGAGTTTTGTACAGGTGAGGATATATCATCTCATTTCTATGAAGTATTCACCCAGCCAAAGTGAATAACTTAATAAAAGAGGTTCATAAAGGGTGTTATAGAGCACATTTCTCAGGAAAGTCACTAGTAAAATAAGTTTATATTCAGGGTTAATACTGGCCTACCACGAAGGCAGATTACCCAAACTATATAAGAAGATATGACAAATATCAGAAGTATGCTAAGATACATCACACTCCAGGAGTATCTCTCACAACTATCACCTCCCCTTGTCTTTCCTTTTTAAATCTAGGGAATAGATCTACTCGGCCCTTTACGAAAACGAGGGGAAGGTTCAAATATTTTGTGGTCATTGTAGATTACTTCACTAAGTGGGTTGAGGCTAAGTCCCTCATGGAAATGCCGTATAAAAGAATCTTCTAATTTATCTAGAAGAATACCATATACGGTTAGGTATTCCCTACGTCTTCATTACAGACTATGGTACCCAGTTCGAAAACCAAGAGTTTGAGGACTGCTGTATTCACTCTAAGATACATAAGTCACATTGTTCCCCATGACATCCCTAGTTTAATGGAGAAAATGAGGTCACAAACAAAAATCTATTAGACGTATCAAGAAGAGATCAGATGATGCAAAAGGGTATTGGATCACCGAGTTACAGAGTGTCCTATGGGCTTATAGGACCACCCTCAGGACTTCCATGGGTTAAATTCCCTATATGTTAGCCTTTGGCATAGAAAAAATAGTTCCAACTGAAATTGGTCTTCCTAGCCATCGAGTCCTCAATTTCAACTCGTTAGGAAGTGACCTAATAAGGAGGTTAGATCTTGATCTTGCAGAAGCAGTTAGAGAAAATGCTGCATTAAGGGTAGCTACTTACTAGTAAAGGATAACCTGGTTCTATAATTGAAGAGTGAGGTTGAGCAGTTTGAAAGATGGTGATTATGTACTAAAAAAGGTGGTCCATAAAGGAAATAAATTGGAACCCGACTGGCATGGCCCTTATCACATTTCCAGCATTATCAGGCCAAAAACCTACCGAATTGAGGCATTGCAAGGCAAGATATTAAAAAATCCATGGAATACAGTGCACTTAAGAAAGTACAATCAGTAATGTAATGGTAAAGTTTTTTATGCAGTATGTATTTCCAGTTTGCTATGAATAAAATTTTCAATCCTTCCTTAACTCCTTTTGTCTCTTTATTTTTAAACATGGGATATATACATATCACATCATCATGCATCACCAATAAAATTCCTATACAATCTTGTCGCAAGACAGATTGTGAACAAGAGCAATTAACACGCTAAAACTTTATGCGTGGCTTCGTTAAATAAATAAGTCATGAACAAAAAGTCGAGCTTTATGTATGATCCCATCTCATGACTGGTCGCGAACAAGAAGCAGCCCCTCCAAAGTAAAGGGATTCCATGCTTTATAGACGATGAGGATCCAACCATACTCCAATGCAAGTATAATTTCCCATAAACTTTGGTCGACCAAGGTAATCAGTGCTAACACATAATTTTTATCCGTAAGATTAGTAAGTTGGCAAAAACATTAGTAGAACTTAGGTCAGGACAACTCAGGTTTGTCCATAAATAGATTGCAAGTAAGGCATCAGATCGGATAAAAACTGATCGTACGATAAGGCCATAACAAAATATATGAGTTATTCCAATCAACTAAAGCAGTAAATTAAGTTAAATGACAAGAAACATATACACAAGGCTCATTTTATGGAGTTGAACAAAATACATTATGCCATTATCATAAGGACATCAAGATATAAAGGATGAGAAATTCATAAGTCCACTACATAGTGTTCAAAAAGACAAAACAACTAAATAAAAAGATTTAAACACGACCTATGTTGTAGAAGTATTTCCATCGGTGAACAAACCTGGAGTAGCAGGATCGACACTAGTATCATTGCCAGCTGTAGGAAGATTCAATTCAGGAATAACCTAATGAGAGGAAACTATAACATCTTTAGCAGCGGGTTCATCAATCGCCATTAACTACTCATAACTACTACAATATATGAGTAATGGGTCATTACCCTCTTCTTCAACTCCTTAAACCCATCCATTAAAAATCCTACACAATCAAAATTAAAATACACCAAATATTTTTACTTGTTTAGACCCATCTACTCAGCAGTGATGGGAGCTTCCTTATAATACGCTGAAGTAGCTCTCGGGCCAACCTTATGTTTGTCTAATTAGTTATCCCCAATGATGTATATTCGGAAGGGGTGATATAAAATGTGGAAAAATACGAAGATGCATGTTTTGAATTTTTGGAGTAATTAGAAATACTAATTACAAGTGGTAGGGCGATATGTGATTAGTAGAATATTAACTACTTAGTGATTTTGCGGCTTAATAGAAGAAAATTTTCCACATCCCTTTAAATAATTATAAAAAGGGAACTAACTAGTTTCTCGAACCCGAGTGATACATGGTCCGCCGATAAGGATTGACCCACTTCATTTCATTTCATATAATTCAAAATGTAGTGGGTGTACTTTGGTGGAAACTAAATTTTGAGTCCTAACATGAGTAGTCAGGGATTGATGAGAGTGTATTTCACGAGGAGAGATGACTTGGTACGGTAATTAGGAAATTGATACCTATCAAAGTGAGGTCTTTTCTAACATAGTGATAATAGAGCCATTGGAGTATAGATGCATATTTTGAGGACTTCTTATCGAATCCATGATAGTCTTGCGTGCCATTATATAAGTGAGACCTTAAGCATAAAGGAATACTAAAGTACGTAAGGACCTAAATGAACTTGTTACTAACCGTGAGTTGTAGTGAAACAGACCTTTGACTGAAATGGTGCCATTAGTGTATGAGTATAGGATATCACAAAAGACTTTTGTGAGTAAATTTGTCACACATCCGAACACAATAGTGTACAAGAATCTGAAGTGATATTTTGAGGCATCATAATGTCGACGAGTATAGTTACGACCGTAACAATGAGATACGTGATGGATATCCAAAATTATTTTATCAGGTATAACTTATTTCCAAATTTCAGGACAAAATTCCGTTATTAGGGGGGGATTATATAATACCCCATAATTCTTAATGATTTTTAAATGTGGGATGTGGGATTAATTTAAATAATGGGAAAATTTTAATTGATAATTAGACCGGATAAAAATAAATATTAACTAGCGAGATAAGGGTTAGCATTTATTGATGAGAATAATATTGGATATTACTGAGCAAATAAATTAATATATGATGGTAAATTTATGAAAATTGTCAAGAGTGAAAAATACGACAATTACAGTAATTAAGTCAGGACGCACATGTCAATCATGTCGGGACTAAATTAATGGAATAAAAAGTAAATTATTTATAAGTCACCTAAATGGTCATTTCAAGTGCGCCAATGTGTTCAAAAGGGTCGAGATAGTCAGAAAAGTCTACCCAGGGGCTGAGTTTAGGTCCCGGGATAGTTTTAGGCCAACCGGCATCCCGGGAGGGCATTTTGTTAATTTATATTTTTGGAGTATAATTAATGACGAAAATTAAAGGTATTAAATATCATGTACGTGGGTTATATTAGGGTTATTAGTGGTTATTTAGAGAGAGGCCAAAGGAGGAAGGAGGAAGAGAGGTTTCTAGGGCTAGAACCACCACTAGTGCACCACTTACACCAACAAGACCACCACCGCGTAGATCAGAGGGAGAGGATCACAACCATACCAACTATACCAATGGATAAGACCTTCTTTATTGAGGCAAATGGTTAATTCTTGCAAAACTTTAGCAATAATCGTGTTCATGTTAGTATAGGTGTATAATACCCATGTATTGGTCATAATCTTGATGAAATTGGAGAGTTAAGATAATCAATTAACATCTGAAATTGAATTAGGTTGAGCCCTTCATGTATGCATATTTGAAATCACGAATTGATGATTAATTATGATGAAAGAATCTGGATTTATTATGTTCTTGAATGGAAATTTGAAGAACTAGGGGTTATTTAATTAATTTGGGGAATTTTGGAATTTATCAAGATTTATACATGATTAAATGATCATAATTTGTTAGAAATCATCCCGATATATAAGAATAATGATTGGAATTAATTGTTGGGAGTTTGGGAATGATCTGTAGAGGTTTTAGGATAAAAAATGGTGGAAAACGCAAGTGTTAGAGGTTGAAGACGAAGCAACCCCGGGTCTTGTTCGAACGATATAGCTGTCACGCGAAGAGGCCGTTCAAATGACCTGTATTCTCGTTCAAACGAGATGTAGTCTCATTTGAACGACGTGTCAGGATTTTTGGAAATTTCTTTTTGTTCCAAATTTGTGCGACATAGTTAATTCGAGTGAGATTTAATAATGTACGATGAATTTTAGAATAGTGCATAATTATTGGAGTTTATTTGGGTATAATACTTTAAGGTATGTGCAACGGTGAGTTATCTTTGGAAATTACGAGAGAGAGAATATTCATAATTTAATAAGTATATCGTAAGTAGTAATGAGAGTAATACTACGTCTGAACTATAATATTTGGGTTGTGTGTATACCTAATGGTCTTGATGGGTTATGTGAATGGATATAGTAATATTTATTATGTGTATGACATACCAACCATACTTGCTATCATGGGAGATCTTAAAGAGAGGACAATCTTATATTGAGGAGCCTTCTAGGGGATTTTAGATTGGTGCCTCGGAATATAGAGCCTAGGTACGAGCTATCTGTGAGAATGATAGTGATGACGGTCATATAGGTGCGTAGGTATGTGCATAACCCATTGGCTTAGAACTATGTTCACCTCCAATATGTGTGACGTCTATTTGTATGGTTCGAGAGTGATTTCGAACCGATTATCCTTATTCAGTACGAGATGTATCGGGACTTGATAGCAGAGTATGCACGCACCGCATCTAAGTATAAGGGTGCCGTATTAGTATTTATTTGTAATAATGTGATGGAAAATAAATATTTATGATCTAATCTACCATGTGAATATGTAAATAAGTATGTTATTGGAATTGAATCAATTATGTGAATACTTACCTTATTGTGAAATTCTTACTTGGGATAGTAAATGCAGAAATATTTAATAATACTAGTATGTGGGGAATACGGGTTATTACTATGGGCAAGAGTTTATAAGGTTTATGACTACGACCTAGTTAAGCATGATAAAAATAATTAGAACGGTTTAGAGATACGTTAGGTGTGCACAATAGTTGAGAGGTGATAATCTCAAGTGAGTGCTCGAAAAGCTAACATGCATATCATATTTGCTTTACAGTAATTTTTAAATACTTGCTAAATTGTTTTAAAATCTTTTACACTTGGGCTCTGACCCGTCTCTTGCAATTCTATTTTTCTTTGTACAAATATTTTAAGTGTCCAACCATAGGGGCGTGAGGCTTAGACAATTGGACTATTTGCATGTTGCAGCTAGTGTGAGAGTTTCAGGTCCTCATATTTAGACGCCTCCATCGTTGTTATATCAGTTTCTTGCTTAGTCATTTCATTTATGGCATGTGTCGCCCATTTCCAGTTTCTATTTATGTCAGAGAGATATTGTGCTCACTTTATTTCAGTACTCAGTTTTTCAGTTGGATTGATATTATCATATTTTCTTGGTTTTGAGATATTTTCTGGGATGAATATTACAGTTTCATTTGATTCAAGTAATTATTTATTATTTATTATTATTTTATTCATGAAAATGGTGAATGTGTTATCAGTGTAGATTGTTGAATTTTAATAAATGGATTAATTATTTTTTACAGTAGCTTAATTAATTATTTGGTGATTAATAAAATAAATTTTTTCGACAGTGATGCTAAGAATTAACCAACTGGATACTTTGATTTAATTTAATAAAGGACAGATCACACGGTATTTAATTAAGCGGGGTATCACAGGTGGTATCAGAGCATCAGGTTCTAGTGTCCTTAGGATATGTGTTGCTTTAGTATGTTACAGTGTTACATTATTTGATATAGAGCCCTATTATAGGATTGTTGTATTCATCTTCATGCGTAAGTTTACATTCTCCTTCTATTTAGTATAATTGATATGAAACATATGTGAATTCGGTTGAGTTTTACACGCCGAACAACATAGGACGACCATCGAGGGTCGTTAGAAGGACTGCAGGAGGAAAGGCTTAGTTAAAGATATAAAGTATTCTAGGAAATGGTAAATGAGATAGAAGTCACTATGATTATGGTTCAGACAGATGACGCAAAGCGAATTGATGATGCTGGAATCTAGCACCACCAGGTGAGTGGTGATGAGCTCAAACAATAGTAGCCATGGCAGCCATAGAGATGTAAGTGTATAAGTATGTAGAAGGAGATGAGGATAAGAGGAGTAAGATAATAATATATAGTGGTTCAGCCAATTAGGCCTACATCCACTGTGAGTGTGTGATCCACTAAGTATGGGCACTAATGGCCTTGGATACAATGCGCATAAGCTCACTCTCTCTCTACTGTGTGTATAAGCAGAGTTTTTCTTCTAGGGTTACAATTGATCCATCCCCTTGTAGGGTTGTAGGTGACAAGTATATGTAGGTCTTAGGGGGTGTAGTATACCCCCCAAGTATGCATGGTGCATGTGAATGATGATCTGGCCAATCTCCTGTTGACACCTGTGGATGCCAAATGATGACATAATATTCCCTCACGTGAGGGTGCGATTTGGTTATAACGGTCTGCCACGTGCCACATGAGCCTCACGCGCACTGTTCCATGCGCCTCCCAAACCACGCGCTGTGATGACGTCACCCTCGGCCCATAGTATGAGGCCGAGGGCAAAGTTCCTTCCGGAAGTTAGTCTGACTCGATTTTGGCCTCGTACTGTCGTACCCTCGGAGGGTCGTCCGGAGCCTGATGAAGGGTCGCCCCTAGAGGGTCGTCGGGAGCCTGATGAAGGGTCGGCCCCTAGAGGGTCGTCTGGAGCCTGATGAAGGGTCGGCCCCCTGTAGGGTCGCCTGGAACATGGTGAAGGGTCGGCCCCTTGGGGGGTCGTCTGGAACATGGTGAAGGGTCGGCCCCCTGGAGGGTCGTCTAGAACATGGTGAAGGGTCGGCCGTGAGGGGTCGTCCGGTTGGTGGGAGTCCTCGGCCGAGCTGAGGGTATGTACGGGTATATCAATCACCCCCCAGCCCTTAGCCATAGATGCTGTTGAGATGGCTGAGGGATAATATTGTAATTGGGATGTATGATCAGTTGGGTGAGTGACACCTGGACGGGCACTCATTGCCACCTCAATTTCCAAGGCAAGGCGGCTGCACACTTTGCCTAGGGCGTTGCGCCCTAATGATACCCTTCTTGGTAAATGGGACCACTAATTACCAAAGTATTTAAGAGATTTTTGAACTTTCTCTCTTCTTCTTCTTCTTCTTCTTCGCGCCCAAGCATTCTCTCTCAAGTCTTCCATCTTTCCTGCCATTTCTGCAGCTCTTGAGCTTCCGATTTAGCAGCTCCACTCTTTCTTTTCAGGTAACCTTCCACCACCAACGCTCTCTTCCCTTTCATTTCTTTGCTACTACATTGTTTTAGGCTGGTAGGGTTTGATTTGGGCTATTTGAAAGCTTTTCCTGCGACTGTTACTTGAGTGTTCTTGAGTTTCTTGAGTGAAAACGATCCAATTCCCTTGTTTTAATCCAAAAGTCCGATTTGGTCAACTGAACATTTTTTTGTAGCTAAGTTCCCTGAATTCTTTAAGTCTAGGGTCTCCCTCTTTAATGCTTAAGAGGCTTTATGGTTTAGTATCTGAATTCCCCTCACTAAGAGAGAAATTATTTGTTGAGATTAGGTGAATAGAGGAAGAGGAGGAGAGGAGACGAGGGGCCGACCCTAATTGGTTACGACCCATCTTTCCTATTCCCCTTGCCATCATAAAACCATCTGAGTCGTCTGAGTCTTGTGGGTCGTCCCATCGTCCAGTCGAGTGTCAATCAAGTGAGATGGATGAGAGAGCATCCTCGCCACCTGGCGCTGTTCCTTCTGGTAGGGTAGAGCCATCTGAACTGAGCCCGAGCCGACAGGCCGAGGGTATGGTTCCCTCTGAGGCTGTCCCTGTGACCACCTTATCTCCACATGCCTTTCAGATGGCCTTTCCCCAGGGGCCTCTGGGAGATGACGAGGCCGATGGAGAGGGGACTGAGGATGAGGGTGATGATACAGATGACCAAGTTGATACATCCCATGCCTCGTCCTATAGCTCCTCTGTTAGGGATCGCGACCTCTTATTGTGGAGGAATACCTATGGAGTGCCCCCTAGCATAACCATGAGGGTTCCCTCTGAGGACGAGAGGGTTTTTTAAGGTGATGAGGGAGAAGTTGCTCTGTATGAATAGATTTTCAAGGTAGGTGTCAGACTTCCCTTCCATCCTGCCATCATAGACATTCTATCGGCCCTGGGCGTCTCCCCCTCTCAACTTCCTCCCAACTCCTGGAGGAAAATTTTGGGTTATATTTCCTTGTGGAAAAACGCTTTCACCGATGAGCCCTCGGCCGACATATTCTTGGCTTATTATAATATTACCTCCTCGTCCAAGCAGCCCGGATACTATCATCTTGGGGCGAGAAGGTCTGAGAAGAAACTTCTCCATGTGGCCCAAACTTCCAATCGTGATTGGAAAAAGAGATTCTTCTTCATTTATGGGGAGTGGGAGTTCTCCACCGAGGCGTCCCCTTCTGCCGATGGTCCGAGGGTCCCCAACAAATGGTCTAATCCATCAATGAAAGCTAGGTCAGACCCCGGACTTAGCCTGGAAGAAGGGGATATTGTTGAGTATCTGAGGGGACGAGGGAGAGGGGGTGAGATCCAAAAATTTGAAGATTTGATGACTCCCCGGTACCTCAAAGAAGCTTGTCTGAGGGTCGGTCCTCTGACAGAAATATGTGAGTTATGCTGAACATTTTCCATTCTTTATGCTTTTTCTTTACTTATTTTTGAAGTGTTTCCTCTTTATCTCTGTACTTTTCTGACGTATCGTACCCTTTTCAGGTCGTCCTGTAGGTGTATCAGATTACCTCTGGGAAATGACTGCTCCCAGCCTACTCTTTGGTTTGGCCAAGAAAAAGGGGAAGGAGCCTAAGCAAGATCCAAAGAAGACGAGGGTCTCTGGGCCGACGGTTGTGGAGCCGACCGTTGACAGCCACAAAAGGAAGTAGCCTGAGGCTCCTGTTGACCCTCGGCCGGATTCTCGGACGAGGGCTCGAGTGGAGGCTTCTGAAGGGGCTGCGTCCTCGTCCAGCATGGGGGCCTTCTGGTCCCAGAACCTGGCGCATCTGAGGGCCGAGCCCTCTTCCCTGATCACAAATTTGAGGGCAGCCAAGGCCTCTATATTTTCAGCTCCCTCGGATGCTGACTATGAGTTCTTATCCAAGATGCCTCCTGCCAAAGTGTACGACTACGGTCTGCACGCCCTTGCACAGGTATTGGTCTTGACCTGTTTTTTTTAATTTCATTCTTATAAACTATTTCCTCGGCCCCTCTTAAAATCTTATTTATTTTCTCTGTGCAGTCTGTGTGTGCCTTCACCTCTGCCACCAAATGGATGGCTGAGAATCAAGTCAAGTTCCATGAAGCCGAGAGGGCTATTCAGCACGAAGCGAATCTTCAATCGGAACTTGATACTGTCAGGGCCGAGTTGGAGAGTACCAGGACTGAGCATGCAAGGATCCTGGACTAGTTGACCAGGCAGCATGATGAGGACATTAAGGCTAAGGACTTGCTGATCAAAGACAAGGACGAGGCCTTGACCAACATGGAGGCCAAGCATAAGACTGATCTTGAAGCATCTGTCAGAAAAGCCGAGGCTGATGCTGTTGAGGCTTACAAAATTTCTGACGAATTTCAAGGCTTTGGCCTTGAATATTTGGAGAGGGGAATTAGGACAGCCTTCCGATGGGTCATCCTCAAATTCGGTGATGTCGTCTCCTCTGTCCGCCCGCCAATTGATGCAGTTAGTCTAGACGACCCCCTGATCGCCGAGGCTCTCACACAGATAGAATCGCAAGTGCAGGTGGAGGGTGTCGGCACGTCTGAGGATCAACCGATTGTGGTCACTGAGGAAACCCCTCTGATAAATGTTGAGGGTCGGCCCTCCGATGTTGTCCCATAGGGTGGCTGTCTGTAGCCCATACCCTCTTATTGTAATTAACAGTTTTTGTACTCTTTGTAGAATACTTTTATTTATAATACCATTTCCTTTACGGTCTTTCGTATTTGCCTCTCATATTATTTGTGTTGTGAATTTTTCATTGTCTATCACTAACCCCTCCCTCGTCTTTCTTGAGTACAATGGTGGGGTCGTCCCCTCCATTGTCCTTCATTATAGGCTGAGGGTTAAAATAGCCAAATGATTTTTAATAAAGTTTTCCCTCGTCTTTCTTGAGGACAGTGGTGGGGTCGTCCCCTCCACTGGCCCTCATTATAGGCGAGGAACCAAATTACCAAGATAATGGTTTAAGGGTCTTCCCTCGTCTTTCTTGAGGACAGTGGAGGGGTCGTCCCCTCCACTGGCCCTCATTATAGACCGAGGGTTGTAACAACCAAATCATTTTTAACAAAGTTTTCCCTCATCTTTCTTGAGGATAGTGGAGGGGTCGTCCCCTCCACTGGCCCTCATTATAGGCCGAGGGTTATAACAACCAAATGATTTTTAACGGAGTTTTACCTCGTCTTTCTTGATGACAGTGGGGGGGTCGTCCCCTCCACTGGCCCTCATTATAGCTGAGGGATCAAATTACCAAGCTAATGGTTTAACAAAGTTTTCCCTCGTCTTTCTTGAGGACAATGGAGGGGTCGTTCCCTCCACTGGCCCTCATTATAGGCCGAGGGTTATAACAACCAAATGATTTTTAACGGAGTTTTCCCTCGTCTTTCTTGAGGACAGTGGAAGGGTCGTCCCCTCCACTGGCCCTCATTATAGGCCGAGGGTTAAAACAACCAAATGATTTTTAACAAAGTTTTCCCTCGTCTTTCTTGAGGACAGTGGTGGGGTCGTCCCCTCCACTGGCCCTCATTATAGGCCGAGGGTTATAACAACCAAATGATTTTTAACGGAGTTTTCCCTCATCTTTCTTGAGGACAGTGGAGGGGTCATCCCCTCCACTGGCCCTCATTATAGGCCGAGGGTTAAAACAACCAAATGATTTTTAACAAAGTTTTCCCTCGTCTTTCTTGAGGACAGTGGTGGGGTCGTCCCCTCCACTGACCCTCATTATAGCCGAGGGATCAAATTACCAAGCTAATGGTTCAATACGCACAGGATGAGGGGAAACACTGATATTTCTCATTAATTTTCAATGTGTTCTGTCAAAGCAATACTTATTACAACTATGGCCTATCAAGACCTTACAACACTACTGATAGTATTTTTTCAAATGATATGCATTCCAGGGGTTGGAAAAGGGTTCCCCTTCCAGGTTTTCTAGCCTATAGGTCCCCGGGACTACTTCATCGATGACCCTATATGGGCCATTCCAATTAGGATGGAGCTTGTTGGGATTCTGACAAGTCTTTTTGAGGACCAAGTCCCCCACCGCGATTGGTCTGTGTTTCACCCTCTAATTGTAAAACCTTGCAGTTCTCTGCTGGTAGGCGGCTTGCCTTATCACAGCATCTTCCCTCCTTTCCTCAATTAGGTCCAAGTCAAGTCTCCTCTCTTCTTCATTTCTCTGGGGATCATACATTTGGACCCTGTGAGTAGGAAACCCAACCTTCGTGGGGATGACGGCTTCTGAGCCATAAGCTAGCATGAATGGGGTCTCTCCAGTAGGGGTCCTTACTGTCGTCCTGTATGCCCACAACACAGCATATAACTCCTCGACCCATCTTCCTTTTGCTTCCTCAAGCCTTTTCTTGATTCAATCTAGGATTGTCCTATTTGTAACCTCTGTCTTCCCATTGGCCTGAGGTCGTCCAGGGTTGGAGAAGAATTGTTTTATACTCACCCTTTCACAGTACTTCTGAAGTGAGGTAGTTTTGAACTGAGTCCCGTTATCCGAGAAGAGGGTGTTGGGGAGACCATATCTGCATATCACATTTTTCCAGATGAACTGGAAGGTCTTCTGCTCTGTAATCGTGACCATCGGTTCAGCCTCCACCCACTTTGAGAAGTAGTCAATCGCTACGATGAGGAACCGATAGTTATTGACTGCTCTCGGTAAGGGTCCTACCAAGTCGATCCCCCATACTGCAAACGGCCATGGGGATGTAATGGAGGTAAGAGGCTGATGAGGTTGATGAGGGATGGTAGCAAATCTTTGGCATTTATCACACTTTTTTACATATGCTGCGGCATCTTTCTCCAAGGTCGGCCACCAGTAGCCTTGGGTGATCACCCTCTTCGCTAAGGATCTACCCCCAACGTGGCTTGAGGACGATCCTTCATGCACATCTTGCAAAATGGAAGGGAACTCTGAGGGATGCACACACCTAAGTAAGGGGAGAAAAAACCCCTTTTTGTACAAAGTGTCTCTGATGACAGTGAATTTTGCAGCCCTGTATCTCAGCTTCTTCCTTTCTTGCCTTGCTTCTGGCATCTCTCCCTCTTTAATGTATCTGATCAGAGGGTCCATTCCTGGGAAACATTCAGGTAATTGCTAAGTGTTCCCTCAGCATCTTCAATAGTAGGTCGAAGCAAAATTTCCACTGGGACCGTCCTCCTTATGTCTGTTCTGGTTGCCGAGGCCAACCTAGCAAGGGCGTCAGCTCGACCATTATCGAGCTTGGGTACCCTATTTAACTTTACTTCTCTGAAGATCTTCAATAATGACCGCACCTTCTCAAGGTACTTAGCTATCCTATCATCCTTGGCCTCGTAGGCTCCTAGTATTTGATTCACTACTAGCCTCGAATCACTATGAACCAAAATCTGGCCGACACTAAGAGATTTGGCCAAGGAGAGGCTAGCTATCAAGGCCTCATATTCAGCCTCGTTGTTAGAGGCCTCAAAATTGAATCTCAGGGCGTACTCAATGTCTCTGCCGTCGGGTGCTGATACTATTAATCCAGCTCCACTCCCACTTTCGCAAGAAGACCTGTCGACGAAGAGACTCCACACAGCATGTTCTTCCGAGAAATTTCCCTCGATGAGTGACCCTTGTCTAAAGAGGTATCTTCCCTCTTCATTTTCAGCCACCTTCCTTTTAGCGGTGCTTGTCTCAGCCTTATCTGCAAAACGGTCGGTGATTCTACCTTGCTGGGTATCTGTATTATCAAGGCTCTTTCCCTCGGCTTCATCGTCTTCCCAGGTAAACTCAACTACAAAATCTGCCAATGCTTGCCCCTTGATAGCCGTCCTGGGTTGATACACGATGTCAAACTCGCCCAACTCTATAGCCCAGGCCATCAGCCTCCCTGATTTTTTAGGCTTCTGCAAAACCTGCCTAAGAGGAGAGTCAGTGAGGATGACCATTGTATGGGACTGGAAGTATGGCTTCATCTTTCTCGATGCATGACTCAAGGCGTAGGCCAGCTTCTCCATCCTTGGGTATCTTTGCTCTGCCCCCTGAAGTGCCTTGCTGTTAAAATACACAGGCTTCTGTACCCCGTCTTCATCTCTCACAATGGCTTCATTGATGGCCGACTTTGAGATGACGAGGTACACATAAAGTCGTTCACCCTGCACGGGGCGTGACAGCAACAAGGGAGACCCCAGATATGATTTTAGCTCCTTGAAAGCCTCATCACACTCTTCACTCCATTCGAAGGCCTTCCTGAGGATCTTGACGAATGGTAGACACCTGTCTGTGGCCCTGGACACAAATTTGTTCAAGGCAGCAACTCTCCCCGTGAGTCTCTGAACGTCTTTAATGGACTTGGTGGTCTTCATCTCAACGAGTGCTTTTATCTTTTCGGGATTGGCCTCGATGCCTCTTTGGTTAACAATGAAACCCAGGAACTTCCTTGCTCCGACCCCGAAGACACACTTGGTCGGGTTGAGCTTCATCTGGTATTTGTCCATCGTGTTAAAGGTCCTCTCCAAGTCTGCCACATGATCCTCTGCCTTCAAACTCTTAGTCAGCATGTCATCTACATAAACCTCCATAGACTTTCCAATTTGGTCTTCAAACATTTTATTTACTAGGCGCTGATACGTTGCCCCTGCATTTTTTAGGCCAAAGGGCATGACCCTATAGCAGTATGTCCCCTTATTAGTAATGAAGTCTGTCTTCTCCGAGTCTTCAGGGTTCATGGAGATCTGGTTATACCCTGAATAGGCATCCATAAAGCTCATGAGCTCGTGGCCCGCGGTAGCGTCTACCATCTGGTCGATGCGGGGGAGAGGGAAGCTTTCTTTGGGACAGTGCTTGTTGAGGTCGGTGAATTCCACACACATCCTCCACTTTCCGTTGGCCTTTGGGACAATGACCGCATTGGACAGCCATTCAGGGTAGATGACTTCTCTGATAAACTCAGCGTCTTCTAATTTTTTGACCTCATCTCTTATGACCTCATACTTTTCTCTAGAGTAAATTCTCCTCTTCTGTTTCACCGGCTTTGCTCTCCCTACCACATTGAGCTTGTGGCACATGATTCCAAGGTCGATCCCTGGCATATCTTCATGGCTCCACGCAAAGATTCTTCATCTTCTCCTCAACAGCTTAATAAGGTCTTCTTTGATATCGGGTTTCAGAGACTTGCCGACTTGGACGGTTTTTTCCAGGTCATCCTCATCGAGGATAATGGATTTTACCTCTTCCGCGGCTTCTCCCTTCTTTAACTTCGTCTCATCCCTGGGGTCGAGGGTGTCAATATTGTAAGTGGTAGTGGCCCTCTTGTGTGCCTCTCTTTCTTCAGCGGAATTGTAGTAACATTCGCGTGCCGTCGTCTGGTCTCCCTGAACTTCCCCCACCCCGTAGGGAGTAGGGAATTTAATCATCTGGTGGACCGTAGACGGCACAGCTTCGAACCCCTTGAGACCCACCCGCCCCAATATGATGTTGCAGGCTGAGAAAACATACTCATCCATCACAAAGAAGCTGACCTTCCTGGTAAGCCATCTTGGCCACTCGTCCCCCATCCTAACATCGGCCTCATACACGCCCAGGGGATGAACCTTTTCTCCACTAAACCCGATCAATGGGTGATGGTAAGGGACAAGTCTGTAACGGATGAGTCCCAAGGCTTTGAAGCATGGCCAAAACATTACATCTGCAGATGAGCCCCCATCCACCAGGATCCTCGGCACCTCGCACCCATGCACCCTGGTTGTGATGACGAGAGGGTCATCATGCGGGCCTAAGAGGCCTTTGAAGTCCATTATTGAGAACCCTACTATCAGAGTGTCCATGTCAACCTTCTTTCTCTTTTCTGGCTTGACCTCCAGAGAAGCCGAATGTACTGTCTTCGTCACTGCCCTGGCTTCTGCCACGTGGGCCTTCCTATCTGCGACCTCAGATCCTCCTCCTGCCAGACCTCCAGAGATCATTCCTACTCCAAGAGAGATTATATTTAGCCTCTTGACTGAGCCTTGGTCGTCCCTCGGCGGTAGATCAGGGTCGTCCTCATCATCATAAGGGTCGTCCCCTCTTTTTTGAGGACCCTTTTTTCATGCATCAACTCGCCTTTTCCTGGGGTCATCCCCTCGGCCCCTCTTGAAGGCACCTTTGTCAACGTACTTTCTGATCTTTCCTTCTTTCAGCATCCTCTCAATCTCATCTTTTAGAGAAAATCATTTATCTGTCACGTGGCCGTGGTCTTGGTGGAACTCACACCACAGGTTTTTATTCCTCTTGTTGGGGGCTGCTCGCAACTTTTCAGGTCACTTTAGGGACCGGTCACTCTTTATCTCATTGAGAATATGTTTGCAGCTGACCGTTAGGGGGGTGTAATTAGCGAACTTATTGTTCGTAGACCTCTTCTTCCCCTCTTTGTTCTTCTTAGGGTATTTACCCCCACCAGTGCCTCCTTTTTCGTCTTCGTATTTTGCAACCATCGCCTCTTCGGCGTTCATCACCTTTCCTGCTGTTGACAGCAGTTAAGCCATCGTCTTCGGGGGGTCTTCAACAAGCTTCCATAACAGCTTTCCTTTTTGGAGTCCTCTAATCAAGGCTGTCATAGCTATGCTCTCCTCATAGTCTTCCACTTCCAGCTTCTCTTTGTTGAATCTGGCTATGTAGTCTCTTAGACTCTCATTCTTACCCTGCTTGACATAGAGCAGGTGGGTGGTCTTTTTCTGTGGCCTCATCCCGAAGCAGAAGTTGTGGATGAACCGGTCTGCTAGCTGCTTAAAGTTTTCAATGGAATTTTTCAGTAGAGACGTATACTAGACATGTGCAGCCCCAGTCAAGGTACCGGAGAAGGCACGACACCTCATCTCATCCGAGATAGAGTATATGCCTGCTGCTGATTGATATATCTCCACATGGTGGATGGGGTTGGTACTCTCGTTATATCTTGGGGTGACCACAGGTGTCTTGAACTTTGATGGCGTGGGGAAGTTGACTATCTTTTCCACGAAGGGTGAGCCTATGGTGTATCCCCTCTGAAGAGGGTCACGGCTCTTCATTATGTCACCAATCTTATCCTCCAATCGCTGGATCGAGTCATTCCAGGGTCTCGCAGGGTCTACCTGATCGAGGTTATCCCCCGCCGCTTCTTTGAGATGGACGAAGGGTCCTGCCACTGCTGGCCTGCGTCGGCTGTTTACTTCCCCCTGACCGTCATCCCGCCCTAGGGGTTGTTCATCTGCTACCTCCCTTCTGGACTTCGCAGCACTCCTTGATCTAGACAATTTCTCCCGTAGGTCATTTACTGGGCCCAGCCTCTCAAAGGCTGACCCCCTGCTCAAGCGATCAAAAGCGGAGCGTCTTGGGCGATCTTCAGGATTTGGTCTCCCGCACTTCCCTCTGCTCTCCTGGAGGTGTTGTACAGTATTATTGGAGACCTCATACGGCTCCCAGCATTCTATGGGGGCCTCCTCTCCCTCCAGGTCATCATACCTGTCTTCAGGGCAAGGGTTTCCTTACCTCCCCAAGCGTAGACGTCGGGGGTCAGCAACATCCCTACGCCGCTGAGGAGGTGGTAGGTCTTTGCGTGGTGCCTGGGGTGGTCCCCTGGCCTCATGATGTCCTGGAGCTGCTGCCGGAGTAATCATCTTGGGTGAGACCCCTGGTCGTCTTAGTATGTTCTGGCTCAGAGCTGTGAATTGCTCCTGCATAATCCGCTGGCTTGCTGCCAGAGACTTCAAGGCTGCCGCCACATCTGCCATCTCAAACTGAGGTGGGGGCTGACTGGAACTGGGTCCTCCCCCAACATCCGGTGGGGGAAGCGGTGGTGGTGGCATCTCTCGTGCCATTTTGCTTGTGTTGTGAACAACTGAACTGGAAAAAAAAACTGGTGAGCTTGAGAACCTTAATGGGTCTCTTTCAATGGTGAAATGTCTCCACACGGGGGAGAGCTAGTTCACCACCAGAGTGCCAATGAGGTCAAGCTGTACTCAAGGAAGAGATGTCTTCTCGTTCTCACAGACAGCGCCAAACCGATGATACTGGAATCTTGCACCACCAGGTGAGTGGTGATGAGCTCAAACAATAGTAGCCATGGCAGCCACAGAGATGTAAGTGTATAAGTATGTAGAAGGAGATGAGGATAAGAGGAGTAAGATAATAATATATAGTGGTTCAGCCAATTAGGCCTACATCCACTGTGAGTGTGTGATCCACTAAGTATGGGCACTAATGGCCTTGGATACAATGCGCATAAGCTCACTCTCTCTCTACTGTGTGTATAAGCAGAATTTTTCTTCTAGGGTTACAATTGATCCATCCCCTTGTAGGGTTGTAGGTGACAAGTATATGTAGGTCTTGGAGGGTGTAGTATACCCCCCAAGTATGCATGGTGCATGTGAATGATGATCTGGCCAATCTCCTGTTGACACATGTGGATGCGAAATGATGACATAATATTCCCTCACGTGAGGGTGCGATTTGGTTATAACGGTCTGCCACGTGCCACATGAGCCTCACGCGCACTGTTCCACGCGTCTCCCAAACCACGCGCTGTGATGACGTCACCCTCGGCCCATAGTATGAGGCCGAGGGAAAAGTTCCTTCCGGAAGTTAGTCTGGCTCGATTCTGGCCTCGTACTGTCGTACCCTCGGAGGGTCGTCCGGAGCCTGATGAAGGGTCGCCCCCCTGGAGGGTCGTCTGGAGCCTGATGAAGGGTCGGCCCCTTGGGGGGTCGTCTGGAACATGGTGAAGGGTCGGCCCCCTGGAGGGTCGTCTGGAACATGGTGAAGGGTCGACCGTGAGGGGTCGTCCGGTTGGTGGGAGCCCTCGGCCGAGCTGAGGGTATGTACGGGTATATCAAGAATCATTATAGTGCGGTAGTACGACCATAAGAATGAGATGCGTGATAGATATCTAGAATTATTTTATCAGGTATATATTATTTTTGAATTTCGGGATAAAATTCTGTTATTATGGGGGAGTATGTAATACCCCGTAATTTTTAATAGTTTTTAAATATGGGATATGGGATTAATTTAAATAATGGGAAAATTTTAATCGATAATTAATTCGAATTAAAATAAATATTAACTAGCAAGATAAGGGTTAGTATTTATTGATCAGAATAATATTGGACATTACTAAGCGAATAAAGTAATATATGATGGTAAATTTATGAAAATTGTCAAGAGTGAGAAATAAGACAATTACAATAATCAAGTCGGGACGTGTGTGTCAGTCAAGTCGGGGCTAATTTAATGAAATAAAAAGTAAATTATTGACAAGTCACCTAAATGGTAATTTTGAGTGCGCCAATGTGTCTGAAAGGGTCGAGATAGTCATAAAAATCTATCCAGGGGCTAAGTTTGGGTCCCGGAACAGTTTTAGGCTAAACCGGCATCCCGGGAGGGCGTTTCGGTAATTTATATTTTTGGAGTATAATTAAAGACAAAAATTAAAGGTATAAGATATCATGTACATGGGTTATATTGGGGTTATCAGTTGTTATACACAGAGAGGCCAATGGAGGAACGAGGAGGAGAGGTTTTTAGGGCTAGAACCACCACTAGTGCACCATTTACACCAACAAGACCACCACCGCATAGATCGGGGGGAGAGGATCGCAACCATACCAACTACACCAACGGATGAGACCTTATTTCTTGATGCAAGCGTTTAATTCTTGCAAAACTTTAGCAACAATCGTGTTCATGTTAGTATAGGTGTATAATACCCATGTATTGTTCATAATCTTGATGAAATTGGAGAGTTAAGATAATCAATTAAAATCTGAAATTGAATTAGGTTGAATCCTTCATGTATGTAGATTTGAAATCACGAATTGATGATTAATTATGATGAATGAATCTGGATTTATTATGTTCTTGAATGGAAATTTGAAGAATTAGGGTTTATTCAATTAATTTGGGTAATTTCAGAATTTCTCAAGATTTATGCATGATTAAATGATCCTAGGTTGTTAGAAATCGTCCTTATATGTTATAATACTGATTGAATTTAATTGTTGGGAGTTTGGGAATAATCTGTAGAGGTTTTAGGATTAAAAATGGTGGGAAAACACAAGTGTTAGAGTTTCAAGACGAAGCAGCCCCAAGTCGCACAAAGTCTCGTTCGAACGAGATGGCTGTCACACAAAGAGATTGTTCAAACAACCTATTTTCTTGTTCAAATGAGATGCAGTCTCATTCGAACGCCGTGTAATGATTTCTAAAACTTTATTTTTGGTTCCAAATTTATGCGACATAGGTAATTCGAATGCGATTTAATAACGTACAATGAATTTTAGAATAGGGCAGAATTATTGGAGTTTATTTGGGTATAATACTTTAAGGAATGTGGAGGGGTGAGTTATCTCTGGAAATTACGAGAGAGAGAGTATTCGTAATTTAATAAGTATATCATAAGTAGTAATGAGAGTAATGATACGTATGAACTATAATATTCGGTTGTGTGTATACCTAATGGACATGATGGGTTGTGTGAATGCCTATAGTAATATTTATTATGTGTATGACATATCTACCATACTTGTTATCACGGGAGGTCTTAAAGAGAGGACAATCTTATCTCGGGGAACCTTTTGGGGGATTTTAGATTAGTGCCTCAGAACATAGAACCTAGGTACGGGCCATCAGTGAGAATGATAGTGATGACGGTCATATGGGTGCGTAGGTATATGCATAATCCATAGGCTTGGAACTATGTTCGCCTACAATATGCGTGACTTGTATTTATGTAGATCGAGAGTGATTCCGAACCGATTGTCCTTATTCAATAGGATATGTACCGGGACTTAAAAACAGAGTATGCACGCACTGCAGCTAAGTCTAGGGGTGCCGTATTAGTATTTATTTATTATAGTGTGATGGAAAACAAATACTTGTGATTTAATATACCATGTGAATATTTATATGGGTATGTTATTGGAATTGAATAAATTATGTGAATACTTAACCTTATCGTGAAATTCTTACGTGGGATAGTAAATGCAGAAATATTTAATAATAATAGTATGTGGAGAATACGAGTTATTACTACGGGCATGAGTTTATAAGGTTTATGACTACGACCTAGTTAAGCGTGACAAAAATAATTAGAACCGTGTAGACGTACGTTAGGCATGCACAATAGTTGAGAGGTGAGAATCTCAAGTGGGTGCTTGAAAAGCTAACATGCATATCATATTTGCTTTACTGAAATTTTTAAATACTTGCTAAATTCTTTTAAAATCTTTTACACTCGAGCTCTGACCCGTCTCTTGCAAATCTATTTTTCTTTGTACAAATATTGTAGGTGTCTAGCCCCAGGGGCGCCAGGCTTAGACCATTAGACTATTTGACGTGCTACAGCTAGTGTGGAAGTTGCAGGTCCTTATATTTAGACGCCTCCATCCTTGTCATCTCAGTTTCATGCTTAGTCATTTCATTTAGGGCATGTGTCACCCATTTCGAGTTTCTATTTATGTCAGAGAGATATTATACTCACTTTATTTCAGTACTCAATTTTTCAGTTGGATTCATATTATTATATTTGCTTGGTTTTGAGATATTTTCTAGGATGTTTATTCCAGTTTCATTTGATTCGAGTAAATGGTTTATTATTCATTATTATTTTGTTAATGAAAATGGTTAATGCGTTATCAGTGTAGATTGCTGGATTTTAATAAATGGATTAATTGTTTTTTACACTAACTTAATTAATTATTAGGTGATTAATAAAAATAAATATTTTAGATACTGATGCTAAGAATGAACCAACTAGATACTTTGATTTAATTTAATAAAGGACTGATCACCCGGTATTCAATTAAGCGAGGTATCACACTAAGTGCAATAATTTTGTCCATGAATTGGTCATCCCTTTCTCAAAGCTCTTCACCAGCCTTTTTCAGGTCATCTGCAGATTGTTACAGCTCACCCTTCAATTTTTGATGCTCATCGACCAGTTCCTTATAAGCATAGCTATCGGTGATAATTTTCTTCCTCAAAATAATGGACATTGTAGCAGTCTACCAGTAAAAAAAGATAAGTCGATAACTAGATGAACAAACATAAAAAGTGAACGGTTCTAATGAAACTTTCCACGGATAACCTGTGTTGAACTAATCTCCATAAAGAATTAGGATTATATACCCTTAGGAATTCAAAATCCTTACTATGGTCGTGATACCCCAGTAGGTCAATAGCACTGTTGGCATGATGAAAGATGGAATCGGGGTCATCCTTCAACTTCTTAGATGAAATTATATGCACAGGGTCAAATTTGAATTCCTCGACCTCTCCATAACGAGGGGGTTTCTCATTCACCTTGTACCAACCGACGCAGCGGCCTAGATTCAATCGTACATGGAACCTTAGGGGTATTCTGACTATCTGAGGCTCAAGGGTCACTTATCCTCCACAAAAGGTTCACTAGGATACATGGGGGCCTTGCCCTTAGACGTGGTCAAGGCAGCAGCATTCTTTTCAGCCTTCTTTCGAGCATTCTGCTTGGCCTGTCTCTTCTCTTCTTCGTCTTTTTCTTGAGCCTTCACCATCTTCTTCTCAGCCTCCAACTTATTTTGATGGGCTATCTCCGTGGCTTTATGATCAATATTTTTGGGATACTAAATGTAGATTCTATGGGCGTCTCTGAGGTAGAAGGAGAGAGAGAAATGGATGAGAAAATAAATTAAAAATCCAAGGAAAATATGGTAAGGACAAGCTAAGAAAATAAGGCATTGATACATGTACCAACTTTGGGTTCAGCCTCTACACCTGGAGTGGTTTCAAACAGCACACTGTCCTCCAATGGGATGGCTACTTCAACTAGGGGAATGCCATCGGGAGGAGTGTGGTATCCAACACCAATAAATTTCTCAATAGAGAACAAGTCTTCAAACTAAGGGGGTTTCTTCACGTAATAAGCTTACAGCAAGTCCTTGATAACATCAAAAAGCCTTAGGGCCCTCTTCACTGAAACAAATGATAAAAGAGTATAAGAATACAACAATTAAAGACAGAAAAAGGTGTGCAATATTATAAAATTTAACTATTCTGTTTAGCCCATTCCACTCGCAGGGAATCCTACACGTTATATACTTTTCTTGTCCCCTAAATTCCCATTCACCCTTGGTAAACACATATTATCCCTTCCAACTATGGTTGCTGGTTTGAACAACCTTAACTATCCTTAAATTGGACTTCCTAGGAGAAAAATAGTAATATCTCGGGGCTTTACCATTGTCTTTTAGGCCATGAACATACCTACAAATGTCTTCGATAAGATTAAACCAGTTTGAGTCTTCGAAACCATCATAGCCCCCCAAATAGTCCTATAAGATTTGGGGGGGGGGGGATAAGTCAATGTTAGACCATACCCACTAAGGATGAACCTAATAATGGTATGCAGGGGTAGCCAAAGTCCCACTTGAAGGGCCCAGAGGGGAAGACATATCTCATCTGAGTTGTAATTATCATACACCCGTTCCTCACTAGTGAACATCCTAGTTTGGATAACAATAGGCATATATTTTTCCCTAAGGTAATCCAATCCATCCTCAAGGATATAATTAGCGTACCACCATGCATCAGTGGTGGAGGGGTCATAGGAATTCAAAGAATATGCAGAATTACCGTCCTCACCTTCTGTCTCTTCCTCAATAGGTTCTTCCATGGAGGAAACAAAGGGAATTAGCCCTACACTGTCAAGCCTGATATCATTAGCCCTATCTGATCTAATTACCTCAGAAGAAGAATCCAAGTTTATCGCCGATATAAATTCCCTATTTTCTAAATCCCTAACACCTGCTTGTTATGGAAATGAACTTTCCACTCCTTGATCGTCAAAGTTAGGAGCCACAAATAGGGATTTAGCTGGTAGTGGGGCTGAACCATTTGAGGATACTGCCTTAGGGGTATATCTTAGGTGTCTTTTCTCATTTTCAGGGCAAAAAACTTGCAAGGGTTATCGAAACATCCTAGCAATGATACCGGGACAAGTAAGCTCCAATTTAGCTAATATTTTAAACAAACACTAAATATGGGGAGGATAACTCATCAAGTTTATATATAAGCCTTTTTGGTATACAAACTAGAATTGAGGCCTAGCTGGATGAAGAAAAAGGGTTCTGAGCTAGAAGAATACCTAAAAATGGCAGATTCCTAGTCCAACTATAACTCAATGACCATCTAAATGTCTAAACTTCAAACCAAATACCAAATAATTCAAAATTAATAACAAACTTAAGAAATACTAAGAAAGAGCCCAAGATGGAGGATAAAACCCCTAAAAGCTTGAGAGGACAAGTGGGAACATACCTTCAAACTAGAAAAAGAAGTTTAAAGCAAAGAATAAAGAACTAAACCAGGAAAGTGAGGGACTGAAGAGATAATAGAAACCAGATGATGGCAGAATAAACCTTCTTTCTCCACTACACTAGAAAGGTCAAATTGTCATATTTCAGTCAGTCAGCCTTGTCATTGTCATTGACCGTGACAAGACCGTGATAAGAACAGTTGTCACGGTCAATGACCGTGATAACCTTATAAAGTTATCACAGTCAAAGACCCTGACAGGTCCGTGATAATTCATTTAACATTAATGCCCTAGCACCTAATTTTTCCCACTGTTTTCTTTCCCCCTAATTTCTCTCTCTCTATAAGCGGTGGTGCTCTTTATCTCTCTACTTTTAGGTATGTTTCTCTCTCTCTCTCTCTCTCTCTCTCTCTCTCTCTCTCTTTCCATTGTGTATATGAATATGTGTGTATATGTACGTGTGTGTGTGTGTGCTCTGTGTGTGTGTGTGCTGTGTGTGGGGTTTAGGGGGCAGTGGTGTGTGTGCTATGTGTGTGTGTTGTTTGTGTGTGTGGGGGGGGGGGGGGGGCAGTGGGACTTGTCAAGGTCAAGGACCGTGACAAGTCTAATGAACTTATCACGATCAATGACCGTGACAAGTTCGTGACAACAAAAGTTGTCACCCCCAGACTTGTCACGGTCATTGACCTTGACAAGTTGGACTTGTCACGGTTAATAACCATGACAATCAAGCAGATTTGGTGTAGTGCTCTCTCTAGAATGACACTCATGAAATTTGAAACATTGATGGATTTTAAATGATGGAGATGCCAACCCTTGAAATACTATGGGTTGGCGATAAAAGATCACTTGCCATCAATGACATCACTACTAAAAATCCAACCGATGATGCAGGTCCACTGTACCTACTCGCGCATGCATAATGATTACTCTGACGTTATTCCAACTATTGGACATGTGTCTTCTCCATTCAAAAATCACTAAATTCAATTATCTTAGCACGGACCGAGGAGAAATTGGGATGACCAGATCTACTTCTACCAATCATAATTTATACTTTATCTATTCATTTTATCTAGTGTGACACCCTGCCTAATTAAATATCGGGTGATCAGGCCTTTATTAAATTAAAAACAGGATTACCATTTGGTTCATTCTTAGCACCACTATCGAAAAGTTCACCTAGTATTCCAAAAAGCTGGTGCCAAATTTTATCTTTTTAATTAACAACAACATGCGGAAACAATTAAAATCACTAGACCATTCACTCAGTAATAATAATCTGAACAAACCACCAGATAAATAACCGAAATAAAATGATACCGAATAAACCATCGGTTCCAAATCCATTATAAAAAGTCTAATTGAGATAAGTGAAATAACTGAGGGCAACACGCCCGAATAAAATACTGAACTGCACCCTACACTAGGAATGAATCAGCTGGAGCGATTATGTCCAAATCCTGCAAGCATCCACACGTGTTGTAGCTACGCATCCCTGGAATAGATCATCCTGCTTGGCGTTCCTGTGGCTGGACACCTAAAAAGGTTTTGGAAAAAGTTTTACAAGTACGGGTCAGAGCCCAAGTCCTTTTGAAAATATTTAGCAAGCATTTAAATTGTAATTTTAAATAAACAGTAATTAAATATACATGTTAGGTTGCGAACACTCCCTTGAGTTCCCCACCTCTCATCTATAGTGCGCACATAACGTTTGCTACCAAGCCCACCTAGTCATAATACCCAATCTAACTAAGTCTCAAGTATCTAACTAACCACCGAATAATCTGGCTCGACCGTACCGCCCATACAGTACGCTACAATCTACCCTTAATTACCATTAAGTCCTTGGTTAAGTTTCTGTTTAACCTACTCGTACCTCCCATACAGTACGATACCTAACAACTAATAATTAACATCACCCTTATTTTATTATTAATTCATGTTAACATTCCACACACGTTATTGTTCGCACCATACCATTAAGTTTCTCCACCCTAATTCTATCTCAGATACACGTTATCTATCTTTCCTACTATTTATACATTAGTAGGTTTAACATTGTTTAGATATACATTATCTCGTCCCCTACTACAACACATAAGTAGCTTACACATTATTTTAGATATACACCATCTAGTCTCACTGCTATAACCCATAAGTAGAATAAAATACTGTTTTAGATATGTGCTATCTATTCTCACTACTATTAAACATAAGTAGAATATTATATTGTTTTAGATATGCACTATCTATTCTCACTACTATTACACATAAGTAGAATAAAAGTAATGTTTTAGATATGCACTATATAATCTCACCACTATCACACATAAGTAGAATAGAACATATATATATAGACCGAAGTTTTTAATGAACCTATTAAGACATTAAAAAATACACCAATTAATTTTAATTCCTATGTTATAATTGGTCCGCGCCAGCAGCAATGAACACGCATGTCGATTGATCCCCACCCACCCCCACCCCCACCCCCACCACCATAAGGGCTGCCATACCTGCTGTCATGGTGGTGGTGGTGGTGGGGGTGAAGTGTAAAAAAATTATTCGATCGACACGCATGTCCGTTGCCGCTGGCGCGGACCAATACAACATAAGAATTAAAATTAATTGGGTTATTTTTAAATGTCTTAATAGGTTCGTTAAAAAGCTTGGTCTTTTGGTTCCCTTTTGAACCCCTCTGTGTGTGTGTGTGTGTGTGTATATATATATATATATATATATACGGTAAGGCTCTCCGACGGGCTAATTTAACGGGTTTAAATGACGAGCTAATGTCAGCCACACGATTTTGGGACCACTTTTATCTTTTTAGGACCACCTTTTGGGGACCACTTTGTCTTTTTATGCCTTTGTCTCTTTCTAATGTTTTTGGAATAGAAATTTCTACCCCGGTGATTTCTATGGTCTTTTAAGCTTATTTTAAAGCCTATTTAATCTGGAAGTCTAAGTGTAGAAGTTTCAGCGCTACTACTACTTCTCAAGCTTCTTCCGTCACTATCGTACTGGAATTCTGAATAGCGAGGATTGTCTATATAAATAGTTTTTTAGGGAGTCTAGAAATTGCAAGCGGTTTTGAAGGAAAATATTATAGTCTTAAATACCTTATACAGTATTGAGGTTTTATAAGTCTAGTTTCTCTATATATTTGATTAATAATATAAATGATATCGTCTTCTATAAATTTGTCTAAATCGTTATCACCGTAAGACGACAAAAATCTTCGATATGTTCTAGGGGCCCCTGTCTCTACGTTTCTAAGAAGAGGACGAATTCCTCCGGCTCTAATTAAAATCTTTTTGTTTCGGCTAACCTTTTTCGTCTAATATATTTTAAAACGTCTATACTATCTTCAAGTACTCTAGTATATTCTTGATACTTTTCAGGTCTTGATAGATCTTCTGCAAATTCTTCAGTTCTTAATTTTTGTCTAAAGAGATCACGAATTCCTTTTCTAATTAATTCTATTCTAGGTACTTCATGTACTAACTATTCTATGATTTGGTCTATATACTTATAGGTACCTCCTGTGTATGTTAAAGCAGATTCTATAAGTTCTTTGGCTGATGGGTTTGTAAGAGTCTAATCTTGGATTTCTCTAATTAAGTCTAAATTTGTTTGATTAACAAACGCTAAAAAGTATGTAGTGATTTGTAGGCTCGTGCAAATTTCTTTAAAACAATAATATGTAAGATAACTAAGGGTTTGGTTTGAGTTATACCTTCCTTCTGGTCTGTAATATTTTTATCTTCCTTTCTTCTTCTCTTCAACTTTGTTACTATTCTTCTCTGCTCTTGGCCTCCTGCAACTTCCTTTTTATGTGTTGCATATCAATCCACTATTTTGGCATTGTACCCGTTTCCTGCCTATAAGCCTCCACGCTTAACACCCACTTGGCTAACGGCTCACGGTAATCGGCACCTGACGGTGGTTCAATAGTATAACACCTTGTGTGCTACACTAGAGGTTTCACACAATAGTTCTTTATGAACGGAAAGTTGGAGACAATTTGGATAATAATAACAACTTAACATAAGAGATTTGGGAAAAGAAAATAACTTTTATTGCATAACATAAGTAATTACAACTCTCCCCATTCCCTTAACTATATGGGAATTACTCACTCATATACATATTACTTTCTAAGCTCACTCTCTCTAACATCTGATATCTCTTCTCCTATCTCTACCTTTCCTTTTATAGCATAAGGACAATTAAATATATAACTGGTAAGCGGTTACAAAAAGTGATCTAGTTGAAAGCAAACATACAATAATTAAAGGTCTACAACTTTGGTATTTTTTTCCTTTTTTAAAAAGCAGTCCTGGCGTCTTGCGATAATTGCGAACCTAATGTCTTTGTCTTCTTTAATCTGATGGCCCATGTGGGGTAGGAATCTTTTGCTTTAAGGAGAGTCTAAATTATCGCGTCTTCAGTCTTTGATAATTCACTGAGTAGGGTGGGGCCCTTCTCTGTTCCATCTTCGTCTTCTTCTGCCTTGTCTTTATCTTCGTCTGGTAGAGCATTATTGTTGAAGAATTCATTAATGAGGCCTACCACTCTAAGGCTGGCTGACAAAGTAATCTCCACCATTTTCTTATATTCTTTCTTGAGCTTACATTAAATGGCTCATCAGCCTGGATAATGAGGTCTTCTTTATGGTAAGTAGTGTACCATATGTCTTCGCTTATTAATAGTTCCATGATTTCTATCATCTCCATAGATTGGGAAATATGGAGTTTGGATTTATTAATGATTAAATCTTTACTCTCATCTTTGGTTAGAAGTTCCACATCTTCAAATGAATAATTAGAAAATCTAAAAAGTCTAAAACCTTCAACCTTCATTCCTATGCAAGAACTTGGAGCTATCTGGTATATCCTGGCAAACAGGGGAAGGAAGTCTTCTACCTTCCTGACATACTCATGGATAATATTTCCAAGAGCAATAGAGTCTTCTACAGTATTTATCTAGATGAGTCCAATGAACCCATAGTCTGCTAATGTGATTTGAGATATGTTTTCCTTTCCAAAAAGATAAATTTATGGAAATTTTTTGAAGAAACATCTAAACATTAAGGCATATCCATTAATTTTAGATAATAACATATTAAAATGTTCAATAATGTTATTAACATATTTTTAGTAGTCTTATGATATTGGGAGATTCTTATAAACAAAAGGCATAACAATCTTAGTCTTAAAAGTCTTTTTCTGATAACAAAAATTATCAGTTGGTCTAGTTTTGGAGGATTCTCCAAGAGTCTGATCATAAGTCCGAGTCTGAGGTCTAGGAACGGCAGTACCACAGAGTTGAGTGATTTCAAGTCTTTGAGTTCTAATGAATCTGGTAATAGCTACCAAATTGTGATTAAATTCTATCCACAGTCTATTCTTCACGTCCCACCATATAGCGTCTATAAGAGTATTTTCATCATTTGAAAATTCTCATCTAAATTTGATCAACTCTGGGTATCTTTGATCAGGTCTATATTGGGGGAAATGCATCTTCCCAATGAGTCTATTTTGATAAATAATCTCGTGTCTAGATTTTTCAGGAGGAACTAAGATGTCTACAAAGTTCTCTAGGATTGGTCTTTCTTGAGAGTCTTGAATATGGGTCTATCTTTGCGTTACACCAATATTTGGAATTACGCATCTAAGATAGTCTGTAACGTCTTCTTTGTTCAGTCTATTTATTCCAGAGGAACTCATGATGTCTATGTCTTCTATTTGCAACATGAAATATGAAATCATATTAGTGTTAGCAAACATTGGTTCTCTTGATATAATGCCTGGAATGGTATTTTTACTTCCCTTAATATGTACAATAGATAAGTCATAACCATTGAGCAATTGTTGCCATCTAATAAGTATATTAGTCCTTAATTTGGACAAGTCTAAATCTCTGAACTTTATTGCACAAGTAGAGTCAGTATACACTATAAAATGTTTAGGTCTAAGAAAAAGCATATATTTTTCTATTGCCCTTACTATAGCTAAAACTTATTTTTTATGGGCAGTGTATGTAAGGACACAAATTTCCAATTGAGTCCATGTATAGTGTTGGCTCAATTCCGGACAAAAACATTTATTCATAGGATAGTATGTAATTGTAATACTCTCAAGCCTACGAAGTGTTTATTGAAGACGTAGCGGCAAAGAGTATAAAGCCTCATCAAATATTTCAGTTTGCGTGCCTCGTTTCTACGTCATCAACTATAGTTCCATGCTCCCAAGGTATGAATGCAATTATATATATATAGGAGTTTGGAACAAAGTTTATTGGGTGTTAGGTTTAATAAAAACTGTGTTTTATTTTCAGAAAAATTTAATTAGAACTTTAAAATTAAGTATATAAAGTTTATGGGCCAAAATCGAATTTTATAAAATTTCTGGAAGTCGTTCGATATGTCGTTCGAACGAGTTTTTCGTTCGAACCAGATGTCGTTCGAACGAGTTTGCCAACGAGTTCCCACCAAGGTATACTGGTCCGTCGTTCGAAATGTCGTTCAAACGAGATTGTTCATTCTAACGAGATTTCCAACGAGTCCAATCTGGAACGTCGTTAGAAGTCTCGTTCAAACGAGATTTCGTTCGAACGAAATGTCTTTCGAACGAGATGCCAGGCGGGAACAGTTTTTTTGGCAGTTTTTCACCCACTTCCCCACTTTGTTTTTAACTAACTTTTTCAGACTTTATCATGTGCGGGAAGGACATTTTCCTACTTAGCTTTTCCATAATTATTTCTATTCTATCTCATCTCTTAGAGAGGGTTTTGAGAGCAAAATTGGTTTAGGAAAATGTTCATGTTTTGAGTGTAATTTTTTCAAAGAGAAAATGATTCATCACTCTAGTTTACACCCAAATTAGTGTTTATCCAAGTTCTTATATACATATCAATTGCTTGGAGTTTGGCACCGGTTTTCTGTACACCGAATTGAAGAGAAGTTTGTTTTAGTTTTACCCGTTTGGAGAAAGGCTTCATTTTCGGGTGACGGTGACCGTATAAAGTCCTGTCGGTGGATTCCGAGACTGCGGTGGTGTTCTAAGGTTATTCTCTAGGAAGAGGTGTCTACAAGAAGAAGAATCGAGGCTTGAGAGGGATCGAGTCGTGTGTTGTAAGTCTTTTTCTTTGTACTTGTAATTCCGTATCTAGTGAATTTGTGGCTAGGGCCGTCTGAGTTTTTTTTCCCGTCTTGGGTTTTTCCTCGTACATCGCGGCGTACTGTGATATTGTTTAATTTTATCTTGCTATATCACCTAGATGCATGGTTAGAACTAAAAGATTAAATTAGTTCAAAATCAAAATCTATTTAATTTGGTGCAAATTTAATGTTTGGGTATGTTCAATTTAATTCAAGTGCAAAATTACTTTATCTAGATAACATGCAAGTTCAACTTGAATTGGATTAATGTGTGTTTAAGTCGAAATGAAAATTGTGTGTGTAGTTTTAATTTCACTTTTAGTTTAGTTTTATTTTTTTATAAGTTGGTTTGTTCTCTTTAAGAAAAGAAAATTTTAAATAACTTTTGGAAAATTAAAATTTGAAACATTTCATTATATTTGAATTTAAAAATTGGGGGCTTCCGCACTTTCAGTGTATCTTGTTTCTGGATCTGTAAAGGTTCCAAAACTGTATTTACAAAGTTTTTTATTTTTTGTCAGATGATCAATGGCAAAGTATACTGCTCCCCATTATTTACCAGAGGCATCTATTTCTACTATAAACTGGTCTTCTGCATTGGGCAGAGTAAGTAAAGGGATATTCTTGACTGCATCTTTGATCTGTCTTATGACTTCAAAATCATGTTTAATCCAATAAAAAGGATTAGTTTTGTCGGTTCCTTTTAATTTGGTAGTTAAACTTTGTCTTTTTGAAGCAAGGTCTTTAATAAAGTCTGAAGCACAATTAAGCAATCTTAAAAATGACTGTAATTATTTTCTATCGTTAAGTTGGTCTGGAAATTTAAGAATCTTTTTAGTTCTGTGTTCTACCAAGGATATTTTTCCTTGATTTATATGCATTCCCACAAAATCTATTTTGTTCTGAAACAATTGCATTTTCCTTTCGAAAATGATAATACCATGTTTATCTAATTCTAAAATAATCTTTTTAAGATGATCTACATGCTCTATCTCAGTCTTACTGGCTACGAGAATGTCTTCTATATAAATAAGACAAAATTTTGAATATGGTCTAAATATATTATTCATTCTTCTTTGGAATACTTGAGGAGCATTCAAGTACCCAAATGACATTACTATCCATTCATATTTTCCTTGAGGCACACTAAAGGCTGTCCAAGTAATACTGTCTAGATGCATCTTAATTTACCAAAAGCCTGATTTGCAATCAAACTTGCTGAATATAATTCTATCTTCAATCAAATTGATTAAATTATTCTTGTCTGATATCTCATAAGAATTAAATTCATAATTCTTATTAAGTTGTCTATAATCTATGACCATACTTCTTTTTCCTCTTTTTCGTTCAGATTCATTTTGAACATATAAGGCCAGGTTATTATGTCTACTTTTACTTTCTCTAATAATGCCTAACTTAATCATTTCGTCTATGTCTTTTTTGAATTCTTCCCTGTCTTCTTGTGAATATCCTTTCTTATAGGTTCCAACATTAATAGTGGCGTCTGGGTTAATAGGGATAATTTCACAATAACTTTGCTCTTTATCCCACTTAGCAATGGAATTTTCTCCTAAATTAGGCTCTGCTAATTGCCTAATCTTTTCTTTTTCTACTCCTATATCCATTTTCTTTTGTTTGGATACAGCTTGAACCTGTAATAAGATTGGATGGCTTGATCTAAAATGTCTTATTGTATAAGCGCAATTTTCTTATAACACTTTTGGTTTAGATACTTACATTCTTTCTGTAAGGGATTAGTGATTTCTAAGGCTTCTTGTTGGTTTGAGGTTCTAGGTCCATCATGCTCAGCTGAAGAACTCTGATGTTTTATTGGTCTATAATTGGGTTTGACGTGCATAAGGTCAAAGGCGATCTTGTGATCTCTTAAAGGGGCTTTAATAATAAATTCCTCTTTATCACTAATTAATATCTTATTGTTATTCTGAGTATAAGGATGATTTTTACTAATAAAGTCTTGTCCTAAAATAATGTTTCCTGTGAAACTAGGATGATGATCCATTATCCAAAACTAATGATTTACAGTTTTGTTAGTCTGATTTCCTAATTTAAAATAAATAGGAATAGTCTTAAAGTGTAAGGATGGTTCTCCATTAGATACCTTACCATTGATCTCCTTCTTACTATCTAGAAAATATTCTTCAAGGAAGGCATTAGCCTTACAAATACTCTGAGAGCATCCTATATCTATAAAAGCTGTAAGTCTTTTAGGATAGTCTTTGTGTTGCACGAATAACTCTACAAAAAAAGCATGTGGTTTAGTTGATATTGCTAAATTATTCTTTTCTAGAATAGATATTCCTTTTGACGTTTATCTATAAAATCTAAGGACGTTAGGTCTTCTGTGCTACTATCAGAACAATTTTCTTCTAAGTCATATGAAATTCCCTTTCCTTTTAAGTCTTCATTTTCTTGCAATCTTTTAGCTATATTTCTATCAATATATAGATAATATGTTTTAATATCTAGGTCTATTTGAGCGTCATACTCGCTAGTATAAATTGTTATAAATCTAATTCTCCAACAGTTTTCATGGTCGTGTAATTAAAAATTGACACAAACCATAAATAATTCTGTTTGTATGGTCTCAAAGGATTCTACACATCTAAATTATTTCTTGCTACATTTTATTTCAAATGTGCAATAACGTCTTTCATCAAAGTAACATCTAGGTATATATGTTAGTAACTCAGGATTACTAATTGTTCATCTTTTCTTTAAAAAGGGGCTCAATATACATTTATACCAAGCTTCTTCAAAGTCTATATATTCATCATCTAAATCGTCTTGATTAGCTTGCATCATATATAAATCTAAAGTATCCTGAGAGTCTTCATACTCATCAGTATCACTATTATAGTCTTCCGAATCACTATCTGTATATGCACCATAGATACTAGTATTATCATCATCTTCCATGTCTGATATTTATATAGCATATAGAATGTCTAATTCTTCTTGATCTGCATAGTCTACTATTGTATTAATTATCTTAATACCTTCCTTATCTTTCTTATTAGGGCAGTCTTTGGCAAAGTGTCCTTCTTTGCCGTAAGACCAACATTATTTGATGGAAGTCTTAGATTGAGATACTTATTTTTCTTTCCTATAATTAGGAACCTTCTTATACTTACTAGTGTTCTTCTTAAAATATCTTCTATAGTTAAATCTATTTTTCTTAGTCTTAGAGTTCTTTTCTCTAAAGGTAGTAGATGGTCTAAATCTATATTTCTTTGGAAATCCTAAATGTCTAGTCTTAAACTTCCTATGTTTCCATTCTAATTTCTTTTTGAAATTCTTTGGTTCACTACCACATCCCCATCGGATTGGGGCGATGTCTGATGATGCTGAAAATAGCACCACCGGGTCCAGGTGTTTGTAAGCTCAAGCTAGTGACAACAATGGCAGCACAAGAGTAAACTAAATAGAAGAGATTGAGGTGAGGAGAATAGGATGAACACTGATATGTAAGTGGTTCAGCCTAAATTGGCCTACGTCCACTGTGTGTGCGTGTATAACCTCACTGTAATATGGCACTAATGGCCATGGATACAATCTCTCAAACTTTCTCTCTCTACTGTATATTTAGACAGAGTTTCAGCTAGGGTTGTAAAAATCCGGTCCCCTTGACATTGTAGAAGATGATCTCTATATATAGCCCCTTGGGGGTGTCATATACCCCCCATGCATGTAATAGGCATATGTGTGTTAGCCTCACCAATAGAGGTGAGCCACCTGTCACTGTCACATGTAAGGAATGATGATGAAATATTCTTCCCATGTGTGGAGAATAATCTTGTTACAACTTATTTGTGCCCACGTGTCCTCGTCCAGATGTCAATAGATGCTTGGTTGCCACATTGGTACATGAACTCGGCCACGTTGAGGCCGAGCTATGAAGGATTGACACTCACTCGATTCGAGATGAACCATGGGATGGCTTGGCCTGCCCCTAGCCGAGACAGTTTGCTGAGTCGGATTGATTGAGGCCGAGGTTAGGCTGATTCCATGCTGAAGATTATTAAGGCCTTCTGTCACCTCGGCCTAGACTAGGTCGAGGTTGCCATACCCAGTTATACGAGGATATTATTGATGCATGTGATGCGCGTAGTGCCTATAGGAAATGTAGGTGCTAGTTTCGGCCTAGGCCGACCTTACTGAGGCCGAGGGCTGATATTGCGGGACCACAGATTATCCAGGGTCTTTCAACATCTCGGCTGTCACCTCGGCCGAGGTTGGTGTCTCTAGGCTGAGGTCACACTTGGGGCATATCAATCACCCTCAACCCCTAGTTACATACGAGGGAAGGTGACTAGGGGATAAGCACGCATCCGAGGTCTGTCTTCTTTCGAACGAATACTGGATTGACACTTGTCCAATGTTGGAGCATGCTTGCTTGATAGGCGTGTACTGTCAGCCGCCCTTTGGGGTTCCCAAGGCAATGATGGGCCTTGGGAAAAGCGCCCAACTATTTAAGGGTTTTCGAAACCCTTTCCCTCATTCTTCTTCACTTTCTCTTTCCTGTAAACCTTGTTCTTACGATTTCTCTCTCTAAGGCACCTCAGTCAAGGCTCTCCTGCTGCTCGATTCACCATTTCTCGTGAGTTTCCTGCATTTGCCCTCATCGTCCCATTTCCAGGTATCTCTCTTCCTTCATTTTCCTTGTTTTTTGCCTTTGGCCTGCATTTTCTGGTGAGGTTCTTAGTTTTTCGGTGATCACCATATTTTCAGGCGATTGTATTTCCTTTAAACTGTTAATGTTTGATCTTTAAATTCCCTCGCTTTAGAAACCAATCATGTTTATGTTTTTTAGGAGTTTTTTAAGTCTAGGGTCGGACTCTGATGCTTAGACCCCTATATCAGCTTCTTGAGGAGTTCTCCTCCCTTAGGGATAAGACCTTAGCGAAGATTAGACAAATAGAAAGAGCAAAGGAAGAGGCTCGTAGGTCACAGCAATTTCCAACTAGACCCATCTTTCCCCCACCTCTGAGGGTGATATATCCTGATCCCCCGGAGAACTTCTATCAGATAGAGGTCCCTGCTGACCCTGCGCCGATGTCTGAATCTGAATCTTCTACTTCAGATCCCATGTCCGTGGATTCCTTTCAGGAGGCCATGGACTTCACACCTCAGGAAGGTCAGGCCCCTGATCAAGCCGAGGTCTCAAGTCGAGCCTCATCTCAAAATGGTTCAAGCACTTCAGCCTCTTCTTCAGAGGTTGAAATAGTTGAGCCGAGTGTGGCCGTGCCTCCCATTCTTGATGCCATCCCTCTGTCGGCCATCACAAGGGCAGAGTTTTCTCAGAGGTTCGCTGGTAACCCATCTACATCTGCTCTGGCCGACGTTGAGCTTGATGACGATGAAGATGCTGAAAGCGATGTCGACGTCTCTGAGGTGGCCGAGATCGAGAGCACGATAACTGAGGTGGATCTTCTCTGCTTCAAATATTTGTACTCCATTAGTCCTTCCGTTAAACTAAGGAGACTTATGAGGCAAGAGAGGGCCTATCATGGTCGGGATGGAGAAATATGCCTGTACGAGCAGATGTTTAAGTTAGGGTTTCGCCTTCCCATTCACCCTATCATAAAATCCATTCTCTCTTACATCAACTTGGCCCCCTCTCAGCTATCCCCCAATGCTTGGAGAGTCATCATTGGGTCTATTATCCTGTGGAGGGAAGTCCACCATTCTGACCTCCCAGTCCAAGTTTTCGTTGGTTGTTATGTGCCAACCTCGGCCAAAAACCATCCGAGCTACTATCACTTTGTGGCTCGGAGGCCTGAGAAGAAAATGCTCCAGGTGACTCAGACCTCTAACCATAATTGGAAACCCCGCTACTTTTTTGCTTCTGGATCATGGGAATTTGGCCCATGTGTTCCCTCCTCCATACTTGAGCCGAGGATACCCCTCAAATGGGGCAAGGTATCCATGTCTGCCAGGGCCGACCCTGGTCTAAGTCCTCAGAATATTCAAAAAGTGCAAGCGCTACAAGATCAAGGGGCACATGGCCTTTTTGTTAAGTTCGAACATCTGCTGACCCCTCATTATCTCTCGGGGACGAGCCTAGGTGGAAGTCCCCTTGTTGACTTTGGTATGTTTAACCTCTGAACTCGTTCCATCACTCTAAGTTCGAACATACTCTTTGTTAAGTTTAACCTCTGAACTCGTTCATACTTGATCTCTAACCCTTATCTTTTTCTCTCTGCAGAGTGACCACAGGGGATTTCAGACGAATTGTGGGAGATGGCTGCTCCAAGCTTAGCGAGACTTACGAAAAAGGCCAGTCTAAATGATCCTCCCCCATCCCCCTCTGCATCCAAATCTCAAGCCTCGAAGAAGAGGGCCCCAGGGGCCCATATCTCTGAGGATCAGAGGCCGACCACGAGACAGAAAAAGACCTCTGATGCTGCGATTCCAATCTCCTCGGCCGACGCCTTATCGACCCACCTGGACTAGCTGAAGTTGTCTGACAGCATTGTCGGCCACAGCCTACAAGCCCTTGACGCCATCGGCTCTGCACTGACCGAGGCAGACAAGCGCTTTTTTAGGTCCTTGGATACATAGTTGCTGGTGGAGTTCGACCTTCACAGAGCCGTGCAGGTATGACTTAATCTCTTTCAAAATTTCTTTCAAGTGTACCCTCTGATTTTTCTTTAGCTTAACCTTTTTATCAAATGTGCAGGGAGTGGGTGCCATGCACCATCTGTCGAATTGGACCCTGAGGAAATTGCCCCTCATCCAAAAGGGGCAGGAGGCTGAGAAGGTTCAGAGTGATCTCAATGCTGAGGTCGACCGCCTGAAGTCAGAGCTACAGAAATCTGAAAATAAGGTCAAGGGATTGGAGAAAGACATGTCTCTGCTTGTCAAGGACCATGCCAAAGCCCCGAAGGCCAAAGATGACGTTCTGCAGCAGAAGGTCAGCTCGGCGGTAAAGGCTGCTCTTGAGGATGCTTCACCCAAAATAATCTCTGACTACAAAGACTCGGACGAGTTCATGGGTTTTGGTTTTGAATACCTTGAAAAAGGTATCAAGGCCACTGCCAAATGGGCTGAAGTCCGGGAGAAGGAGGTCGGCAATTTAAAGGCCTCTGACTTTGTAGTTCTGGGCTTTGCAGACCCTCAATTTGCTCAGGCGCTTCAGGAGGTGGAGGACGAGGCTACTGCTCCTGTTGAAACTGTGACTCTAGGAGGGAATGAGGTTGGAGGAGCAGACCAAGTTGATGACGTGGCCGAGGTGACCAATGCTGGTCAAACCGATCAGGCCAAGACTGTTAATAACCCCCCCCCCCCCAAAACCCTTAGGATTTATAACTCGTAGTTTGACTCTGTAATAACTTGTAACTTTGTACTTTTGCATTAAAGGAATGTTTGTTACTTCTGCTGATTTCAGCCTCTGAATGTTATATGATATCTTTATTTTTCTGAATGCTATGTGATCTCTTTTGCTATTTTGGAATGTTTTTTTTTATACTTAGTTAATGATTCTGACCTCGGACCTCTTCACCACCGAGTGGTGTCCTGAGGGTCCGAGGTCATCACCTCTGATGTTATCCTCATAATTAATCTCACCAATTTAATGATGTTAAGGGTATGAGGTCATCTCTATGGTGTCTGACCTCGGACCTCTTCACCACCGAGTGGTGTCCTGAGGGTCTGAGGTCATCACCTCTGATGTTATCCCCATAATTAATCTCACCAATTTAATGATGTTAAGGGTCTGAGGTCATCTCTATGGTGTCTGACCTCGGACCTCTTCACCATCGAGTAGTGTCCTGAGGGTCTGAGGTCATCACCTCTGATGTTATCCCCATAATTAATCTCACCAATTTAATGATGTTAAGGGTCTGAGGTCATCTCTATGGTGTCTGAGCTCAGACCTCTTCACCACCGAGTGGTGTCTTGAGGGTCTGAGGTCATCACCTCTGATGTTATCCCCATAATTAATCTCACCAATTTAATTATGTTAAGGGTCTGAGGTCATCTCTATGGTGTCTGAGCTCAGACCTCTTCACCGCCGAGTGGTGTCCTGAGGGTCTGAGGTCATCACCGAAAGATGTTATCCCCATAATTAATCTCACCAATTTAATGATGTTAAGGGTGTGAGGTCATCTCTATGATGTCTGAGCTCAGACCTCTTCACCACCGAGTGGTGTCCTGAGGGTCTGAGGTCATCAGCTCTAATGTTATCCCCATAATTAATCTCACCAATTTAATGATGTTAAGGGTCTGAGGTCATCTCTATGGTGTCTGACCTCGGACCTCTTCATCATCGAGTGGTGTCCTGAGGGTCTGAGGTCATCACCTCTGATGTTATCCCCATAATTAATCTCACCAATTTAATGATGTTAAGGGTCTGAGGTCATCTCTATGGTGTCTGAGCTCAGACCTCTTCACCACCGAGTGGTGTCCTGAGGGTCTGAGGTCATCACCTCTGATGTTATCCCCATAATTAATCTCACTAATTTAATGATGTTAAGGGTCCGAGGTCACCTCTATGGTGTCTGACCTCGGACCTATTCACCACCGAGTGGTGTCCTGAGGGTCTGAGGTCATCACCTCTGATGTTATCCCCATAATTAATCTCACCAATTTAATGATGTTAAGGGTCTGAGGTCATCTCTATGGTGTCTGAGTTCAGACCTCTTCACCACCGAGTGGTGTCCTGAGGGTCTGAGGTCATCACCTCTGATGTTATCCCCATAATTAATCTGACTAATTTAATGATGTTAAGGGTTTGAGGTCATCTCTATGGTGTCTGAGCTCAGACCTCTTCACCATCGAGTGGTGTCCTGAGGGTCTGAGGTCATCACCTCTTATGTTATCCCCATAATTAATCTCACTAATTTAATGATGTTAAAGGTCTGAGGTCATCTCTATGGTGTCTGATCTCAGACCTCTTCACCACCGAGTGGTTGCCTGAGGGTCTGAGGTCATCACCGAAGGATGTTATCCCCATAACCTCTGATATAAGAATGAAGTAAGAGCTGTCATAGGAACTGATCTTTTATTAATAACCTCTTCATAACAAGATGGTATATTTACAAACTGTATGGAACATCATATGTAATACTTCTTCAGGTGATCATCATTCCATGGGTTAGCAAAGGGTTCCCCTTCTAGGTTTTCTAGCCTGTAGGTGCCAGGCACAACTTCTTCTGTCACCTTGTAGGGCCCATGCCAGTTTGGGTGGAGCTTGTTTGCCGTTTGTAGGGTCTTTTTCAGCACTAGGTCTCCCACTGCAATGGGTATTGACTTCACCCTCTGGTTGTAGAATTTATCTGCCCTCTGTTGGTAGGCTGCTTATCTGACCTCAGCGTATTCTCTTCTTTCTTCAATCAGATCTAAGTCTAATCTCCTTTCTTCCCCATTTTTATTCGGGTCATAGGTCTGAACCCTATGAATCGGAAGTCCTACCTCAGTAGGTATGACGGCCTCTGAACCATATGCTAGCATGAACGGGGTTTCTCCTGTAGGTGTTCTAGCCGTTGTTCTATAGGCTTATAGCACAGCGTAGACCTCTTCCGTCCATCTTCCTTTCGCATCTTCTAACCTCTTCTTGACTCCAGTAAGGATTGTTCTGTTTGTAACCTCGGTCTGACCGTTCGCCTGAGGTCGGCCAGGAGATGAGAAGAATTTATTTATCCCAACTCTTAGGTAGTACTTTTCTAAAGAGGAGTTCTTGAACTGAGTCCCGTTGTCTGAGATGAGTGTGTTTGGGAGGCCGTATCTGCATATGATGTTCCTCCAGATGAACTGGAAGGTCTTCTGTTCTGTGATCGTCACCATCGGCTCCGCCTCCACCCATTTTGAGAAATAATCGATGGCCACTATCAAGAATCTATAATTGTTAGCAGCTCTTGGTAGGGGTCCTACTAAGTCGATCCCCCATACCGCAAATGGCCATGGAGAGGTGATTGGAGTCATAGGCTGATGAGGTTGGTGAGGGACGGCTGCGTATCTTTGACATTTATCACATCTCTTCACGTAGGCTGCAGCGTCCTTGGACAAGGTCGGCCACCAATACCCCTGTGTGATGATTCTTTTTGCCAAGGGTCTTCCTCCTATGTGTCTACAGCAAGAACCTTCATGAATATCTTGTAAGACTCGGGGAACCTCCGTGGGATGTACACATCTGAGAAGGGGCAAAAGGAACCCCTTTTTGTACAAGATGTCTCCTATCACTGTGAACTTGGCAGCCCTATACCTCATTTTTTTCCTCCCCAATTTGGACTCGGGTAGCTCTCCCTCTCTAATATATCTGATGAGAGGGTCCATCCATGAGCCCCCAGGGTTCAAATTGTGACAAGGGTTGCACACCTCGTCTTCCTCGATAGTTGCCTTTTCTAAGACCTCGATCGGAACAATCCTTCTAACATCTGTTTTCATTGCCGATGCGAGCCTTGCCAATGTGTCTGCGTGGCTGTTATTCTGTCGGGGCACTCTCCTCAGTTTTGCCTCTTCAAAATATTCCAACATTTTTCTCACTTTCTTCAAGTACTTAGCCATCCTTTCATGTTTTGCCTCATAGACTCCTAGTATTTGATTGACAACTAACCTTGAGTTGCTGTGAAGTAGGAGTCACTTTACGCGAAGAATTTTCGCCAGTGAGAGACCTGCCATCATGGGTTCATATTTGGACTCGTTGTTTGAGGCCTGGAAGTTGAATCTTAGGGCGTATTCAATGTTGGTACCATCCGGAGCTAAGAGTATCAGCCCTGCACCGCTTCCACTATCGCAGGAAGAGCCATCAACGAAGAGGCACCAGATGTCTGTATCCGATGAGAATCTTCCCTCTTCCATGACCCCTTTTTTTAAGAGGTACCGATCCTCTTCGTTTTCTTCAACTCTTCCCTGGGCCTTGCCTGAGGTAACCTCTTCTTTATCTCGGAAGACGTCGGGTGTCGTCTCTTCTAAATTTTGGAAGACACTATGGTTTGTCTCTTTATCCTCCCCCAAGCCATTCTCTGTCTCGGCCTCCTCCCAGGTGAACTCTGCAACGAAGTCTTCTAGGGCCTGCCCTTTGATGGTTGTCCTAGGCTGGTAGGTCAGATCATACTCCCATAACTCGATGGCCCAGGTCATCAACCTTCTAGACTTCTCAGGTTTGTGCAATACCTGTCTTAGAGGGGAGTCAGTGAGGACTGTCATGGAGTGATCTTAGAAGTAAGGCTTCATTTTCCTCGAGGCGTGTATCAAGGCATATGCCAACTTTTCCATGCGTGGATAATTTTACTCAGCCCCTTGGAGGGCTTTACTGTTGAAATACAAAGGCCTTTGGATCCCATCGTCTTTCCTTATTATAGCCGCACTGATGCCTGACTCAGAGACTGCCAAGTATACATACAGCTTCTCTCCTGCGATAGGTCGGGATAACAATAAGGGCGATCCCAAGTAAGACTTAAGCTAGTTGAAGGCCTTTTCGCACTCTTCATCCCATTAGAAGGCCTTTCTCAGAATTTTAAAGAATGGAAGACACTTATCCATTGCCCTAGAGACAAATCTGTTAAGCGCTGCTACTCTTCCTGTAAGTCTTTGGACATCCTTGATACTCTTAATAGTCTTTATGTCAAGCAACGCCTTGATTTTATCAGGATTCGCTTCGATCCCTCTTTGGTTCACGATAAATCCTAGGAATTTCCCAGCTCCTACTCCGAAGACACATTTTGCCGGATTGAGCTTCATTATATATGAGTCCATAACATCGAAGGTCATCTCAAGGTCTGCTACGTGAGTGCAAGCTTTCAAACTTTTCGTTAGCATATCATCTACATACACCTACATAGTTTTACCTATTTTCTCTCCGAAAATCTTATTTACAAGACGTTGGTACGTTGCCCCTGCATTTTTCAGACCGAAGGGCATTACCTTGTAGCAGTAGGTACCTTTGTTGGTAATGAAGGCAGTCTTCTCAGAGTCTTCAGTGTCCATGAAGATTTGGTTATAGCCTGAATACGCATCCATGAAGCTCATGAGCTCATGTCCTGCTGTGGTATCCACCATTTGATCTATCCGAGGTAAGGGATAGCTGTCTTTTAGACAAGAGCTGTTCAGGTCTGTGAAATCGACACACATTCTCCATTTCCCATTGGCCTTGGGCACGATGACAGCATTTGATAGCCACTCCGGATATGTGACTTCTCTTATGAACTCAGCCTCTTCTAATTTTTTGACCTCTTCCCGGATGACGTCATATTTTTCCCTAGAGTAGACTCTTCATCTCTGCTTAAGAGGCTTGGCATCTTTGTTTACGTTGAGCTTGTGACTCATCACTGTAGGATCGATGCCAGGCATGTCAGCGTGGCTCCACGCAAAGACACTCTGTCTCCTCCTGAGGAAGTTTATCAGCTCTTCCTTGACTTTCGAATTAAGGGCTTTTCCGGCCTGGACGGTGTTTTTCGGTTCGTCCTTGTTGAGGACGATGGATTCTACCTCTTTCGCGGCCTCTCCCTTCTTCAACTTCGTCTCATCTCTCGGATCAAGAGTATCAATGCTATAAGTGGTGGTGGCCCTCTTATGGGCCTCTCTCTCCTCGGTCGAGTTGAAGTAACATTCTTGCGCTGTGGTCTGGTCACCTTGCACTTCCCCTACCCCATAGGGGGTCGAGAATTTTAGCATCTGGTGGACCGTCAATGGCATAGCCTCGAACTCTTTAAGGGCCACTCTTCCTATGATGAGGTTATAGGCCGAGAAGACAGTTTCGTCCATCACGAAGAAATTAATTTTCTTAGTCAACCTCTTAGGCCATTCATCACCCATCCGTACATCCATCTCATACATGCCTAAGGGGTGAACCTTTTCTCCACTGAAGCCTATCAGTGGGTAGTGGTATGGCACTAATCTTTCTCTACTAAGGCCCAGGCTCTTGAAGCAGGGCCAGAACATCACATCTGCCGAGCTTCCCCCATCTACCAGTATCTTCTGCACCTCACATATGTGCACCCTTGTTGTTATGACCAATGGGTCATCATGGGGGGCTAAGATACCTCTGAAGTCAAGTCTGGAGAAACCAACCACGAGGGTGTTCATATCCACCTTCTTTCTCTTCTGTGCTGAATCGAAAGATGTCAGGTTCACAACTTCAGGTTTGATCACTGACTTGGCCTCTGCTACGTGAGTCTTCCTATCAGCTACTTCAGAGCCACCTCCTGCAAATCCCCTGCATATGGTGTTGACACCAAATGAGATCATACCCACCCTGTTCACCGGGGTGTTGTCATCTCTCAGAGGAAGATCCGGATCGTCTTCATCATCTTCTTCTGAATCATCGTGTCTTCGGGTCGGGGCGTTGTCATGGCATTTATCATTTCTTCTTTTCTTAGGGTCATCTCTTCCTCCCTTGGGAGCCTTACCGTCCACGTATTTCCTCAATTTTCCCGATTTCAGCATCTTTTCGATCTCATCTTTTAAAGCGAAGCATCTATCTGTGACGTGCCCATGATCCTGGTGAAACTCACACCATAGGTTTTTGTTCCTCTTATGTGGTGGGGCCTTCATCTTTTCTGGCCACCTCAGGGTTCTATCATTCTTAATCTCATTGAGGATGTGCTCACAGCTCACAGTCAAAGGAGTATATTGAGCGAACTTGTCATCGCCCGACCTCTTCTTCCTATCTCTCTTCTTTTGGGACTTCCCACTACTATTACCGCAGTTTTCATCCTCGTACTTGGCAGCCATTGCCTCTTCCGCATTCATTACTTTTCCAGCGGTTTCCAGGAGTTTCGCCATAGACCTTGGGGGGTTTTCTGCCAGCTTCCATAGCAGCTTCCCTTTCTGTAGTCCTCCGATGAGGGCGGTCATGGCTATAATCTCTTTATAGTCCTCAACCTCCAACTTCTCCTTATTGAACCTGGTAATATAGTCCCTTAAGCTCTCACTCTTACCCTGCTTGACATACAGCAGGTGAGTGGTCTTCTTTTTGGGTCTCATCCCAAAGCAAAAGTTATGGATGAACCGTTCTGCCAAGTCTTTGAAATTCTCAATAGAATTTTTCGGAAGGGAGGTAAACCAGCTGTGTGCTGCTCCGGTCAGGGTTCCAGAGAAGGCCCTGCACTTCATCTCATCAGGAATAGAGTAAATATCTATTACCGACTGGTACATCTCTATGTGATGTACTGGGTTGGTGCTGCCGTCATACTTGGGAGACACCACAGGAGGCTTGAACTTAGCTGGGGTTGGGTAGTTTACTATCTTAGACACAAATGGTGAGCCCTCTGAGTAGCCCCTTTGCAATGGGTCTTTACTTTTAATGTGGTCTCCTATCTTCTCTTCGAGGCGCTGGAAGTAGTCGTTCCATGGTCTTCCGCCCTCGACCTGGCCGAGGTTATCCCCAGCCACTTCGATGGGGTGAACTGAGGGTTCTCCCGCTGTGACGCAGCGTTGGCTATTGACCTCTTCCTGTTCCTCGGCTCTCCCGTCACAGGGTCGGCCCCGGTTAGGCCGACCCATTCTGTCCCCTCTTTGCGAGCCGGTAACACTCCTGGACCTGGATAATCTGTGTCTCAGGTCATTCATTGGACCCAACCTTTCAAAGGCTGATCCTCTGCTCAGCCGATCGAAAGCTGACCCTCTCTTCTGAGCCTCTTCATCTCTTCAGTCGGCACACCTCTGACTCTGCCGAAGAGGTCATATCGTATTATTCGACACCTCATATGGCTCCCAACAGTCTTTCGGGGCCTCATCAGCCTCTATATCATCATACCTGTCCTCCGAGCAAGGGTTTCCTTGCCTCCCCATGTGTAAGCGCCTGGGGTCAGTAACGTCCCTTCTCCGCTGGGGCACAGGTTGATCCTTCATGGGTGCCTGGGATGGTCCCCTGGCATTTGGATGGGGCTGCACAGCCGCCGGGGTGATCATGTCCGGTGAGACTCCTGGTGGCCTCATCATGGTCTGGCTGAGCTGTTCGAATTGCTCCTTCATTGCCTGTTGTGTTGCAGCTAGATATTTTAAGGCAGCAGCCACTTCCGCCATTTTGGACTGAGGCGGCGCCTGGCTAGAACTAGGCCCTCCTCCTGGCGGCGGAAGAGGCGGCGGTAATTCGGGTGCCATGTATTAGTCAATAAAGGGTGGTAAGTGAGCTCAGTACCTTACAGGACCTCTTTCAATGGTGAAACAGTCCCACACAATGGGTTATGCCTGGTTCACCACCAGAGTCTCCGGTGAGGTTAAGCTGAAGAGGAGGAAGGGATAGCTTCTCGTTCCCACAGACGGCGCCAAAATGATGATGCTGAAAATAGCACCACCGAGTCCAGGTGTTTGTAAGCTCAAGCTAGTGACAATAATGGCAGCACAAGAGTAAACTAAATAGAAGAGATTGAGGTGAGGAGAAGAGGATGAACACTGATATGTAAGTGGTTCAGCCTAAATTGGCCTACGTCCACTTTGTGTGCGTGTATAACCTCACTGTAATAGGGCACTAATGGCCATGGATACAATCTCTCAAACTTTCTCTCTCTACTGTATATTTAGACAGAGTTTCATCTAGGGTTATAAAAATTCGGTCCCCTTGACATTATAGAAGATGATCTCTATATATAGCCCCTTGGGGGTGTCATATACCCCCCATGCATGTAATAGGCATGTGTGTGTTAGCCTCACCAATAGAGGTGAGCCACCTGTCACTGTCACATGTAAGGAATGATGATGAAATATTCTCCCCATGTGTGGAGAATAATCTTGTTATAACTGATTTGTGCCCACGTGTCCTCATCCAGATGTCAATAGATGCTTGGTTGCCACATTGGTACATGACCTCATCCAGATGTCAATAGATATTTCTTTGGAAATCCTAAATGTCTAGTCTTAAACTTCCTATGTTTCCATTCTAATTTCTATTTGAAATTCTTTGGTTCACTACCACATCCCCATCGGATTGGGACGATGTCTCTTTCGTCTTTGATTGGAGGGATCTGCTTGAAAGTTTCTTCAATTAACTTTCCTTGAGTTATATCACGTCTCTTAGATATGATATAGTCTTTGGCAATGTTAATTCTTTCACCAAAAGAGTTATTCTTAACCTGTGTAACTCCTGGCCAATTCCTACATTCATTAATTGGGATTTGTCCTATGGCTGGTATCTTCCTAAAGTATTCATAATTTAAGGTCTTTCCAAATTCTTTAATTTGGTAGTATAGCTGCTCATAATTATTGCTATATTCATTAATCTTATCTAGTTTGCTAATGCTAAGGAGGGCTAACTTAGTTTTTTCTAGGTCTTGTTCATTGATTTGAGCTAAATGTCCAGCTCCAACGAATTCTAATGTAAACAGTTGAATATATTCTTCAATTGATATTTCTTCTAGGATTTCGTTCATTTTCTCAATCTTAGCTAAGGAGTTTTCATCTGTAGCCTTTCTTAAACTATCTAAATAATCTTTTCCAATACTTCTAATGGATTTCTCAGCATATTGCTTACATAAATTTGCATCCCATTGTTCATTAGATGCAAAGCATATGCTCATCTGATTATGTCAGTCGTCTAAAGCCTTCTTCATATCTTGGACATTGTCTAAGTTAAGGTATATTCTAACTGGATTTATTACTTGCCTTACCATGGTCTTAACAGGAGTGAAACTTTTGTCACTAGTTAGAAAGTCTTTGATATAATCAGATTTAGTCTTTGCCAACGTATTTGAATAAATGGGAATATTTATTCCTATTAGTTAACTAAAAAGTCTAGGAGCATCTTCTAGATTACTACTACTTACTATCTCTTGTTTATTAGGACCTACATGTGTAGCTGGCATTAGTCTTTCTTCTCCATCTTCTATTAGTCTTAAATTTCTAAGAAGTTCTTTAGTATTCTTAAATTATTTTAATTTTGATATACGATCTTGAGCTATCAAATTAAATCTATCTCTTTCTAGGGTCCTAAAATAATGACTTCTATTAAGATGCTCTTTAAATGTCTTCATATCCAATTCTGAGGGATTATGTCCAAAGTTTTGGATTCTAGCTTTTTCTCTAATTAAGTCTTTTTTTTCAAATGATCTTCTAGGTCTAATTACTGGGGCTTGTCTTAAAAACTAGAAATAGTCTTACTACTACATTCTCCTTCTAAAGGATCATTGATTATGGCTCTCCCATATTTCCAAATCTAACTTCTTCAGTCTTCGTATTCTTATTGATAATCTTAGGAGGGCCAAACCGGATAGTAATGTTTTCAGTGACATCGTCTTGATTAATAAACAACGGTTTATTTTGTATAGTCTTAGTTTCTTGAAATTCTGGCAATTGCCAAAGGGTCTTAGACTTTTCTTTTGTATGTCCATTATTCCCAATACTGTAAGTATGATTTTAGTATGAAGTATTGGTTCTAAATAAGATTTCTTCATTAAGTCTACCACTAGAAATTCCCGATTGCATTCCTTCATAAGAGAATTAGGAGAACTTCACATAGCTTTGGAATTCTATATTTATATTAGCGTATGGGATAATATAGTCTTCATAGACACTATCATATAAGATTAACTTAAAATGTTTGGCTGTGTCTACGGTTACTGTAAAAGCCAGAATAACATTAAAGTATCATATATTGTTTGACAATTCTAATTGGGCTATCCTAATAAGGATTTTCTCAAAGTCTTTCCATCTTTTATCTATTAAACAACATAAAATGTTAATATTATTTTGAGGTCTATGTAATCCTTGGATTCTTGCTTGGAAGAGTCCAAAGGTTAAGAATTGGAACTTCCTATCAGTTCCTCTAGATCTAAGTCATTCTGAGTCAAAAACTTGAAGCTCAGTATAGGACTTGTCTAACACATGATTTCTACAATGATAGGTCATATTGTAATTAGGAGTCTTAGGAGTGGTACCTTCTTTAAATAAGTCTATGTATCTAACGGCTGGAAGTTGTCCATTATGAATGGAATCTTCAATAATCTTCCAGTCAACTTCACCCCATTCTTTCCACTCGAGAGGATTGGTGAAATTTCTCTCCTTCCACCATGTCCTAACATTGGAGGATGAATCTTTACGTCTTTGGAGCATACAATTACTATGTCCAATGTTTGGGATAGAGCTAACTATCTCACTAGTCTTATCTAATCCATCATTTATGATTCTTCTAGTTATGGCCTTTCCTTCTTTAGTTCCTATATAAGGAGATTCTTTAAATTTATAGGTGGTTACCTATTTTTGCTCAAGTCTTTTTTCAATTCTTTCTAAAGATTCTAAATAATCCTTTTGTCTTTTTATTTGTTTAAGGATTTCTTCATTAAATGTCTTATTATCATTTCTTGCATTATTGTTAATCTCTTCATTATTTTTAACAAGAGTATTAACAAAAGAATTAGCGATCTTATTAATATAGTCTTTTACCTCATCTTCTTTTTATCATTTTTGCACAGATTCGTATGCCATTCTAGCTTCTATAATTCTTTGGTAAAAATATGCTAAGGTCTGAATGGAGAGGTCGATAGGTACCTCATTCCAGTCTGAACTAACTATCTCCATTAGGTAGATAATTATCTAATCTAGGAATAAGCTTTTCTTGTTCTTTAGTGAATTTAATTAGCTCCCTGTCTTGATTTTTTGTTAAAGTTTTAATTTCTAAAATGTCTTTATTAAGGACTTCTATATGATTAGTCTTAAGATTTATGTCTTGTAGAACTTGTACTAGGTCTATTGGAATTTGGCTATCTATTTCTAGTATTCTTTTAGAGATATTTTTTTATCTCTGTTTCTAGGGTTTGAGTGTCTTTTATTAATTGTCTTAAAATAAGGAGTATACACTTATTTTGGTCTATTATGTTATTAATCGCACTGGCAGTAACTTGTCTACAATCTGCATGTTTGGCTGGGACGTGTTCAGTGTGTGAACAACCGTCTATATGTGAGGTTAAGAAACCTTATGGGTCTAAATCAGTTATGGGTATAGGTTGGTAATCTGGATTGATTCCAAAAATATCTTTGTAAAAGCGAGGGATAAATCCTAAGGGTATTTAAGTCTTTTTACTATAAGTCTAAAATGAGCGTCTTGGCTCTGATACCAGAATTGGGGTTTGGTCGGAATTTGGAGGGATTCAAAATTTCATAGAAGTCTGATACCAATTTTGGGTCTAAAATATAATTCTAGTAATTATATAGTCTTAAAATAAGGTTTTTACTATAGGACAAGAGGGAGCCATTGGGGGAAAATCAAAAAAGTCTTTGGGACCATAGGGGGACCACAATCGGATAAGGATAAAAGTCCGTTAATCCGTTTTTAAGAAGTCCGTTTAAGAGAATGTCTCTCTCTCTCTCTCTCTCTATATATATATATATATATATATATATATATATATATATATATATATCACACAATACATATACTATAAGTGCATACTTTGCTATCATGTCCCCGTATCACACATTAAGGACTATTGATTCGGAATGTTACCTCGACCCCAAAATTTATTTCATATATTGGTTCGGAATGTTACCTCGACCCCAATATTTATTTCATATGATAGAGGCGGAGTTAGTTTTAATTCTTTAAGACACGCACATACCTAACGTACCCAAAACACTACACTAAAACAGAGAAATTGTAGTATTCATAACATATGTTGTCCGTTACCAAATTATAAGGATCAGAATCCGTTACAAATAAAAAAAACTTTGCCATAGGTACCCTATGCAAAAGTCATCAAAAGAAAAAAAAATAAGAAAGAGAGGAAAAGTTTGGGCGGGATAATTTCCCCAAAACCGTTGTCATATTTCAGTACCCTAACATTATTTTTTCTTTATTTGTGTTTTTTCTACAGAGGAGATAAAATTACTAAATTCCTTATAACATAGAAAAGTGTAAGTAGGTATGTATTTATCTAATGTGTTGATTATACAAATAATATACTTTTTTCTTTCAATTCAGGAGGGGGTTGAGATTATTTGGTTAGCTTAGTGGTGTTTGCGAGTGGATGTAGGTTGACATTTCTTAGATGAAATAGAAATATGCTAATTTTTTGCTCTAGCTAAATACATGTTTATAATTACATTTCTTAGTGGTGTTTGTGATTTTGTTAGTAGATGTCAATTAAGCAATCACTAATTTTTTGCTCTACCTAAGTGGTGTTTATGATATTTTTAGTATATGTAATTGGAAGAAATCGCTAATTTATTAATTTTTGATTGCTCAGTTCTTTTTTTTAATGGTGTAAATTATGATCAAATTGTATTCCTATAATTTTATTTTGGGCAATTTGCAAGTAGGTCCCTTATTGACAATTTTTAAACATTTAAGAACAATTTGCTATTAGATCCACTTGTTATGCCACTAGCGTGGACTTGCACAAGAAGAGAATTAGTGGCCCTAAGTGTTTAAAATTTGTCCAAATTCCTCTACTGTTTAAAATTTGTTTAGGAGGGACCTAAGAGTACTTTCCCCTTTTGTTAATGGGTCCACTAAGTGAAACTTTTTAAAAGTTGTTGTGGGGGGGGGGGGGGGGGAGGGGCTTGACCCGTTTGGTAGTGTTTGGCTTCATCCCTATCTATCTCCCTCATATGGCTCCCCCGTTTGGTAGTGTTTGGCTTCATCCCTATCTATCGCCCTCATATGGCGCGTTGTGTGTGTGTGTGTGTGTGTGTGTGTGCGCGCGCGTGTGTGTTGGGGGGGTGAGGTGGGACGGTTATAGAGAGAGGGTCGGACTCCTCGAGGTCTTGTTATTTCTTAGATTAATTTTATCTTTTAGGAGTTGGTATTTATGTCTTTAAATTTTAGTATAAATCAGGTATTTCACCCCTCGTATTCATTCAATATTAATGAGAGTATAGTAGAGACTTTTGTGTTTACATTAGAATGTTTCATTCAATCTATGAAGCACAGACACTCTCTCGAAAGCCATGAGTCATCTTTGACACGAGTTCGATACGTGACACGCTCCAACACGTTGGGACACGTTGCCCCCGACACACTGGGATACGTTGCCGACACGCTGGGACACGTAAAATGACACTTTTTATTTTTTTCTTATATGATTGTGATTCTACCTTATTTATGATTTTTAATTTTAAAGTATGTTTGAATTTTATTTTGTGTGGTCCATTTTCGTAATTTCATGTTAAGAATGCTCTAATAGTGTATTTTATGGGAAAATCTGTTTTATTTCATTAATATATATATTATATATTTAAACATATATTATATATTTTAACATATATTATATATTATACGTATCCTAGCGTGTCGTATCCTAGTTTTTGAAAAAATCACGTGTCGTGTCGAAACATGTATTACATGTCGAGTCTGTGCTTCATAGTAGTGGGAGATCCAGGATTTTTGGTCAACCGGAGCCCATGTTTCGAGTGGTGCTAGGGGTTGGGGGGCGGGAGCCCCCGGGATGATTTTTTTGGATTATTTCGAGTTTTATACAAATTGTAGTTCATCCAAATTGACTACAAATTATATGTTTCGAGTTTATTTCGAGTTTTTTTTTTGGTATATATGTTTGGGACACAAATTACAGAAATTTGACAATATTTTTGGTGGGACTACAAAAAATCGTACATACAATTTCTCCAAAAAATCATACATACAAAAAATCAACTTAAGGTTAAAAAAATACCTCATGGTGATGAATTAGTGGCTCCGGATAGCATACACAGAAATCATACACCAAAAAACCCTATATTTAGATTTTTAATTAATTACAATCTTACACCCTCAGTTTTGAATATAATTAAAGTTACACCTTAAAGTTTGAAATTTTACCAAAAAATCCTATATATATATATATATATATATATATATATTTATTTATGTTTATTTATTTATTTATTTATTTTTTCAAAAATTGAACCGGGGCCTAGGCCCCCCTTGGTCCCCATGTGCATCCGCCCTTGCTTTATAGCATTCAATTGACTATAACATAGTTATATTTTCATCTAACTCATTGGCTATACGTTCAAGAAAATGTAAGTAAGGGGGTTAAACAACAGTTTCAATGATACTTAGATTACTTCTATAACTTTGAAAGGAACATGCTATTTAAAATTTCCCGTTATTTCATTTTTGCAGGTGTCTGTGCAAATGGGTAAGTATCCTCTTAAAATCACATTGAAACCATGGAAGATGAGATTATAATCATGTCACTACTTTTTAATCTCTTTTTTGAAATATACCTCAAGTATATTTATATTTGAAAACATAACCTCTCTGTCGACGAATCATCTTTCTAACTGGTAGTTTTAATATACAGGAAGGTGTAAATGTCAAATAAGAAGTTAAACTTTAGGAAGCTAAAACTTCATGGAGCTTAGGTGTGAATGTCAGTTAAGGAATTAAGCATTGTGTGAGTCGAAGTAGATTAAAACAACAATTTTTTTAAGTTAAGTGTAGTTTGAGAAAAATGATGCGCTCTTTAACCTTTCAAAAATAGTGGATTTGAAACATCCAATGTCGCGCCTTAGTGAGCTTGTAACTTAGGTGCGCCTTTAACAACGATGGTGCAAATCATCTGTGTGGACTATTTATATCACGATGCTTCACTGTATTGGGGCTTAAAATAAAACAATGGTAGTATGTATATACTTTATACGATGTTTTTCTCCAATAAGATTAAATTTTATTTTAAGTAGTATAATATTTCGGTACCTAAGTTTCATTAAATAAAAGTAATGTTTTATGAATGTTTAAGTATCTCACACTACATGTTTATTTTTCAACACATTTTTTTAAATGCCCTTAAGAAAAAGGGTCATGTTCCGATTATTTCTTAACATATAATTAACATTATCTTCGTCTTATCCCATCCAATGGGCTCGACCACATGAATTCTCTTCTATAAGCAGTGGTTGTTCTGAATATAGTATGGTAATTCTATAATATACATTTTAATGATTTTGTCCTAAGTTGGTTTAGATCGTCCTCTGTGTCTTATCTCTATTTCAGTCAATTTTCCTACTTAGTTATCCTAATAAATCACATTTTACTTCCTATTGAAACAGAGAATAACATGCCACTTTCATTTTGGTGCTCTTTTATGTCCTTGGTTGCCTGAATGTATGCATTTATTTGATAATCAGGTTTTTGCATCTCATCATTCAAAATTTGTGTCTGCCAATATATTGCTTGGTTGATTGTGATCCATATGGCTTTGACATCTCGATTACATACCAATTTGGTTCAATGGTAAGATTTTTAGAAGATTTACATTTTCACACCATCTAATGTAGATATTCAAGATTTATGAGTGATGAATAAGATATTTGTAGGTTTAGATGAACGCAAAACATGATTTAGTAACCCCACAAATTTTGTTTGAATACTAATATGCATATTTTTTGGGCAAGAGGAATGGTCAAGACATAAATTCTCCATAACCAAACTATTATTGTCGTGAACCTCAACAAAATGTATCACTGAAAAAATCTATGACATGTGCAACATATTTTCTCTTTTTATAAATTCTAGGCCTTTTCATGTCTATTTATTCCTAGTATCTAATGCATGTAGGTTATGCAAGCAGTTGCTGAACTTGGTATTTCGATTACAATCAATCAAGTTGGAAGTGATTTATCAAATAAGGGAACTACTGGTACTGCTTCTCCAAGTGGGAGGACTAATGAATGGTTGCCAACATATAATCATGATGAAGGACTTTTTCATCAGTTACGTGCTACACATGTTCAAGATCTTGATGCTTTCGTGCGTATGTTCCTTCACCATTATAGTCTTTTGTTATATTCATCTTCTATGCATCAGTGTAGCTATATATCTTTTCACGGGTTTTCATTCTTATGTTTTTGTCATTTGCAGTAAGGTTACCTCTTCAACCATCCCCACAACAACAATCTTTGGTCCCTCTTTTACAAGAGTCTATCGACGCCATTACTGAACACCAGAGGCTTTTATTCTTGAAGAGGGGAGAGTGGGTTAAGGCTTTGCTACCACAGAGCAGTGTGCGAGCCGATTATACAGTACGAAGGATTAGAGGTAATTTATTAGAAAATTCCTATGCTTATTATATCTCATCTCCTTACATGCTTATCCCATCTATAGGAACATTTCGTTCGATTCCTTTTCAATGGATATAATATTGTAAAAATATAATTTTTTCACTATCGCATTACAAATACGTTGATCAAAATCAATAAGAGGTTATGTACATAAATGTAAAAGATAATTAATTGTTCGCACTTACTGAGTTCCTGAGTATCCTAGGCACCAAAAATAAGATTGCAAACCTCTACACGAATAATTATAAAATTATGAAATCAAAACTTACTTTTTTTCACCTTTGTTCATTACAAGTCGATAAAAATAACACCCGTAGTCATATTACAAAATCGACAAGGCTACCTCTACTGTACTGTGTGCTCACTAAAACAAACATCCCTTGATGAAGTTAGGAATGGATTATTAAAGATTAGGTCTATGGAATCTCATGTGATTATTGTATGCAGTTATTCTAAATTAAGTCTTTCTGTTCTTGAGGTGGCGCAGAGTCTTGGGATGATGGAGAGTGGATATGTTTGGATTGCTGGTACTTGGCTATCAACTGCTCTAGATTTCACTCCGGTTTCCAATAAGACTTCCAAATCTTTACAAGGAGTCCTAACATTTCTCCATCATACGCCCAATTCAGAAAGAAAAAAGTCTTTTGAAACTCGGTGGGACCGAATGACTAACAACCTTATCGAGTGACACCCGTATGGCCTTTATGCTTATGATACGGTTTGGATGGTTGCTTATGTTGTGGCCATCCCTGATCCTCGAGGCGGCGCGGTGAGGTCATATGGGAGGATCCTGGGTTCTGCGCGTCCCTCTCGGGAGCGCTTCGGCCGACGTCAATTTGGGTGAGGTGTAAAAATGTAGAGAGATTCAGAGTCGCTGGTCTATTTTACTCAAAATAGACAAAAGAAAAGGGGGAAGCCATCCCGAAGGACAACATCCTAAGACATACTGATACATGCGAAACCAAAATGATTCCTGAAGGGTTTAGAGGCAAAGTTACAAAATGGGAAGGTGTTAGGCACCCATTCTGCCCTTACGGTCTCTCATGGATTTTGTTATATTCCTTTATTTTCCCCGTGATATGTGTGCATGTGTATATATGGTGGAGATAGGAATACTCGACTTGTATCATGGAAGGGATAAAGCGAGTCATCCTTAGGAATGTAAAAATAATGTAGAGAATAGGGTTTGTGCGATTATCCTTGCGTTGATCGTTATAGGGGAACGATAACATATGTGGAATAATACGCTATAAAGAACAAGTATAAAGAATATAAGAAAATTGGATTTAAAGAAAATAGAAGATGAGAGAAAAAGTAAGAATAAGGACTCGATTCTCGGGTTTTACCCCGAGACACCTACGTAGCCTATAAAGGCATCAAAGTCCACATAGTTCACATGCAAACGAGGGGTGGGGTTTAACCCATAAATCCAATCGGGGACTTCTCTTATTTGTGTGTGTGTGTAAAGAGTGTTTTGGTTGTGAGAAAAGTGTGAGAATCCCTATTGGGGATTTATGAGCAAACCCTCTTTTTCTTGTTTTTTTTTTATTTATTTATATGAAAATAAGAGATGTACAATAGTACTCAATAAAAAGTATATTAGGATGTGAGATGAGATAATAAAAATGCTAAGTAATAAAATAAGTTATTGCGAATTTATGAGAATTTAAAGTGAGAATTGAGAAAATTGGACCTTCTTGAAGATCTTGAATTTGTTCTTGAATGTTGGAGAGCATCCCTTGCACTTGGATGATGATGGAGGGTAGTTAATTCACCAAATTTGATGAAAAGGATGGTGAAAAGTGAAGGTGCAAGGGGATTTGGATGTGGAAATCACGCTGACTTCGAGAGAGGTTTTCGGTATTTGCTGAGAGTGATATGCTTCTGATCTGGGATCTTCCTTGAAAATGAGGTCAAGGCCTCCTTTTATAGTCCCAGGGCACTGGAAATCGGCGTAACCCTGGTACTGCCTATCGGCACCTGCCGATGGGCAGGGTTTGGAACCTGGCGTTTGGCGGTGCTTTTCAGGCCTTTTCGAAAAATCGACTATCGAGCGCAAACCGTTGATCCTAATCGCGCATGGGGCAAACCGTTAGAAAGGTAATTCAGATACCTTCTAAAGTCCTTTGGACTGTTCCGCTCCTAGGTTCGGGAGTTGACTTTGGGTCAAATGTGGCTCAGAAGTGTTTATCAATCCATTGGACGGGGAATCATTCGGACGCAAACGGATCGTTCGTCCACATGGTAAGTTCGAATCGCGCATGGGGTGGACTGTTAGAAAGGTTAGGATATGTACTTCGACATTCCAAAGAGTTTGACCCGGTTTGCGAAGTTGACTTTGGTCAACCGAGCCCTGGAAGCATTCGGTGACCTTTCGGAGGAAAACAAATCGTTCGTTCGTACCGTAAGTCAGAATTGCGCATGGGATGGACCGTTGGAAAGGGTTTTCAGTTCCCTTTAAAAATTCATTCAGTCTTGGTCGAGCTAAAGAGTGGACTTTGGTCAAACGGAGCTCGGGAGCATCAGGTGGCTTCTAGATCAAGTTTCAGGGGAAAATGGGTCATTCATCCGCATGGTAAGTCAGAATTGCGCATGGGATGGGCCGTTGGAAAGGATTTTCAATGCCCTTCAAAGATTCATTTAGTCTCGATCGAGCTAAAGAGTTTGACTTTTTGGTCAAATGGAGCCTGGGAGTACCCGATGGCTTCTAGGTCAGTATTCGGGGTATGACCTGGGTCTATAGTGATGAAGGGAGGTGCTAGGGACCTAAGGAGAGTTTTGAATGTAACATAATGGGGTGTCTATAGAGCCCCTCGACGGGTGAGTTTGAAACAAATGATAGCCGTCGAATAGACACCGCATGATGCCTTTGAGAGAGTATGACCAATTCAAAGGGTCGAGGTCAATTTTGAGGACCTAAGCGAGGGAATATGATCAATTCAGAGGGTCGAGGCCGATTCTGAGGACCTAAGGGAGGGAAGATGACCAATTCAGAGGGTCTAAGGGAGGGAAGATGACCAATTCGAACGGTCGAGGTCGATTCTGAGGACCTAAGGAGCGTGTTGGGGATGGTTTGAATGATGATCGAAGGTTTAGGTCAATTCTGAGGACCTAAGGCGATGTTGAAGATGACCAATTATGTGGGTCGAAGCCAATTCTGCGGGCTTAAAATGACGATCCAATGACCTGGGTCAAATCTGACCTAAGAGTGATGACGATCAATGACTGAGGTTAATCCTGACCTAAGAGTGGTGACGATCGAGGACCGAGGTTGATTCTGACCTAATTCAGGTGATGATCCAAGACCGATGTCAATTCTTACCTAAGAGTGGTGACGATAGAGGATCGAGGTCAATTCTGACCTAATTTAGGTGACGATCCAAGATCGAGGTCAATTCTGACCTAAGAGTGGTGACGACCAAGGACCGAGGTCAGTTCTGACCTAACTCAGGTGATGATTTAAGACCGAGGTCAATTCTCACCTAAGAGTGGTAACGACCGAGGACCATGGTCAATTTTTACCTAAGAGTTGTGACGACCGAGGACCGAGGTCAATTCTAACCTAAGAGTGGTGACGATCGAGAATCGAGGTCAGTTCTGACCTAACTCAGGTGACGATCAAAGATCGAGGTCAATTTTGAACTAAGAGTGGTGACGACCGAGGACCGAGGTCAGTTCTGACCTAAATCAGGTGACAATCCAAGACTGAGGTCAACTCTGACCTAAGAGTGGTGACGACTGACGACTAAGGTCAACTCTGACCTAGCTCAGGTGACGATCTAAGATCGAGGTCAATTCTGACCTAAGAGTGCTGACGACCGAGGATCGAGGTCAATTCTGACCTAACTTAGGTGACGATCCAAGACCGAGGTCAATTCTGACCTAAGAGTGGTGACGACCGAGGACCAGGGTCAATTCTGACCTAACTCAGGTGATGATCTAAGACCGAGGTCAATTATGACCTAAGAGTGGTGACGACCAAGGACCGAGGTCAATTCCGACCTAACTCAGGTGACGATCCAAGACTGAGGTCAATTCTGACCAAAGAGTAGTGACGACTGAGGACAGAGGTCAGTTCTGACCTAACTCATGTGACGATCCAAGACTGAGGTTAATTCTGACCTAAGAGTAGTGACGACCGAGGGCTGAGGTCAATTCTGACCTAACTTAAGTGACGATCCAAGACCGAGGTCAATTCTGACCTATAGTGGTGTGCATTTCCTTTAGGAAAAATGGGGGTTTGGCTGGGGATAAGAATCAGATTTTAGGTTCTTCTGGGGAATAGTGAATGAGCTGGGGAAGATTTGGATCCTCCTTTGGAGGGATCGCATGGGGCGAGTGATTCTTCTGAATTCCAATGGGGAAAATTACCTTACGCTGTTGTTTTACATTGGGGAGCCGATGGCCAGGGATATCCTTGTGTCCTTGATTTGAGCTGAGGAGTTGCTTACTGGGGAGACAACTAGTTTGATGCTGTAAACTCCACTGGGGAGGTGATTAGGTGGTCCAGGTGTTGGACGCATTGCTCGGGATGTCATTCACTTGGCTTTTTAGGGTTCCGCTGGGGAAAAAGAGGTTTTGCCTGAGGGAGCGTGGAATTTTCTTGATGAAAACGTTCTAAATCCTTCCTGGAATTTTTAGGAATTTTTTAAGGATTTTTCAAGATTTTCTGGCATTTTCTAGGAATTTTCGTACAAAATTTTAAGGGGCGTGCTGGTCGGCATAGTGTAAGGGGTGCCATTCGACAGTGGAATGGGATTTTGGATTACTTCGAGAAGGTAAAGGGTCAGTGCCGATCGGTAGGGTAGGGGTCAACGCCGATTGGCATGACCCTTGGCGTCCTATATAAAGGGGGCGAATTCCCTTCCTTTTTCATAGCTTCTTGCTTTCTCTCGTTCTGCGATTTCTCTCTGCGAATTGTTCTAGCATTCCGATTTCTAAGAAATGGCCTCTTTTGTTAGCACTGCAGTCCACAGGGAGTGGTTGGCTGCTGATGACTGGGAGAACGTGGAGTGGAGGGCCAGAGCGCCTCTTGCTTTGGAGAATGAGAATGTTTTCGACACATTCAAGCCGGTTGCGGATGAGCGGACCTTGCGACGGGAACCGTCGCGTCATCGTTCTTCGAAGGTGGTGAGCCCTGGGGGTTATGTAAGTAAAATGACCTTTGGCATTCTTCTGGGTGATTCCTTTTTTTATTTGGATTCTGACAAGATTTTTTTTCTTTTGACAGTCTGATGTCTCTTTGAAGAACATGCGTGCCCACGGGACGACGGGGCTTAAGGATGTCTGGGAGCATCTTCCACCGGTGGTGCGCTAGGTGGTATCATCGGCGGGTTTTGGGAGGTTGGCATCGACGCTGGATGAGACGCCTCATCCGAAAGCGGTCTTATGTGCTCTGGGGGAGAGGTGGTGGGATACTACCTATACTTTCCATTTCGGCTTCGGGGAGATGATGGTGACTCCTATATATGTGCAGTAGCTGCTGGGACTGGACTGTGATGGAGAGCATATAGAGGTGGATTTCTCTTTGCGAGTGAGGCCAGAGGCGGTGTGTGCTTCACTTGGTGATGTAGGGAGGATAGTGTCTGGTGATTCTATCTGGCTGTCTTTGCTAAAGGATGTTCTGTTGAGCAGGGAGATTGATGTGGAAGACGGGCTGCAGGTGAGGTAGATGGCCCGGTTATTTATTTTATTGGTGTTGGGAGGCTTCATGGTGGCATCGAGCGGTGACGTCATCCATTTGTGGTTCTTGCCGTATTTAAGGATGTTTTCGAACATCCCTTTCTATGATTGGGGGAGCCTGACTCTGGCGAGCCTTTACTCTTCTTTGGATGCATTGAGCCAGTGCTGCCGACAGACTTTCACTGGAGCCACATACCTTCTTGGGGTATTTTTTATTTTGTGCATTTTCCTTTCAGGCATTCACATTTTCTTATGCGTCTCCTTTTGATTGCCAATCTTTATCTGTACGGCTTATTTTTGCTTTCAGCTTGACATCTTTGCTATAGAGCCCTATTTTAGGATTGTTGTATTCTTGCTTTTACGTTTACGTCTTCAGCTATTTGAGATTTGATGATCACTGTAGACTAATAAATTTCTTCACGTTTCAGATGCCTCCGAGACGTCCACCAAAGGATAGGCGTGCCCAAGCTGAACAACCAGCAGCTCCAGCACAGGGTACTATGAATGCTAATGAGGTAGCCGCCATTGTTGCTCAGGCGGTGAATGCCGCGCTAGCAGTGGTTCAGCAGTCTCCACCCTAGATTCAGGCAGTGGTGCCAGTACCTGCACAGCTTCCATCTTCATGGGAGCGGGTTAGGGATGCTTTTCAGAAGGCGCATCCCCCTGAGTTCTCTGGTAGTTCAGATATCATCAAAGTCAGCCAATGGAAGAAGGACATCCAGCGGCATCTTCATATGTATGAGTGCACGGACGTGCATAAAGAGTTGTTGGCTTCCTTTAAGCTGGTGGGGGTCGCTTTGCAGTGGTGGGAGTCCACTACCACCTTGGAGGAGAGGGACACGATCCCGATTCAGTCGTTCTGGGAGCGGTTTGACCGCAAGTACTTTCCACCCACCGTGCAGACTGAGATGAGGCGGAAATTACTGAATTTGAAGCAGGAGAATTCTACCATTGCTGAGTATGAGGAGGAGTTCACGAGGCTTCTCACCATAGTGCCAAATGAGACACCTACTGAGAGTAAGAAGATAATGTTATTTGTGGACGGGTTAGCTTGGAGGATCCGTCAGCACCTTATAGGGAATCTGTCTCTGAGTACTTTCACTGATGTACTCAATTCTGCGTTACTACATTGCCAGGATCATCGCTTCCATCTGCAGAGAAGCAAGAGAGCAAGAGAGTCCAACCAGCAGGGCAGGACCGAGGGTAATAGTGCTAGTGGAGCACTGACATCTCAGGGGAAGACTCGTCAGCACGAGCAGAGTTCCCATCAGGGGGACCCCGCTAAGAGATTCCATTCAGGTGATTCCAGACAGGGATTTGGGGGTTATAAGCAGGGCCAGCCTAATCAGCAGGGCCAACACCGACAGCAGCAGGGTCAACAGGGCCAACAGCGTACTCATCAGGGCCAGTGGCGGGGAGGTAACGGCCAGCAGGGCCGTGGTCAGCAGGGTCAGAGGGGAGGTAACTTCAGAGGCCGATGTTTTGGGTGAGGTAAACATGTCCATAGGCTCCAGGATTGTCCAGAGGGAGAGAGAGTCCCACAGCAGCAGGGAACCCGTAATAAGCGACATAAGCCACTTTTTCCACCCGCCCTCCTAGTACCAGTCCAGGTACCAGCCCTACTAGCCATTCCAACAGCTCCAGTGCAGTAGGGGCAGTTACAGTATGGACGTGTTTATAACGTCCACCAGGAAGTACCTCTACAGGCACCACCCGCGATTGAGGGTATGTTTCCTATCCATGGTACTATGGGTCGAGTTTTGTTTGATACTGGAGCGACGCACTGTTTTATAGCTACGCATTTTGTGAAGGCCTTAGGGTTGTTAGCCACTGCGAAGAGCACTGTGACGTGTGTAGACTCACTACTGGGGAGTGGATCACTTATTTTCTTTATATGCCGGGGAGTGGGGTAGAGATTGGTAGCTTGGTAGTACCTGCAGACATGTTAGTCTTAGATATGCATGAGCACGATGTGATTATCGGTATGGATTGGCTCGCAGCTTACAGAGCCATGATTGATTGTTTCGGAGGGAGTATTATTTTTGCTATTTTGGGGCAAGAGATGTTTGTAGTAGTGATGCCTTGCCCAGAGGGAGGTTCGACCGCTCATTTGTATTACATAGAGGAGGATACCTCTAAGGAGGTTGTGATTCCGTTAGACTCGATCCCAGTTGTTCGTGAGTATTCCGATGTATTCCAGGAGATACCAGGCCTACCCCCCAGTCAAGAGATAGACTTTGTCATAGACTTATTACCGGATACTAGACCGATAGCACGCGCTCCATACCGTATGGATCCGGTAGAGATGCAAGAGTTACGAGATCAGATAGAGAAGTTGATAGGTCAGGGCTTCATTCGTAGGAGTACCTCACCTTGGGGAGCTCCAGTCTTGTTTGCGAAGAAGAGAGATGGTTCACTGAGGCTATGTGTGGACTACAGGGAGTTAAACAAGGTCACGATACGAAATAAGTATCCGTTGCCTCGAATCGATGATCTGTTCGACCAGCTGTGGGGAGAAACTTTCTTTTCGAAGATAGATCTGAGGTCGGGGTACCATCAACTACGTATTAAAGAGCAGGATGTTTCAAAGACTGCCTTCTTGACGAGATATGGGTCTTACGAGTTCAGAGTGATGCCATTTGGTCTCACAAATGCTCCAGCAGTATTCATGGACTTAATTAACCGAGTGTTCAAAGAGTTCTTGGATCAGTTTATCATCATCTTCAAAGATGACATTTTGATATATTCACACTTCGAGGAGGAGCATGTCGAGCACTTGAGGCAGGTTCTTCAGACTCTACGAGAGCATCAGTTGTATGCTAAGTACAAGAAGTGCGGATTCTGGTTGCGAGAAGTACAGTTCTTGGGGCATGTTGTTTCTAAGCAAGGGATAGCAGTTGACCCGAGTAAAGTGTTGGCGGTGAGGGAGTGGGGACAACCCACGACATCGACGGAAGTGCGAAGTTTCTTGGGGTTAGCATGTTACTACAGGAGATTAATTCGGGGATTCTCCAAAATAGTTGGTCCATTGACGAATCTGACTCGCAAAGGGGTACCATATGTTTGGGATGATGCTTGTCAATTGTCTTTTGACGAGCTGAAAGACAAACTTACTTCAGCACCGGTCCTTGCTTTACCAAAATCGGGTGTGGAGTACCTGGTTTACACCGATGCTTCTTTACGAGGACTTGGAGGAGTACTTCAACAAGAGGAGAAGGCTATCGCTTTTGCCCCCCGCAAGCTTAAGCCGCATGAGAAGAATTACCCCACCTACGACCTGGAGTTAGCAGCGGTCGTTTTTGCATTAAGGATATGGAGACACTATTTATTGGGGAGAAGTTTCGCTTGTTCACAGAACACAAGTCACTGCAGTACCTCTTCACTCTGGAAGAGATGAATATGCATCAGCGCAGATGGTTAGAGTTTGTGAAGGACTATCAGTTCTACATACACTACCATTCGGGGAAGGCCAATGTACTTGCTGATGTGTTGAGCCGTAGACCGGTAGACGGTGTAGCGAACGTCTAGAAAGCAAAGTGGAAGGAGTTGGGTCACCAGGAAGAAGTAGCCCGTTCCTTCATATCTGTCATGACAGTGACACCCGAGATTATTACGAGGGTGATACAGGGAAAGACCACAGACCCATTTTGCCAGGAGCAGATTGTACGACTTTTAGCTGAGGGTGCTGAGTCCTATTCTGTTAGTTCTAATGGGGGTTTGAGGTTTAATGGGAGGTTGGTGGTTCCAGAGGGAGCAGAATTACGTCATGCAGTGATGACCCAGTATCATGGGTCCCGATTTACGGTACATCCTGGAGGAGATAAGATGTACCAGGATATGAGGTGACAATACTGGTGGGGTGGGATGAAGAAGGACATTGCGAAGTTCGTGTCCAAGTGTTCTACCTGCCAGCTGGTAAAAGTGGACCATCAGAATCCGTCAGGGTTGCTTCAGCCATTGGAAGTACTCGCGTGGAAGTGGGAGAGTATTTCTATGGATTTTATTACAGGGTTGCCTACATCACAGCGGGGCCACGACTCTATCTGGGTGATTGTAGACCGTTTGACCAAGGTGGCTCATTTTCTATCGGTGCGGACAGACTATACCACAGGTTAGTATGCTCAGTTGTTCATTGCTGAGATTGTCAGATTACTTGGGGTGCCCCTGAATATTGTGTCGGATAGAGACAAGATTTTTGTGTCGCATTTTTGGGAAAGTTTTCAGGAGGCTATGGGTACTGAGTTGAGGTTGAGTTCATCTTATCACCCACAGACAGATGGGAAGACAGAGCGTACTAATTAGATGTTGGAGGATATGCTACGCATGTGTGTTCTTGATTTTGGGGGAGGTTGGGAGCCACATCTTCCACTGGTAGAGTTTGCTTATAATAACTCTTATCAGTTCACTATTGGCATGGATCCATTCGAAGCTTTGTACGGCAGGCCTTGTCGTTCCCCAACTTGTTGGCTCGAGGTGGGGGATAACAAGTTGCGAGGACCAGAAGTGATTCAGGAAACCTCCGCGAGGATTGAGATGATCAGGAGTTGCATTCGAGTAGCCCAGGACAGGCAAAAAAGCTACGCCGATGCGAAACGGTTCTTCCGGGAGTTTAATGTGGGGGACCAAGTGTTACTACGTGTATCTCCTATGAAAGGAGTGATGAGGTTTGGGAAGAAAGGGAAATTGGCCCCGAGGTACATGGGACCATTTCCCATCATTGAGAGGATTGGGCCGGTAGCATACAGGTTGGGACTGCGAGAGCATTTACATCGCATCCACGATGTATTCCACATCTCGTCGTTGAGATGATATCTTTGAGATGATATGGCCCATACTCACATCGCGATAGATGAGATAGACTTAAAGCTTGACTGCTCTTACGAGGAGAGACCGGTGGCTATCCTAGACTATAGTGAGAGGAGATTGAGGTCGAAGATAGTTCCACTTATACGGGTCCAGTGGGAGCATCATAATGTGGAGGAATCCACTTGGGAGCGCGAGGTAGATATGCGCGAGATATATCCAGATTTGTTCTTACCAGGTATGCCTTATTTTTTGAATTTCGGGACGAAATTTCATTATTAGGGGGGAAGTATGTAATACCGCGTATTTTTATGCTAAATTAATTTGGGGATTTATTAAATTTAATGTGAGTGAATTATTTAATATAAATCCGGAAATTAATTATGTTATAATTATTAACATGATGAGAGTTAGTAAGTATGAGAAACTTGTTGAATATTACTAATGAGCAAGTAATATATAATATTGGTTATATTAAACGTCACGAGTGAATAAAATGACAATTTCAGAAATTTGAGTCGGGACGTGCCCGTGTCGCGTCGGGACTAAATAGTGATAAATAAAAGTGAATGTTTTATAAGTTGCTCGTATGGTTGTTTTGAGCGTGCTAACACTTCCGGAAGGGTCGAGATAGTCATAAAAGTGTACCCGGGGGTTTAGTTTGGGTCTCGGGGCATTTTTAGGCTTAATTAGTACCCCGGGAGGGCATTTTGGACATTTTACATTTTTGGGTAATTAAACCCACGAAAATTCAAGGGTTATATCAGATGTCTAGGTTATCTTCTAGGGTTAAAACAATTCAAAACCTTAGAACGGCCATAGGAGAGGAGAGGAGAGAGCTCTCAAAGCAATCCAAGGCTCAAAATCCATCCGTTTGCACCGCCGCCACCACCAACACATAGATCGCGCGACGGGGAACGCAACCACACCAAAATCGTCCGCAAATCAGAACACCGAAAATACCAGGCAAGTGTTTATCTTGCTTATTTCGTTGATGCATCACTCATATTAGTCTAGGAATGATTAGGATGAGTTTTAGGGAAGAAAACCCCAAATTTGAGATAGGAAATTGCATGTAGTGATGATTTAAATGATATTCTGGAAACCCTTTCACATGTAGAGTATTAAACCACGAAATTTTGATGTTTTAGAAGAAAAAAATTCGGGAAAAGATTTATTATAACCATCTTTAAGAGATTTCTAGGGTTCTTGATAGTTACATGAATGTTGGGCTTAATATCCCATGATTATTAATGGAAATTTTCATGCTTTACGTAAAAGATGTATGGAATGGAATTATATAATTGGTAGTATAAATTTCTGGACGTTTGGGTATGGAAAGTTAGGATTTAGATGATGTTTTATGAGAAAACCCGTAACTGCAAAACTGCAGCATTCGCACACCTGCTTGATCGATCGATCGAGCCAAAAGCTTCGATCGATCGAGCCCCTAACCTCGATCGATCGACCCCTCCTGGCAGACCAATATTTTCCCCCTTTTTAAATTAGTAGAATTCGATTTACTGTGAAATAATTCTTGGACACCCTTAATAAAATGTTTTGGGGGATGGAAGACCAGTAGAAGATATGAATAATTTTGGGACCTTTAATGTCAGACAAGAATTGTATTCTTTTGGGATAATTACATAAGGGTCGATGAATTTATGTATTAAAGGGAGAGACGCGTAAGAGAGTTACGTTGGAACATAAAAAGGACACCTACTGAATTTTATGCTTGGGAGAATAGAGTCCATGAGTGTTACGTAATAAGTTGGAAAAATCCTTCAAATAAAGGTTAGAGACGAACCATTATAAGTGATAACTAATAATGTGAAAATAAGGATAAATGTCATAATTATGGGTGACAGGATGAACCTACATTGATATGATAAAAATGGTATATTTATATGATTGTGTATGCATATATTATATACATGTGAAAATCATGCCCGCGCTACTTGCTATCCCTGAGGTTACCGCGCTGGGACGATCTTATCTCGATGTGCCTTAAGGGGGATATTGATTCATACCCTAGAAGATAGATATCCTTGGTACAGGCTATCGAATCGATAGTTCAGACGATCCTAAGAGACATGAGGGTATGTACTGACCTCTTAGAGACTTGGAATCTATGCTTCGCCTCATTATTGTTTGTGTATGTGTTAATACAGTTCGAGAGTGATTCCGAACTTGTATTTCCCTTAGTGTGAGTGATACGGGGATTGGATAGCAGAGTATGCCTGCACCATAGTTTTATTTGGGGTGTTGTTAGTATATATATATATTATTCGAGTATTTAATATATATATATATATATATATATATATATATATATATATATATATATATATATATATGAAATTCTGAAATTTGGAACTACCGACTGTGTTATGGTAAGTAAGACTGATATAATGTCTCAAATTGGAAATACTTGTTTTGAAAAGTATAATATGACAACGAGGAACTCATTTGACAAATAAATCTAAAATGAGAGTTTTGCTAATAAATGAAATATCTTTTTTTAAACAATCATATTGTTCAGTTTAAATCTTACGAGTAACCTAAGATAAGTCATACCATTGGGAAGATTAGTGCGTTATAAGATAAGATAATCCGTTGAGAAGGTTAGAACGGTAGGCGTGCACATTAGAAGAGAGGTGAGAATTTCTCAATAGAGTGCCGCACTAATATGTTGTTGAATTGGCCTGTAAATAATTTAAATACTTGCTAAACGAATTTTAAATCATATACATTATCAGGCTCTGACCCGTTTCTATTTCTCTTTTCTCTTGTATATATATGTATATATTACAGGAGCCCAGCCATAGGGGCGTCTTGCATAGGATCTCTTGAAAAGGAACGCGCTGCAGCTTAGGTGGGAGTTTCAGGCCTCTTGTTTAGACGACTTCATTCATTTGATTCCACTCCTAGCATGTTCATTGTAGGGCATGTGTCGCCCTCTCCATTATTCAGTTGTTATTTAGACATTGTGATTCAGTTATTTCTAGTATTGTTACTTTGGGATTTATTCAGTATGGATGTTTTACTTTTAGTTTTAAATGTTGGGATTGTGGATGATGAATGTTTAAATTAATTGGATTATGTTCCAGGATTATTGTGGTGTGATTCTTAAATATTGAAATGTTGTTAATAATTAAACCTTTATATTTTTTTAAAATAAAATTTGGAAAGAAATGTTTAAAAATGGTTTTGACACTTAGCTTAATTTATTAGGGTGTTTAAATTGGAAAAGTTATTTTTCGACAGTGATGCTGAGAATGAACCAACTGTTCACCTTGATTTAATTTAATAAAGGAGTGATCGCCCGGTATTTAATTAGGCGGGGTGTCTCACAATACCCAGCTGATTGCTTTGAAGGACGAGACTGTTGGGGACTCCTTCCAGTTGTACCGGTGGCGGAGGGCCAATCGACAGTCGAAGGGATCTCTCTCCCCGGAGGCGGTACATCAGGTCTTGAATGGCCTGACCAGTGATAGGGTAAGAATCTTTTCCTTTCGAGTCTTGGTCTTTGCATACTTGTATTTTGTATTGATTTACGCCTTCTTGGGGATTTTCAAGTGATTTTTTATCCTTGGGGGACATTCGTTCAGGATACGGGGATGACTGGGGTGAACGCACAGATGAGGCGTTTGTTGGCACATGAATTTGGGCATTCCTGGTATCTCGGGGAAAGGGTGGTTCGCCAGATTGCTGAGGAGGAGGTGGTGGTGCCACCTGCGCATGCGAGGGTCACGGTGATGGTCGGAGAGTCCTACTTATTGTACACGGATACGGTTGGGCCGTATGACTACATCGACTTTGTGACTAGCTGGTTGATGGCGCCCAGTATATATGATTCCTTGACTTTCCCTCCTGCGAGCTCGAGTTGGCTAGTGAGGTCCTCCCACAGTGGCGGTGGTCCGCCGACATCTGCGGTGACGGCGACTTCATAGGTTCCTTTCGTTCGGTTGCACACTCCATCATACAATATTCGGCGGGCTAATGGAGGGATGGTGCCTATGCTGCACCGTCCTCATGCGATGGATCCGGAGGAGTTGGGCTTGGCAGAGGAGGTCCTTCATCCTGTGGTATACCTTTCTGTTCTCCTCTTTCTTTCTTTTCTGTTTTGGTCATTTTTGCGTTGATACTGATTCTGCCTTTTCCTTGTAGCAAGTCCGGGTGTCGACCACTTGGCTGAGAGACATCAGAGACTGGATATCGTCGACAACTGCCCACATTTGGGATACTATCCCTGTTCCTTCTTGCTTGGTGTCGTCAGCTTCATCCAAGGAGGACTCTGGCTCAGGTAGTGGTGGCTCGTCATCTCATCGCAAGGGAAAAAGAGCACGTCGCAGGGGTGGAATCTCTTAGAGAGAGAGGTGAAGGGTAGGTGAGAGAGAGAGAATGTAGGTTCGGGTTGAGTCCCGTTTGTTTTTTGTTTTTCTTTTATTTCCTGCAAAATTGATGTAACACAGAAAACAAATATATGCAATGCAATGGAGTTAATTATCTTCTATTAATGATGAATGAATGCATGCACATGCGCTTTTTTATTTTGCTGTTGAGATCGTAAAAAGGTATATTTTTGGAATTTTTGAAGGAAAGTTAAAAATGGGAAATTATATAAGGAGGAAAAGGAATTTTGAAATTCTTTTGAGAATATCAATTTTTTTTTTTTGGGTTTTCAGATTTTGACAAATGAGGAATAAAGGGAGATTTCCAAAAATGGGGGGTTGTCGATCGGCAAGCACCTTGCCCTGCCTATCGGTAGTCAAGTCTAGTCCCATCAATGTAAAGCTTTGATTGGTACCCTCTTCAGCCTTTGGGTACTTTGTGGGGTAGGATTCCCTCCGATTTCTGTAGGGATTATGTCTCTTGTGAGGGTTTTCAAGTATAAAAGGGGTAAGGGTGGAGTGTTTTCATCACACCTTCACATTCTTACTCATTTGCCTACTATATCTTAGTTTTACAAGATGGCTCTCCCTGGTTGCATTGAGTTTGCTAACTACCTCGAAGCCTTGGAAACAATGTGCTCTTATAATGTCGACTACGATGCTTTCAACATGCGTCGAGTTTATTTATGGCGCAATCGACCCTTTGAGTGGAACATGTTGATGGCGGCGGTACAATTCTGGTACCCCGAATACCATGTATTCCGCTTTGGGTTGGATGAAGTTTGTCCTACCTACGAGGAATTTTCTGCCATGCTGGGTATAAATCCCAGTGTTGCTGCGGCTCTGCTCGAAATTTCCCGTTCTCCCAGGGATTTGTTGGTTGGGCTTCTTCGTATTTCTCCTTTGACGGCTAGATCACTGGTTGCCGGAGGAATGATCTCCCTCCCGGCGGTGTTGCAGTCCGTACATTTACGGGAATTATGTGATGCTGGCTATGCTGGAGCCGTTGCTCTGGGCCTGGTTTCAAAATTGTTGTTGGTGACTGGGGAGCTACTGGTGGACCCGTAACTTGCAGCCATTACTTCATGGATGCCGTACCATCGCAATCCTGCGGCGGTGATCCTGGCAAAGACCCTAAACGGTTTGGATGCATGGCGAGAAGGTCGTTCTGACTTCTTGAGGGGTAGCCCCGTAATGCTGTTCATGTGGTTGTCTGAGAGACTCCGCTTGGTGGCCCTTCCAGAGTATCCTTTGTCGGTTGTACCCAACTTCTTTTCGTGTTACTTCTTCAGCATTGGCTTGGATATTGAGAGCTGGGAGAACTGGTTTTTGGTGAATAGGGCTCGGAATCTGTATTGGTCAGTGCTCTGGTGGGGACAGTTGCTGCCTGTTCTGGAGCTAGGAGAATACTCGTATGTGTGACTAGCTGGTCTCAGGCATACCTCTTTTTATTTCCCTTGGTGTCTTCTGCGCCAATTTGGCTGGGCACAGGTCGTGCCACCTTGGACACTAAATTTCTTTCCGATAGAAGATTTGACTGAGCGTCTGCACATGCGGCTTGGCTCTTTGTGGGAGAGTCGGAATCTGTCGACCCATCCCTCTCAGTCTGTTGGGAGAGTTTTGCATGTCCCGAGGGATTATATGAAGTGGTTGTGGAGGAGAGTGGTCAGCAAGATGTTGGAAGTGGAGAGTGGGCAAAGGTGGTTTGTTTTATCTAACACCATGGAAGGAGGTGTTATGGTTTTTTCGAAGTTGGCTCGGGATTATCGATCCATGGAGTGTCTGCGGCACTCCATTTAGGCAGGGGAAACTTGGGGACCCCAGGATGTAGATGGTGATGACGGAGCAGGCTCCTCTACTAGCTGTGGGTGGGGCTCTTGGAGAGTTTATTATGTAATTCGGAATAAATGTGGGGATTTTATCCGCCTTTTTTTTATAGGTGGGCAGGGGGAAGGGGGTTATTCGTTCCTTTTCTTATGTAATCTATACCAAAATTTCTTATTAAGGAAATAAATAAGTTTCTGATCATCTAGCTATGCCTTTCGATGAATCTTGTATTTTGAATTATCTATACCGATCACTAAGGCATACATAATCCTTTTGTTCAAGTATATGTTAGAACGAACTGTCGTCCTCATAGATAAGAAAAGAATATATTTTTGTGAAAAAGAAAGGTCCATGCTCATGTAAGATGTATGAGCTGCCTACGTACCTCTGGGGTTTTTGAAAATTTTTGTTTGAAAAATGTTTTTTTTTTAGTTCTGGGTAGAGGGAAATGAAGAGATTTCTTTTAGAATAGAGGGGAGATGAGAAGAGTCGTAGCGCGCCAAGATTTCGGACTAGGGGTAGAACTTCTTGAGACAGTCCAGGTTGACTGGACGAGTCATCTATTCCCCATCTAAGTCAGTGAGAATGGCGGCACCGCCAGACAAGATTTTCTTCACAATATAGGGGCCGGTCCAATTGGGCTTGAATTTTCCTCTGGGGTCCCAGATGGGTTCTATTATCTCTTTGAGGGCTAAATCCCCCTCTCGAACACCGCGGTCCTTGACTCTCTTATTAAATGAATGCACTATTTGGCGATGGTACCCTTGTATGTGATATAGTGCTTTCAATCTCCTCTCATCCAGGAGGGTCAGTTCGTCAAGATGGCTTTGGCACCAGTCTTCTTCGCTAACTTCGCTTTCAAGCATGACGCGCAGCGAGGGTATTTCCATCTCAACGGGTAGGAGTACTTCCATTCCATAAACTAGAGAGTAAGGGGTAGCCCCATTAGATGTTCGGATTGAGGTTCGGTATCCCCAGAGGGCGTATGGGATTCAGTCGGCCCAATCTCAATAGCTTTCGGTCATCTTGCTGATGATGGCTTTGAGGTTCTTATTGGCGGCTTCGACTGCACCATTGGTCTGAGATCTGTAGGGAGAAGATTTATGTCTTTGAATCCCATACTCGTTGAACACTTCTGTGACTTCTTCCTTGAAGTGCAACCCGTTATCGGACACTAGCTCTTGCGGGACCCCATATCGGCAGATGATGTTTTTCTTGATGAATTTGGCCACTTTCTTAGCGTTCAATACTGCGTATGACTCAGCTTCGACCCATTTGGTGAAGTAATCAATGGAAACCAGGATGAACTCATGCTCGTTTGAAGCCTTCGGTGTAACCTTCCCTATGATGTCGATACCCCAGGTGGAGAATGGCCAGGAAGAAGTCATGTTGTATAATTCGCGTGGAGGCAGGTGCTGGAGATTAGAGAATTGTTGGCATTTAAGGCATCTCCGAACATAGGCGGTGCAATCCTGGGTCATGGTGGTCCAGTAGTAGCCTTATCGGATGATTTTCTTGGCAAGCATGTGACCATTCATGTGGGGCCCACATTCCCTGCTATGGACTTTCTGCATTATCTTTTCGATGTCAGCTCCTGCGATACAGGGCAGATGGGTTCCATCAAAGTTCCTCTTGAGTAGAGCTTTATGACAGATGATGTACTCGGCCTCCAGTGTTCGGAGGGTTTCTCGGTCATTCTTGTTGGAACCCTTGGGATACCTACCATGCTTGAGGAGGCACCAAATATCATAGTACCAGTAGTTGACTAGCTCGGGATATTCTATGGTGACGAGCTCAATGTGGTAGCGATGGATTGGTTTATCTTTCTTTTGAACTAGGAAGGGAGTCATTGTTATTCCTTAGGGCATGTTGACCATGGAGGCCAAGGTAGCGAGGGCATCGGCCAGATTATTCTTTGCTCAGGGAAAGTAATGGAAGGTGATGTCTTGGAATCGGGAGGCTAGTTTTTCTAGGTGGGCATGGAAGGGTTGGAGTTTTTCATCCTTGACTTTCCACTTTCTGAGAACTTGACCTATGATGAGGGCAAAATCCCCGTAGACATATAGGCATTGAATACCTTTCTCGAGAGCCACTTTGAGGCCTACCGTGCATGCCTCATATTCAGTCATGTTATTGGTTCAAGGAAAATCTAACTTGATGGTGAGGGGAGTGTGGGAGTCATTTGGGGCAATCAGGAGTATCCCAATGTCGTACCCCTTTTTATTAGCTGCACCGTCAAAGAACATTTTCCATTGAAGGTTATCTTGAGCGGTGCAGAGGATATTCTCATCTGGGAATTCAGAGATCCAGACAACAGCTTCTTTTACGGGGTAATCAGCGAGGTAGTCAGAGATGGCTCTTCCTTTCATGACTTTTTATGTGACGTACACGTTATCAAATTCGGCTAGGAGCATCAACCATTGGGCCATTCGACTGGATAAGGCGGGTTTCTCAAGCAGGTATTTGATGGGTTCCATTCGAGATATAAGCTTGATGGGGAAGGCGAGCGTGTAGTGTCACAACTTTTGGGTGACCCAGATAAGAGCGACACATGCCTTTTCTAGAGCGGTGTAGTTGACTTCGTACCCGGCCAATTTGCGACTGGAATAATAGATGGCTCTTTCTTTGTAGGAATCCTCAAGGTATTGGGCTAGCAAAGCCCCAGCGGCAGTGTGGGTTATGGTTAGGTATAGGAGCAAGAGGATACCAGGCTGAGGTGGCATGAGTACTGGAGGTTGGGTAAGATATTGTTTGATTCGGTTAAAAGATTCTTAGCAGGCCTCGTTCCAAACCTTGGTTAAATCCTTTCGTAGGAGCTTGAAGATAGGTTCGCAGATGGAGATTAGCTGGGTGATGAACCAGCTGATGTATTATAATTTCCCAAGGAAACCTCGGACTTCTTTCTCTGTTCGGGGAGGTGGCATCTCAAGTATGGCTTTCATCTTGGCAGGATCCTCTTCTATCCCCTTCTCACTAACCATGAATTATAAGAGTTTTCCCTTCGTAATGCCGAAGATGCATTTTTGTGGGCTAAGTCTCATCTGATACTGTCGCAATCATTCGAAGAACTTTCGGAGAGCGGGAACATGACTTTCTCTAGTTTTGGATTTGATAATCATATCATCTACATAGACCTCAACTTCTTTATGAATCAGATCATACAGGATGGTTATGGCATCCCTCTGGTAGGTAGCCCCAACATTCTTGAGACCAAATGGCATAACAGTTTAACAAAAGGTTCCCCATGAGGTGATGAATGCGGTTTTCTCTTGATGATCTGGGTGCATCTTGATTTGGTTATACTCAGCAAACCCGTCGACGAATGATTTGAGAGCATGACTGGATGTGTTGTCCATGATCATGTCGATATTGGTAATGGATAATCATCCTTTGGGGAGGCTTTGTTCAAATCTCGATAATCTACACACATCCGAACGTTCCCTCCTGATTTTGGCACAGGTACTATGTTGGCTAGCCACGTGGGGTATTCGATCACACAAATGAAGCCTACGATCAATTATTTGACCACCTCTTCTTTGACCTTGAGCGACCATTCGGTGCGAAGCTTTCTCAACTTTTCTTTAACCAGCTTATAATCTGGGAGAGTGGGGATCCCATGTTGAGCTATTTCAGGATCGATGATGGGCATATCGTCATAGGACCATGCGAAGACATCCACGAATTCCTTTAGCAATTCTTCGAGTTGTACGTGCTCGAGCTCGTCAAGGGTGGCCCCTATCCTAATCTCATGTAGTTGTCTACTAGAATCGAGGTTAATAATAACAGTCTCTTCTTAAATAACTTGAATGCGGTTATGTTGTTTGTTATTAACCTTATTTAGATCAGTTAAGAATTGTTCATTTGCAAAATCATCATCATCAAAAGTTTGATTAGAGTCTAAACAATTAATGTAAGGCACATCAAGATAATCAAAATCTTTATTTATTTCATTGATAGGGAAAACAGCATTGAGAACCTCATCAAAAGAGGTCTTGATTACATTTGAATAAGGATAGACAATAGAGGCAGAAATAGGGTAAACATTGGGGTTAGGTGGAATTTCAGCAGGTAAAACTGGTGTAGCATGCTAGTTAAGGAGAGGTGTATCAGCAACTTTGATCAGATGGGATGGATCTAGTGATGCAGTGCCTGAGTGAACCACGCAGAGTGCCAGCCCCAGCGTCTATAAGTTGAAGGAATCCTCAGAGTTGCTTTCCTCAGTCTCTTCGGTATTTTTGATGAACGACCGTGCTTGGTGTTGGGAACTCTCAGCCCATGAGTAGTTGTCTTGGAAGAAGATCTCCATTTCGGGATTCATCTTCTTGTCTGTATGGTCATACCATGGTTCCAAAAAGACACAAAAGGGGAAATCATCGCCCTCTTTGATGAATCGTCCATTTAAGGAGTCTCCTGGGATAGTCTGGATACAGTCTAGTCTTCTCTTTGGTCGAGACTGGCGGATCATTCTGAGCTCTTGTTCTGATGGTTGGTATCCTAATCCATAAGGAGGGAAGGCTTTCTTCAGTTCAATGGGCTCAAGTATCCCTTGTTGTCTTTGCCCTAGCCCTAGTCCAGGCATGAAGTGCATGTTTCTGAACATCTGAATCACATTGCAATTTCCATGAGGGTCGTATTCTGGACAAACCCTTTCTTTGAAATCATCCCCTGTCAGGAGTAGAAGTGGCTCAGCTCAAAATCCTTATAGGATCATATCATTTGACCCGTGTTGTATCTCGAGGATTGGACTGCAGGTGCTTGCACCCTCGGTATTGTCATCGTCGCCCAAAATGGTGATGATTCGCCCATCAGCGAAGAACTTTAATTTCTGATGGAGTGAGGAAGACACACCCTTTATACTGTGGAGCCAGGGTCGTCCAAGCAACAAGTTGAAACAAGATGGGATATCTATGACTTATAATTCGATGACAGGGTTTATAGGGCCAGCCCCTATTACAAGTTTTATGGATCCCATCACCTCCCGACGGGTAATATCGTAGGCACATACGAAAGCGGAGGTTGGAGCGAGGTCACTTTCTTTGAGCCCTAGGCATCTAAAGGTTCTTAGTGGGCATACATTCAAGGCGGATCCATTATCAATAAGAGAGAGTGGTACGACTTTCCCCATAACTTTGACGGAGATGTTGAGTGCATGATTATGGTTTGGCCTAATTTTGGGGATTTTTTCTTCGGAGAAGGATAGCATTCGGGTAGAGGTCAAGGATCCAACCAAATTTATCGCTTCTTATGGTGTGTAGAAGGAGGAACTGTGGGTCCAGTGAGCAACTTGATTAAAGCATTTCTGTGCAGCTCGGAAGACATGAAAAGCCCCCATAGAGTGATGTTAGCTCGAGTTTTCTTCAGTTGACCGAGGATCTTGCTTTCTTCGAGGGTCATTTCTAGCATAGGAAGGTTTTCAACGCCCCTCCCTTTATCATTGCCTAGTAGTGAGCTAGGGATCTGGTAATGCCTCCCTGATTTGGTCATGTGATTTACTGAAGAAGGGAAAAACATGAATCCTATTTCCTCGTCGATCTCGGGCTGTTCTTCCACCTTACTTATTTGTCCGCGGATTTCTTCGAATGATATCATCCCACACATGTTGGCTATCGGGCCAGTTTTTTTTAAACCTGCCCTTCATTCGAGTCTTCGAATTCTTTTCCCCATCCGGTGGCAACAATTTCGCCTTTCCATGTGAAGTCAATGCAGTCCACAACTTCAATGGCTTCTTCATACAAGTCTTCCCATTCTGTGGGGATGTGTAAGGGTAAAGGGACTAGGCACCCTTGTAGCTTCAAAGCATCAAGTAACTCGGTGACACTGCAAATGTTGTTGGTTCTCTTGAATAAATCTGCCACAATCTGGACAATATCATCTAGGCTGACTTCATCGGCTGGTACCACCCAACTATCTAATTCTCGGGCCCATTTTCGCGCTTCCAAGAACAGTGTAATGAACATTTGGCAATCGATACTCATCTGTAAGGGCAATTTCAGCCCGAACTCTAGGAGTTGATTTAACACTTGTGACAATTCCATACTTCCATTTCTGGAACGGGTACGAACAGTGATGCATGCTCTAGTAAGGAGTGATAGTGCTTGATCAGCGAGGTCAGTGGGGTGTAGGAGGAAATATGGGAAAGTTTGGAGAGGTTTAGGAGAGTGTATTAGTGTGATTTGATTTGAGGAGTCAAATTCTAGGTTATATTCTAAGAAGATGGCATTGACATGATTTGGGAGTGGGTTGCGAGTAGTGTTTGGCTTAGGATTGGTTGGTGGGGCGATAGTACCCCGGTCAATGAGATCTTGGATTATGTTTCGGAGGTGGAAGCATTGGTCGGTGGTATGGCCAACTGTTTGGTGAAAGGCATAATGAGCATCGAACTTGAAGTTTCTGGGAAGTGGATTTGGCAATAGATGGGGATCCAAGGGTTTGATAAGGTTTCGGCTTAACAGGGCCTGGTAGACTTTGGAGAGGGGAGCATGGAGCTCGGTGTATTCTCTTCGGATGGGGACAGGGCAGCTTTCTAGTGCCCATTAGGTGGTTGGTTGAGATTGTAGCACTGACGGGCTTATCATATTTTCTGGGGGTGAACTGTCCGGACACCTTCTTCGGTTCAACTTCTGTTTTAGCAAGACCTTCCTCGATTTCTACTCCTGATTCTCTGAGAGCTCGAAAGTGGGGATAGTATTGTCCTCCCATGGTTGCTCGGACATGGGGCAAGAAATTCTTCTTCACTATGAAGACTTGTTCTTCCTCGGAAGGCCAATTGGTCATGGTAGCTGCTTATTCCCTCCATCGGGCTATGAAGTTACTGACTGATTCTCCAGAGTTCTCTTTTAGCAACTCTAAATCACGGCATGTGACCTCAAGCTCTTCATTGTATTTGTATTGCGATATGAATTCTTGGGCTACATCCTTCCAGCTACGGATTCTGGACTCTTTGAGAGACAAAAACCATCAGAGGGCGCTATCCTTCAAAGTTTGCTAAAATAATTGGGCCATCACTTCTTCAGAAGCCCCTAGGAGAGTCATGAAACGATGATAACTGCGAAAATGAAAAATCGTGGGTCCACTTCCTCTGAATTTCTCGATATTTGGCATCTTAAACTTCTCGGGTAACCTTGCTTTAGGATAAGGAGACATGTGGGTGTAGTCCATGTAATTCCCAGAGATTCGGACTTGGTCGAACTTCTTAGTGAGCATCTTGAGATCTTCTTTAACTTTTCTCAGCTCTTCCTCCTTCGGATCAATGACCATAGGCAAGTTAGCCCCAGGTTGGGCAAGATTCGGCATCGAAAGCTGGGCAGGAAGTGACCCATTAGCAGGAGGGGCACGTGGAGCGTGCTGATACTCTTCAGGAACCCAAATAGGGTCGGGTGGACCCATAGCATGAGGGAATAGGGCCTCGGGCTCTTGAGGAATGGGAACTTGGTTTCGTTGCATCTCTCGGACCTTAGTCTGGAGGTTGTCAATCTTGGACACGAGCTGAGCTAGGACTGCCGTCGGATGCGGCTGCACAACTTGTACTTGTTCTGTGTTCTCCATGGAAGGCGGATGGATGCCGATCTCGGAAGAAGTAATACGGGAGTGGACAGAACTCCGGGGTGGTTTGACTGAAGATCGAAGCCAATAGGGAGCCAGGCCAAGGGCTTGCGATCAACCTAAGAAGGCATAAAATGGGATTTATTTTTGAGAAAAAGGAATTGAAATATTTTTGACATTTTTTTTTAGATTGAAAGACAAAATATTTTTTTGATTTTTGATAAAGAAGAGAGAAATTTTTTTAGATTTTTGATAAAGAAGAGAGCATTATTTTTGGATTTTTGATAAAGAAGGGAGAAATGCTTTTGGATTTTTGATAAAGAGGGAAGAAATGTTTTTTGAGATGGAACTCAGCATGATTATTATGATTATTATGTTCTCGCTTGTATTGAATTCTCCTAAATGCAAAATTAAATACCGGACGGGACCCGAGCCTGAAAAAGTGGGGTTTGTAATATATGCAAAACTATGGTTGGACTTGTAACCATGCTCACGAACAGGGTCCCGTTTTAAAATTGCACAAAAATTTTGGGCGGCAGGCCGACCCGGAATTTCGGTAGAGTTTCGGGTTGAAACTAGCAATCTAACATGTGTGTCCTAGGTTTGACACCTATATGCGGGTATGCAGTTGGTTGGATGAATCGGAATGGGTTCCCCCCTTTGGCGTGACTTCCACGATATACGTCTTGCTCTTGCGGGTAATCGGTACGTATGGACAAGCGATTTGATATACCTGAGTGTACGTAATTGCCTCACTATATACCTCGTGGGGACGGTACGTGTGAGAGAGAATTCGATATACTCGGCGTACGTGAACAAGTTCCCTGCGATATACCTCCCGTCATGACTTCGATCAAGTGGTACGATGTGGGGGAACCGTTCGATATACATCGAAGTTACTTAACCAATGGAAGGTGAGGCTCATATCGCTTAGGCTAACTGTGCCCTGTCGGACCAGCGCCCATCATGAAGTGACCCTCTAGTTACTGGGTAAAATTTGATAAATAACAATGCTCTTTGGTAATGTCGTGTGAATCATGCATGATTCTCTTATTAGTATCTTATGACGAGAATGCCTTTCTTGATTATGCCAAACAGGGAGCAAAGTACAGGTACCAATGGTTCCCCAAGTATGGATGGGTGATGCGTGCAACATATGGATATATGTGATCCTAGGTGCACGTGGTGTGAAGTGTACATGGAGAATTTTCTACAAGTGTGTGAATAGAAGCATAAACATGGGGTACACATGGGAAAAAGGGAACATGAAAGAAAGGGGGAGAATATGAACAAATATAACACCCATGTAAATAGAGTCTAGCCCTCAAAATTTCAAAATCCCCACCAGAGTCGCAACTGTGGCCATCCCCGATCCTCGCGGCGACGCGATGACGGCATGTGGGAGGATCCTAGGTCCCGCGTATCCCTCTCGGGAGCGCTTTGGCCGACGTCAATTTGGGCGAGGTGTGAAAATGTATAGAGATTCAGAGTCGCCAGTATATTTTACTCAAAACAGACAAAAGAAAAGGGGGAAGCCATCCCGAAGGACAACATCCTAAGACATACTGATACATGCGAAACCAAAATAATTCGTGAAGGGTTCAGAGGCTAAGTTACGAAATGGGAAGGTGTTAGGCATCCATTCCGCCCTACGGTCTCTCATGGATTTTGTTATATTCCTTTATTTTCCCCGTGATATGGGTGCATGTGTATATATGGTGGAGATAGGAATCCTCGACTTGTATCATAAAAGAGATAAAGCGGGTCATCCTTAGGAATGTAAAAATAATGTAGAGAATAGGGTTTGTGAGATTATCCTTGCGTTGATCGTTAACATATGTGGAATAATACGCTATTAAGAACAAATATATAGAATATAAGAAAATTGTATTTAAAGAAAATAGAAGAGGAGAGAAAAAGTAAGAATAAGGACTCGAGTCTCAGGTTTTACCCCGAGACGCCTAGGTAGCCTATAAAGGCATCAAAGTCCACGTAGTTCTCATGCAAACGAGGGGTGGGTTTTAACCCATAAATCCAACCGGGCACTTCTCTTATTTGTGTATGTGTGTAAAGAGTGTTTTTAGTTTTGAGAAAAGTGTGAGAAAAATGTGAGAATCCCTATTTTGGATTTATGAGCAAACCCTATTTTTCTTGTCTTTTTGGTTTTTTTTTTATTTATATGAAAATAAGAGATGTGCAATAATACTCAATAAAAAGTATATTAGGATGTGAGATGAGATAATAAAACGCTAAGTAATAAAACAAGTTATTGCAAATTTATGAGAATTTAAAGAGAGAATTGAGAAAATTGGACCTTCTTGAAGATCTTGAATTTGTTCTTGAATTTTGGAGAGCATGCCTTGCACTTGGATGATGATGGAGGGTAGTTAATTCACCAAATTTGATTAAAAGGATGGTGAAAAGTGAAGGTGGAAGGGGATTTGGATGTGGAAATCATGCTGACTTCGAGAGAGGTTTTCGGTATTTGCTGAGAGTGATATGCTTCTGATCTAGGATCTTCCTTGCAAATGAGGTCAAGGACTCCTTTTATAGGCCCAGGGAACTGCCAATCGGCGTAACCCTGGTACTACCTATCGGTACATGCCGATGGGCAGGGTTTGGAACCTGCCGTTTGGCGGTGCTTTTCTGGCCTTTTCGAAAAATTGACTATCGAGCACAAACCATTGATCCGAATCATGCATAGGGAAAACCATTAGAAAGGTAATTCAGATACCTTCAAAAGTCCTTTGGAACGCTCCCAGGTTTGGGAGTTTACTTTGTGTCAAATGTGGCTCAGAAGCGTTTGTCAGTCAATTAGACGGGGAATCGTTCGGACGCAAATGGATCGTTCGTCCGCATGGTTAGTCCGAATCATGCATGGGCCGTACCGTTAGAAAGGTTAAGAGATTTACTTCGACATTCTAAAGAGTTTGACTCGGTTTGGGGCGTTGATATTGGTCAATCGGGCCTTGGAAGCATTCAGTGACCTTTCGGAGTAAAACAGATCGTTCGTCTGTACCGTAAGTCAGAATTGTGCACGGGATGGACCGTTGGAAAGGGTTTTTAGTGCCCTTTAAAAATTCATTCAGTATCGGTTGAGATGAAGAGTGGACTTTGGTCAAATGGATCTCAGGAACGTTCAGTGGCCTCTAGATCAAGTTTTGGGGGAAAACGGGTCGTTCGTCTGCATGGTAAGTCAGAATCGCGCACGGTATGAACTGTTGGAAAGGGTTTTCAGTGGCCTTTGAAGATTCATTCAGTCTCGATCGAGTTGAAGAGTTTGACTTTTTGGTCAAACGGAGCCTGGGGGTGCCCGATGGCTTCTAGGTCAGTACTTGGGGTATGACCTGGGTCTGTAGTGATGAAGGGAGGTGCTAGGGACCTAAGGAGAGTTTAGGAGGTAACAGAATGGGGTGTCTACATATGCAGTTCAAAAATTTCTAAAAAATGGTAGTACCATTTCATTCTCCAATGAATCAAATATAATTATTGATCAAGTGGGATGGCGTGGAGAGGGATTGAATCTTGGTGCATTGAGCATTTTTAATGGGGGGGAACAGTTTCTCAAAAATAAACTGCACATCAATATGACAGGTCTATCAGGTCCCCTTCAGTTTAATACAGATAGATCCCTAATACACCCTTTATACAATATCATTAACATAATTGGAAATGGGTTCCAGCAGATAGGGTCCTGGTCTAACTATTCTGGGCTACCTGTTGTTCCCCGGGAGGTTCTTTACGCCAAACCAACCAATCGTTCTCGCTCAAACCAACGGTTCGATAGGGTGGTATGGCCCAGAGGAACAACGATTCAGCCTCGTGGGTGGATGTTTCCGAACAACGGGAGGAAGTTAAGAGCTAGGGTTCCAAACTGATTTAGTTTTCAGCCTTTTGTTTCACAAGTCAATGAATGGTACAGATATAGTCCAAGTATACTCCATAGATGTATTCCTTACTACCATTAAAGGTCTTCTATATGCTGTACCTTATGAGTTCATTCTGTTTGGAGAAGGTCACCCGAACCCAAGCTACACCGAGCTTGTAACTATAATCACTTCCAATGTGAGTTAAATAAACTCTGACGTTGGTAAGGGATGTTACGTATATGATTTTAAAAGATATTATGATTCTATTCATGTAGGTGCTTGATGTTTCCATTGGTGACATTGCGATCGCCATGGATTATTCAAGGATTATTGATTTCACTCGACCATATGTAGAGTCGGGGCTAGTCGTAGTCATCCCAGTGAGGAAGCTGGACAGTGCTTGGGCTTTCTTGCTACCCTTCACTCCATCACTCTGGGGAGTCATAGCAGTATCTTTCCTTATTGTGGGAGCGGTAGTATGCATTTTAGAACATGGAGTAAATGATCAATTTAGGGGGCCACTTAAGAGACAGGTTATTACACTTCTGTGGTGAGTATTTGATATGTTACTTTGTTACCTTAACATATGATAATGCATACCCTTAGTTAATTTGTACGTTGTAATTCACTACACCAAAATGTGAGATTGCTAACAGACCAAAATTCTCATTACTAACGGATAGACCGCTAGTAATTTCTAACACACGTAATCCATTACAAAATGAAATTATCCGTTAGAAATATATAATTTTTCTTTTTCCAATTCTTATTTTGGTATTATCCAAAAAAAAGTATATAAACCCTAGGTAAAAAAAGCGGGTGTATCTCCCGCTCCCCTTATTTTTCATCTCTCTACACCATCCCCTTTTTTTTCCCTTCAAAACTGATAACCCTCAACTATCCCATCACGTTCGTAAAAACCTCCTCACTCGACGTTGGTGACTCATTCACTTCGATGACAGCATATTTTCTCTCTCTCTCTCTCTCTCTCTCTCTCTCTCTCTCTCTCTCTATCTATATATATATATATATATATATATATATATATATATATATATATATATATATATATATATATATATATATACATGTCTATTGAAGTCTTTTGATTTAATTTATATATGTGAATACTTGCGAGTGATTTTAATTCTTTGTATGTATGTGTATGTGTATCATTTACATTTGTATCTTGTGTGATTTTGATTAAATCACGACCTCATGAATCATCATTGATTTTATTTTTGCTTGCCTTTAAACTAAGATTTATAACCCATATTTCCCCTCTTCCATTTTATACATATCATAGCATTGTGTCTTTTATATCCATTACTTCATTTATATGTTGCCTTCTACCAATTGTATAATTGTTTTGTTAAGCTCACAAAAAGAACTGAGGGGTTGTTAAAAAGGACAAAATGTTGTGAAATTGGGGCATTAATGGTTGTACTAACACTTTTATGCTTGATAATGCGGGGCGTGATCGAGGCGTGGAGGCCAAGCCTTAAGCCTTAGAAGCCTAGGCGGGCCTTGGCGTGAAAAGGCGTGAAAAGGCGTTTAGGTCTTTTTAAAATATTTTAATATTTTTTAACCATAACAAGGCTATTAAAATACTAAAATTGTACATATCATAAAAATATGTCTGAATATTTGCAAATAAAAATACTATTTGATTTTTTTGGATGAGATAATGGTTCGGTTTATAAAAAAATCTTTAAAGGGGGATATCGTTTCACTAAAGCATTATTGTTTTTAGAGAAGAAGTACGCTTTAAGGGTTTTACCAAGCATAAGGCGTCAAAATTTTAAGGTGTGGCGTTTCTCCCAAGCCTCAAGCCTAGGCGTGCCTAGGCGGAGCCTAGGCGGGTTTTTTAGAACAGTGCTTGATACCAAATAAAATTTCAACTTTGAAATTTAAAGATTTTATACCCTTTAGTTTGGTATCTATAATGTACAAATTGTTAGCAAAAGCTCTTCTTACTAATAGATGTTCTTGATGCCAAAATTGCTTCTTCACATGATGGCCAAAGTACTTTCGTCAAGGTTTGGACAAATTCTTATGCGGGAATTAGGCAGTTGCCCTATTGAGTTGTAAGAGGGAAGGGTTGTTGCGTAAAATTGACTTGAAAGGTTTATCAATTTGATTAAAATCATGTTTTTGTGCTGGTTTGTGCTAAGGATGAAGGTAAGGTGGACATATGTATCAATTTCAATGAAATTTAGTTTATAGTTTTGTTTCAATAGTGTATGGTGTAGTAGAAATGTAAAATAAAATTATTAAATCCCTTCGCTAATTGCTTTGGAAACAATCTATTCATTTGTAAAGCATGTTAATTTGTTTTCAATCAGTTCTAAATTAGTTTTATTCTTTGTCTGAAAATAATTTAAAAGAATCTCATAATCAAATATAAATTAGTTCAAGATTATGTTATGGCTGTTTTGTAGTTTGTATATAGAACATTGACGTCTAATTACACAAACAAAACCAAAATACGAGGGCCACAATCTAGTGTCACAATCCAGCAGATCTAAAATAAAAATAACTCTTTAATTATTCTTCTCTGGTGAGAAGTATTAAATCTCCGCCATTTGGTTGGAGATTCTTTATCTTTATTCCACTTTAATTTAACTTCTTTGTTTTGAAATTTACTAATGTTTCCTCTCAGTAGCAATATGTGGTTTACTATACAGTATTAGACATATGTTTATTACTTTAAGAAGAATGTGTTATATTTCCTCTGCTTGTCTAGCAGCAGTCTCAACATAAATTACAATGTCACTAAATACAATGTTTGTGTTCTGAGTTTTCGCTCTATGCTTTTGTGTTAAAAGTTAGAAAAAAAATCTAGTCACTTGATATGTGAATATCAACAATAGGTTCTCTTTGAGTTGTCATATTAAATCCAATTCATTTATTTGATGTATATCTAGAGTTTACATGTATATATAATTTGGTTTAAGATTCTATGTTTCTTACTCTTTTAGTGTATACTTACGACTTGAAATTACTATATGTACTGGACTTGTGTGTGTGTTGTTTGCTTGCCCTAGTTTTAGAAAGAAATTTGATAAAATTGTGTGTTTGTGACCCTATTTTGGAATTATATTTGATAGGATTATGTGTGTATGTGTGTGTTATTTGTGTGTCATTGTTTTGGAAATGAATTTGATAGAACTACGTGTGTGCGTGACCTTGTTTTGGAATCATATTATATAGAATTATGTTAGTGATTGTGTGTGTGACCTTGTTTTGGAATTATATTAGATAGAAACGTGTTTGTGTTTGTGATGTTGTTTTAGAATGATATTAGATATAATTGTGTGTGTGTGTGTGTGTGTGTGTGTGTGTGTATGTTTGTGTGCCATTATTCTGGAAATGAATTTGATAGAATTATGTGTGTGTGTGTGTGTGTGTGTGTGTGTGTGTGTGACCATATTTTGGATTTGGTTTTGAGGAAGAAGTGAGGGGAATATAAAGGTATGAAAATCTCGTAGTTGGAATGAGAGATAATGGGGTATCCTGCCTGATGGATTGGTGCAAGTGAAGTCATTTCCATTCTTTGCTCTGTAAAGCAATGAAACTGAGCATGATGTTATTCATATCCTTAATAAGATTGATGAACAATAATGAGATGGTGATAGTCATGTACTCTCGTATTTATTCTTTACAAATTGGGTTTGACTTACTAACCTTCAACTCTAGTATCGACAAGTTAATATAAGTCCTAGTAGCATTTTCTTCCTAGATTTTCACTTCTGATTCAAACAAAGAGGAGATTTCAGGCCAATTATGCATGTAAATCATGTACTGGAATTGCAGTATAAACTATATTTTGTCTATTTAGTTTTTGTCTATATCTAGAGAGAGGAGATTTTTTTGGGACATTTTATAGAAACTGTTGATCCCACTGGGCCTGTCACAAAAGCATCTCTGTTCTGAAGTATTTCACCTCTAGATGGAGCTGCCTCAATCACGTCCTAGCGGAACCCAAGAATGGAAACTAACACATCACTTCCTTTCACTGTATTCAACGTCCCAACAAGATCCAATGCTTTCTCAAGGTGGATACATTAAAACTCAGTCACATTTCTTATATCAATCAAAGGGTTCAAAATACAAAGTAAGAGGGGGCAGTGTTTACAGTGGCTGAGGCAACTACTACTGATAGAAATGAGAACAATTCAAACTGGAGTTCTTACTCTGGGAGTGGTTTCACACTGTGGGTAGAGTCTGTGTTGAAAAAGGGAAAGACGGGGAAGGAGAATATTACTGAAGATAGCCATGTTATAAGAGAGGCGGGGAGGGCAATGGACCACATCGCTGGAGTCGTCAGTAATGTCGCCGTCTAGCCATAAGAATCCTATTCCTGTGTGCGTATATAACTTTTGTATGTTTCACTTCATTATATTTGTTTAGTTTTGTTTTGCATTAGGGATAATATCAGCAATCAATGGTTTGGTTTGTTTTTCATTTGGGGTAATATCAACAATCAACGGTTTGGGAATTCCCAGTTTCCTTAGCTTCTTTCTTCTCCATTGGTGTGAGTAACATGAGTTGAATGAAGTTATACTTGGCTTTGGCTATTCATCATTAAAGTTGCTCGCTGACATCCATGGTCAGAAACACAGTGGTGGATCATTTGGGCTCTATTTTTTCGGTTTGGATCAACTTCAGATACATAATTTTTGGTCAATAAGTAAACTTAAAGTTAGGTCCTTGACTTAGAGGTTGTAGTTTCAAATATGTTAAGTCCCATTCCAGTCTTTATCGTTGGATTGTATCCAATGGTTTAGATTTTTTTATCTCAGGTATTTACTCAGATTTTTATCTCTCTCAAAGTTTGAATTGATACTAGGATTTGTCTTCAAAGGTGTGTGACAATGCTTACTCTAATTTTAGTCTTCACAGTTGTCCATCCAGTAATTATCGATCGACCGCGTAAGCATCACAATTACAGGGCAACAACACTGGAGTACATTAGAAAATAACACACTGCAACTCCAACTCCGACTCTGACTTCAACTCTAACTCGAGATGAACAATATGTCCCAATGACATATATTCTCATAGTTTTATTTCTTTTGGGAACAATACTCATGAATTTAAGATTTGTTTTCTCTGTTGTTTACAACAATAAAGTGTCGTGATATTTTTATATGGAAATATAATATGGCGTTGATGTTTTTTTTTGTAGATTAAATCTAGACTATACTTTTGGATTCACAACACAACGAATGAAATCATTTTTACTCTATCATCTCTCCATCTCTTCTTTTATCTCTTCATTTTTTCTTGATACCAAATCATTTACGTTTTAAAGATACGATTTCACTAATAATATTTTTTTTCCTTTTCTTTTAATTCACTTAAGGTGTTTATTTGTTAAGATCTAAGGAAAAACAAAGGAAAACACGAGGAACAAGGTGAGTTTTCCAGCAAAGGCCGACTTGAGTACCAGATTAATGAATCACTTTTTATGTAGTTAAGTTTTTTTACGAGAAAAGGCCATTAGAGAGGCAGCTATATAAAATGGTCACAGTTTGCACAAGGCGATGCTTAACTCAACAGAAAACGTCTCATTACCCTTTCATATAAATGACTTAACTTCCACAAGCCATGGTCGTAAAGCAATCAATTGATCTTATGAATATGAATATCCTGGACTACTTATGCAAGCTAATGAAATAGGAGTGTCGAGCTCCAGATGCTCCGTATGATGAATGTTCATATTCAAACATTCCACATACAGCGTATGAGCTTCCTGATGAGCAGATAATAAAAATTGGATTTGACAGATTCAAGATTCCTGATGTTCTGTTGAATCCATCTTCTGTTCAGACTATTCCTGGCATGGAATGTTTTATAAAGATCGCTTCTTTGTTTTGGACCGATATGAATTTGTTCTGTTTAATCCATATTCTTTGTTTATTTAATTGCAACTTATTTTGTTACGGACTACCTATATTTGTTTTGGACTACTATGCATTGTTATAGACTACCTACTCTTGGGGTGAGTTAAAAATCGTAGCTGAGCAATATCTTAGCATAACAGTCAAGCAGTATCCGAGCCGAGCATAGCAGTCAAGACCGCCCACAGGCTTTTGGGGTGAGGTTCAAACGAGCTTTGTTCCTTTCCCTCTACCTTATTACTAGGAATCCGAGGAAACTTGGTATAATGGACATAACACTTTCTATATTATCATAAGATAGCTAAAGGCATTTCACACAAAAAGCATGTTTCTAGTGTAAAGAATGTTTATATTGAGCATCTAACCGATGATACCTCCGATATCCAAATAGCTTTCAAATTACATCTTTACTATTAAGTGCCTCTAACATGTAGTGATACTATAAATCAAATATAATAATTTTCAAATTACATATTTATGATTAAGTTTCCATATTTTTTTATTAAATAAACTCATAATCTCTGCCCCAAATAATACTATCGTGTTATCCTCTATTTTTACATTTCGAGATTAAATAGAGCTATACTCTATTTTTACATAGCCAGTGTGTTTGTAACTGAAATGAGGTTTATGATGTACAAGGAGCGCATTAGTGTAATTTATGAAGACTGTGATACATTTTTATTAAATTTTTTGTTTCTGGCAAAGAATTATGACGAGTGCGTCTGCATGACCATGTGATGTAGTATGTTGGAATTACATGGAATGCATTGTTTAATTAAGCTTCAGTCCTCTTTGTTTCAGGTATGATCTCTCTTAACTTTCAAACTCTCATGTCTACATTTTTCCGAATTTGGTCTCGATGTATGACAATAATTTGTAATGTATATGTTCCATTTGAATGAATATTGATATATTGTTTGTGTAATTTTTATACCCCTTACCTTATTACTGTTTATTCATACACACGTTGGCTTTCCCTTAAACTGAAGTATGTCATTTAGAATAAATTGTGTATTGCTATCATTACCATGAATTTGTTAAAAAACTTTATGACTGAAATTAGTATTTGATGACGTCTGTGGTTTTTTTTATACGAGATCTAAGATGTATTATCACTGTGGACATTCCAGGAAGGAGTTATATGTCCGATTCAAAAACCATATTTAAAATGCAAAACACATTGGATTCTCGATTAATTGACTCAATATTTCAATTGACTAACTATATTTTTTGTTTCGTATTAGGTCCCATTTTGAACACTATGGACAATCGTGATAATGCAACATATGGGACGACCATGTGATTAATTTAGGAAGTTTGTTTCATAATATTACCTTTATATATTGAGGCAATTTATTATGAGAAACAATCATTAAAGACCACATGAAACGTTTTGGATTTTAGTTGTTCTATAAATAAAATGATGGAGATATAAAGATTTATCTAAGTCTGATTTAGGTATGTTTCTCTAATAGAATATATGTTTCACAATGTGACTTCTATTGGCTAATCTTTTGAGTGTTATTGAATCTTACCTTATTATTTGGATTAAGACACACCCCCAAATTAAAATGAAATGGTATGCCTTTTGTATTTATTATTGAATTTGAGTATACAAGTTAAGCGTGATATATTTCCTTATTTAATGTTACTATATAGTATTTTGTAACTTCAATACATGGGATGTAAAGTAATATTCTTCCATTTATTTTTTATTAATATGACTTGCATATGTTTTTATTATCCTTCAGGTGAAAAGTGAACCCACAAGTGCTTCTCTTCGGCAAGTTAGACGAGTCTCCGTGGAGAGAGTTCCTAATAACAACTACAAATGTGTTTTATACAGAAGCATCAATGGATTCCTGAACCACCTTTTACTAGAATGTGTATTTTTTAAATCTATTTGGAATTTTCTAATTTCACTTTGCCTAATGATTATATTGATACTTTGTGGATCCATGCTTTGAAGGCTCATTTCAGTACTAGTTATTAAGTTCAGCTTGATTTATAGTGATATTTTATCTAGTGATGTTGGTGCATTATCCTCTTTTATTGTTCCCCTACCTATTATTCACACTTACTTTCGTAACAATTGTGTCCATACTACAATTGTTGTTTACCAATGGGATCTTTTGCAACTAGATTTTAAAAATGCTTTTTTGAAAGTACGTTCCAAGATGCACATAATCCTTTGTTGTTTCTGTTTATAACGGAACATGAATCTATACAGTAACTTTTTGAATCCTGATGTGCAAAATTATGTAAAAAGCATTAGCAACATTACATTTTTAGATTTATCATCTCTCATTTGACATTACTATTAACCGACATACCCCATAGTAACTACCGATTTTTACTATTTTATGTTGAAAAATCATTATCAAGAAGCCTTTGGCATGTAAGTTCTTTCATGAGGGTTGTTACACATAATCACTGTCTCTTTCACGCTCTAGCTATTTCTCATATCTAAATTAGCGAAGACCCTGTATATTATAATAGTGATCTTGCCTCAGGTAGTGTATGTATGTTCTCCATTGTTTGTTATTGATTGAGACTTGAGCTAATAAGGCTTAAAACCTCAAATCATTGTTTGCTATTGATTGAGATCAGTTGTAGTTGTTTGTATATTTTTTGTAAGAGATTTCATGCAAAATTATTTATTTATATATATATTTTTTCCATTCAATTAATAATTTGTAATACTATTTATTCAGGTTTCAAGACGATTATTTTCTTTTTAACTGTGTGTATTGTGTGTTATGCTCAGGTATAAGAAAATAGAGTGTCACCAATATTTGCGGGAGTTGTGGACCTAAGGTATCCACCAACAACTAGCTTCTATTCAATTGATTTTTATAAATGTAGTGTTTGTTGTTTAGTGTTGTATTAAAGTAGAGAACCATATTATTAACTGACCTAAGGTACACATGTGTTGGATGAAATAGTTCAATATCAAGAGTATAACCGAACCTGTCCATCTCTACTTTTTTTATCAATTTTTTTTTTCTTTCTATCTACCTTTTTTGTTTAAATTTTTTAACTTCGGGGTTCAAACTACCAATCTGAACCATAATATTAAGAACCTTATCTTTTGGATATTTTCTTATTTTTTTTATTTATTTGTTGAACTTCACTTCATATGTGGTAAATTGGTTTAGTAGTTGTTGATACAAAAATTAATATGCTGATGTGGACGAATAGTATGAAGACACGTGTCAATCTACGTGGCACAATAACAGCGAGGAAGATCATTTCCCGACCAACCATGCTTCTTTCCGAGCAACGAGAATACACCGAGGAACTCTATCATACCGAGGAACTCCATCCAAGGAACTCCATCATCCCGAGATTCTCTAAGCACTCCGAGGAACTCTTGATCAACGAGCAACTAAGGCGGTCCGAACTGCATCTCGGCCGTATCATCAATTACCAGACGGACAACTGTTCAACTATTCATTAGATTCTTGACGCACACGCTGCATTAAATGTATTACCCTTTCATATGTATATCATTTAATGTATTGGACCTTTCATGTACAGCCTTGAGGCTATAAATACCTTGTATCAATCCCATTCAAAGGGACCGGAATTTCTTGAGAGAACTTGTAATCAAGAATTCTGCAAACACTCAGCAATAACATAACAGTGGACGTAGGCTTTATTCCTAGCCGAACCACTTGAAAAATCTTTGTCTTATTTATTTATCTGTGATTGAATAATTAGAGCGTTCTAGTTTTTTACATCAACAGATTGGCGCCGTCTGTGGGAAACGACTGTTATTATCGTTTTTCATAAAAATCATTTATCACCAATGGCAGATAACCCAGAATCCAGTAATCGAAATGCTGGAAATACTGGAAATCTTCCAAATCCATCTGCATCTCCAGATCTGGCCGGAATTATGACGAATCTGGCTCAAGAACAAACCGCCATGCTAGAATCTATGAGGCAACTCCTTCAAACTCTTCAAGGCGGTATACCTACTTATCCAGGGCAAAGGACTGATCATGGGCAATCACGATCCAGACGTACTGGGTCATATCGCAATGGAGAATCCAACGATTCTTCTTATCAACCTGGGCGAACTTCATCAATACGGGATACGGATACAGATCAACATATCTCTCTTTCTCCGGAGAGAACTAGCGCTTTGGAAAGATTAAGCAGGGTGTCTCCTTTCAGCCGGTTAGGACCAAGGAGGAACATGAGTCCCCCTAGGGCTCCATCAAGAAGTTTTCGACCACCACCAGGTTTGAGAGAAGGATCTGCACAATCACGACCAACTACTCGTCGAGATAAATCTCAGGAAGCTACGTCAGAGCAATCAGTTGCTCGGACTAAGCGGCCCGAGGAAGGGAATGAAGCATGGAAAGGTTCCATTCAACGGTTGGAGGATAGACTGGGAGAAATGGCTAAGGCGAGGAACCCCTTACAGAGAACTTTTGTTCAAGGGACACCTTTTGTGCAAGCCATTGTGGATTTCTCTACACCGTCGAAATTCAAATCACCTGTAGTGACCCTCAAGTACGATGGAAAGACAGATCCCGTACTTCATATAGAACAATACCAAGCTACTGCAGATATCTACGCTGTCCCCGACGAGATGAGGTGTAGAGCATTCTCGGGAACTCTTACCGGATCTGCACAGATATGGTACAATAATCTTCCTCGGGGTAAGATTTCAACTTTTGTTCAGTTAGCCGAGTTATTCATTGGCAATTTTTATTTTGGAGCAAAGCCGATAAAGCGAGTAGCACACTTGCTAAGTGTTAGACAAAAATCAGGTGAAAGTACTAGAGATTACATAACTCGTTTCAATAACGAGAAGTTGGAAGTCATAGATTATGAAGAAAAGACAGCAATCACTGCTCTGATGAGTGGTTTGCTGCCTAACAAGTTGTACTATACTCTGGCCAAAGATCCACCTAAAAATATGTCGGAATTGATGGCAAAGGCGGCCAAAATCATGAATGCCGAGGAGGCTATGGCTGCGAAGAAGAATATGGATAAAGAAGTTAAAGTGGAGGTCGACAACTCTAAGAAGAAAGATCAGAAAGGTAATGGTGGTGACAAACATTCCAGGAATAACAGGATAAAGTTGGAATCCCTAAAGAAGTATGATAATTATACTCCATTGAAAATGGGTATTAATCATGTTTTAGAAGAGATCAGGAATAACGAGGAAATCAAGTGGCCAGAGAAACTGAAGACAGATCCCGACATGAGGAATAAGGCCAAATATTGCGAGTTTCACAAAGATCATGGTCATATGACCAAATATTGTATAGCCCTTCAGAACGAGATTGAAACACTCATCCGAAGAGGAAAATTATCAAAGTATGTAGATCGCAGAGGTGAAAGGAAGAATGATGATAGAGCTAGAGAGAGATCTAGATCTCCTCGTCGTGCAGAGGAGAAAAAGAGGAGGGACCATGAAGAGGATCCAGATGATGACCCCGATCTTCCCAAGAAACCAAGGAAACCTGAACGAGAGGTATTTTCCATACGTTTTGGATCATTTCATTGTAATGTTATTACAGGGGGAGATGCAGGAGGAGGAGACCTTACTGCAGAAAGAAAAGCTTACCTCGGAGAGGCTCAAGCTTGTTCATACATTCAGCGAATAAACCTGGCCGAGGATGATCGTCCAAGGAAGGTAAACAAAGAGAAGGTAGTGATTGGTTTTACAAAAAACGACCTGGCAGGTGTTCTTTACCCTCATGATGATCCTTTGGTGATCAAAATGAGAATGAAAGATGTGGTCATTTCAAGGGTGTTAGTAGACAATGGTAGTTCAGCAGACATCATGTATTATTCATGCTTTGATAGTTTGAATTTGAAATTATCTCAATTGGAACCTTATCACATACCCCTTCTGGGTTTTGCTGGCGAAAAAGTTTTTCCGCTTGGGACGATCAAGTTGGATATACTCATTGGAACGTGGCATGCTTGTCGAACAGAAAGAATACGCTTCTTTGTGATGGATAAGAATGTGCAGTCAGCCTACAACATCATCATGGGAAGAGTTGGATTGAAGAAGTTCGAAGCAGTTCCATCTACAGTTCATCAATGTTTGAAATTCCCAACGAATTTTGGGGTTGGAGTTGTGAAAGGTGATCAAACAGTAGCTCGAGAATGTTATTATTCGTCTGCCGAGCAAGAGGAGCTTGAAGAGTCCAGGAAAAAGACTACTACTTACCAGGTGGAAGAAGGTACAGAAATTGAAACTCTTGATCCCAGGGATGAATCTCAACTTGTGAAAGGGCAAGTGGTAGAATCTACAGAAAATGTTATTCTGGACGACGAACATCCTGAACGAACAACCCAGATAGGTTCGTCGTTGGATATGTCAATAAAAGAGGAGTTGATAACTTTCTTGAAGAATAGGAAAAATACTTTTGCTTGGAGTCATGAAGACATGCCAGGAATAGATCCAAACTTCTTATGTCATGAACTCAATGTGAATAAGGAGATCAAGCCTGTAAAGCAGAGAAGAAGGGTGTTTAGTCCCGAGAAGAATCAAGCCATACAAGAGGAGGTCGAGAAACTCCAGAAAGCCCAATTCATTGAAGATGTAAAATATCCAGATTGGTTGGCAAATGTGGTGATGGTAAAGAAGAAAAACAACAAATGGAGAATGTGTGTCGATTTCACCGATCTCAATAAGGCATGCCCCAAGGATCACTTTCCATTGCCCAGAATTGATCAACTGGTGGATGCTACCTCGGGACACGAGCTACTCAGCTTCATGGATGCTTACTCTGGCTACAACCAGATCAAAATGAAACCTGAAGACAGGGAAAGTACTTCTTTTATTACCCCTAGGGGAACTTATTGTTATAATGTTATGCCTTTTGGTTTAAAAAATGCAGGTGCAACATATCAGCGGTTGATGAACAAGGTTTTTACCGAACAAATCAGCCGCAACATGGAGGTCTATGTCGATGACATGCTCACTAAAAGCAAGAAAGCTGCTGATCATTTAGTTGACTTGAGTCAAACTTTTGATCAACTGAATAAATACCAGATGAAGCTTAATCCGACGAAATGTACCTTTGGAGTACGAGAAGGAATGTTCCTCGGATACATCGTCAACCAACGAGGTATTGAGGCAAATCCAAAAAAGATCAAAGCTCTTCTAGGGCTGCGATCCCCGACGACGAAGAAAGAAGTGCAGAGTCTTACCGGACGAGTTGCAGCGCTCAACAGATTTGTATCTCGAGCAACTGATAAATGCATACCATTCTTCAAAACACTTCGAAAAACCTTTGAGTGGAATGAGGAATGTGAAAAAGCCTTTCAAGACTTGAAGAAATACTTGGGAGCACCTCCACTGTTGTCCAGGCCAATAACAGGAGAAAAGTTGTATTTGTATTTGGCAGTATCAGAGAATGCAGTCAGTTCAGCGTTGATCAGATTAGAGAATGGAGTCCAGAAGCCAATTTATTACACAAGTAAGGCTTTCCGAGGTGCAGAAATCAGGTACCCAAAGCTAGAAAAATTGGCATTGGCATTAATTGAAGCAAGTAGAAGAATGAGGCCATATTTCCAGGCCCATACCATCGTCGTTTATACTGATATGCCATTGAGACAAGCCCTCCATAAGCCAGAAAAATCAGGGAGACTGATGTACTGGGCAGTAGAACTTGGTGAATATGATATTGTGTATGAGCCCAGATCATCATTGAAGGGGCAAGCTGTAGCAGATTTTATAGCAGAGTTCACATACCCTGATACCCCCGAGGAGCAAAAGGTGCCTACTGATCTACCTGTGGACGATACCGGATCAACAGAAACATTTGCTGACCTACCTGTGGACGATACAGGATCAGCAGAAACAGGTCCAAACCAACCAAGGTTGGTAAAAGGACTTGTGGATGTAGAGAAATCATTATATTCAAACCCAGACCAACCAAGGTTGGTAAAAGGGTACGAACAGATGATTGACGAGGAGCGAAAGATACCGAGGGATGATGGAAGAAAACAGCAGATATTTTATCGAGGAACTCTGACAGATAAGAAATTTGAAGACGAGGTACCTACATGGAGATTATATGTAGATGGATCATCCTGCACAGCTGGTTGTGGAGCAGGAATTGTTTTGATCACTCCAGACGAGATTGACATGGAATATGCTTTGTGATTCCAATTCAAAGCCTCTAATAATGAAGCGGAGTATGAGGCCATGATAGCAGGTCTTAATCTAGCAAAGACTATGGAAGCACAACAAGTGATGGTATTCAGTGATTCTCAATTAATTGTGAATCAGATGATGGGAATATATGCGGTTAAAGGAGATTTAATGATCAAATATCATGCAAAGGTGATGAAATTGTTGACAGAATTTGATGCCATTCAATTGGTGAGAATACCGAGGATGGAGAATGTACAAGCAGACGCACTGGCCCGACTAGCATCAGCTACTCGTACCGAGATGCGAAGAACCATACCGATTGAAGTATTAGAAGGTCGGAGCATAGATGAAGATCTGACAATGAATGTGATTACCCTTGATTTAGGACCATCTTGGATGGATCCCATCAGGAAATATATTGAAGAGGGTGGATTGCCGGAGGACAAACTCGCTGCCAAGAAACTGAAGTATAAAGCTGCTCGGTATGTATTAACTAATGGTATTTTGTATAGACGAGGAATTATGGCAGGTTTGCAGAGATGTGTACATCCCACCGAGGTGAAAGAATTGATTGAAGAAATCCATGAAGGATCTTGTGGAGCTCATGTAGCAGGTCGAACACTTTTACAAAGAGTGATGACACAGGGATACTACTGGCCGACGATGAGGGCTGATTGTATAGCCTATGCCAAGAAATGTGACAAGTGCCAACGTTTTTCCTCCATCCGACGAACTCCACAAGCATTGCTAACACCAATAACTTCCCCTTGGCCATTTTCCATGTGGGGAATTGATTTGGTTGGACCACTGCCGACCACCCGAGGAAGATTCAAGTATCTCGTAGTTGCAGTGGACTATTTTACTAAGTGGGTGGAAGCTGAGCCTCTTATCGATATGACGTACGAGAAGGTATACCAGTTTGTATGGAAGAATATCATTTGTCGATATGGTCTCCCTCATGCTTTCATCACAGACCATGGAACACAATTTGATAATGAAGAATTTGCTGCCTATTGTCATCAGTCGAACGTTTTGAAGTTTCATTCAGCACCAGGCCATCCCCAAAGCAATGGACAGACTGAAGTGACGAACAGAACATTACTAAATGGGTTGAAAAAGAGGCTAAGTGAAGCTAAAGCAAATTGGATTAATGAGCTCCAATCAGTATTATGGGCTTACCGAACAACTCCCCGAGCAGCAACTGGAGAATCACCATATATGCTAGCATTTGGAAGTGAGGCTGTGATACCTGCCGAGTTGGGTCTCCCAACGCATAGAGTGCTGAATTTCAACTCTCCGATCAGTGACTCGATGAGAAGAATGGATTTGGATATGCTCGAAGAAGTAAGAGAAGAGGCAGCCATTAGGAATGCTGCTTATCAACAACGAACAGCTCTGTTCTACAACAAAAGGGTGAAGAAATGCGATTTGAAGGAGGGTGATTATGTACTGAAGAAAGTCATTCAGAAACAGAATAAACTGGAAGCAAACTGGCATGGACCTTACCGAGTTACAGAGGTTGTTCGACCCGGAACTTACAGAATAGCAACTCTAGAAGGAGAGGAATTTAAGAATGCATGGAATGCTGAACACCTGCGCAAGTATTATCAGTGATGTAAAGTGTAAAGTGTTTCCTTCATTATGAATAAAACGAGGATGGTTCACCATTTTCTTTCTGTTGAAAGTTTTTCGGGGAATACTAGAGTTGAACACTACGCTGCTTGATAACAAGAAGAAGACTGCTCTACGGAGCCATGCTCTACGGAGCCATGCTCTACGGAGCCACGCTCTACGGAGCAAAAGTGCTATAAGTAGCCAACCTCCTTTGGTTAGGAGGACACGCTCTACGGAGCAAAAGTGCTATAAGTAGCCAACCTCCTTTGGTTAGGAGGACACGCTCTACGTAGCAAAAGTGCTATAAGTAGCCAACCTCCTTTGGTTAGGAGGACACGCTCTAAGGAGCAAAAGTGCTATAAGTAGCCAACCTCCTTTGGTTAGGAGGACATGCTCTACGGAGCCATTCTCTAAGGAGCCAAAAAGTTCGAAAGAACCCTACTACTTCTTTGATTAGGAGGTGTACACCAGCATGATCAACTACGGTTTGTAAGATTTTACATATTCTCGCATGACAACTTATGTTGGTCTGGAAGCAATATTATTACAAAAAGTTCTTTAAACAAAATATTCCAAACTGTACCAAGTATGGTTGGTCGGGGATAAAAACCCACTAACTGTAGTTGGTCGACGAGGACAAAGTATTGACCTTAGTTGGTCGGACACATGTTTATATTTGAAATTGAACCAAGTATGGCTGGTCGGGGATAGAAACCCATCAACTGTAGTTGGTCGACAAACATTATTTATCCACCTTGGTTGGTTGGAAACAATTTTGAACAATTTATGCTCATTGTAAATTCTAAGTTGGTTGATGAACCATATAATTTGCAAACAGAAAAATAGCTATTGGCAAAACAGAAAATGAAATTCTTTCATTAAGATAAAAATGTATTACATGTTACATGTATGTGCTAACTATTACATTAAAGATTCCTATTCTATTGGTTTCTTCCCTTTATCTTTTGAGACAGGTTCCTCGCCAGCAGGAGGATCCTCTAGGCAAAGAGGAGAATTAATAAAGTTCATGTCCTTCAGCATTCTGACATTCATTATTGTAGGAGTGTCCAACAGGTGCTCAGGACGAGATACTTCAACTTGAGAATGAAGGTTATAATCACCAAGATATTTAGAGATCAAACTCCGAGGAATGGAACGAGCAGGAATCCATGCCATATCTAATTTATAAGGAGGAACAGGCAAGTCTAGCAATCCAGGAGCATGATAATCCCATAAATAATGACCTCGTTCCAATTTTAATACACCCAGGGCGTTCAACCATCCCTGCTTATAACCTTCGTTGTTAGCATTTTCAATGCGAGCATCCAAATGATAAAGAGCTTCGTTATAGCCTGCATTCCAGAACTCCCGAGGCTGTTTATGGAATTGGAAAGTTAATTTATCTACTTGCTCGAGAAAGTTCTTGATAAGAGCATCTTTATTATTCAGAGCAAACTTCATCGCAGCCAGTTGATCCTCTAAAGATAAGTTTTTCTTAGACAAATCAGACAGAGCACGATCCTTAACATTCAGTTGGAATGCTTGAGTTTCCAGAGTAGATTGGGTGCGAGATTCTTCAACACTGCGGCTAAGAACTCTTGATCGGCTCCGAGAAGCAACTGGAGAATTTTGCTCCTCGACGATTCTTCCTCGTCCCCGAGAACTTCTTCCTCGTCCCCGAGCAGTCACAGGAATAACAGACTTTCTCAAGTCATCCAACTCTTGCCTCAGTTTGGCATTTTCGACCTCTAAGAACGAGAAGCCTTCATCAGTAACTGGTATTAATGCTGTAGAGGATGAAGCAGCCGATTCATATTGAGCTAATTTCTTCTGCAAATTATTATTTTCTTGCTCCAGGATCTCGGCGATTTGTCTACAGGCTTCAATTTCACCTTTTAGGGTCCTCTCCCTGACGTCATACCCAGCAATAATCTTCTTGTGGCCTGTTTCTGAAGAGAGCTGCTGGTATCTATTTTCATAATCTTTATGTAACAAAGCCATTGATTCGTTGTGTTGATTTTGAAGATCCTCTAAGGAACCATGAAGCTCTTCAATCAACTCATAGTAAGTGACATTGTTGGCCACTGCTCGGTCGAGTAAAGCTTTCAAGTACTGATAAGCTTCAATAGCCTGCTCTGAAGCACCATGACCAAGGATATCAGCAATTTCCGATGTACTAAGATCTGTATGACCATCCTTATAGTATTGATGACATTGCTGCATCAGCTCAGTATCATGAGAAGAGATCAAGTCCATTCTAGCAACAAACTAATGACAAGAAAAAGACAACAATCAATAAAAACAAGTTATCAACAATGGAGATAAGCAAAGATATATTTTATTAGATCATCAAAAAGTTACATTGTTCGATTACAAGGAAATACAGAAATGCTACCGAACAACTTCACACCTTTTCCTTGTCTCCCAAGACTTTCTCGGGAGGCTGGGACGAGGAGCTCGGTTGCTCGGTGGTAACTACAGCTTGATCGATAGGAATCTTCTCAGGAGGAGGAGGCATGGAGGAAACGTCCTCGGTGGTAGAGGGTTGAGAGGCAGAAACTTGATCGCCCATAGCCATGGAAGACTCATCTGAAACAGGTTCATCTTCTTCTTCTTCCACAATTGGTGGAGGAGGACCAGGGAGATGCCGTTGGAATAGCTCAAAATCGTCTTGGACTTTTAGCTCTTGTAGAGCAGCTACCCAACCATCATGGAAGTATTTTAACTCCCCATATTGGACTTGGGACGTCATTGCAGCTATCCCTCTCTCCCATCCTTTCTCCCAACCAATGCTGAAATGTTTCTTGATTGCAACTTTTCTCCTCGACTTCTCCGAGGAGAGCTTCACCTCCAGTTCCTCTTTCTTAACCTTAATATCTCGCAGAGTAGATAATTCTTCTTCTGCCTTCTTCAATTTATCATCAGATTCCTGATGCTTAACTTCCAAAACTTTAACTTTCTCCTCCAAATTCTTGGAGGCTTCAGCCATCCTCATCTTCTCAGCCTCAGCCACAGCCAGCTTTTTCTCCCAAACAGTTTTCTTCTCGATGTACTGTTGGCGAGATTCCTTCACAGATTGGGTTAAACCCAACAAAGCATCGTCAACATCGGACGAGGAAGTGGAAGCTTTAATAACTTGATCTTTCTTCACGATGGTATTGAAGCAGTTCACCAGCTGAAAGATAAGAAAAACAATAGAGTCAACACAAATACAAGAATTCAAGAAAAAGAAAGAAAGACCAAAGGTATGAGAAATTTACTGAAGAAAGATGGCGAGCAGCTAGGGATGTCAGTGTATCCCTAGGAATTTTTTCATCAACCCCGAGAACCTCGGGTATAACTGAGCTCGTTGAAGAACTCGGAAGAATGATTTTTGAGACACTACTACCACCAGCGGGTAAAGAAGATGCAGTTACAGCAAGATTAACTGAGGATGATTTCCTCAATCTCTTCAAAGGACGGTCAGCAGCATCAACCAAGGAAGAAGTCTTGGTCGGAGAAATGGCAATTACATCAGTAGGAGCATCTTTCTTGCTCGGGGCCACTGGGGGCTTCTCGGTAACTTTGGAGGAACCAGCATCTCCTTTTTTAGTCCCCTCTGGGACATCAAAAGTGCCTTTCCGGGCTCCAACAACAGAAGAAGTGTCACCAAATAGAGCGGGAGGAGCTCTTTTCTTGCCCATTCTCTTAGATAAGGGGATATGAGAATCCGAAGATGAACTTTCTGGTGTTGAAGTTGGTTCAACAGGGCGAGCAGTATAAGAAGTTGTATAACTCTTATACTGTAGTAAATATGAAGCAGATCTAATATGCTCGTCAGCAATGGTCTTATGCAAATTCCAGATAAGTTTCAAATGCTTGATATTCACTTCCGACTCTTTTGGAGTTTTTCTTTTGCTATCAACTGCAAATAAATACATAATGGAATATCAGTCATACATTTTGTCAAACATGATGAAAGCGTAATTTCATAAGTAAAATAAAATGAAAAATAAACCTATCCCATTGCCGTATGGGGGGCATCTGGGACCGTTGTATACTTCATTCCCAGATAAAGGCGCATGTTGCCAATTTTTTATGACCAACCCATGCTCAAAATAATCCCTATTTGAGTCAGGGAGATTAACCACAAGAGCCCTATTCAAATACCTAGTTTTTAAATAATAAATATTATCTAGAACAGCCCATTTATAACAAAACATAATTTCAGGGATCCCAATACGAGTCCCATGAGTTAGATTTAACTTGTGCACCCCGTTAATTATTCTCCATGAATTGGGGGCTATTTTTGCAGGAACAAGATCAAAATATTGACAAAACTCAAGACATAATGGGTTTGGTGGAAAAGAAAAACCGCATTCAGTAACAAAAAGACTGGGGAACCAATGTCCCTCAGCCAATCGAAAGTAATCTAAAGGCTCAGAAAGAACCTCTAGAGTTACCCACGAAGGAATGGAAAAATCAGAACGGAATTTCTCAATAGACTCCACAATATAAACCATATTGAATAAAAGAGATACAGAAGAAAGAAAGAAGATCTTACAGAAAGAAAGAAGATGTGTTGACAACGAACGGAAACAAGGATGAACGCACAAGAGAAGAAGAGAAGAGAAAGCTTGAATGCAGAGAATGAAAAACGTAGACGACGGTATGGTTACCAAAGAAGTTAAATACTTTGCATTGGGAAGCGGCGAAAGAAATGATTACCAAAAAGAAACTGCTAAACATCCGGCGGCTAAGAGGACAAAATTTGCACGAATATCGAAGCGCTTATAAAAAAGGCGGAAACTGCGAAATAAGAAGGAAATTTGAATACAATGTTCCTGAAACCTAGGAAGGACATCTAATATTGCCATATACCGAGAAAGAATGTTCCATACTCCTCAAAGTTCGAAATATGAAACATTGGGGGCTTCTGTTGATACCAAAATTAATATGCTGATGTGGACGAATAGTATGAAGACACGCGTCAATCTACGTGGCACAATAACAGCGAGGAAGATCATTTCCCGACCAACCATGCTTCTTTCCGAGCAATGAGAATACACCGAGGAACTCTATCATACCGAGGAACTCCATCCGAGGAACTCCATCATCCCGAGATACTCTAAGCACTCCGAGGAACTCTTGATCAACGAGCAACTAAGGCGGTCCGAACTGCATCTCGGCCGTGTCATCAATTACCAGACGGACAACTGTTCAACTATTCATTAGATTCTTGACGCACACGCTGCATTAAATGTATTACCCTTTCATATGTATATCATTTAATGTATTGGACCTTTCATGTACAGCCTTGAGGCTATAAATACCTTGTATCAATCCCATTCAAAGGGACCGGAATTTCTTGAGAGAACTTGTAATCAAGAATTCTGCAAACACTCAGCAATAACATAACAGTGGACGCTTTATTCCTAGCCGAACCACTTTAAAAATCTTTGTCTTATTTATTTATCTGTGATTGAATAATTAGAGCGGTCTAGTTTTTTACATCAACAGTAGTGTTAGATATAAAAAAAAAAAGAGGTTAACACTCACTATTGCTTAGTGGAGGTTCTTCGTTTGTTTTAAGGGGTTAGTATTTGGTGTAGTGGAGGTGGTGGATTGTAGAATTGCTATATTAGTCTGGATTTTAGTTTGGTATACTGCTTCTTAGTTTTTTGATATTTTGAGGGAAAAAATATTCATTTTCCCACTTCAATATTTTTAATTGGCGACAATAGTAGTATGCATAAATCAATCTGATGAACACATCACCCTGTGTTGTTTTGACACATGACCACTAACTTAATTATTTATAGTTTTGATTTGAAATGATGTGCCATTTTAATTTCTCGTGTCTTTTAATTAAAACAAATCCGATATAATTTAGTTTTTATCAATACTAAGATTGAGTTTTTTCGATAGGTTCTTTTGTGCAACATTTTTCTTTTGAAATTTTAATGCTTATGAATAAAATATAGTTTTAGATCAGTTTAATGTCACTGAAATATTTTTTGTCATTGAAATATAGTTTCATACATTTTGTCACATGTGTTTTATGTTTTGAGTGAAATTTGTGGGTATTGGTTAAGTGTAGTGCATTACCATTTGTTGAGTACGAGTTTTAACTAGTGTATTAGTATCTATTTCTTTAATGAGAAATTAATATATTTTTAAAAATATATTAATATTGCTAATGGACTTTGACCGCTACAAATCAAAACATCTGTTGCAAATATATGACCCTCCTAATCCATTACAGTGTATTTTGCAACAGTTTGCATCCGTTACAAATTCTATATTTGTAACGGATAAACACCATTACGATTTAGTAAATCCATTACTAATATATAGTATGTGTACTAATGTTAAATCCGTTACAAAATAAATTATAACGGTTTTCGTCCGTTACAAATATTAATTTTGTAACGGATTTTATCTGTAACAATTTTTGTTAGTAAAATAAATAATGCTAATTTTCTAATGGATTTAATCCATTATAAATATTTTTTGTAACGGTTTTTGGCCATTACAATTGACATGTTTTAGTGCAGTGAACGACCCACCAAGCCCACTAATACATGGCACATAGTGGACTGCCCTAAGTTCCATGCCCTTGGGCACAAATCCAAACCTCGCTGGCATCACCAAGGTAGGATTGGCCTACACATACAACCCCCGTGATAGCAAGTTGTAGTATGTTCACCAATACACAAAAGCTCATACTTGGTATTCACATAACCTATCCATATGTATATTCTATATAGGCATACACACAACCTACAATAATCATCCATATAGGCATACACCCCACCTATAGATATAATCCATATAGGTATACACTCAACCTTTAATAATAACCCATACGTAGTATTTATCTCTCGAATACTCACTGTACTATTAATTCACAATATTAATTCATTATTGTTTATTCCCGATCATTCTTCTCTATCCGGAGGGCCCATTGTTAGCCCTTAAGTTAATTCAGTAGTTACTACAATTATACTATAATAGTTATATTCTTATATTATGGTCTACCCTTCCCGTAATCCAAATCCTAACCTTCCCAATGTAAAATTCACTCGATTCACTACCATCGATTAATTATCCCAACTTAACCCTTAACAATATAAATCAAGCCTTAATTTCATGCCTACTGACCTCCCCTAACTCTCCACATAATTACTAAGCTAACACCAAAGTTCCTCGTAATTCAATTCATGGGGATATATACACAAAAAAGCAAAACAGACCAATTTTAGGAAGTCGAATCGATTTGCCTAGAAGTCCGAATCGATTCGCCTACGGAATCGACTCGCCCCTGGGTCAAATCGATTCGAAAAGTAGCAGGTTATTTCTTCCCTGTGTTTTTACGATTTCTAACCTTTATAACTTTCTCAAATCTTCATGAAACTTCACCAAATTTCAAACCAACATGTCTAATCATTATATAAACGTATAAAGATGTTTTCTAACATAAAATTATCATAAATTCATCATGAATTCAATATAAGATACGATTACCTTTCAAACCCCTTAAAACCCTAGTTTCTCATGTTCTTCATCTCTTTAATCCAAGAACCCAGATTTTACTTATCAAACATCCAAAACCTTTTGATTTTGTATTACCAATATCAAGGATATATCTACATGCAATTCATACTTGAATTCATGGATTAAGCCCACCCAAATCATATTAAATCTTCCAAAAACATGTAAATCAAACCCTACTCTACATGGATATTATAACATGCTTAATATAAACGGCAATATAAATACTTGCCTCTCAATAGCAGGTCTGAAATTCATTTGAATGATGTCATGGTTGTTATCCTCTCGCTACTGTCTCGATTCGTTGCGTTCGGGATGAAAAACGGTGTAGGAAGCTCGGTTCTCTCCTCCTCCTCCTCCTCCTCTCCTATGGCCTCTCTACCTTAATCTTTATGTTAACCCTAGCCTCTCTCTAATGGGCAGATATAAACCTACAATTTTTAGAGTTCCATTAACCCCAAATTCTTAAAAGACCTAAATGCTCTCAAACGGTGCCGGGTTGGCCTAAAATCTCCCCGGGACCCAAACTATACACTCGAGTATACTATTTCGACTATTTTAATTCTTTCGAAACCAACCGCATCCTCTAAATTACCATTCAAGTCACTTTATAAAATTATCTTCTTTCCACCTCAAAATACGGCACGCATAAAATTAAACTTAAACTGAATTTATTAAATCTAAATCACCGAATTCAATAATTTTTCTAAATTAAATAAATTCCTAAATCACCAATTTAATAAATTTCCATATTCTCCAACAATACAGGGTGTTACATCTAGCAACCACTCCGTAATGACATCAATCTAAAGAAGCTGCTACAAATTCCAATCATACATGAAGTCTTAGGGGATTTTGTTATACCATAAATATAAAACACCACGTGGACCTCTCAAAGGGCACCACATGATCTCCCTAAAGCAAATAAAGAGGTCATCATCATTTATTTTATTCTTCTTGTTCAGTAGAGATGTGCTCGGCCCAGGTATATATGTAGTCGTCCCTACCATTCTGTTAACTGTCCTGCCACTATTAATATAGTGTTAGTTGACTCCATCAATATCAACCTCGCACCTTCTTGCACACATGATCGAATATCACTAGTCATATTTATCCTATTTGTACACGTGGGGAACTTACACACTATCCCACTCCTATTGTGCTGTAACAAACTCAACCTTATCTATCCCACTAAGTGTAAAAGGCATAATTTTCTGATCTATAAAGGCACTACACCTATACCTTAATACTATCTGATAATTAACTATAAGTAACACTAAATCTCACTGGATAAGGGACCTAGAATCATCTCACTAACAACTATAGGTAAACCCCAGAGAGAAAGCAAACCAAAACTTGTATTCGCCATTTTGCTAGCAGTTGCCTAATAGAAAATAAAACACCATCATTACGCCTGTTGATGTAGGCACCGTATTGGGTCAAACCACATAAATCTTTGACTTCTCAATTTGTCTCTCACCCCATTATCTTTCTTTAATTAGTAATCCTATAGTATAATTATTATATTTGTTATTATTTATTATTGGAAATCCTACAGCTAAGACAGTAAATTGTTAAACCAATTTTAGACGACAGCAAAATATATACATATATATTTAAAGCACACGAATGCATCTACCCTCGGTGTCCATCTCGTGCTCCTATTGGAAAGTTTGGAGGAGACCCTTACCTAACGAACTTAAATAAAACACACATAATTAAGGCTGTTACTATGCAGTAACACCACCTAACACCCATACCCAAGCTATGTATATGGATCCGATCATTCTATTTCTCTCATCACGAAGAGGTGACCTTTAGCGTATGATCTAAAATAATGACCTCCACTACGGCAGCACATCTTAGTCGACGTATGATATAAGGTCCAATAACAAATGCAACCCACAAGATAGATTCACCACGAGTACGAGTATCTCCACATAATCACATAATATATATATACACACTAGGGTATTCCCGTGCCTGAAGGCACGCTGATAATCGTAAAATGGCGAATATTTTCAAAGTACGTAATTGCAAGAAGGCAAAAATTCCAAAGCACGTAATCGCGAAACGTCAAAAATTTTCCTATGTACATAATCGCGAAACTACAAAAATTTCCAACGTGCATAATTTCAAAACTATAAATTTTTTGAAAAGTATGCCCATTTCTTAAGGCCGCAGATAATTTTCAAAAGTATAAAGTCGTTTATAATATAAATAATAAATGCTTTATATATTGTAGGAGTAAATAATTTAAAGAAATTAGGCATAATTCACAGAAGTACCAAGACCTGTAAAATTTAGGGATATTGATAAATTCACTTTGGTTATTAGTTTCAATTTCAACTCAAGTCGAGACATCAAAACATTTCGTGTTGGATCATGTCATTTTTAATTGATTGCGTTCTTGTTAGGTAAAAAATGTGAAGGGCATGTTCGGTTTGAATTTGTTTGTGCGTTAGATAAATAAAATAAAAAACGTATCGTGTCTCATTTTAATTGATTCGTACTCATGTTAAAAAAACAAAATTTTTGTTGTCTTGTGTCATTTTTAATTAGTCGTGTTCGTCTTAGGTAAAAATAATGTAAAGGTCATGTTCGGTTTGAATTAGTTCATGTGTATGTTAGATAAATAAAATAAAAATCATATTGTGTTGCATTTTAATTAGGTATTGTTCATATTTAGAAATGAATTTATAATATTTTAAGAACATTTGTTTAAAATTAAAATCACAAATTTAGAATATTTAGCCATCAAACACAAATTTAAGTCATAAATTTTTTTACAACACAAAGACGTAAATAAAAAAGCACAAATTTTGGATAGAGGTTCCTTTGTTTATCGAGCTATCCATCCTATTAAAGAAATAAAAAATAAAACAACAAAAACAATGCTATACAATTATCAAAAAAAATTCAAATGAACATATAGTTCAATAAAACCAACATTATTGGAGTCCAACTTAGCCATAGCATCGAATTGGATTATTGCAACCTTTCTCTGAAGATTGTTTGAAACCTAATCAACCACCCTTTGCAAAGTATTGCTGAGGATACTCCTCGGCTCAGTAGGACTTATTAGCAGGCAAGATTTCGGTAACTATCTTTCTGTTAAGGACTTTCTGTTGTCAGTCCCTCGACTCTAATGCGGCCATATCTTACAAATATTATTGTATCCTGTGAAGTATGCGTGCCTCTCCACATTGGGTTGAACCGACGGTTTCCGTTCATCCAATTGAGATAGCCCATGAATATGTCACCAGTAATCACCACGAACCATCTCGAAAATGGTGGAATATATTTCCATCTCAAAGAATAATATCTTCTGTTGTGTAATCTTTCGTTGTGTAACCTATAAAATAAACCCCGTGAAATAAAAAATCACTCGTGACAAAGAACAAAATTATTAGTAAATGGAATATTAAATGACATCTTGGAGACTAATCTAAATTTTAAAATAAAGACAAAAAACTAAATTAGAATGAATCTATATATAAATTGGTATTTTATAAGCACCTTAAAGACAAAACTTGATTTTGTTTTTTCAGGCAGAAAGCCTCTTTAATAATTCCTGCACATTCCTCCTTAAAGGACAAAGTTTTCTAAAAATGATGTGTGGCTAGTGGTTTTAATGAGCTATCATCGTTACCATTTTGAGGTGCAGTGTTCCTTCTTTGACGTATCTTCAAATACCGTACCTGTGTAAATAACATATTATATAATTGAGTGAAAAAATAGTAAAGAAAATACAATATATTTTTAAGTTTGAGTACCTCAGTTAATTTTTTGTTGAGCAGTACGCGTAATCGTCGGTACCTCTATTAATTTTGTTGGTTGAGCAGTGTGCGTAATTGTTAATACCTGGCTTGCTGCTACCAGATGATGCATAACCTGTGGTAGAAATAGGATTTGTCCTGGGATCAACATACTGGTCAGCCGTCACTCGTTGATTCATCTCATTGAATATCTTCTCACGACACTGCTCAACCAATGCTGGTGATCCTGCTATAAACAAAAACATTGCTAAAGTCCTGCACATAATAATATAATTTGGCAACAGTATCGCAATAATGACATCATTAGACCAAAAAATGCATTAAGGTGAACATCAAAACGTGAATGGTGGTGTTAAATATAGGTTCTACTGGCCGTCTTGTTTCATCTACGTTCCTTTTTTAGTTCAATCGTTTGAATCTGCATAAAAAATGAGAATTAATAAGAGTGTTTCGAATCAATTGATCGTTAAAAGTTATTGCAACCTAAAATTTCAACTCACCATTCACGTGTCGATTTCATTTCAAACATAAAGGAAAATCAAAGTGTAGAATTATTACTTCTCATATATATGATTTGAGAATCTCCAATGAGTGTAGGAGAAACCTTATCCAAAACTTCAGATACCTGAGTTCTTAGAAACATCAAGGAGAAACATTAACATGCATATAATTTAGTCAAAAAAACTACCAATTAAACATGAAAAGAAATATTAAGGTAGATAATGAGAAGCATGATACAAAGTATTATATCTGCAAAAAGAAGAAACCATAGATCTTAATACTTATGGGGAGAGAGCGCCTTTTTTATAGTGACATCAATATTACATATGCAAGAAAGAAACAATATAGATGTCATTCAGATAATAAAATAGCTTAATACAAACATTCGACACCAAATTCAGACAGTAACATTGAATCTGCAGATGCAATTATACCTTTTATGTCCATTCGTATTTAAACATTTTGAAAATTTTACCTTGCATATTTATTTCTCTATAAGGAGTTTGCCCATGTTTGTGATATAAAAATGAGAGCAAATACTAAATATCAGTTATAAACAAATTAATATGAATAGGTTGAAGACACTATTGCAAGGAGTGTATTCAACTACAAATAAAATACAACAAAAATACATCTCAAACCACCACCATAAGAACCTCCACCAACAACATTAGTCAAATCATTAGAGCAAAGGTTGGTGGCATACCCTACGTGTTAGAAACTTTTATTAGACTGCATTTACCATTAAATTTCCTACCTGCAAACATGTTAAGAAAAAAACAGAGAGAAAGCATAAGTTCCATGAAAGACACAAATCTAAACTTGAATCATGCCATTATACAAATTTGGAGAAGGTTTCATACCCCCGAGTGTTTTGAGACGGGAGAGAGTCTTTCGGGATGATAAAAACAATTTTTGGACTTTCAACCACTTTTATGTTGACACACTGAAAGCAAAGTTGAAAAAAAAACAATTACGTGTAATATATTTGGCACAAAACAAACTTAAATAAAAGCAATAAATTTGTCCAGTTGTAGCATTAAAGTTCCATCCAGAAAACCTCTTGCTCTCAACCATCAAACATAAGGAAAGCATTTGATTGTTACAAAGGTTGCCATCATAGTCCTCGGAATGATAGATCTGGAATACAAAACGAATATTAATGGAAAGCATCTGATTTTTACAAACATTGCACCTGATTGTTAAAAATGTTGCCAGAATCAAATGTATGAAAAAAAAGTAAAAAATAACAAAAAATCTGGAAATTAACCCTAAATGCCCTTTTACCTTTTATAAACTGCAAAAAAATACAGTCTAATGTTTCTAAAAATTTACATGTTAACCCATACCAAACTGTTTAAATTATATGCTGTAACACTGGAAGCATAACTGAAAGAGTGTAATTGGTTAAAGTATCCGCTAGTCGGAGATAATTTACTATCATAGGCTTGAATATTGTGTAGGATGCATTCATTGATGGGGGACACATCAACTATGACAACACAGAGAAGGGAAACGTGATAAATGTTCCTTTAAATAACTATTCAGAGTTCAATATGTTTCTTGGTCCTTTGGCTGTAAAGACAGTCTTTGATTCAGAGCTTGGTATCAAACTTATTCCCCTCGGCATCCAACGTAAAGTCAGTTCATTTCTTGATAATCTAGAAAGGTTGGATCTCACAAAGAAGACACCTGAAGCTCTTTTCACTCGGCGTTTGCTATCAATACTATACCAATTGCAGCGAACGCACTACAGATATCAACGCATGGATACATTTCTAGGGGAAATTCTTGGTGCAATTATCTTGTCCGATGACGGCTCAGTTTTAAATTCGACCTTTCAAGTCAAACCCATCAAAGTTCATGCAACAGGGGTTGAATTTGAAGATGGACAAATAACAATAGATGAGAAGCTAGGAAATTAGTAACAATATTGAAAAATGTGGACCATTTGGCATACTATCATCATTTTGCAAATCGGCTCGGTGATGAAAAGCAGTCCGCTGTAGTTGGAAGCTTTGAGGAACATAGAAGAATTTGGAGTAAGCCCCCAAAAACTCAGTCCACCTTCAACAGTCATTGGCTAAACAATTCTTTAAAGATCAGAATTAATTCCTCTTCTTGTTGACATAAAATAAGTGTTCATCTGTCATCCTCGTTGTCTTTAAATACTAATTGCTACCGACCCATATACTTCATATACTTACTCTCTAGAATCATATGAATGTATGAAATGCTCATTTCAAGATCAATGCACACGTACAAACTTTCTCCTCAATGAGAATTTTCATGAAAAACAAAATGAAAAATAACAAAAAAGACATACATATACAATAGAAAAGGAAAAAAATAGCATAAAGAAAAAACTGAACAAAATCGTCTTCTTCATCATCATCGTCCTCATCTTCTTGCAAACTCTTAGCAGATTTTAACATATATATGAAACTTAAATTCTTTTGAGCTGGCAATGGCCTGTAAATTTTAAAAAAATCATAATTGATTGAGTAGAGGATAGAGGGATGCGAAAGAAATGGAGAGAAAAGTGACTAACTCAGAGGATGAGAGATTGGTGAACATTGTCCTAGGACTCTTGTGGATGGACGATGACAGTACTGATGGATCCAACGATGTTGTCCATTGCCCTCCTCCAATCTTCATCGTCACCTCTGCCAAACACACAGCAGGGGGGGATTGTTCATGTGTAAACGCAATTCCATGATAGCAACTAATAAATTTGCACTTGGCCACTAACACTGCTAATTAATTCTTCTCTTTATAGAAAAAGGAAGAAATATTCAGATTCACTTATATTATTTAAATTGGGTGTTGCTATGATAGTATGGTCATATCTAAACACTTGAAAACCAAAGGCTGAAACTATATGAGTACAATTCTACCTCTTACAACATCGCTATCTTAAACAATATTCTCCTTCCCCGTCATTCCTTTTTTCATCACAGACTCTTCCCATAGTGTGAAACCACTATCGGAGTGAGAACTGTAGTTTGAATTGTTCTCATTTCTATCAGTAGTAGTTGCCTCAGCCACTGTAAACACTCCCCCCTCTAACTTTGTGTTTTGAACCCTTTGATTGATATAAGAAATGTGACTGATGTTGTATGTCCCAATTCCACTAGGAAGGAACCCAAGCAACCAAAAAGTCGAACCCAACATGTTACAATACAAATCAAGATCTAGAAGTCATGAATTTCAAACAATAAAACACTACAATCAGAAAAAGATCAACCAAAAAGTCTATATATTTGAACCAAATCTCAAGAACATAGAAAAAAAAACTAATTTTGAACCAAGAAATCTCAACCTAGAAATGGTGACAGAGAGTATACCTGAGATAAAAAAAAATACGGACCATAACCTTGACATGGGAGCTCCGAGAAAGAGAAACAGAGATAATCGAAGGTTGGAGAGAAAGAGATTGGAGATGGGAGTGGGAGGTAATCGGAGGTTTAGAGGTGAGGTGAGGTGAGAGGTTTGTGAGAGTGGGTGTGAATCTGTAAAGCTTTAGAAAAATTTTGGGAAACAAAAAAGAAAATTGGGAGAAGCGTGTATTATAGAAGTGGGGGCTGATGAGAGAGATTAGAGAGATTTTGGATTGTGGAAATTTACTCTTTTGTCCTTGTTTTTGCATTTTAAAGAGAAGGGATAAATAAATTATAGTGTGTCAAAAGAGAGGGAAATCAAAGTTTTGAAGGGTAAAATAGAAAGTGTAGGAACAACTCATATAGATGACATCATCGATCAATCTTATGACATACATAAGTTTCCTACTTTATTATATATATATATATATATATATATATATATATATATATATATATATATATATATATATATATATATATATATATATATATATATATATATTGAGAGAGAGAGAGAGAGAGAGAGTAAGGTTGAGGTACATCACTATATATACATCATTATTTAAACGACAATACATTTGACACAAAATAACACCCTTTAAAACACGATTTAACATAAAGATCATTCCCCGCCCCCCCTAAAAAAGTTATCGGTCTTCTTTACCAGAGATTAATCGTCGGGCTTCCTCACTCTCTCTCTCTTTTCGTACGCTGGCCTTCCTCACCTGAGATTAATCGCAGGGCGTTTTAGATGTAATTTCTCAGTATTTATTTTTGCAAACCTAATATATTGCACGTACAATCGATTTTAAGCGATTCAATGTTTTTTTTCATGATCCAGTAATGAGTTTTTGTTCATTCTGTGTTCCTATTTTTGTGATATAGTAATGATTTTAAGCGATTCATTTTATGATACAGTAATGAGTTTTCGTGATACAATAATGAGTTTCAAGGGGTTTTGTTCAGTAATTTCTTTATGAAAAAATCTAATTTGTTGGGTTAATTGGTTGGATTACTGAGTTTTTTTCAGTTTATTTCTCAGGTTAATGTGTTCCTATTTTAGTCTTAATAAAAATTACTATACATTGTTATTAATTCCTATTTTCTCATTTGACTTTTTCTAGAAAAATGGAGCATTCTTATGTTGGGAATAATAAAGAACTTTGGATAGGGGAAGATATGCAAATTGAATTTGAATTTGAGGATAATGGGAATGTGGAAATTGACAAGGTTCAAGAAGTTGATTCCGAACAAGACAACTTGTTCAACCCAATTATGTGTGTTTCAACTTCATTTCAGGAGATGTATAGTTTAATGGAATTTTGAAGATTTCCGAGTCTAGTGTTGATTAGTGTTAGAGATGTCTTGAGTGTAGTGTTGAAGATGTCCATGTTTTTTTACACACCTATATTTGGTATCAGATGTACTTTGTTATAATATGAAGACTATATTCAATTATATCCCTTGTTTTTCAATTTATAGCAGCACTGTCTTATTCATTATGTCAAGATGCAATTATCCACTTATAGGAGTCAATTGCAAACAACGAACATGTGCACTGTCACTACCAAAAGACATCTTAAAACAAGTGCAATTGCAAAATGCCAATAGCTGATATAAAATGACTTTCCAAAATGAGTTGAATGCAATTGGACAGTTAATATTGAATGAATGCCAATATCTGCTATAAAATAACTGTCCAAAATGAATGTCAATAGCAGGTGCACTATCACTGTCCAAAATGAATGTTATAAAATAACTGTCCAAACACTCATCCAACATTTATTGCAAATTGAATTCCAAACAGGAGAAATCCAACATTCATTACAAAATCCAACATTCATTATAAAAATACAACATCCATCCACTACAATTTTTTAATATTCATTACAAATTGCACTCGAAATTAATTAAAAAATATAAGAGAAATGAACAACACAATTAGTCCTGCAATAAGGCATTTAATTTCCACTCTAAACTTGTTGAATTCAGTTCATAATGTCATCAATTCCATCTCCAATATATTGATCTTTGTCCCTCGAATGCTGTTGAGTTCAGTTCGTAATAACGCCAATTCCATCTCCAACAAATTGATCTTTATCGCTAACTCGTAGTTATCGTTACTCACAGACTTTTTATCGTCCAACCATTGAAAAAAATTACACGACCCATCTTGGTTATTTTTACAACATAAAAACGCTTTTCGAGATTTTCAGTTGCCTTCGATGTGCGAATAATTGTATCGACACCATAAGAACATTTCAATTTTGAATAATTTGAAGCACCACTAGTTGTCATTTCTGCAAAACAAATCATAATAATCAAATTGATTGAATTTTCACAATCAAACCGTGATAAAAAAAACAAATTCTAAACTCAAAATAAATTGAAAAAAAACGTGAGAATCAGGTAACAATTAGACATTTGAAATTGAAAAGAGCAAGCACTGAGGGCTTATAGTCACAAATTGTAGAAAAAAATTAAACTCAAAATAAATTTAATAGAGTGGATACTAAGAAATTGTAGACACAAACTGAAATCAAAATTGCAATTGAAAAGAAAATGAACCCTAACTCAAGTATTACTTACGAACTCAGCCAAAAAAAAGAACTAACTCGAACTCAGGTGAAAACGGTCGCGAGCTTTCTTACCTCTGATCAAGAGACGACGATGGAAGATCGAACTCGGATGAGGGAGGCCAACGAGGGAAATGGTGGTCAGGTACGGAGAGAGAGAGAGAGAGAGAGATAAACTTATTTAAAAGAGAGAGAGTTGTTTTAAAGGGTGCCGTTTTGTGTCAAATGTAGTGTCGTTTAAATAATTATGTCGCAGTGATGTATCTGAGCATTTATATATATATATATATATATATATATATATATATATATATATATATATATATAGAGAGAGAGAGAGAGAGAGGCTATATCGTATACGGACCTAGTTTATGGACCGCTACCGTCCAAGAATTATCTAGGGACCATTTTGTCTATTTAGGACTACCTTTTGGGACCGCGATGTCTTTTAACTTATTTTAAGTTTTAGGGAATATAAATTTTCACCCCAATGATTTCTAAAGTCTTTTAAGCTTATTTTAACGCTTAATTAATCTGGAAGTCTAAGTGTGAAAGTTTCAGGGCTACTGCTACTTCTCAATCTTCTTCCGTCACTATCGTATTGGAATTCTGAATAGCGAGGATTATCTACATAAACAGTTTCTTCAGGGAGTCTAGCAATTGAAATAGGTTTTGCTGGAAAACATTCTAGTCTTAAATACCTTATACGGTATCGTGGGTTTATCTGTCTAGTTTCTTTATATATTTGATTAACAATATCAATTATATCGTTATCTATAAATTCGTCTAAATTATTATCACCATAAGATGACAAAAATCTACGATATGTTCTAGGGGCAGCTGTTTCTACGTTTTTAATAAGAGGGCGGATTCCTCCAGCTCTAATTAAAGTAGCCTTTGTTTCCGCTAACCTTTTACGTCTAATAAATTTTAATACGTCTATACTGTCTTCAAGTATCCTAGTGTATTCTAGATATTTTTCAGGTCTTGACAATTATTCTGCAAATTCTTCAGTTCTTAATTTTTGTCTAAAGAGATCACGGATTCCTGTTCTAATTATTTCTATTCTAGGTACTTCTCTTCCTAGCCATTCAATAATCTGGTCTATGTATTTAAACGTACCACCTGCGTATATTAAAGCAGATTCTATTTGTTCTTTGTCTTTAGGGTCTATAAGAGTCCAGTCTTGAATTTCTCTAGTTAAGTCTAAATTTATTTGATTAACAAATTCTAAAAAGTCTTTAGTGATTTGTAAGCCCATATAAGATTCTTTTTGAGGAAATAATATGTAAAAAATAGTTAAGGGTTTGGTTCGAGTTATACCTTTCTTCTGGTCTGCAATATCTTTATCTTCTTCCCTTTGTCTCTTCAGCCTTGCTATTATTTTTCTCCAGTCTCGATCTCCTACAACTCTCTCTTTATGTGTCGCACCTCAATCCACTACTTTGGCGGTTGACCCGTTTCCTGCCTGTACGCCTTCACACCTAACGCCCACCTGGCTAACGGCTCACGGCTAATCGGCACCTGACGGAAGTTCACCAGTATAACACCTTGTGTGCTACACCAGAGGTTCCACACAATAGTCCTCTATGAACAGAAAGTTGGAGACAATTTGGAAGATAATAACAACTTAACATAAGAGATTTCTGGAAAAAGAAAACACTTTTATTGCATATCATAAGTAATTACAACTCTCCCCTAACTATGAGAGGTTTACTCACTCATATACATATCATTTATTACAAGCATAGAAGTCTCTCTCTCTCCTTCTCTGCTATATCTCCTACAACTCCCTTTTATAGATCAAGGGTTCATACAATGACTGGTAACCGGCAATCAAAAGCGATCCGGTTGAAAACATAATTATTAAAGGCCTACAGTCTTCGCATCTTTTGAGTCTTTTATTTTTCTGCTTTATCAAAAGCAGATTTGGCATCTTGCAATCAATCTTGACCCTAACGTCATTCACCGTCTTCTTTATCTAAAAAGCAGATATCTGGGTTTGTATGGGACAGGTCTGGCTGTATCAAGGAATCTTGTTGTCTTTTTGCAATAATGAAAGGGTCTAATGCAGAGCATCCTCGATCTTTAATAATTCCTCTACTAACAAGGTTCCCATCTTCGTATTATCTGTGTCTTCTTCTTCCTTATCTTGGCTTGGTAGGGTATGTTGAAAAATTCATCAATGAGACCTACGGTTCTAAGGCTGGCTGGCAACGCTATCTTTACCATTTCCTTGGATTCTTTCTTGAGCCTTTCGTTGAATGTCTCATCAGCTTGGATTATCAGGTCTTCTTTGTGGTAGGCAGTGTACCACCTGTCTTCTCCTGTCAATAACTCCATAATTTCTATGGTCTTCATGGCTTGAGCAATCTGGAGCTTGGAACTATCAATAATTAATTCTTTAGTCTCATCTTCAGATAAAATCTCTACGTCTTCAAATATGTAACTAGAAAATCTAACAAGTCTAAATCCTTCGACTCTCATTCCTCTACAGGAACTTGGAGCAATCTGATAGATTCTAGCAAATAGAGGAAGGAAGTCTTCAACCTTCTTGATATATTCATGGACTATTTTTCCAAGAACAACAGAGTCTTCAATGTCTTTTATCTCAACGAGTCCAATGAACCCGTGGTCTGCAAGAGTTATATGTGCCATTTCTGATTTTCCAAAAAGATATATTTTTGGAACGTCTTTGAAGAAACCTTTAATTATTAAGGCATCTCCATTTATTCCTGATAATAACATATTAAAATGATCAATAATGTTATTAGATTCTTTTTTAAAGTCTTCAGTTAATGGGAGATTATTATGACCAAATGGTATAACAATCTTTGTCTTAAATGTCTTTTTCTAATAACAGAAATCAGTAGGTATAGTTTTGGAGGATTCTCCAAGAGTCTGAGCATAAGTCTGAATCTGAGGTCTAGGTACAGTATTACCACTGAGCTGGGTAACTGCGAGTCTTTGGGTCCTCATAAATCTGGCAATAGCTACCAAATTTTATTTGAACTCAATCCAAATTCTATTCTTTACGTTCCACTATATGGCATCTATAAGGGTATTTTCATCTTCTAAGAATTCTCGTCTAAATTTGATCAAGTCTGGGTATCTTTGATTGGGTCTATATTGAGGAAAATACATCTTCCCAATGAGTCTATTTTGAGAAATAATCTCTTGTCTAGATTTTCCAGGAGGAACTAAGATATCATCAAAGTTCTCTAGGATTGGTCTTTCTTGAGAGTCTTGAATATGAGTCTGTCTTTGCGTTACACCAGCATTTGGTCTTACGCGTCTAAGATAGTCTGCAACGTCTTCTTTGTTCAGTCTATTTGCTCCAGAGGAACTCATGTCTTCTAGGTCTTCTATTTGTAACATAAAATATGAAATTATATTAGTGTTACCAAACATTGGCTCTCTTGATATAATGTCTGGAATGGTATTTTTACTTCCTTTAATATGTATAACAGAGAAGTCATAACCATTAAGCAATTGTTGCCATCTAATTAGTCTATTAGTCCTTGATTTAGATAAATCTAAGTCTCTGAATTTTACTGCATAAGAGGAGTCTGTATAAACAGTAAAATGTTTAGATCTAAGAAACAACATATATTTTTCTATTGCCGTTACTATGGCTAGAAATTATTTTTCATGGGAAGTGTATCTTGTTTCTGGGTCTGTAAAGGTTCCAGAACTATGTCTACACAGTTTCTTCTTTTTTGTCTGATGATCAATGGCAAAGTATACTGCTCCCCATTGTTTATAAGAGGCATCTGTTTCTACTATAAACTGATCTTCTGCATTAGGTAATTCAAGTAAAGGAATATTCTTTACTGCATCTTTAATTTGTCTTATGACTTCAAAGTCATCTTTAGTCCAATAAAAGGGATTAGTTTTGTCTGTTCCTTTTAATTTGGATGTTAAGCTTTGTCTTTTTGAAGCAAGGTCTTTAATAAATTCTGCAGCACAATTAAGCAATCCTAAAAATGATTGTAATTGTTTTCTATCTTTGAGTTGGTCTCGAAACTCAAGAATCTTCTTAGTTATGTGTTCTGCCAAGGATAATTTTCCTTTATTAATATGCATTCCCACAAAGTCTATCTCAGTCTGAAATAATTGCATTTTCCTTTCGAAAATAACAATACCATGTTTATCTAATTCTAAAATAATCTTTTTAAGATGGTCTACATGCTCTATCTCAGTCTTACTTGCTACAAGAATATCATCTATGTAAACAAGGCTAAATTCTGAATAAGGTCTAAATATATTATCCATTCTTCTTTGGAAAACTTGAGGAGCATTCAAGTATCCAAATGGCATGACTAGCCATTCGTATTTTCCTTGGGGCACATTAAAGGCTGTCCAAGTAATATTGTCTGGATGCATCTTAATTTGCCAGAAGCCTAATTTGCAATCAAACTTACTGAATATTATTCTATCTTCGATTAAATTAATCAAATTATTCTTGTCTGGTATCTTATAAGAATCAAATTCACAATTCTTATTTAATTGTCTATAATCTATAACCATGCGTCTTTTTCCTCTTTTACGTTCAGATTCATTTTGAACATAGAAGGCTAAGCTATTATGTCTACTTTTACTTTCTCTAATAATGCCTAACTTAAGCATTTCATCTATGTCTTTCTTGAATTCTTCCCTATCTTCTTGTGAGTATCCTTTCTTATAGGTTCCACCATTAATAGTGGCGTCTGGGTTAATAGGGATGATTTCACAATAACTCTGGTCTTTATCCCACTTAGCGATGGGATTTTCTCCTAAAGTAGGCTCAGCTAGTTGCCTAATCTTTTCTTTTTCTACTTCTATATCCATTTTCTTCTGTTTGGATATGGCTTGAATCTGCAATAAGGTATGTTGGGCATGATCTAAAATGTCTTGTTGTATAAGCGCTATTTGCTTATAACACTTTTGGTCTGGACACTTACACTCTTTTTGTAAGGGTTTAGTAATTTCTAAGGCATCTTGTTGGGTTGTGGGTCTAGGTCCACCATGCTCAGCTGAAGAACTCTGATGTTTGATGGGTTTATAATTGGGCTTGACCTGCATAAGATCAAAGGCAGTCTTATGATCTATTAGAGGAGCTTTAATATTAAATTCCTCTTGGTCACTTATTAATATCTTATCGTTATACTGAGTATAAGGATGATATTTACTAATAAAGTCTTGCCCTAAAATAATATTTCCTGTGAAACTAGGACGAGGATCCATTATCCAAAACCGATGATTAACGGTTTTGTTGGTCTGATTTCCTAATTTAAAATAAATAGGAATAGTCTCGAAATATAAGGTAAATGGATCTCCATTAGCCACTTTACCATAGATTTCTTGAGTACTTTCTAAAAAGTAGTCTTCCGGGAAGGCATTGGCCTTACAAATACTCTGAGAGCACCCTGTATCTATAAAGGCTGAAGTCTTTTAGGATAGTCTTTATGCTGAACAAATAATTCTACAAAACAAGCATGTGGTTTAGTAGAAGTTCCTAAATTGTTTTTTTCTAAAATAGATATTCCTTTCTGAGTTTTATCTATAAAATTTAAGGGTATTTGGTCTTCTGAACTACTATCAGAATGGTATTCTTCTAAATCATAGGAAATTCCTTTTCCTTTGACATCTTCAGTTTCTTGCAATCTTTTGGCTATATTCCTATCAATGTCTTGATAATAGGTTTTAATATCTAAGTCTATTTGAGCGTCATACTGGCTAGTATAAATTTCTCTAAATCTAGTTCTCCAACAGTCTTCATGGTAGCGTAATTGACACATAACACAAACCATAAATAACTCTGTCTGTATAATCTCAAAACATTCTACGCATCTAAAGTATTTCTTGCTACATTTCATCTCAAACGTGCAATAATGCCTTTCATCAAAGTAACATCTAGGTATATAGTTTAGTAATTCAGGATTACTAACAGTCCATCTTTTCTTCAAAAAGGGGCTTAATATACACTTATACCAAGCGTCATCAAAATCTATATATTTATCATCTGGATCTTCTTGATTAGTCTGCATCATGTATAAGTCTAGGGTATCCTGAGAGTCTTCATACTCATCAGTACCACTATAGTCTTCTGAATCACTGTCCGTGTAAACACTATAGATACTAGTGTTATCATCACCTTCTATGTTTGATATTTCTATAACATATAAGATATCTAATTCTTCTTGATCTGCATAGTCTAATGTTGTATTAATAATTTTAATACTTTCTTTATCTTTCTTATTAGGGCAGTCTTTAGCAAAGTGTCCTTCTTTGCCGCAAGTCCAACATTCTTTGGTGGCAGTCTTGGATTGAGCTACGTCTTTTTCTTTCCTATAATTAGGAACCTTCTTATACTTACTAGTATTCTTCTTAAAGTATCTTCTTTGGTTAAATCTATTTTTCTTAGTCTTAGGATTCTTTTCCCTAAAGGTAGTAGATTGTCTAAATTTATACCTCTTTGGTAATCCTAAAGGTCTAGTCTTAAACTTTTTATGTTTCCATTCTACTTTCTTTTTGAATTTCTTAGATTCACTTCCACATCCCCATTGTATTGGAGCGATGTCTCTTTCGTCTTTGATTGGAGGGATCTGCTTGAAAGTCTCTTCTATCAACTTTCCTTGGGTTATATCACGTCTCTTAAATATGATATAGTCTTTGGCGAAATTGATTCTTTCACCAAGGGAGTTATTCTTAACTCCGGCTACACCTGGCCAGTTCCTATATTCATTAATTAGGATTTGTCCTATGGCTGGTATCTTTCTAAAGTATTCGTCTTTTAAGGTCTCTCCAAATTCTTTAATTTGGTAATATAACTATTCGTAATTATTTCTATATTCATTTATCTTATCTAATTTGCAAATGCTAAGGAGGGCTAACTTAGTTTTTGCTAGGTCTTGTTCATTGATCTGAGCTAGATGTCCAGCTCCAATGAATTCTGATGTGAACAATTGAATATACTCTTCAATTGATCTTTCTTCAAGATTTTCCTTTATCTTCTCAATCTTTGCTAAGGAGTCTTCGTCTATAGCCTTTCTTAAGCTATCTAAGTAGTCTTTTGCAATACCTCTAATGGATTGCTCAGCGTACTGCTTACATGAACTTGCATCCCATGGTTCATTAGATGCAAAACACATGTTCATCTGATTACGCCATTCGTCTAAAGCTTTCTTCCTATCGTGCACATTATCTAGGTTAAGGTATATACCTAGTGGATTTATGGCTTGGCTTTCCATTGTCTTAACAGGAGTGAAACTCTTGTCACTTGTTGGGAAGTCTTTTATATAATCAGGTTTAGTCTTTACTACGGTGCTTGAGTATATAGGAATATTTATTCCTATTGGTTTACTAAAAAGTCTAGGAGCATCTTCTAGCCTACTACTATTTCCTATCTCTTACTTACTAGGTTCTACTTGTGTAGCTGGCATTAGTCTTTGTTCTCCTTCTTCTATTAGTCTTAAGTTTCTAAGAAGTTCTTTAGTGTTCTTAGATTCTTTTAATTTTAATATGCGGTCTTGGGATATCATATGAAATCTTTCTCTTTCTTGAAATCTAACAGAGTGACTTTTCTTAAGGTTATCTTTAAATGTCTTCATATCTAATTCTGAGGGTTCATGTCCAAAGTTTTGGATCCTAGCTTTTTCTTTAACTAAGTATTTTTGTTCGAATGATCTTCTAGGTCTAATTATTGGAGCTTGTCTAAGTAAACTAGCACTAGTCTTACTACTACATTCTCCTTCTGAAGGATCATTGATTATGGCTTCTCCCATATTCCTAAATCTAATTTCTTCGGTCTGGATATTCTTATTGACAATCTTAGGGGGACCAAACTGGATGGTAACATTTCCAGTAACGTCGTCTTGATTAATAAACAAAGGTTTATTTTGAATAGTCTTGGTTTCTTGAAATTCTGGCAATTGCCAGAGGATCTTAGCCTTTTCTCTCATAGGTCCAGTATTCCTAATACTGTAAGTATGATTATAGTCTGACACATTGGTTCTAACTAAGATTTCTTCATTAAGTCTACTGCTAGGAATTCCCGACTGCATTCCTTCATAAGGAAATTGGGAGAACTTCACATAGCTTTGGAATTCTATGTTTATATTAGCGTCTGGGATTATATAGTCTTCATAGCCACTAGCATATAAGATTAACTTAAAATGTTTGGCTGTGTCTACGGTTACTGTAAATGCTGGAATGACATTAAAGTATCCTATGTTGTCTGATATTTCTAATTGGGCTATCCCAATAAGGCTTTTCTCAAAGTCTTTCCATCTTTTGTCTACTAAACAACATAATATGTTGATATTATTTTGGGGTCTATGTAATCCTTGGATTCTTGCTTGAAAGAGTCCAAAGGTTAAGAATTGGAACTTCCTATCAGTTCCTCTAGATCTAAGCCATTCTGAGTCAAATACTTGGAGCTCAGTATAGGATTTGTCTAACACATGATTTCTACAATGGTAGGTCATGTTATAATTGGGAGTCTTAGGAGTGGCACCTTCTTTAAACAAGTCTATGTATCTAACGGCTGGAAGTTGTCCATTATGAATGGAGTCTTCAACGATCTTCCAATCAACTTCACCCCACTCTTTCCACTGGAGGGGATTGGTGAAATTCCTTTCTTTCCACCATGGCCTAATATTGGAGGATGAGTCTTTAAGTCTTTGGAGCATATTGTTACTCTGTCCAATATTTGGGATAGAGCTAACTATCTTGCTAGTCTTATCTAATCCATCATTTATGATTCGTCTACCTAAGGTCTTTCCTTCTCTAGTTTCTATAGGAGGGGATTCTTTAAACATACAGGTGGTTACCTATTTTTGTTCAAGTCTTTTTTCAATTCTTTCTAAAAAGTCTGAATAATCTTTTTGTCTTTTTATCTGATTAAGGATTTCTTCTTTAGAATTCTTATTCTATTTTCTAGTCTTTTCAGAAGTTTCTTCACTATGTCTAGCTAGAGAATTAACGATGGTTTTACCAACGTTAGTGATATAGTCTTTTACTTCATTATCTTTATCTAGTTGTTGCATAGTTCTAACTTCTATGGATTCTACAGTCTTTTCAATTTTATCTAACCTAGTTAGAATAAAAGGAGAGTCTATTTCTGCTTGGGAAGGTTTATTATATACGGCCTTAATTCCGCTTATAATTTCTTCGTATTTTTCTTCTACTTTGGCCATGTCTAGTCTAAGTTCATTAATAATACTATCCATCTTATATAGATTATGTCTTTCCATATTATTAAGGTAATTTGCTAAATTTTGTTGGAATTTAACAAAGTCTGTGTAAAAGGTAGTTAATCCTTCTGTCTTAGCTTTTAAGTCTAAATGCAAGTCTTTAACAAAGCTACTATTATAGTCTTGGGGAGCTGCTATAGATGTAGAAATTAAATTCAATCTTTCTAATATAAGTCTAGTTGCCTTAGCTGCATTGGCAATCTCATTTTCATTTATCTTATAATAAAATCTATCATCATTTATTTTTTCTAAAATTCTTTGATAAAAGTCTGATAAGGTCTGAATGGAGAGGTCTCTTGGTACCTCATTCCAGTCTGATCTAACTATCTCCATTAGGAAGATAACTATCAAGTCTAGGGATAAGCTTAGCTTGTTCTTTAGTAAGTTTAATTAACTCGCTGTCTTGATTTTTAATTAAAGTCTTAATTTCTGAAATGTCTTTGTTAAGGACTTCTATATGATTAGTCTTCATATTTATTTCTTGTAACACGTGTACTAAGTCTATTGGGATTTGATTATCTATGTCTAATAATATTTTAGAGATATTTTTTATCTCTGTTTCTAAGGTTTGAGTGTCTTTTATTAATTGTCTTAATATAAGCAGTATACACTTATTTTGGTTTATTATGCTATTAATAGCACTAGCAGTAATTTGTCTACTGTCTGCGTGTTTGGCTGGGATATGTTCATTATGTGAACAACCGTCTATGTGTGTGGTTAAACAACCTTCTAAGTCTAAATCAGTTATGGGTATAGGTTGGTAGTCTTGGTTAGTTCCAAAAATATCTTGGTAAATGCGAGGGATAAATCCCAAGGGCATTAAAGTCTTTTAGTCTAAAAGGAACGTCTTATGGCTTTGATACCAGAATTAGGGTTTTGGTCGGAATTTGGTGAGGTTCTAAAATCTTTAAAGTCTTGATACCAATTTTGGGTCTAGATTATAAATCTTCTAAATATATAGTCTTAAACTAAGGTTTTAGTATAAGACAAGAGGGGGACCATCTACAGTAAATAACAAAAGTCTTTGGGATCGCGAGGGGACCACTTTCGGGATAAGGACAAAGTCCGCACGGGAAGTCCTCACCTGAGCCTGGGTCTATATATATATATATACATGTTAACGCTAACACTCAAACGTACCCAACCATCTAGGTCCCCACGACGTTAGATCCTTATTTTAAATAGATTTACAATCTCTCAAGACCAAGTTAAGCATATATATCCAAGTATGATATCGCATAGACTTTAGTGTACCCCAAAATAATTAAATCCCTAAACACTGGATTATTCATATGTTCTTAAGATCATCAATTTGAAAGAGTTAGCGCTTGCGTTCAATTAAGAAATAGTATAATAAATACCACTTTTAACCCAAATTAACCCTAAGCATGCAACTAGGTGTGATTGAAACAATATGAAATCATGCAAGAATAATTCAACACATAAAGTTAAGGAAAAATCCCCCACAGGGGCAAAACCATTTGTATAACACTATAATTTGTAAGAAAACGGCTTACAATCGGATTACACTGAAATAAAAGTTTTTGACTAAGAATTACCCTCGGGTACCGGATTCTGTAGTCGCGGCTGGAATATCCCTTTCCAGTAGGGCTGCAATGAAGAGGAATAAGCGGTCCACTTCACAAAGGGTTGAACTACATCAATGGTGTTCTATGGTTACCAAAAGTGACTCACAAATGTATGGAATTTGTGTGAATCAAGGGTATGAATCAATGGACTCAAATACCATGAAGACTTAAGAGTTATGGAACTCAGAAAATCGTGTGTAAGTCTCTGTGAAAAACAACCTCGGATCGTGGATTAAATAAGGAACTCTTTGCCCTAGAAAATCTGCCCACGATCTGGCAGAGTTTATCCTCGTCGGATCGGTCCGGTCCTTTAGGCGGATCGGTCCGGTTAACTCGGATCGGTTCTTTTTCTGAAACCGGATCCATCTGGTTGGTATCGGATCGGTCCGATCCTTTACGCTTCATCGGTTCGCTATGGATCCGGTGGCTACTGGAGTCTGACAAAGCGGATCGGTCCGGTAGTTGGTCGGATCGGTCCGATAAGCCGGATCGGTTCTTTTATCTGAACCGGATCGGTCCGGCCAGGTCTGATTCCCAAATTCCTTCTTCTTTTGATCTTCGGATTTCGTTGATGACGATGTGATCTTTTCAACCATCAATCTTGTAACGGCGTATGACATAACATATACATAAAGATGGACAAATTGTCCTGACAAATCTCCACCTATGTCTATGCCGCAACAAACATAAAAAATCTGAATTATCAAGTATGAACATTGCCTATACAAATCTACCCTTCCATGAACCCAAAACTGAAAGAGGTACATATGACTAAGGCTGCATCGTTTGTTCTTCAATTCTTTAGGAATCTTCACGCTTTTCTCATCAGGGTGTGTATCATGGGATTATCAAGGATGTACCTACACACATGAGATAAAGCACATACCAAGTGACGTATCGAGTTTGAAATGATGTCCCCCATAATCAGATAATTCATTCTCCCCCTTTTTATGATGTCCCCAAATAGACAAATGAGAGAAATAAATCAAGCAAACAAGTACCGGGGTGACACAAGGCATAAAATCACACCATGAATGAACATAAACAACCAAGTCGGTGATAGCGTAAAAGAATGGGTGTGATCAAAATTCGATAGGAAAATCAAAGCATACAAACATGACATATGTGCACGATGAATATTGGATATTCCTAACGAATGAACTCAAATGCTTCCTTTGGTGTAAAAGATTGGAAATATAAGACATTGACTATATCAAATCTTCAAATCAAAGCTCAAAGTGATTTCTACACCAATAACGTCCAAAATGATTTTCATGCTTTTTCAGGACTTTCAAGGAAGTGCAAACCCGTTTTTCAATATCGAACCAAACTCCCTCAGATTTATATTTTGAATAGAGGAATACTAAATTCTCAAACTTTGGAGAATTGGGTGAAACCTAAATGGCCCATATTTGGCATGAATTGCTTTTTATCGCCTTATCAATTTTTTTCGGGCTCTTTTTACCTCTTAGGACCTCGGATATTAAAATTCCTCCATTTTTTAGGTCCTTTTTAACGGTGACTTTTGCGCAAAGGATAAGAATCAACTTTCGCAGCCCCTCCCCGTTATGAAAATATACACACAGTCTCACCAAAATGGTTTTTACATGCAATCCAATCTTGTCAAGTTTTATCGCATTTTATACATTGTATAGACAGGATTGAGATGGAAACACTCAAGCCAACATGAGATTGACAAGTGCAACAATCAAATATAGCCGTGCATGTGTGCAATAAAGGATATACGAGTCAAGCATGTAGGAAATATCACTAATTACATCTCAAGGACTCCAATCAATGTTAAGCACATGGATGAAATGATGTAGCCTCTCAAATCTCTATCAAACAGTCACATGGATATATGGAATGAAGTTGTGACTTGGCTATCTTAAATGCTCATCCATAAAAGGCAAATTTTTTCTTCTTTTTTTTTTTTTTTTTTAATTTTTCAAAAATTTTATCAAAATAAAATATTTTTGTGATTTTCTAAAAAGAAAATATTTTTGTATTTTTCAAAGAATAATAAAAAAGAATACATAAACGCTGTACAACAAAGCTATGGTACATATAAAACAGACTAGCAATAGGAAGCATATGATATGAACATGAAGAAGCATCCTATTCTAGACATAGACCAACCCCTCAGTCAACTGTGCAAATCCCCAAAGACTTCCTAAGACTCTCAAATCTAAGGGCATCTAAAGGTTTCGTGAAAATATCGGCTAACTGACGGTCGGTAGGAACAAAACACAGGGTTACGACCTTCTCCTCAACTAACTGACGTATAAAGTGCTCGCGTAACCTGATGTGCTTTGTGCGCGAATGTTGGACAGGATTGCGGGATATGTGTATCGCGCTCGTGTTATCACAGGAAATGGTCATGGTGTCCTATGAAATCCCATAATCCTCCAACATTTGTTTCATCCACATGAGTTGCGTGCAACAACTCCCGGCGGCGATGTACTCAGCCTCCGCAGTGGACAAAGAGATGGAGTTTTGCTTCTTGCTCAACCAAGAGACAAGAGCAGAACCAAAGTAAAAACACCCACCCGAAGTGCTCTTACATCCATCTACGTCCCCAGCCCAATCAGCATCCGAATAGGCGGACAAACGGTCATCGGTATCAAAGGAATACCATATACCGTATGAGAGAGTCCCACTCATGTATTTGATAATACGTTTTAGAGAGAGTAAGTGTGACTCTTTAGGAGACGCTTGATAACGCGCACAGACTCCAACACTAAAGGCAATGTCGGGACGACTAGCAGTCAAGTAGAAAAGACTGCCTATCATACTCCGATACAAGGTTTGCTCTACGTCCTTGCCTGAAGTGTCCTTACTAAGCTTGGTAGTGGTACTCATAGGTGTACGAGCATGCTTAGTGGAGTCTAAACCAAATTTCTTCACTAGGTCTCTAGCATACTTGGATTGGGAGATGAACATCCCATCCTCTATCTGACGAACCTGGAGACCAAGGAAGAATGTAAGCTCACCAACCATGCTCATCTCAAAGTCACTTTTCATCTCCTCCTCAAAGTGGTGAGCATGCTGGGAGCATGTGGATCCAAAGACTATGTCGTCCACATAGACTTGGGCAACCAAGATAGCACCGTCACGTCTGCTGACGAACAACATCATATCAACTCCCCCTCTCTTGAAGCCACGGGCTAAGAGATAGGAAGTAAGCCTCTCGTACCAAGCACGGGGTGCTTGCTTCAAACCATATAAGGCTTTCCTCAGATAGTAGACGTGATCAGGGTGCTTAGGGTCTTCAAACCCTTTTGGTTGTTCCACAAAAACCTCTTCCTATAGAATGCCATTCAGAAAGGCACTCTTGACATCCATCTGATATACCTTGAAGTGCAGATGACATGCGATGGCGAGCAGAAGACGGACGGACTCAAGCCTCGCAACAGGAGCAAATGTCTCCCCAAAGTCTACACCCTCTATCTGTGTGTAGCCTTGAGCGACCAACCTAGCCTTGTTTCTGGTTATGGTACCATTTTCATCCATTTTATTCTTGAAAATCCACCGGGTACCAATAACATTAGTTTCACTAGGTCGGGGGACAAGTTCCCAGACATTGTTCTTCTTAAACTGAAGTAACTCATGCTGCATAGCAGATATCCAGTGTTCATCTTTGAGTGCTTCTTTGTGATTCTTGGGCTCGACTTTGGACGTGTAGCAATGATGACTAACAACGTTCTCTAGTTGAGCACGAGTCTTGACCCCTAGAGTGGGATCTCCAACAATGGCTGAAGGGTCATGACTCTTGCGAACCCAAGCAGGTGTGTCCCCTAACACAGGAATAGGGTCCATAGAGTGTGGGAGAGGAACAGGAAAATCACTGTCAGAACAATCCTCATCCTCACACTGAAGTTTGGGATCAATAACCGTCAGGGGTTCATCATCTTGCACGGTGACGTTTATTGATTCCATAACCTTAGAGCTCTTCAGGTTAAAAACCCGGTACGCTCTACTGTTCGATGAATATCCTAGCAATATTCCCTCGTCGCTCCGGGAGTCAAACTTTCCTAAATGCTCTCTATCCCGTAGGATGTAGCATTTACTCCCAAAAATACGAAAATATGCTAAGTTGGGTTTCTTGCCAGTCCACAATTCATAAGGCGTCTTAAGTGTGTGTGGACGAAGATAAACCCTATTCACCGTGTGGCATGCAGTAGACACTGCCTCTGCCCAAAATCTCCTAGAAACTTTACGACCTAGAAGCATAGATCTATCCATCTCTTGGATCGTTCTATTCTTCCTCTCAACAATCCCATTTTTCTGAGGAGTTCTCATAGCAGAAAACTCATGTTTGATCCCAAGGCTATCACAGTACAAATCCACCTTTGCTTCCTTAAATTCAGTGCCGTTGTCACTACGTATTCTGTTAATAGTGACCCCGTGTTGGTTTTGCAGGACACGGCACTTGGTCGTTAAAAATTCTACAGCATCAGATTTCTCTCTTAGAAAACCTACAATAGAGTATCTAGAGAAATCGTCTACCATCACGAGAATGTATCTCTTACCACCTAGACTCTGCGTGCGAGTAGGACCCATAAGATCCATGTGAATCAACTCAAGAGCACGGGAGGTGGTAATGGAAATTAACTTCCTATGAGGGCTACGGATTTGTTTTCCCAACTGACAGGGTCCACAAATCATGGAAGTTGGCTTTCCAAGAGATGGTAAGCCACGTACTAGGTCCTTTTTGACTAAACGAGATAAGTCTCTAATGTTCACATGACCTAGACGTTGGTGCCACAGATCCATAGGAGTGATCGTGGCGCTGTTGCAAACTAGTGAGGATGTGGGCTCAGTCCCATAGCAGTTACCCTCAGTCCTCACCCCTTGCACTAAAAGTTTACCGGCTTGATTATAGACCTTACAAGATTTCCTGTCAAACTTCACTGTAAAGTCATCGTCGCACAGCTGGCTGATGCTAAGAAGGTTTGCTTTCAAACCTTTGACGTACAGTACGTTCTCTAGCTTTGGAAATCCTGGTAACTCTACTGTACCTCGTCCTACTATGCTAGATTTGCTACCATCTCCAAAGGTGACTCTCCCATCATTATAATCCTCAAGATGGGTAAAATATGAGACATCACCTGTCATGTGTCTGGAGCAACCACTGTCAAAATACCACTGTGAGGTATTATGGGCTTTGACAGCGACATGGACAACAAGGGCCTTTTTCTCTTTCTTAGGAACCCAAGAGTAGGTACCTTTTTGTATTCCCTTGTTGTTGTTGGCTTTAGCCAGAATGCGGGGTGCATTCATTGATGGTAAGGTCATCCGTCGGAATTCCTCCATCAAACTCTGTGATGTGGCGGCTAGAAACTCAACACGCTCTCTTAGACTGGCAAACTCATCAGTCTGATGTGGTGGAGCAAACGTACGTCGTGTCCGACCCAACTTATAGCAATCATCCCTAAGGTGTCCGTTTCTTTTACAATGGGAGCAAAAGGGCACAGTATTAGGAGGACCTTGGATTGCTTTTCTTGGTCGAACTCTCCTTCTTGGTTTTTTATGACGGCCATAAGGAGTTGTAGTAAACTCAGGAATTGGTCCGGGTGCAATTTGGGAAGTGGAGGCACCATCAAAACCTATTCCTTGCCTGTCACCAAAACCTAAAGCGGGACCGAGGAGCATTTTTCCCATCTTCCCAGATCTGTCCTCGATTTGTACCTTGACTTTCCTAGCTCTCTCAAGGTCATGAGTAAGCTGGGCAATAAGAGCTTCAAGTTTCTTCCGAGTCTCCAGGGAGGAATGGAGCTCACTCGTAAGACTAGCCACTTGTTTAGTCAAGTCCTATTTCTCTTTCTCAAAACTGCTTTCTCTCTCTTTAAGCAAATTCTCTTTACTAAACCAGGCAGACTCTCTCTCTTTCATGGCGGTGCAGGTGGAGGACTCTCTCTCTCTCGTCTCTTCTAACTCTTCTTCTAACGCGGTGATCCTAAGAACTAACGCCTTGTTACGTTTTTTAGTTTTGAAAGACTCATTATATAACTCGGCGTAGGCGCATTGAAGGTTACTCTCGTCCTCACTACCTTCCTCCTCTCCCTCACTCTCTTCGCTCTCGCTGTCGAGGTGTCCCTGTGAAGTAGCAATCTCATCGTCGTGAGATGCACTAGGGGTACTCACATGACTAGCCATGAACGCGGTGAAGTTACGCTCATGCGGTGACTCATCTCCCGAGTCCACCGACTCGACCTCACTGTCGTCACTAAGGGTAGCATTTAGGACAGCTTTACCCTTTTCCCTATTTAGACGAGTGGCACACTCAAACGCTCTGTGTCCCTTATCGTCGCACTCAAAACACCTCTCACTGTCTTTAGGGGGTTCTTTGAAATCTTTCTTTTCAACCTTATTTTTCTGAAAAATCTTTTTAACATTGAAGTTTCCTCCCTTTTTAAATTTCAGAATTTTCTTGAAGTTTTTAGCAAATAATGCCAAATCATCTAGGTCAAACTCACATTCAGAATCAGAATTTTCTATCTTTCTAGATGACTCGACTCTCTTTCTTGCCGACCCCTCACTTTTTCTCTCTTGGGCTTTAAGGGCAATTCCCTTATCTTTTGGCTTGGCAGATTTAGGAAACATGTCTATTTCATAAGTTTGTAAATCTCCTACCAGTTCTTCCAATTTTAGTGTATTTAAATTACCCAAGGAATTTAGCACAGTGACTTTAGGTATAAAATGCTTAGGAAGGGAATGAAGAATCTTTTTAACAACTCTAGCATTTGGAATATGTTCACCAAGATTATAGCTAGTATTAACAATGTCAGAAAGCCTAGCATAAAATTCATCAAAACATTCATTTTCATGCATGGTGATGGTTTCAAATTGAGTTGTTAAATTTTGCAATTTTGATTCTTTAACAGCATTTGTTCCTTCATGGGTAAGTTGCAAAACATCCCATGCTTCTTTTGACGTGGTACACGTCATTATGCGTTTGAACTCATCAGGTGTGACAGACCCAGAAATAGCACTTAGACCCTTATAATTAAAAGAAGACCATTTAAATTCTTCATCAGTCCAAGAAATGTCAGGTTTCAAGTTGGTCACATTATCAACAGTCACGGTGGGAGGAGTCCACCCTCGTTCAACCAAAATCCAGACACGTTCATCAATGGCTTTTAAAGCCGACCTCATACGGGCTTTCCAATAAGCATAATTTGACCCGTCAAAAATAGGCATTTTATAATATGACTTCTCCATTTGAACACGCTCTTTTCAAAAATCAATTTATTTAAAAAATTGATATCTTTAGAAAAATTTTGCGGAAGTAAGGAATACGCGATATAATGGCGTAACCTGCTCTGATACCAATTTGAAAGAGTTGGTGCTTGCGTTCAATTAAGAAATAATATAATAAATACCACTTTTAACCCAAATTAACCCTAAGCATGCAACTAGGTGTGATTGAAACAATATGAAATCATGCAAGAATAATTCAACACATAAAGTTAAGGAAAAATCCCCCACAGGGGCAAAACCATTTGTATAACACTATAATTTGTAAGAAAACGGCTTACAATCGGATTACACTGAAATACAAGTTTTTGACTAAGAATTACCCTCGAGTACCAGATTCTGTAGTCGCGGCTGGAATATCCCTTTCCAGTAGGGCTGCAATGAAGAGGAAGAAGTGGTCCACTTCACAAAGGGTTGAACTACATCAATGGTGTTCTAGGGTTACCAAAAGTGACTCACAAATGTATGGAATTTGTGTGAATCAAGGGTATGAATCAATGGACTCAAATACCATGAAGACTTAAGAGTTATGGAACTCAGAAAATCGTGTGTAAGTCTCTGTGAAAAACAACCTCGGATTGTGGATTAAATAAGAAACTCTTTGCCCTAGAAAATCTGCCCACGATCTGGCAGAGTTTATCCTCGTCGGATCGGTCCGGTCCTTTAGGTGGATCGGTCCGGTTAACTCGGATCGGTTCTTTTTCTGAAACCGGATCCATCTGGTTGTCATCGAATCGGTCTGGTCCTTTAGGCTTCATCGGTTCGCTATGGATCCGGTGGCTACTGGAGTCTGACAAAGCGGATCGGTCCGGTAGTTGGTCGGATCGGTCCGATAAGCCGGATCGTTTCTTTTATCTGAACTGGATCGGTCCAGCCAGGTCTGATTCCCAAATTCCTTCTTCTTTTGATCTTCGGATTTCGTTGATGACGATGTGATCTTTTCAACCATCAATCTTGTAACGGCGTATGACATAACATATACATAAAGATGGACAAATTGTCCTTACACAATTTTAATCCATATTAAATTCGATTCTTAGTATATTGAGTTTCTAAACTAAGAGTACATCTATCCCTATATATATAAACACACGCTCTTTCGTAACATACATATATGTTCCTTTATTTAATTGCTAAATTAATTTCACGGTATATATGCTCTTAAGAGCTGAATTAATTCTCTTAAACACTTTAACTCATTACTTTCTAAGCTTGATATACACATACGACCATAGGCTACTGCTCACTTGTGCGTTTACCCATCCTAACCAAATCCTAACACCGAATGTGAATAGAATAGTACAAAGGCCATACCTTTAACCTATATAACTATCCTCAATATTAACCAAGTCTGATCTATCACTAAATTAGATGTAATCCTGAAGAAAATTCTCAACTAAAAATCACAAAATCCAACTCTTGGTCTCGCACACCTTTTAGTAGAAAAATCATATCAAACCCCAAAAAATAAGAAAAATATAAAATCAGCGCCCATGTCTTCGTCTTTCGATTCTTCACAACTAGATAACTTTCAAAATTCGTTCGAATGAGAAAAAGAACTCGTTTAAATGAGAAAGGGATCTCATTTGAATAAGAATGGCACGTCATTCGAACAAGAAACGCACTTCATTGGATCGACGTTTCAAAGATGTTCCAACTAGAATGAAGACGTGCTTCATCCCCAACTACAAAAATCAGCTCCAAAACTTCCTAAAAATCTCCATTATAGTCCCATTAAAGTCTCCAATCAAATACCCATCATAACATAAACTAAAACTAACGTAGGGGCAAAAATCCTAATGATTTCTAATCATAAACAAGGGTTTTTAACATGATTTCAATCAATAATCAAATTAACCCAAATTCCCCAGTAACAATGTAAAATTTCTAATATCTTTCAATTCATGTTTTTTAAACATGGATTCGATTAAAAAGTAACTGCAAACCTAAACATGAATTCTAACATAATTTCCATTAACTATTTAATGTTGATTTTAGGTTTTATCACCAAAGTCTTAACTTTCAAAATAAAATTAATTATTATTAATCATAATTAGTCCTAATCATAAATCATCGTGTAAATCAGTCTCCAACATAATTAAAAACTCGAAATCATATGAGAAAGCATTCTTATAAATTAAGAAACACATTTTATAAGACATTTCAAGAAAAATCTTACCTTAGAAGGTGATTGAAGATTCCTCATTTTAGATTCTCCTCCTTTTCTCCTCTACAAGCTTATTAACTTCTCTCAAAAGGTTTGTGGCTGCTAGCTTTAATTATAAATGGATAGAAAACCTAATTAGAGTGGCATAAGTTATAACTAAACTTTCTAATCCCGTATCTCCCCATAAAGCCTAATATCGGCCCTTTAAAAGACCCCAGAATGCTACCCAAAATTGCTAAAATTCTCTCCTAAAGGTATACTTATCCCCTGGAACCAATTTAAAGCGACAAAAACACATAAACGGACATTCGTGTTACTCCAGAGTCCAGTCTAAATGATATTACCCACAACTCATGGTAATATCTCACAACATCAATAAAACGACACACTTAATTATTCTACGCGTACACATAACTCACAACATAATATTAATATCACTAATTAATTATTACGAACACATGTTACAAAAATCACATTGTATGTAATATTCAATTATCATCTAAATTATACCAAATTATCATTACTAAGCCACACAAGTAATAATTAATCCCATTTATTAATTTATTAATCACTTGATAAATAATAATTATAGTATGTGAAAATACGGGGTATTACATTCCTCCCCCTAATAAAGGAATCATGTCATCAAAATTCGCTAAAGTATAACATCAAAGTGTAACCCGCACAAATATTATAATCTTACACACAATTGACCCGTTCACCTATCGCACGAGGTAAAAGGAAAAAGGTTCACATATGCCTACCATAGTGTGCCACGACTGGGGCGCCCGCACACCCTATACCACATGTGCACACTCATAAACATCACATATAAACATTCAAGAATCAATCACACATACCATGCATGACCATACAGTAAAGGTATACTCAATACCCTCCACTTATTCTGTTAGTGGTGTGAACATTCCTACGTGCCCTTAAAGTTGTACTCCTTGCCCCCACTGGCCTTAACTCGTATAATAACTCACTGCTCGATACATTATATCATCACAAGTAATATCTAATGCATTAAAACAAACTTCATAGAGACTAAATGGCTCTCCACTCCCAATACTTACTAACTTCATGCGTGGGACATCTCGCAAGAGAAATCCAAACAAGGAACCCTCCTGATACACTGTAGCCTATCTCAGGTAGTCATTGAGATTCGGAGACATGCAACAATGCAATAACCATATAATTGTCAACATGTGACTATTCCAACAAAAGGCTCACCCCTTCAAAGAGTGGTACCAAACCCTTTAAGTTAATCAATCCAATACGCTAAAAATAACATGATTTTCTCAAATATCTGGTAGGACACCCTCTATCCATCCTTAAATCTAATTGAGTACTTAATCACTTCTAAACCTCTGAACATCTAACCATTCTAATAAGGCTCTGCTATCACTAGTCTCCTTTACAATGTCACTATGTTAACACCATACGTGACAATACAAAACTTCATGTAATCGAGGCTGTCACTAGCCATAAAATTCTCAAAATAACCAAAAAGTTTACAATATAATTGCTTCTCGTCACTCAAATATTTAATACTAGGATAAATACATCAGCAACTAACTATCCCACACAGCCATCCTATAAAGTATGTTGCCACCCACATATAGCCCATATGAATACTCTAATACCTAAAATCACCTCCAATAGACATGTCATAAGTCAAAATAATTATCATAATTACATTAACTACGAAAATCAACAATAGGACATTGCCACCGCCCAAGGATAACTACTAGAATACATAAGGAGTTTGCGCAACCCATCAATCATTCAACCTTTCCTAACTCATAATTAAATGATAACAATGTAGACGTTCGCATGTCAAGCACAATCCAATATCTAGGGAAGAATATACACATAATTTACCCATACACAATAAATCACATAGTCACTTCTATATAGAATGAGGTCTCTCACCACCAACATCAAATCCTAGTGAACACCAACCCATAATCCATATGTTTGCATCAAGAGTCACTTCACCAATAAAGAGACAACTCTCAACAAAACCAATATGCCCAACCAAGGAACATTACTATACAAAAAATATATATAATGAATATCTCTCTTCATTATATACCAGATCCAAGAACTAAATTAATAAGAAATCTAAGATCCTTATATCTTTGCACCTACTCTTGACAAAGTGATACTTCCCAAATCATGCGAAATCCATGGCTATAACCCCAATGCATGTAGAAACACCCACTATATAAAATCTATAAAATTTCATCTGAATCATCCTTGGTTCTACTCTACCATATTCACAATCCACATTCAGTACCAACCAACCACATGGTATTCTCCACGTGTCATAAAAGTCGGAATCATAATTCATTTTAGGAGTTCTCTCTCTCCTCAACTCGTTATTTCGTAACATCATCTTCGATTTCCTCTAGTTAGCTCTAATCGGGGTACTCTCAATCTTACATTCCCAATTTCAACCGTCAATCGAAACATGTACTTTCTTTGAGATTCTTGAAACTTACTTGCTCTTAAACCTTATTCATAACTAATACATCAACAAAATACACGCTTATAATGCACATAAAACTCCACCTTCATGAAATATCTAATTGGGCCATCTCAACTCAAACCAACAAGAAAATGAATACTTTCCTCTCTAATTTCCATCCACTCAGGTGTACTACAATTTATTTCTAACTATTATACAACCCAAATTTCATAATAACACGATGATCCTACTCCTAGGTCTAAACACTCTCACATTATCTTCAGCCTAATCACAAATGGGTTTAGCAACATAAATGAACCTTGCTAAAATCTGAGCTCACCACTAATTCCAATATCTAACGGGGATTAATCCACATATGAAGTCATCATCAAAGTCCTTATATTTTTCTTCAACGAAGCAATCCATTTTCCTCTCTCTTAGGTGTATAAAATTTCATAAGGTCATTCAACTAGCCTAAGTTTCCATCACCATCCATATTACCATAAGTAGAACCCAAAACTCTAATAATATCCCTTTGTGATATGATTTCTTAGCTAACAATTATTTGAAAACTGTGAGAAATAATTTTTGTTGAGTTATTTTGATATATGTTAATGGATCTAGTATAACTTTGTGGTGAAAAAATCCGAATACAATAACAAATTAAAGGAGTTCTTGAGTTTCCCAATTGACTTCCAAACTAACTTTTTGTCAAGATTTCAAATTTGTTAATTCTCATACTTTCTAACAAAAAAAATTAAAATATCTACCTAGTTGAAATTTAAGTTGTATATTGTATCCAAATCACATTTATTTTCGAAATTTGATATCCTCATGTTCATACACAAATCCAATTAAAAATATTGATATATCCAATAAAAAATATTGAGTTACAATTTTCTTAATTTACTCAAAACACTTTATTTGATAAATATTACATTAAATAAAATACTTTATTAAACTATTTTTTATTTATTAAAAATGACAAAAAAAATTAGGGTTATTTATTAAAATGCAACCCAATTTGTATTTACAGTAATTTTTCTTTGTTTTTCCTCATATTTTTTCCTTATTTAGAAAAACAAATATCTATTTTCCCCTCTTTTTTATCGCAATTCTTATATATTAGAGTACAAAAACTTTATATTTTTCTTGTTTTTTCCGTCCCAATTTTTATTTATTAAAAAATAAAAACTATTTACTTTGTCTATTTTGTTTCTTAGTTTTTATTTATTAAAAAATGTATCTTTTCTTTATTTCCTGCTATTTTTTTATTAAAAATAATTAATATTACATTGTCTAAAGAGTTCGAGAGAGGATTTTAGGTTTACATAGAGTGGGAAAAATGTTTTAAAAAGGTATTTTGAAAAATATAAAATAGGTTGTTGGTTTTACATTGGTGGGGTGAGTTGACAAAATAAGCTGGTTAGGCAAAAACTCTCCAAATTAAACTACAATCATACGTTGCCAACCTCTTTAACATTTTTTCTTATTTGTTTTTCATATTTCTATCATTATTTACAACCAATAATGAAAATTTTTAATTTTATAAAACAACAAAAGTTATTGTTCAATCTTAATTGTCCCATGCAATTTTTTTTATTAGAGAATACATATAAAACATATTTGATTCTGCAACACTTACTATTTATTCCATTTTCATGCATAATGATAACAAGTATGATCTTGGCCAATTAGGCATACATAAACCTACACTGTTTTTTATTCCAACTACACCCTCACAACAGTCCATCATCGTTTGGCTCTCAAGTTAATTATTAAATAAAAAATTGCATTAACGTGAACCACAAGTAAAACTATTTTATTATACAAAAATAATTGTAAAAAGTTTAGTATAAGCATTTACAAACGAATAATGATAGACCGAATGGGAGTTATCGATCCAATACCCAATTTAATCCTCACCCTTAATTTAATTAAATGTTCCTCACCCTGAATCTATTTTTAAAAAACAATGCATTATATCTCTACACTTATGATTTATTTTAAACTAAAACTAAAAGATATTCTTTTAATTTTTTTAAATTTATTTTAGATTGATAAATAACTAGAGTTATGATTTATTTTAAAGTTAAATAAACTTTATATTAAATTAATATATAATGGACCAATTATCAAAAAGTCCCTAAAACATTTTTTGATACACATTTAGTCCAATCTTTTTTATTTTGTTTCAAAAAGTCGTCAAATACTAATTTAACCAATATTCTCTTATTTTTAAAGGTTCGCTCCAGTAGGACACATTGTTTTATACATACATAATTGTACATTTTTTTTAAAAGATCCAATTTTCATAAATATAAAAAACTAGATCTTTTTTTAAAAAAAATCTATAAGTATTTTAATAAATTTAGATATTTAAAAAAAAATTAGATCTAGTTTTGGCTATTTTTTCCAGTTCCTTCGAGATTTTTTTTCCTTTTTTTGTTCCAGTTTTTCGTATATATAAAAAAATTAGGTTATTTTTTTGTCCCAATTATTCTCTATTAATTTTTTTTTTCCTTTGTAGTCCCATTTTTTTTTCTTATAAAAAAGGTTGAAAAAATACAATACAATCATTTTAGGCTAATTAATTATTATTTTTTTGGATTTTAACTTCGTAGTGACTTTATCAAAAAGTCTAGGCCGACACATGATTTTCATGTGTCGTCCGCGATACACTGATGTGACGTATCATGATTGGTTAGTGTCTTATGGATGTGGGTCTGCGTCAGCGGCACGCTGACGTGACATGTATCGATTAGTTAGTGTCTTATAGATGTGGGCGGCACCAGCGACACTAACCGGCCGACACATAATTTTCATGTGTTGGTCGCTATACAGTGACGTGTCATGCCGTGATTGGTTAATGTCTTATGAATGTCCTCCGCGTCAATTGCACTAACCAATCGCGAGACACCATGTCAGCGTGTCGCGGCCGACACATGGAAATCTTGTGTCGGCGTAGAAGGACTCTGGCTTTATTTATGTGTACTTGCTCGACTGATGTAGCTAAATGCACACTTATTTTTTTTTTCCTCTATGAACCTCAAAGAAAATATTGCGAATAAATGCCATGAGAAGTTCCCAAACTTAGAAATTAAATGAGGGATAATAAATGCTATGCGACATTTCCAAACGTAATCTATTTTTGAAAAGAAAAAAAAATTACAACCTAAAAAAATACATAAAACTGATCTTTAAAAAAAATTACTATCTAAAAAAAAAGATATAAAACTCATTTTAACAAAAAAAGAATTGTTACCTAAAAAAATTTATTACCTAATTGAAATATGCATTTTATTGTGTTGCTGAATAGAAATGGATATGTAACCGTGTAAGCATTGTTGTAGGTGAAGTCACTAATACTACGACATAAATGCTATTATTGAGGACAACTTACTCACTTGCTGCCATTATTATTCTCTGTCAGTGGTCTGAAAAATTTCAGCCACACAATTAGGTTTTGTCTATTTTTTTTCATATTCATATAAGGTTTCTTGAGCAAAATTCAGCGTTCGTCATCAGATTTCTAGAGCAAAATCCACAATATAAGGTTTATCTCTATAACTCAATATGATTTTATTTGATGTTATGTACTTATTTGTTGCCTCATAATGTATACATTGTCCATTTGAAGGTTTACTTTGAATTTTTTTTAAAAGTATCAATTTTTTAGATAATTGGACGTTACTATAAGTTCCATTTTGAGTTGGTAACAATACTTTCTTAGAAAAATTAGTTCAATTGTAAGCAAAAATTTATGACATGGATATATGAAAGATCTTTATCTTCTGTTTCTGATATAGAAAATATGGCAATTTACTTTTAGGTCCCTTGTTGATAATTTTTAGATGGTTAAGGACAATTTACTATTAAATCCATTTGTTATGTCACTAACATGAACTTCTACAATAAGAGAATTAGTGAATTTTTACGTTTAAATTTTTTCAAAAATCCTTTAGAGTTTAAAATTTGTTTGTAAGGGACCTAAGAGTACTTTGCAATAAAAAATAATTAGTTTTGGGTTGTTTCAATATGACAATATTTATCTTCCACGGGCTTGTTTTCTAGAAATTTTTTGAAACATTTGTTTTAATTTTTGAGCCATTAGTTTTAGTTGTGGGAAATTATTTTATGTTTTCTATGTCCAATTTTCATCTCCATTTCCAATTTTCATGTTCCATAGAAAATTTTAGAAAACTAGAAATTGCGTTCATATGGTAGATAAATTATTGTTTTCAAAATATAGTTTATAGAAAATTCAGGAGTCAAATATAATTTACACAAAGTTTAGGGTTATAATGTAATTACAAAAAGTTCAAGGTCCAAATGTAATTTATAAACGGTCAAAAGAGCCAAAATAAAGTTTATAGAAAGTTCAGGGGCCAAAATGTAATTCTAAAAAATTTCAAGGCCAAAATGTCATTTTTAGAAAACTAAGAGTTTTAAATGTAATTTACCATATGGTTAAGAATCTAGATGTAAGTTATAGTAAATTCACGGTTAAAATGTAATTTTGTTGATACATGGTGAAAAACTTGCTAAAGTTGTTTTCCAATTTTTTGGAAAAATTGAAAAATTTGGAAAACTGTTTTTCAATTTTCTGTTTTGGAAAAATTAAACTTGAACGCATTTTCTAATTTTCCATTTTTATGGAAAAAATTTGGATTTTTTTTTTGGAAAACAACCTTGTTTTCCACACCTAAATAAGGCCTTAATGTTCTCTGTTTGGTTTTTTTGTGCAATTTTAGCTGAATATTATTTCAAAAGATTCATATATAGATAGCTGGAAAAACTGACCTACAATATTAGGATATACACATGGGAAAGAACTCCGCTCATTTAGCACAAATTCTACGCATCCATTATCATCTCTCAAAGAACTCAAAATTTCCTTATTTCTTTAATCATGTTACTAATCCTTTAATCAATAGTTTGGTTTTATTGTTATATAAAGTCATATTAATATAGTTACGCAAATGTTATTTAATAATTAATTTTTTGAATTTATAGATTGGAAAATTGATGATTTACATTGAAAAAGTAATATTTTGACTCTAGTAAGGAAGAAAATCATTGAACTACACTCAAAAGTTATATTTGAGGAATAATGGAGGCAGAAGAAACACAAATCTAAATAAATTGAACGATAAAGGTATGTGTGCGATTTGAATTTAATGAAACTAAATTGTAAGTGTTCGTAGTTTTATGTAGTCCCATTACGGTAGTGAGTGTAATTTGGTTGGTTAGAGTTGAATGTTATTTTCATTTTCATAATTGTCGCTTTCTTCACAAATGTGATAAATTTACAGTATTTTAAGTTTAGTGTTTTTGGTTAAGGTGTTTGATGACTTTCACGGGAGCATTAATATCCCCTCTGTCTTTTAATTTTTTTTAATGATAGTGGGTATGATTTGGTGTAAGGTTTTAGTTACTTTGTAAAAACAATTTTGATACACATCTTGTAGCTGATTCTTATAAATTATTTGGTTTAAATTTTGATATTTGTTGGCTTGAACAGAAATGTTGATTGTTAAGTTGTAATGTATTTTTAGTTACTGATTGGACTATGACTTTATCAACGGAATATATATTACTTCTTTGTGATCTATGTTACAGTTGGATTTCATATAGGATTGATTTATTTGTGTTTACTGTTTTTCTAATCTTATTAGAAAAAATGATGAATGAAATTATTAGCCGTGATTTGACCATACTTCCGAAGATTAAAATGTGCTCAGTAGTATATGTAAGAAGTTCAAGTATTTATAGAAGGCGTTTTATATATATGCATTAAATTTTCTATTAATTTCTGCAGGTCTTGTTTGACACCAACATGGCGGAGTCATTCCCTTTCAAATTACAGGGCAAGTGTTAGGCAAGTTAGCCAAGCTGGCTTTAAATGAGATTGGATCAATATGGAAGGTAAGAAGTGAGCTGGAGAGACTTGAACTCACTGCATCCGAAATTAAAGCAGTGCTGTTGGACGCTGCGGAGCAACAAGAGAAGTGCCAACGCGTGAGAGATTGGTTGGAGAAGCTTGAAGATGTTCTTTATGATGTGGATGATGTACTCGATGTATTCATGACTGAAGATTTGCGACGGAAAGTAGAAATTAAAGGAAGCAAGCGAAAAGAGATAATTAACTTCTTTTCAAGCTCCAACCTTCTTGTATTTCGTGCCAACATGAATGTTAAAGTAAAGGAGATACGACAGAAATTAGATGATATTGCAACTGGTAGGAGAAATTTTCAGTTTATAGAGCGAGTTATAGATACCCAATTTACATATAGATTGAGGGAACAAACCCACTCATTTGTACGCTCGTCAGATGTTATTGGGAGAGATGATGATAAAAGGAATATTGTAGAGCTTTTATTAAGTTCTAGTTATAGTAAGAATATATTTGTTCTTCCTATTGTTGGACTTGGAGGACTCGGCAAGACCACGCTTGCTAAGTTAGTTTACAATGACGATAGGATTGTTAAAAACTTCCAGACGAGAATTTGGGTATGTGTGTCAGAAGATTTTGATCTAACAAATCTGATGGAAAAAATCATAACAGCTGTAGGTGGTAATAATAACGCCAACATGGATTTGGACCAGTTGCAAACTTGTGTGCGTGATCGTTTGAGTTCCAGGAAGTTTTTACTTGTCCTTGATGATGTATGGAATGAGGATCCGAAAAAGTGGATGGATACGAGAGTTTGCTAGATTGTGGTGCCGAAGGAAGTATTATCATTGTTACTACACGGAGTAAAACTATTGGAAGAATAATGTGCACATTTCCTTCATATGATCTAAAAGGTCTTTCAAATGATGAGTGCTTGTCTTTATTTCTAAGATGTGCATTTAAAGAAGGAGAAGAAAAAGAGCATCCAAAGCTAGTGGAAATAGGGAAAGCAATCGCGCACAAGTGTGGTGGACTTCCTTTAGCTGTGAGAACTCTAGGCAGCTTATTGTACACAAAAACCAAGGAGCGTGAATGGCTTTATATAAAGGATAATGAAATATGGAAAATTGCACAAAAGGATAATGATATCTTGCCTATACTGAAGTTGAGCTTTGATGAAATGCCATTGCATTTGAAACAGTGCTTTTTTTATTGTTCCATATTTCCTAAAGACACTCTACTAATCAGAGTTTGCTTGATTAATCATTGGATTGCACATGGATTTATACAATCGACAGATGGAACTCGAGAAATAGAAGATATTGGGAACGAGTACTTCAATGAGTTGTTGTCGGGATCCTTTTTTCAAGATGTTGAAGTAGGATTTGATGGTGAAGTGTTGACGTGTAAAATGCATGACCTAGTGCATGATCTTGCCCAATCTGTGGCAGGTAAAGAGGTTTCAAGTGTGAATTTTGATACGGAGAACATTTCTGAAAGGTGTCGACATATGTTGTTTTGCACAGAAAATTTGTGGGAATCTCCTAGACTTTTACTCGAACTCAAGAAGTTGAGGTCATTCTCTTTGTCATTGAAGGGTGGGCACATTAGGAAACCATTTTTTTTTACGCTTCTGCATACTTTTAACGGCTTACAAGTGTTGGACTTGAGCGAATCGAGGTTTGAGGAGTTGCCATGTTTTGTGGGAACCTTGAAACATTTGAGGTATTTTAGCCTTCGTGGCAATGCTGGCATCAAAGCAGTCCCCAACTCTGTTTCTAACTTACTGAATTTACAAACATTTGATCTTTCTTATTGCTTTAGTCTTAGTAATTTGCCTAGAGACATGGGTAATATATGGAACCTGAGACATTTATATGTAACTGCAAAAATAACGAGTTTTCCAGAGAAGGGGATGGAGGGCTTAAGCTCTCTGCAAAGTTTGTGCATCACAGACTGCTATCATCTAGAGTCATTGTCCATGGGATTACAAAACCTCAAATCCCTTCGTGCGTTGACTATCGATCTTAGTCCAAATCTGACCGATCTCTCGGAGAGTATGAGTTACCTCTCTTGCCTTGAGAAACTCACCATAAGAAATTGTTGAAAGTTGAGGATGAAAGAAGAAGGCTTGGAAGGCCTCAGAGCTGTTCAGTCTATAGAAGTTGACTATGTTCCGTACTTATGTCAGTTGCCTGATGGTCTTCAGCACGCTGCCGCTACTCTAAAATACTTGAGTATTACACATTGTGATAGTTTTTCTACCTGGCCAACGTGGTTGATAGATCTAACATCCCTCATAAAACTTGAAGTTGTGACCTGTATTCGCATGTCAACTCTACCGCCTGCGCCTGGGATGGATCGACTTAAAGCATTGCAATTTTTCCGTATAGAGGAATGTGCCTTCGGGACTCCAATCATCTGTAGTTCCAGAAGAGAGTATTTGTCCTGGGTATCATCTCGTATTTCAGAGGTTCGTGTAAAAAAATGATGAGAAAACATCTACTACCTCCTAATGGGATGACGTGGCACCATGGCCCCAACCAGCATCAGATAATGTGGAAACTATAGATTGTAAAAGTCTGTATAAGGCGTTACTTGAAATCATGGTTTCTATTGTTTGAATCCTTATTTACACGAAAACTTAAAGAAAATTTATTGTCTAACATTTTTCCTACAATGTAACCGTAATTAAATAAAGATCTAATGGTATTTCCAAAAAAATAATATATGGAGTCATTTTTAACACATTAGCTCGGTGTTTCAAGATTAAAATTAGATCATATGATAAGATATATGTGGAATGATATACACTCTTATTAGTTAAATCCTTTCGCTATTGGTTATAACATTTTCGTTAAACACAGGAGAAAACTTTTAGCAATCTATATTACAAAAAACTGATGGCAAATGAAGAAACAAATTATAATGATTTAAGTTAATGGGCTGGGAATCGGGTCAGGAATTGAAAGAATTCATATGTATTACATTAATAAACACAGGGATAAAATCAATGGTCTAGTAACTAAAATATGGGGATAATGTCAGTTTAACACTTGATGCAGAATAAAAAGTTAAAGAACCCAATTCCAAAATAATAAAATGCAGATCACATTTTGAGAAAATCCTTAGTCCCAATACTAAAATAATATTCATATCGATACTTAAAAGTCATGAAGAGACGGAAAGTGACAAAGAAGATATGAGTGTTTCAAATGTACGAAAACATTTAACTAAATTACGCAGAACAAAAGCTTGGAAAAAATTACTGTATTGTGATTAACAAACATATTGACAATTTGAAAGACAAACATATGTACTGAGAAAAAAAATTTACAATTTTTTTCTAAATTAATCCGTAACTTAGGACCTCACTTGGCCCTCACTGTGAAGGTTCAATATGAAACAAAAAGTCCACTAACATTTGAGTTTTGAAAAACTAATTAATCCATCTTATTGACAATAAAATGATTATTTACACTACAATAATCAAGAATTATTGTAGAATAAATTGTATTGATTATAAAATAAGGTTCTTGTTTACTTTGTTGCTTTGTTCCTTTCTGTTTATTAATCCGTAAAAATGGGTTTATTCTATTTTAAATTTGGTTATGAAAAGGGCATTAGAGTTGAATTTTGAAGAACTGCTTAATTGTTTCCATTGTAACCTCTTGTTCCTTTGTTTGTTAATATTATCACTTATGATGGATGGTTTTCTTTTAAGTTTATTTTAAGGAAGGACATTACAACTAACTTTTGGATAATAATTTTAAAAAGTTGGCAGTTTGACATTTTCCTTGTCAACAGAGGTGGTAGTTTGACCAAACATTAACCGAATTGCACAGATCTACATTTGACATTTCTGGACACAAATAATGGATGTTCATCCTCAATTGAATTGCCTTTTCTAAGACTAAGCAAAACACAACTGCAAGAACTCCCAAGACTTGCTTGACATCAACATGGCAGAGTCATTTGCTTTTGAAATTACAGGGCGAGTGTTAGGCGAGTTAGCCAAGCTTGTTATAAATGCATCAATATGGGGGGTAAGAAGTGACCTGAAGAGACTTGAATTCAGTATATCTGCAATTAAAGCGGTGCTGTTGGACGCTGCTGAGCAACAAGTGAATAGGCCTCACGTGAGACATTGGTTGGAAAAGCTTGAAGATGTTCTTTATGATTTGGATGATGTACTCGATGATTTCATGACTGAAGATTTGCGACGAAAAGTAAAAATTAAAGGAAGCAAGCGAAAAGAGGTAAGCAACTTCTTTTCAAGCTCCAACCCACTTGCATTTCGTATCAACATGAGTATTAAAATAAAGAAGATACGACAGAGATTAGATGATATTGCAGCTGATAGGAGAAATTTTCAGTTTATAGAGCGAGTTATAGATACCCAAAGTACAAATAGATTGAGGGAACAAACCCACTCTTTTGTACGCTCGTCAGATGTTATTGGGAGAGATGATGATAAAAAGAAAATTGTAGAGCTTTTATTACGTTCTAGAAGTTGTAGTGGGAATGTATCTGTTCTTCCTATTGTTGGTATTGGGGGACTTGGCAAGACCACGCTTGCTAAGTTAGTTTACAATGACGGTACGATTGTTAAAAACTTTCAGAGGAGAATTTGGGTGTGTGTGTCAGAAGATTTTGATCTAAGAAATCTGATGGAAAAAATCATAAGAGCTGTCGGTGGTAATAATAACGCCAACATGGATTTAGACCAGTTGCAAACTTGTGTGCATAATGATTTGGACTCTAAGAAGTTTTTACTTGTCCTTGATGATGTCTGGAATGAGGATCCGAAAAAGTGGATGGATATGAGAGATTTGTTAGATTGTGGTGCCGAATGAAGTACTATCGTTGTTACTACACGGAGTAAAACTATTGGAGAAAAAATGCGCACATTTCCTTCGTATGATCTAAAAGGTCTTTCAAATGGTGAGTGCGAGTCTATATTTCTAAAATGTGCATTTAAAGAGGGAGAAGAAAAAGAGCATCCAAAGCTAGTGGAAATAGGGAAAGCAATCGCGCACAAGTGTGGTGGACTTCCTTTAGCTGTGAGAACTCTAGGCAGCTTATTGTACACAGAAGCTCCACCCTCATAGAAGTATCTAAATGGGCCATCTCAACTCGAACCAATAAGAAAATCATTACTCTCCTCTCTAATTTTGACTCACTCAGGTGTACTACAATTTATTTCTAACTATTCTACAACCCAAATTCTGTAATCACACGGTGATCCTACTCTAAGGTCCAAACACTCTCACATTATCATCACAAACGGGTTTAGCAACATAAATGAACCTTGCTAAAATATGAGCGCAACATAAATTTCAATATCTAACGGGAATTAATCCACATATAAATTCATCATCAAAATCCTTAAATTTTTCTATAAAGAAGCAATCCATTTTCCTCTCTTAGGTGCATAAAATTTCATAAGGTCATTCAACTAGCCTAAGTTTTCATCACCATCCATATTACCATAAGTAGAACCCAAAACTCTAATAGTCTCCCTGTGTGATATGATTTCTCAGCTAATAATTATTTAATCATTATTTGAAAATCGTGAGAAATAATTTTTGTTGAGTTATTTTAATATATGTTAATGGATCCTGTATGACTTTGTAGTGAAAAAAATCCTAATATAGTAACAAATTAAGGGATTTCTTGAGTTTCCCAATTGACTTCCAAACTAACTTTTTGTCAAGATTTCAAATTTGTCAATTCTCATACTTTCTAACAAAAATATTTAAAACATCTACCTAGTTGAAATTTAAGTTGTATATTGTATCCAAATCACATTTATTTTCAAAATTTGATATCCTCATGTTCATACACAAATCCAATTAAAAAAATTGATATATCCAATAAAAAATATTGAGTTACAATTTTCTTTATTTACTCAAAACACTTTATTAAATAAATATTAAATTAAATAAAATACATTACTGTTGATACCAAAATTAATATGCTGATGTGGACGAATAGTATGAAGACACGCGTCAATCTACGTGGCACAATAACAGCGAGGAAGATCATTTCCCGACCAACCATGCTTCTTTCCGAGCAACGAGAATACACCGAGGAACTCTATCATACCGAGGAACTCCATCCGAGGAACTCCATCATCCCGAGATACTCTAAGCACTCCGAGGAACTCTTGATCAACGAGCAACTAAGGCGGTCCGAACTGCATCTCGGCCGTATCATTAATTACCAGACGGACAACTGTTCAACTATTCATCAGATTCTTGACGCACACGCTGCATTAAATGTATTACCCTTTCATATGTATATCATTTAATGTATTGGACCTTTCATGTACAGCCTAAGGGCTATAAATACCTTGTATCATCCTCATTCAAGGGGACCGGAATTTCTTGAGAGAACTTGTAATCAAGAATTCCACAAACACTCAGCAATAACATAACAGTGGACGTAGGCTTTATTCCTGGCCGAACCACTTTAAAAATCTTTGTTTTATTTATTTATCTGTGATTGAAGAATTAGAGCGATCTAGTTTTTTACATCAAAAGATTGGCGCCGTCTGTGGGAAACGACTGTTATTATCGTTTTTCATAAAAATCATTTATCACCAATGGCAGATAACCCAGAATCCAGTAATCGAAATGCTGGAAATACTGGAAATCTTCCAAATCCATCTGCATCTCCAGATCTGGCCGGAATTATGACGAATCTGGCTCAAGGACAAAACGCCATGCAAGAATCTATGAGGCAACTCCTTCAAACTCTTCAAGGCGGTATACCTACTTATTCAGGGCAAAGGACTGATCATGGGCAATCACGATCCAGACGTACTGGGTCATATCGCAATGGAGAATCCAACGATTCTTCTTATCAACCTGGGCGAACTTCATCAATACGGGCTACGGATACTGATCAACATATCTCTCTTTCTCCGGAGAGAACTAGCGCTTTGGAAAGATTAAGCAGGGTGTCTCCTTTCAGCCGGTTAGGACCAAGGAGGAACATGAGTCCACCTAGGGCTCCATCAAGAAGTTTTCGACCACCACCAGGTTTGAGAGAAGGATCTGCACAATCACGACCAACTACTCGTCGAGATAAAACTCAGGAAGCTACGTCAGAGCAATCAGTTGCTCGGACTAAGCGGCCCGAGGAAGGGAATGAAGCATGGAAAGGTTCCATTCAACGGTTGGAGGATAGACTGGGAGAAATGGCTAAGGCGAGGAACCCCTTACAGAGAACTTTTGTTCAAGGGACACCTTTTGTGCAAGCCATTGTGGATTTCCCTACACCGTCGAAATTCAAAGCACCTGTAGTGACCCCCAAGTACGATGGAAAGATAGATCCCGTACTTCATATAGAACAGTACCAAGCTGCTGCAGATATCTACGCTGTCCCCGACGAGATGAGGTGTAGAGCATTCTCGGGAACTCTTACCGGATCTGCACAGATATGGTACAATAATCTTCCTCGGGGTAAGATTTCAACTTTTGTTCAGTTAGCCGAGCTGTTTATTGGCAATTTTTGTTTTGGAGCAAAGCCGGTAAAGCGAGTAGCGCACTTTCTAAGTGTTAGACAAAAATCAGGAGAAAGTACTAGAGATTACATAACTCGTTTCAATAACGAGAAGTTGTAAGTCATAGATTATGAAGAAAAGACAGCAATCACTGCTCTGATGAGTGGTTTGCTGCCTAACAAGCTGTACTATACTCTGGCCAAAGATCCACCTAAAAATATGTCGGAATTGATGGCAAAGGCGGCCAAAATCATGAATGCCGAGGAGGCTATGGCTGCGAAGAAGAATATGGATAAAGAAGTTAAAGTGGAGGTCGATAACTCTAAGAAGAAAGATCAGAAAGGTAATGGTGGTGAAAAACATTCCAGGAATAACAGGATAAAGTTGGAAGCCCTAAAGAAGTATGATAATTATACTCCATTGAAAATGGGTATTAATCATGTTTTAGAAGAGATCAGGAATAACGAGGAAATCAAGTGGCCAGAGAAACTGAAGACAGATTCCGACCTGAGGAATAAGACCAAATATTGTGAGTTTCACAAAGATCATGGCCATATGACCAAAAATTGTATAGCCCTTCAGAACGAGATTGAAACACTCATCCGAAGAGGAAAATGGTCAAAGTACGTAGATCGCAGGAGTGAGAGGAAGAATGATGATAGAACTAGAGAGAGATCTAGATCTCCTCGTCGTGCAGAGGAGAAAAAGAGGAGGGACCATGAAGAGGATCCAGATGATGACCCCGATCTTCCCAAAAAGCCAAGGAAACCTGAACGAGAGGTATTTTCCATACGTTTTGGGTCATTTGATTGTAATGTTATTACAGGAGGAGATGCAGGAGGAGGAGACCTTACTGCAGAAAGAAAAGCTTACCTCGGAGAGGCTCAAGCTTGTTCATACATTCAGCGAATAAACCTGGCCGAGGATGATCGCCCGAGGAAGGTAAACAAAGAGAAGCTAGTGATTGGTTTTTCAAAAAACGACCTGGCAGGTGTTCTTTACCCTCATGATGATCCTTTGGTGATCAAAATGAGAATGAAGGATGTGGTCATTTCAAGGGTGTTAGTAGACAATGGTAGTTCGACAGACATCATGTATTATTCATGCTTTGATAGTTTGAATTTGAAATTATCTCAATTGGAACCTTATCACAGACCCCTTCTGGGTTTTGCTGGCGAAAAAGTTTTTCCGCTTGGGACGATCAAGTTGGATATACTCATTGGAACGTGGCCTGCTTGTCGAACAGAAAGAATACGCTTCTTTGTGATGGATAAGAATGTGCAGTCAGCCTACAACATCATCATGGGAAGAGTTGGATTGAAGAAGTTCGAAGCAGTTCCATCTACAGTTCATCAGTGTTTGAAATTCCCAACGAATTTTGGAGTAGGAATTATGAAAGGTGATCAAAAAGTAGCTCGGGAATGCTATTATTCGTCTGCCGAGCAAGAGGAACTCGAAGAATCACAGAAAAAGACTACTACTTACCAAGTGGAGGAAGGCACAGAAATTGAAACTCTTGACCCTAGGGATGAATCTCAACTCGTAAAAGGACAGGTTGTGGAATCTACAGAAATTGTTATCCTGGACGACGAGCATCCTGAACGAATAACTCAGATAGGGTCGTCGTTGGATTTTTCAATAAAACAGGAGTTGATAACTTTCTTGAGAAACAGGAAGAATACTTTTGCTTGGAGTCATGAAGACATGCCAGGAATAGATCCAAACTTCTTATGTCATGAACTCAATGTGAATAAGGAGATCAAACCTGTGAAGCAAAGAAGAAGAGTGTTTAGTCCCGAGAAGAACCAGGCCATACAAGAGGAGGTCGAGAAGCTCCAGAAAGCCCAATTCATTGAAGATGTGAAATATCCAGACTGGTTGGCGAATGTGGTGATGGTAAAGAAGAAGAACAATAAATGGAGAATGTGCGTTGATTTCACTGATCTCAACAAAGCGTGCCCAAAAGATCACTTTCCATTGCCCAGAATTGATCAACTAGTAGATGCTACATCGGGACACGAGCTACTCAGCTTCATGGATGCTTATTCCGGCTACAACCAGATCAAAATGAAACCTGAAGACAGGGAAAGTACTTCTTTTATTACCCCAAGGGGAACTTATTGTTATAACGTTATGCCTTTTGGTTTAAAAAATGCAGGTGCAACATATCAACGGTTGATGAACAAGGTTTTTACCGAACAAATCAGCCGCAACATGGAGGTCTATGTCGACGACATGCTCACCAAAAGCAAAAGAGCTGCAGATCATTTGGTTGACTTGAGTCAAACTTTTGATCAACTGGATAAATACCAGATGAAGCTTAACCCGACGAAATGTACCTTTGGAGTACGAGAAGGAATGTTCCTCGGATACATCGTCAACCAACGAGGTATTGAGGCAAATCCAGAAAAGATCAAGGCTCTTTTAGAGCTACGATCCCCGACGACGAAGAAAGAAGTGCAAAGTCTTACCGGACGAGTTGCAGCACTCAACAGATTTGTATCCCGAGCAACTGATAAATGCCTCCCATTCTTCAAAACACTACGAAAAAGTTTTGAGTGGACTGATGAATGTGAGAAAGCCTTTCAAGACTTGAAGAAGTATTTGGGAGCCCCACCATTGTTATCTAGGCCAATAACGGGAGAGAAGCTGTACTTGTATTTGGCAGTATCAGAAAATGCTGTCAGTTCAACGTTGATCAGATTGGAGAATGGAGTCCAGAAGCCAATTTATTACACAAGTAAGGCTTTCCGAGGTGCAGAAATCAGGTACCCAAAGCTAGAAAAACTGGCACTGGCATTAATTGAAGCAAGTAGAAGAATGAGACCATACTTCCAGGCCCATACCATCATTGTGTATACCGACATGCCGTTAAGACAAGCCCTTCACAAGCCAGAAAAATCAGGAAGATTGATGTACTGGGCAATAGAGCTCGGTGAATATGATATTGTGTATGAACCCAGATCATCGTTGAAAGGGCAAGCTGTAGCAGATTTTATAGCAGAGTTCACATACCCTGATACCCCCGAGGAGCAAAAGGTGCTTATTGACTTACCTGTGGACGATACAGGATCAACAGAAACATTTGCTGACCTACCTGTGGACGATACAGGATCAGTAGAAACAGGTTCAAACCAACCAAGGTTGGTAAAAGGACTTGTGGAGGTAGAGAAATCATTATATTCAAACCCAGACCAACCAAGGTTGGTAAAAGGGTGCCACCAGATGACTGACGAGGAGCGAAAGATACCGGGGGATGATGGAAGAAATCAGCAGATATTTTACCGAGGAACTCTAACAAATAAGAAATTTGAAGACGAGGTACCTACATGGAGATTATATGTAGATGGATCATCCTGCACGGCTGGTTGTGGAGCAGGGATTGTTTTAAACTCTCCAGATGATATTGACATGGAGTATGCCTTAAGATTCCAATTCAAAGCTTCCAATAATGAGGCTGAATATGAGGCTATGATAGCAGGTTTTCATTTGGCGAAAATTATGGAGGCACGTCAAGTAATTGTTTTCAGTGATTCTCAATTAATTGTGAATCAAATGATGGGAATATATGCAGTGAAGGGAGAGTTAATGGTGAAGTACCATGCAAAAGTGATGGAGTTATTGAAAGAATTTGATGCTATTCAATTGATGAGGATACCGAGATTGGAAAATGCTAGAGCAGACGCATTGGCCCGACTAGCGTCAGCTACGCGCACCGAGCTGCGAAGAACAATACCAATTGAAGTACTTGAAAGTCGGAGCATAGATGAAGATCTGACGATGAATGTGATTACCCTTGATTTAGGACCGTCTTGGATGGATCCTATCAGAGCATACATTGAAGAAGGAGAATTACCGGAGGACAAGCTAGCTGCCAAGAAATTGAAGTATAAAGTTGCTCGGTATGTGTTAACTAATGGTGTTTTGTATAGACGAGGAATTATGGCAGGTTTACAGAGATGTGTGCATCCATCAGAAGTCAAAGAATTGATTGAAGAAATCCATGAAGGATCTTGTGGAGCTCATGTAGCAGGTCGGACTCTTCTGCAAAGGGTGATGACACAGGGATACTACTGGCCGACGATGCGAGCTGATTGTATAGCCTATGCTAAGAAATGTGACAAGTGCCAACATTTTTCTTCCATCCGAAGAACTCCACAAGCATTGTTGACACCAATAACTTCCCCTTGGCCCTTTGCCATGTGGGGAATTGATTTGGTTGGACCACTGCCGATGACCCGAGGAAGGTTCAAGTATCTCGTCGTGGCAGTAGACTATTTTACTAAGTGGGTGGAAGCTGAACCACTAATTGATATGACGTACGAGAAGGTGTATCAGTTCATATGGAAGAATATCATTTGTCGGTATGGTCTCCCCCACGCTTTCATCACAGACCATGGAACGCAATTTGATAATGAAGAATTTGCTGCCTATTGTCATCAGTCAAACGTCTTGAAATTTCATTCAGCACCAGGCCATCCCCAAAGCAATGGGCAGACTGAAGTGACGAACATAACATTATTAAATGGGTTGAAGAAGAGGTTAAGTGAGGCTAAATCAAATTGGATTAATGAGCTACAATCAGTATTATGGGCTTACCGAACAACTCCCCGAGCAGCAACTGGAGAGTCACCATATATGCTAGAATTTGGAAGTGAGGCTGTGATACCTGCCGAGTTGGGTCTCCCAACGCATAGAGTGCTGAATTTTAACTCTCCGATCAGTGACTTGATGAGAAGAATGGATTTGGATATGCTCGAAGAAGTAAGAGAAGAGGCAGCCATTAGGAATGCTGCTTATCAACAACGAACAACCCTGTTCTACAACAAAAGGGTGAAGAAATGCGATTTAAAGGAAGGTGATTATGTGCTGAAGAAGGTCATTCAGAAGCAGAATAAACTGGAAGCAAACTGGCATGGACCTTACCGAGTTACAGAGGTTGTTCGACCAGGAACTTACAGAATAGCAACTCTAGAAGGAGAGGAATTCAAGAATGCATGGAATGCTGAACACCTGCGCAAGTATTATCAGTGATGTAAAATGTAAAGCGTTTCCTTCATTATGAATAAAACGAGGATGGTTCACCATTCTCTTTCTGTTGAAAGTTTTTCGGGGAATACTAGTGTTGTACACTACGTTGCTTGATAACAAGAAGAAGACTGCTCTAAGGAGCCATGCTCTACGGAGCCATGCTCTACGGAGCCACGCTCTACGGAGCAAAAGTGCTATAAGTAGCCAACCTCCTTTGGTTAGGAGGACACGCTCTACGGAGCAAAAGTGCTATAAGTAGCCAACCTCCTTTGGTTAAGAGGACACGCTCTACGGAGCAAAAGTGCTATAAGTAGCCAACCTCCTTTGGTTAGGAGGATACGCTCTACGGAGCAAAAGTGCTATAAGTAGCCAAACTCCTTTGGTTAGGAGGACATGCTCTAAGGAGCCAAAAATATTCCTTTGGTTAAAAGGTGTACACCAGCATGATCAATTACGGTTGGTAAGATAAAAATATACTCTCATATTACAACTTATGTTGGTCGGGAGGTAATATTATTACAAAAAGTTCTATGAAGAACAAAATATTCCTATTTAACCAAGTATGGTTGGTCGGGGATAAAAACCCACTAATTGTAGTTGGTCGACGAGGAGAATTTATCGACCTTGGTTGGTCGGGCACATTTTTAAAAGCAAAAATCTACCAAGTATAGTTAGTCGAGGATAAATTCTCACTAACCATAATTGGTCGACGAGCAAAATTTAACAACCCTGGTTGATTGGAAACATTTTTAATCATTACTTTATTATTAATTAATCGAGAAATATTACTGATACTTGTAATTTTGATTACTAAGTTGGTCGGTGAACCATACAATTGTCAAACGGAAAATGAAAATCTTTTCATTTATCTAAGAATAAATTACAAATTACAAGAAGGTACTAAATTGTTACATGCATATTACTATTCTATTGGTTTTTTGCCCTGTGCTTTAGAGACAGGTTCCTCGCCGGCAGGAGGGTCTTCTAGGCAAAGGGGAGAATTGATGAAATTAACATCTCTGAGCATTCTGACGTTCATAACAGAAGGTGTGTCCAAAAGATGCTCAGGACGAGATAATTCAGCTTGGGAGTGAAGGCTATAATCACCAAGGTATTTTGAAATAAGATTGCGAGGAATGGAACGAGCTGGGATCCATGCCATATCCAGCTTGAAAGGTGGTACAGGCAGGTCTAATAATGATGGAGCATGATAGTCCCATAAAAAATGCCCTTGCTCCAACTTTAACACACCTAATGCATTTAACCATCCTTGCTTGTAACCTTCATTATTAGCATGTTCAATACGAGCGTCCAGATGAACGAGAGCTTCATTATATCCTGCCATCCAGATTTCCCTTGGCTGTTTATGGAATTGGAAGGTTAATCTGTCCAATTGTTCATGAAGGCTTTTGACAAAGATATCCTTGTTATGCAAGGCAGATTTCGTTGATGCCAGCTGATCTTCCAGAGACAGATTTTTATTGGACATTTCAGTCAGAGCACGGTCTTTTGCTTTCAACTGGAATGCTTGAGTTTCCAGAGTAGACTGAGTGCGAGCCTCTTCAACATTTTGGCTGACTCTTCCTCGCCCCCGAGAACCTCTTCCTCGTCCCCGAGCAGTTCCAGAAATGGCAGATCTTCTTAAGTCCTCCAGCTCTTGCCTCAGTTTGGCATTTTCGACCTCTAAGAACGAGAAGCCTTCATCAGTAACTGGTATTAATGCAGTAGAGGATGAAGCAGCAGATTCATATTGAGCTAGTTTCTTCTGCAAATTATTATTTTCTTACTCCAGGATCTCGGCGATTTGTCTACAGGCTTCAATTTCACCTTTTAGGGTCCTCTCCCTGACGTCATACCCAGCAATAATCTTCTTGTGGCCTGTTTCTGAAGAGAGATGCTGGTATCTATTTTCATAATCTTTATGTAACAAAGCCATTGATTCGTTGTGTTGATTTTGAAGATCCTCTAAGTAACCATGAAGCTCTTCAATCAACTCATAGTAAGCGACATTGTTGGCCACTGCTCGGTCGAGTAAAGCTTTCAAGTACTGATAAGCTTCAATAGCCTGCGCTGAAGCACCGTGACCAAGGATATCAGCAATTTCCGATGAACTAAGATCTGTATGACCAGCCTTATAGTATTGATGACATTGCTGCATCAGCTCAGTATCATGAGAAGAGATCAAATCCATTCTAGCAACAAACTAATGACAAGAGAAAGACAACAATCAACAAAAACAAGTTATCAACAACGGAGATAAGCAAAGATATATTTTATTAAATCATCAAAAAGTTACATTGTTCGATTACAAAGAAATACAGAAATGCTACCGAACAACTTCACACCTTTTCCTTGTCTCCCAAGACTTTCTCGGGAGGCTGGGACGAGGAGCTCGGCTGCTCGGTGGTAACTACAGCTTGATCGGTAGGAATCTTCTCAGGAGGAGGAGGCATGGAGGAAACGTCCTCGGTGGCAGAGGGTTGAGAGGCAGAAACTTGATCGCCCATAGCCATGGAAGACTCATCTGAAGCAGGTTCATCTTCTTCTTCTTCCACAATTGGTGGAGGAGGACCAGGGAGATGCCGTTGGAATAGCTCAGAATCGTCTTGGACTTTTAGCTCTTGTAGAGCAGCTACCCAACCATCATGGAAGTATTTCAACTCCCCATATTGGACTTGGGACGTCATTGCAGCTATCCCTCTCTCCCATCCTTTCTCCCAACCAACGCTGAAATGTTTCTTGATTGCAATTTTTCTCCTCGACTTCTCCGAGGAGAGCTTCACCTCCAGTTCCTTTTTCTTAACCTTAATATCTCGCAGAGTAGATAATTCTTCTTCTTCCTTCTTCAATTTATCATCAGATTCCTAATGCTTAACTTCCAAAACTTTAACTTTCTCCTCCAAATTCTTGGAGGCTTCAGCCATCCTCATCTTCTCAGCCTCAGCCACAGCCAGCTTTTTCTCCCAAACAGTTTTCTCCTCGATGTACTGTTGGCGAGATTCCTTCACAGATTGGGTTAAACCCAACAAAGCATCGTCAACATCGGACGAGGAAGTGGAAGCTTTAATAACTTGATCTTTCTTCACGATGGTATTGAAGCAGTTCACCAGCTGAAAGATAAGAAAAACAATAGAGTCAACACAAATACAAGAATTCAAGAAAAAGAAAGAAAGACCAAAGGTATGAGAAATTTACTGAAGAAAGATGGCGAGCAGCTAGGGATGTCAGTGTATCCCTAGGAATTTTTTCATCAACCCCGAGAACCTCGGGTATAACTGAGCTCATTGAAGAACTCGGAAGAATGATTTTTGAGACACTACTACCACCAACGGGTAAAGAAGATGTAGTTCCAGCAAGATTAACTGAGGATGATTTCCTCAGTCTCTTCAAAGGACGGTCAGCAGCATCAACCAAGGAAGAAGTCTTGGTCGGAGAGATGGCAATTACATCAGCAGGAGCATCTTTCTTGCTCGGGGCCACTGGGGGCTTTTCGGTAACTTTGGAGGAACCAGCATCTCCTTTTTTAGTCCCCTCTGGGACATCAAAATTGCCTTTTCGGGCTCCAACAACAGAAGAAGTGTCACCAAATAGAGCGGGAGGAGCTCTTTTCTTGCCCATTCTCTGAGATAAGGGGATATGAGAATCCGAAGATGAACTTTCTGGTGTTGAAGCTGGTTCAACAGGGCGAGCAGTATAAGAAGTTGTATAACTCTTATACTGTAGTAAATATGAAGCAGATCTAATATGCTCGTCAGCAATGGTCTTATGCAAATTCCAGATAAGTTTCAAATGCTTGATATTCACTTCCGACTCTTTTGGAGTTTTTCTTTTGCTATCAACTGCAAATAAATACATAATGGAATCTCAGTCATACATTTTGTCAAACATGATGAAAACGTAATTTCATAAGTAAAATAAAATGAAAAATAAACCTATCCCATTGCCGTATGGGGGGCGTGTGGGACCGTTGTATACTTCATTCCCAGATAAAGGCGCGTGTTGCCAATTTTTTATGACCAACCCATGCTCAAAATAATCCCTATTTGAGTCAGGAAGATTAACCACAAGAGCCCTATTCAAATACCTAGTTTTTAAATAATAAATATTATCTAGAACAACCCATTTATAACAAAACATAATTTCAGGGATCCCAATACGAGTCCCATGAGTTAGATTTAACTTGTGCACCCCGTTAATTATTCTCCATGAATTGGGGGCTATTTTTGCAGGAACAAGATCAAAATATTGACAAAACTCAAGACATAATGGGTTTGGTGGAAAAGAAAAACCGCATTCAGCAACAAAAAGACTGGGGAACCAATGTCCCTCAGCCAATCGAAAGTAATCTAAAGGCTCAGAAAGAACCTCTAGAGTTACCCACGAAGGAATGGAAAAATCAGAACGGAATTTCTCAACAGACTCCACAATATAAACCATATTGAATAAAAGAGATACAGAAGAAAGAAAGAAGATCTTACAGAAAGAAAGAAGATGTGTTGACAACGAACGGAAACAAGGATGAACGCACAAGAGAAGAAGAGAAGAGAAAGCTTGAATGTAGAGAATGAAAAACGTAGACGACGGTATGGTTACCAAAGAAGTTTAAATACTTTGCATTGGGAAGCGGCGAAAGAAATGATTACCAAAAAGAAACTGCTAAACATCCGGCGGCTAAGAGGACAAAATTTGCACGAATATCGAAGCGCTTATAAAAAAGGCGGAAACTACGAAATAAGAAGGAAATTTGAATACAATGTTCCTGAAACCCAGGAAGGACATCTAATATTGCCATATACCGAGAAAGAATGTTCCATACTCCTCAAAGTTCGAAATATGAAACATTGGGGGCTTCTGTTGATACCAAAATTAATATGCTGATGTGGACGAATAGTATGAAGACACGCGTCAATCTACGTGGCACAATAACAGCGAGGAAGATCATTTCCCGACCAACCATGCTTCTTTCCGAGCAACGAGAATACACCGAGGAACTCTATCATACCGAGGAACTCCATCCGAGGAACTCCATCCGAGGAACTCCATCATCCCGAGATACTCTAAGCACTCCGAGGAACTCTTGATCAACGAGCAACTAAGGCGGTCCGAACTGCATCTCGGCCGTATCATTAATTACCAGACGGACAACTGTTCAACTATTCATCAGATTCTTGACGCACACGCTGCATTAAATGTATTACCCTTTCATATGTATATCATTTAATGTATTGGACCTTTCATGTACAGCCTAAGGGCTATAAATACCTTGTATCATCCTCATTCAAGGGGACCGGAATTTCTTGAGAGAACTTGTAATCAAGAATTCCACAAACACTCAGCAATAACATAACAGTGGACGTAGGCTTTATTCCTAGCCGAACCACTTTAAAAATCTTTGTTTTATTTATTTATCTGTGATTGAAGAATTAGAGCGATCTAGTTTTTTACATCAACAATTACTAAACTATTTTTTATTTGTTAAAAATGATAAAAAAAATTAGGGTTATTTATTAAAATACAACCTAGTTTGTATTTAGAGTATTTTTCTTTGTTTTTCCTCATAGTTTTTACTTATTTAGAAAAACAAATATCTATTTTTTTCCCCTTTTTTGTCCCAATTCTTATATATTAGAGTATAAAAACTTTATATTTATCCTATTTTTTCTTTACCAGTTTTTATTTATTTAAAAATAAAACTATTAACTTTGTCTATTTTGCTTCTTAGTTTTTATCTATTAAAAGAATGTATCTTTTCTTTATTTTCTTCTATTTTTTTTTATTAAAAATAATTAATATTACATAGCCAAAAAAGTTAGAGAGAGGATTCTACATTTGCACGGCGTGAGAAGAATGTTTTAAAAGTGTATTTTGAAAAATATAAAGTAAGTTGTTGGCTTTACATTGGTGGGGTGAGTTAACGGAATAAGTAAGTCGAGCAAAAACTCTCCAAATTAAACTACAATCATGAGTCGCCAACCTCTTTAACATTTTTGTCATTTTTATTTTATTTTATATTACTATCACTGTTCTAAAAGGCGCGCCTAGCCTTGATGCTTGGGAGAAACACCCCACCTTAAGCCTTTTATGCCTTATTATTGGTAAAAGGCTTAAGATGCATTTTTTTTAAAAATAAAAACACTTTAGTGAAACGATATCACATTTTAAAGATTTTTTTTAAAAAAAAATCGGACCAATAACTCATTCAAAAAAATCAAAAGACAAATGGTATCACAAACCTCTCTTCCAAAAAAACGCTTGTTTTTTTCTTAGTATTTAAAAAAATAGTATTTTAGTTTACATATATTCAGACATATTTTAAGGTGTGTACCATTTTAGTATTTTTAATAGTCTTATTATAGTTGAAAATATTAAAATATATTAAAAAAGCTTAAACGATTTTTCACGCCTAAGACCATTTTAGTATTTTTAGTGACACGCCTAAGGGTGTCACTAAGAATTTTAGAACCTTGATTACTATCATTATTGACATTGAATAATAAAAATTTTAATTTTATAAAGCAACGAAAATTCTTGTCCAATCTTAACTGTTCCAAGCAATTTTTTTACTGGATAATAAAATAAATTTGATACTGCAACACTTACTATTTATTTATTTTCATTCATAATGATACGAAGCATCATCTTGGCCAACATAATCCTAGACTGTTTTTAATTTTTAGTGACAGCCTCGTAAGAGTCAAATAAAATTATTTTATTATACCAAAATAATAAAATATTTACAAAGTTATCAGATTTCTTGTGTTCTATTTTACACTTTTGTGCTTGACTCACTTGCTGCCATTATTATTCTATGTCGTCCCTGATAATAATGATCTGTATTGGCTAGCACACTCAAATGATGAGTGCATGTCTATATTTCTAAGATGTGCATTTAAAGAAGAAGAAGAAGAAAAAAAAAGAGCATTCAAAGCTAGTGGAAATAGCGAAAGCAATCGCGCACAAGTGTGGTGGACTTCCTTTAGCTGTGAGAACTCTAGGTATCTTATTGTACATAAATAACTCTTCTTCCACCCCGCCAAGCTCCTCTCCATTCTCTCAATAACCGGACCATACTTTCAAATTTGCTTGGGTTAGATACTCAACATTTTTTCTTTTGTAAAATGAGAGACTTGAAGTAATTTAATGATTATCATAAAAGTGTGATATGATAACCTATAAATGTTGTAAAAGTGACATACCATCAAATGTGAAAAGATGTTTTTTTGGGGATATATTAGGGTATTAATATTTCATTTTTTATTTTTTTAAGTCGAAAAACCCATTTAATATCGTTTATAATGTTTGCTTTTGAAGAAAAAAAAGTTAAAGTTAAAATGGTGGTGAATTGTTATTACAGAGAGGTAGTGAGAAGGTTGTTACTATGTTGTAATTGGTGAGGGTAGCTAAGCTAGTTTTTTTTTTTGTATATTAGGTGACTTAAAAGTTTACTTTCAAAGTTTTTTTTTTTTGTGAGATGAACTGCAATTTTTCAACTTCAAAATTGATATGGTTTTCTGGGGCCCAATAGTGAATTTGGGATGCTTTATGGGCTTCCTTAGTAATAAATGATCATGCAAGGTCAATATGTAACAAAAAGTATATGTTATCTTTCTTGGAAGCAACCTGCCATTAATAATTTAGTTTTGAAACAAATTGATTCATCTTATTGACAATAAAACGATTCTTTAAAATACAATCATCATGAATTATTGTAGAATAAATTGTATTGATTATAAAATAAGGTTATTGTTTACTTTCTTGCTTTGTTCCTTTCTGTTTGTTAATCAGTTAAATTTGGTTATGAAAAGGACATTAGAGTTGAATTTTGGAGAATTGTTTAATTGTTTCCATTGTAACCTTTTGTTCCTTTGTTTGTTGATATTATCACTTATGATGGATGACTTTCTTTTAAATTTATTTTAAGCACGGACATTACAACTAACTGTTGGATAATAATTATAAAAAGTTGGCAGTCTGACATTTTCCTTGTCAACAGAGGGTGGTAGTTTGACCAAACATTAACCAAATTGCACAGATCTACGTTTGACATTTCTGGACACAAATAATGGATGTTCATCCTCAATTGAATTACCCTTTCTAAGACTAAGCAAAACACAACAGCAAGAACTCCCAAGACTTGTTTGACATAAACATGGCAGAGTCATTTGCTTTTCAAATTACAGGGCAAGTGTTGGGCAAGTTAGTCAAGCTTGCTATAAACGAGATTGGATCAATATGGGGGGTAAGAAGTGAGATGGAGAGACTTGAATTCAGTATATCTGCAATTAAAGCGGTGCTGTTGGACGCTGCTGAGCAACAAGTGAATAGCCTACACGTGAGAGATTGGTTGGAGAAGCTTGAAGATGTTCTTTATGACGTGGATGATGTACTCGATGATTTCATGACTGAAGATTTGCGACGGAAAGTAGAAATCGAAGGAAGCAAGCGAAAAGAGGTAAGCAACTTCTTTTCAAGATCCAACCCACTTGCATTTCGTGTCAACGTGAATGTTAAAGTAAAGAAGATATGACAGAAATTAGATGATATTTCAACTGATAGGAGAAATTTTCAGTTTACAGAGCGAGTTATAGATACCCAATGTACATATAGATTGAGGGAACAAACCCACTCTTTTGTACGCTCGTCAGATGTTATTGGGAGAGAAAATGATAAAAGGAATATTGTAGATCTTTTATTAAGTTCTAGTTATAGTGAGAATATATCTGTTCTTCCTATTGTTGGACTTGGGGGACTTGGCAAGACCACGCTTGCTAAGATAGTTTACAATGACGATAGGATTGTTGAAAACTTTAAAACGAGAATTTGGGTATGTGTGTCAAAAGATTTTGATCTAACAAATTTGATGGAAAACATCGTAAGAGCTGTCGGTTGTGATAATAACGAGAACAAGAATTTGGACCAGTTGCAAACTTATTTGCGTAATCATTTGGACTCCAAGAAGTTTTTACTTGTCCTTGATGATGTATGGAATGAGGATCCGAAAAAGTGGATGGATATGAGAGATTTGTTAGATTGTGGTGCCGAAGGAAGTATTATTATTGTTACTACACGGAGTAAAACTATTGGAGCAATTATGGGCACATTTCCTTCGTATGATCTAAAAGGTCTTTCAAATGATGAGTGCTTGTCTATATTTCTAAGATGTGCATTTAAAGAGGGAGAAGAAAAAGAGCATCCAAAGCTAGTGGAAATAGGGAAAGCAATCGCGCAAAAGTGTGGTGGACTTCCTTTAGCTGTGAGAACTCTAGGGAGCTTATTGTACACAAAAACCGAGGAGCGTGAATGGCTTTATATAAAGGATAATGAAATATGGAAAATTGGGCAAAAGGACAATGATATCTTGCCTATATTGAAGTTGAGCTTTGATGAAATGCCAATGCATTTGAAGCAGTGCTTTGCTTATTGTTCCACATTTCCTAAAGACACTCTACTACCCAGAGTTCGCTTGATTAATCATTGGATTGCACATGGATTTATACAATCGACAGATGGAACTCGAGAAATAGAAGATATTGGGAACCAGTATTTCAATGAGTTGTTGTCGAGATCCTTTTTTCAAGATGTTGAAGTAGGATTTGATTGTGAAGTGCTGAGGTGTAAAATGCATGACCTAGTGCATGATCTTGCCCAATCTGTGGCAAGTAAAGAGGTTTCAAGTGTGAATTTTGATACAAAGAACATTTCTGAAAAGCTTCGGCATATGTTGTTTTACGGAGAAAATTTGTGGGAGAGGGAATTTCCTAGACTTCTACTCGAACTCAAGAAGTTGAGGTCATTTTCTTTTTCATTGAAGGTTGGGCCCATTAGCAAACCATTTCTGGATACCCTTCTATATACTTTTAATGGCTTACGAGTGTTGGACTTGAGCAAATCATGGTTTGAGGAGTTGCCAAGTTTTGTGGGAACCTTGAAACATTTGAGGTATTTTAGCCTCCGTGGCAATACTACGATCGAAGTACTCCCCAAATCTGTTTGTAACTTACTGAATTTACAAACATTTGATCTTTCTTCTTGTGTGAGACTTCGTAATTTGCCTAGAGACATGGGTAATATGTGGAACCTGAGACATTTATCTGTAACTGCAGAAATAACGAGTTTTCCAGAGGAGGGGATGGAGGGCTTAAGCTCTCTGCAAAGTTTGTGCATCACAGAGTGCTTTTATCTAAAGTCATTGTCCATGGGATTGCGAAACCTTACATCCCTTCGTTCGCTGACTATCAATGAGTGTTACAATCTGACCGATCTCCCGGAGAGTATGAGTCACCTCTCTTGCCTTGAGAAACTCACCATAAGAAATTGTCGACAGTTGAGGATGAAAGGAGAAGGCTTGGAAGGCCTCAGAGCTCTTCAGTCTCTAGAAATTCACAATGTTCCGTACTTATATCAGTTGCCTGATGGTCTTCAACACGCTGCCGCTACTCTAAAATACTTGAGTATTAAAGATTGTAATCGTTTTGATACCTGGCCAACGTGGCTGATGGATCTAACATCCCTCATAAAACTTGAAGTTGTGAGGTGTTGGGACATGTCAACTCTACCGCCTGCGCCTGGGATGGATCGATTTAAAGCATTGCAATTTTTCCGTATAGAGGAATGTGCCTTCGGGACTCCAATCATCTGTAGTTCCAGAAGAGTGTATTTGTCCTGGGTATCATCTCGTATTTCAGAGATTCGTGTAAAAAAATGATGAGAAAACATCTACTACCTCCTAATGGGATGACGTGGCACCATGGCCCCAACCAGCATCAGATCTTGGTTTCACCCTCAGGTAATTCAACTTCCATTCATCCTTTAAAATAATAAATAAGGAGTAAAATGAATTACCATGTCATGTCTGAATTTATTAGTGTTTTGAAATATAACATGTGTGTTGTCGCCCTAAAATCACTCATAAATAAATAGTTACAATGAACTCCGCTTTTGTTTCATGGTTAATTTGTATTAGCTATTTTCTTCTCAACCACATTATTAACATGATGCCTTAAATGTTATTAATTTTTGTTATCATTGCATACTTTGTTGTAAAACTATCTTTTCTTTTATTTATTTTTTCAAAGGGCAGGTAATCTGTTTGGGGAAACAATAATTCTTATCGTGTGATTTTTTTTCTTTTTTCTTGTGTGATATTATTTCGTAGCTACATTTATTTAATTGTTATTTGAAAACCGTGAGAAATAATTTTTGTTGAGTTATTTTGAAATGTCTATGGGTCAAGTATGACTTTGAGGTGAAAAAATCCTAATTCTCCACTGGTTGGTTCATTTTGTTTGTTTCATTTAGTTGGTACGTTGGTTCATTGTTCACAGATCTGTTAGTTCGTGTCTTTTTAAAATCCACAGATGGTTTATCTGTTGGTTCATTTTGTTAATACATCTCTCCATTGTATAACATCACAGATTCGCATATTCTTGTTCTGAAATTTGTTCTTTTGCTTTTTTTTTCTAGGTCTGAGTTGATGATGATGAGAAGATTGCAAAATGATGATAGTCGAGCTATTTGAGACTTTTGTGTAATAATTGCTATATTGGGAACTTATTTGTCATACTTGATGTTGTTTGAAACTTATTTTGTGGTAGTTGATATTATTTGGGACTTATTTTGTAATGGTTGATGTTGTTTGAGACTTCAAAATTTGACATTTTAAATTGTGTGATTTGAGACAATTTAATTATTTTGAGACTTTTAAGTTGATGTTGAAGTTTTAGACTTAGAAATTGATGCTGAGGCATTGGTATTCATTGATACATTTTATTTGCTTATAAAGTCACTATTTTATTTATTATATAATAAACTCATTTTTTAAGTAATTCAAAATTTTCGGTTTTAACCCACGAGGCGGGGCGGGTTCTGACCTGTTTAATTCATATGGGTCGGGGCAGGGGTTATACTTAAACGGGTTCGGGGCCTAAAATCTTAACCCGTCGCGGGGCGGGGCGGGTTAATCCTTTTTTTCGCGGGGCGTTGTTGGGTTATGACAAATCTACCTCATACCCGACCCGTTGCCATCCCTACTACTTCAATAACAAATTAAGGGAGTTCTTGAGTTTCTCAATTGACTTCCAAACCAACTTTGTGTCAATATTTCAAATTTGTCAATTTTTCGTACATCCCAACGAAAATATTAAAACATCTACTAGTTGAAATTTGAATTTTATATTGTTTCCAAATTTTATTTATTTCAAAAATTTGATATCATCATGCGCATACAAATATCCAAATAAAAAATTGATAAATCCAATAAAAAATTTATTCACTTACAATTTTCTTTATTTACCTAAAAAGCTGCCAAATAAATATTGGATTAAATAAAATACTTTACTAAACCATTTTTTATTTATTGAAAATAACAAAAACAATTAGGGTTATTTGGGGTCTGGTCCCCTTTAATTCCTTGATATTGATTTTGGCCCCCAATATTTGTACCTTTTGGAACACCCAAAATGACTTTTAGCGACGGAAAATGTGTCGCAAAAAATATTTGGTAAAATAAATTGTGACATTTTTCCATCGTTAAAAGTCATTTTGCGGTCCAACCCCGATGAAATGAAAATTACAGGGATTAAAATCAATTACTTTAGAAGAAACAAAAAAACATGTTTGTGTTCTCTTTTTCGCCTCAAATTTCACAAAAAAAAGACTGTTTTTTCTTTCTTTTTTGTCCTAGTTTTTTTATTAAAAAAAACTCGAAGTTTTTATTTACTAAAAAACCAAAAAACAGCTTTTCGTCTCTTTATCCTCACAAAATTTATTTGTTAAAAAAACTGTTTTTTTTTTCTTTTTTCCATCCCAGTTTCTATTTACAATATTTTTCTTCTCTTTTTACTCTTATTTTTTATTTATTATAAAAAACAAAAACAATTTTTTTCTCTTTTTTGTCCAATTTTTTTTATATTAAAGAGTATAAAAAAACTATATTTTTTTACTATTTTTCCGTCCCTTTTTTTATTTATCAAAAAAATAAAAACTATTTACTTTGTCTATTTTTCTTCCTAGTTTTTATCTAATAGAAAAACATTTTTTATGTATTTCTTTTTATTTTTATTAAACTAATTTAATATGTTTTGTATTACATAGACAAAAGAGCTAGAGAGAAAATGATGGGTTTACATAGGGGAGAAAAATGCTTTTAAAGGGTATTTTGAAAAATATAATGTAGGTTGGATTTAAATTGGTGGGGTCAGGTGGCGGAATAAGCGGGTACGAGCAAAAATTCTCCAAATTAAACTAAAATCGTGAGTCACCAACCTCTTTAACATTTTTTGTCATTTTTATTTTTTTATATTACTATCATTATTGACATCAGATAATGAATAATGTTAATTTTATAAAAAAAGAAAATTCTTGTTCAATCTTAATTGTCCCATGCAAATTTTTTATTGGAGAATGCATATGAAATATATTTGATACTGCAACACTTACTATCTATTCCCTGTTTATTCATAATGATAACAAGTGTGATTTTGGATCTCAAAAAAGGGAATATGTCTCAAACTTAAAGAAGAGGTCAAAATAAAAAGCTAGTGGTATCATTGCTTCTAACCAAGACTCCAACATTATAGCGAGCCCCAAAATCCCATTTAAAGAACCCTTAGAAACTTTCACGAAGTGATATTAAAGGTAAAACACTCGCACCAAAGCAGCTGCCAGAATCACGTCATGCAGTGAACAACAAGGAGCTCAGAATCTCCATGTAACATTTAACCAACCTCATAATATGTCATTAGGGAATTCTTAACTAACACTAGAGGTTCCATGCCTCTGGGAGGCTTCAACAAAAACTCAATTACGACTCATTAAGACAAAACCCACATTTATTTGCGTCCTCAGGCCTCAGCGGGGTTGAGGTCCACTTTCCCGAAGTAGAGAATTCCCCATAACTCACTTTTTCCTAGAGCATTTAATGCTCCCCGTAACCACCGCTATCGGCATGTAACATCTTTAGCCAACACTCCACCTCTCCACTGTAGAGACACAGATCAGGACACTATGGCCCATGTCGCTAATGTCTTATCTCACCAATCAAAGGCAAATGGTTATATATTGGACACCTAGGTAAGGCAACATGGATCGAAGCCAAGTGATTCTTAAAAAGATTAGAGAGTGGAGATATAAACTTCCATATAGGTAAAGATAGTGGACCATTCCCGTATCTACTATTTTATTCTAACCATTATACTTATTTGCTTTATATATAGTTGACTTTAGTGAGTCATAAGTGAGTTGCAGTCACCTAGAGGAGATAATCAGTTACCCCCTCAAAGTTTTATTCCCATTACAAAGGCTTTAAAATACTTCGAATCATGTTAACCAAAGCCTAAGGTTAATCATCCTTAGATTGTTTATTACTATACAAAATATACAAGAAAGAAGCAACTTCATAATGGATATAGGTACCTAAACAAAGGCACTGAATATGTGTACATCCTTTGTCATTATAATTATTAATTTAAGAACAACTTATCCTTCCTTATGAGGATCATTTGGTAAGGTTGAGATCCAAACCAATTTTGGCCCCATTAGTTTATCGTCGCCCATGGGAACGTTTGCTCTATAAATTTAAATCTACCAACAAATCCATTTCTATTTTCTACTTCAAACATCATGACAACAAATATCCAATTGAATAAAGTTATGAACGACAAGGAACCTCATCAAAAATACCTACAAGAAAAGTATGCCTGTAATAAAAAATCTACCGCCTCTTGCGCCAGCACCAACTGTATCCTCATCTGGTGATAAAGGGTACTTGGGACCAGGTATCTAAGGATAAGGGTGAAAAACCCTGTGTTGAGGAGAATAGGGAAGTTCTCCCCGATCACAAAGGTCACGGGTAAGCATTCTAACAAAGTAAACACTATTTTTTCCTAATGGCCACTCCTATGTAAACTCTATGGCGGTCAAGCCATGGCATGATGTAATAAAAAAGATGCAACTCGAAGAGGGCACCGGATTAGAAGAGGGACAATCTAAGTACTTTCTATTTGACATTCATCATGCAAACAAATACAATTACCGCTTCTGCGTAAAATAAGTTATTGACGAAGTCATCAAACAAGGTTACCTCAAGAGGTTTTTAGCCCAACCTGGTGGAGCTCTGAATTAATGTAACAAAAAACTAACTATAATTGATGTTAACAAAATTTTACGAGGAATTGTTTGAAGTGGTACATCCTCTTCAGTACAAAAGTCCCACTTAAGAGAAGTCAACCAAGTCAGCCTCATGAATAATCGCAGTGATGATTTTTGTAGAAGTTGACCCCGCTAGAGTCCCCCTACCTTGTTGATATAGGCAACTAAACAGATATCATATTTGTGGACAATTGGGTATAACCATTAAAGACCAAATACTTGTTATGACCCCAATTGTAGCTTTCAATAAAGAACTAACCTTCTGAATTGGGTACATTACCCTTCCTCGCACACTTGGCTCTAAAGACCGTGGTATCACCATTTGGAACAAGTTCTTAGTGGTGAACCTATCCTCTACCTATAATGTCATGATGGGATGATAAGGATGCTAATGCAATTCCCAACCCCATTTTCGGTAAGACAAGGTCATAAATATGAGAAAAAAACATGAGAATACTACAATAGCCACATGAGTGATATGTAATGGTCTTTAGAAGGTACAACAACTCTTTTCATGCACCAGAAAGCTCAACTATGCTTGTAAGACGCGTAACAAATACATATGAAGTCTACCCAAATACTCCTTAGGCCTTAACATAGGTACAGAAAGCAGAGGCAAAAAAACAGAGTTTGACAAAATGCAAGAATGGAAAAATGAGCAATAGGGAATAGATTTTTGTTGTCACTCAATGTAATGAACAAAAGGAATATATTTTGTCTAATTTACAGAGTTCGAGTTATTTGCATATAAAATTTCAAGGGTTTTCTCCTTGGTTTTAACAGTCACTAGGTCCGAGTACTCTTGACTTAAATTTCTAAAAGGTTTGTAAGGATTTAATCCTTATATCTACAGTCCTGATCTATATTTACCCTTGACTGAAATTTTATAAAGATTTTGCAAGTCTTTAGTCCCTGTCTTTATAGTCGCGAGGTCTAAGTACCATTGTCTTTTTTTAAGCAATTTTAAGGTTGTAATACTTATTTTTAAAAGACTCTGAGGTTCCATGACACTAAGTTTGTTAACATATTAGAAATTATAAGGACGCAAACCTTAGTTCTGAAAGGACACAATGACTGATCACCCTATACCATTGCCTTTTTCTATTTTTAAAGATCTCATCCTTAGAACAAAAAAGTTTTGAGGTCTAATGACCTTGAACTTAAAAAGAATTCGAGCTTTAAGTTTGCTATCTTATAGGGTTCTGAGGTCTGATAACCAAAAATTTGATTTTTCGAAGTTTTAATGCTTTTATCCTAAACTCACAATCATTTGAGGTCTAAGTACCTTGAACCTAGCCTTTTTTTACTAATTATAAAACTCTCATCCTTAGTTGTAACTATGAATATAGTTTTATATCAATTTTGGAAGATAAAATAAAAATGCTTTGAAGAAAAGAAATGGGGTTTTAGGAAATAATGTTATACAAAATTCAAAACCTACCAACATTCAAAAATAAAAAAATAAAAACTCCAAATTATTTCTTGAAAACACATATGTATAAAAAACCATTCAATCCAAACATAAGACGAAGACAAATTAAAATAGTTCTTTTTCATATTTTTAGAACAATTACAAAAATGTCAAAAGTAAAACAAACAAAAGGCTCATGCAGCCTTGTTGTCACCATATACAATTTATTAGAGGCCTAAGGGTCTAATGGATATCCTTTAAACGAGAGGGCTCAGCTTGCTCCAAATCCTCATCACCCTATTTTCCTTATCGAAAGAAGAATATATTGTAAGAACTCTCGAAATGTCAAGATTAGGATATAACATTGAGACCTTGATCTTACAATCTACAAAATCATCTTCATAGTGACCACATATAAAGTTCTCGTATAACTTAAATCTAAACTAAGAAGACATCCATTGGTTGATGGTATCTGACACTTGGCCTTAGAGTGATATGAGATTCGCATTAAACTCGATAAGTTGTCTTTGGAGGTCAAAATATTGATCATAATATTGTTCTTTCTCTAACTTAACATTAACCATCACAAACTTCAAGTTAACCAAGTCTCCATAAACCATGGCCAACTTCAAGTTCTTCTTCTCCAATTCCAAGAAGCTCATGTTCAGAGCCTTATAATCACAATTTGACCCTTCGTGATTAGGAGAAATATTATATTAGGCTTTCTTTTGCCTCTCTATAAGTTCAGAAGCACATTTCTTATAGCCAAGAAGAATATTTTAAGTGTTAATTCTCTACTTACATTCTCGAGCATTAATAGCGTGGATTTTTATGGTTTTATTAACATTTTTTAACCGGGACCTCAGCCTTTATCAATAATCATCTAAAGCTTCTATATCATCGAGTTATTTCTCCCCCTCCATTTGGTAGATCTCCAATCTATGAGTAAAACCCATGAACTTGTGTCAAGCATGATCCCACCTCAAGAACAAGCCTCAAATAGATAATGAACTTGTAAAATGATAAGAAGGTGTAAAATATATGGAATATAAAGATAAATAAACAAGTAAGACATATATTGTCCCTATAAGGTGGATTAGTTCTTATAAAACTTTCTATTTCTCTTTTTCCAAGGTAGCATAGTCCTCCTCAAAATTATTAATTATCTCCCCTCATAGGATTGTAATGGGAACATTTTTTACCCCTATGAATTTTGGAAAGGAGTGTCCAAAGACTTGGCTTCTTTGTTTAAGATCCCCACAAGGGAGTCAAAGAGCAAAATGGGTGGTGTCTCCATCATTTTTTATAAGATTAAGGTTCCAAGTCCTCGTAAAAAGAAGGCACTCCTTGTGCTAGCTCAAGGAGATCACCAACACTTACACTAGAGGTGCAGTTTTGATTAGAGCGTCACTATTAAGATAAGATAATTAAATGTTATTGTAGCCTCATATTCCTCCCCTGAAGCTTTACCTCATGTCATTTCACCTCTCCGGCTAAGGCCTTAAATGGATGAAAGGTTCAAACCGTTCATACCATAGTTTGTTTTTCCCCTTGCCTTAATAAAGGGCGCTAAATTATGCTCAAGTAGGTGTTACATCATCTTCTTTTTTGCCTCCTTATCCACAAGGAAATAGAAAACAATGTAACTTAAAATTATAAAATGTTTAAAGAGGATCTATACAATGCTATATAAAATTACCAAGATTTAGCTCATGGCCCCTGATAAGGACATAATCTACTCCACTATGTTATTTATGAGAGAATCATAGTCTAGGGAAATAGTGGGTCTCCTTTGGTAGTCCATTATTCACTTTCTTTGGCCTCAATAACTAAGAATCTTATGTAACTCATTCAATAATTATAGACCTATAAGGATTGTGCTTAATAGCTCAGGTGTACGCTTAAGCCTCTCCACTAATAATAGTATTTTCAAGTAAAATATTTTTTGTGAAAACAATCCCATTAAGATATCAAAAGCTTCATTATCTGCTCTATAATGTCATTAAGATAAAAATAAGCACTCAAGACATGATGAGTATCACCATGAAAACCAACGCTACAAGGAGAACCATCGCATATAAGAGCATATAAGTCCTTTATCTCTACAAAATACATGATCATGTTTTTCCTTCCCAGCTAATACCTAAGAAATCATCTCACTAAAAAAGAAGTCATAACCAATGCATTCAATAAGAAAGTCATGCTTATCAATAAAGTCATACGACCACAAGCTATTCATGCCAAAAAAAAATCCATGAGAAATTCACAAAAATATTATATGCCAAAGTAAAGTAAGCCATATTTATGAATTTCTCATACCACAATAACTAAAAAAGTCAAAATCCATCAAACTCGTGATGGTAAGAATTGAAGAAGAGAATATTGAAAATCTCTATGCAAGCACAACCAATGATTAAGTCTTCATAAGTTCATCCAAAAGTAATAAAAAATTAGGGAAGATTGTAATAATGTAAATAATATTATTTAATTAAGTACTTGCTCAAATAAAGCATAAAAAATTCCCTCAAAATAATCACCAAACCCAAAAAACCATAAATAAATTTAAACCCAAGTCGAGCTAAAGTGGAGTTTAAGTCAACTCAAAGTCGAGTTCAAGTCGACTTGTATAGGTTATTTCGTACTGCCTTGATTCTGAACAAAAATGAACTTTTTGAATATGTTTCAAAAAATAAAGTCCGGGACATTGAGTCGACTTGGAGTCATTTTAAGTCAACTCAGAGTTCCTAAGTGGTTACTTTTCTAATGACTAGTTTTCAAATTTCAAATCCAAAGTTCCACCATAGTACCTAATTACCTTCTAACGACTAGTTTTTCTCAATCCTATAAAATGACCTATTTTACTTCTTCTACAAACACCCAAGCTTACTACATCATCATCCAAAGATCAAATTTCCATTTTAAAGATTGTTTCCTTAATATTTGATTTTTATATAGAGAGAAACAAAGAACCTAAATCCATTCCCAAAGTTTTGAGTTTTTAAACCCAAATACGCCATTAAAGCAAAGCTAAATAAAACCATTTCAGCAAATCTTTTTCCCCAAACCTTCTTTTCGAAAGTACCAAACCCAGTGCCTAATTGTACTAAATAAATCCCCAAAAAAACTAATTGAGCATCATACTTGTGATTACTTGAAAGTTGATATTTCTAAAGTGAGGAGGTAAATCCATTTTACACATGTTACTTATTGAGAATAATCATTTTACAATTTGAATACATATCTTTTGGTATTTACTATAGTTTAACTCTATTGTGTCTTAATGGTCGGTAGTATTATTGTTGGGGGAGTCGAAATGTAATAAGACATTGGGCTCTTTTGTTTTCTGTTTAGGCAATGAACGGTATAGTTTCCTTGTAGTTTTGTAATTGTAATATATAATATAATTCCTTGTGAGGTTTTGGATTCATCTTAATAAATCGGAGATTATGAAGTTTCTGGGCTATGGTTTTAAGATTTAACCTAGGCAAAGTTGAACCATGTTAAAACCTCGATTTGAAATGTTTCACTAAACTCTTTATCTTACTATTCATAGTTTATTAATTCCTTATGATTTAATTACTAACCTTATTGCAATTAATATCAAAGGATAATTGTTAATTAATTTTGTACTTTTATATTATTATATCATATTTGAATTTATTATAAGATTTTTTTAAATTTCCATTGAATCCAACCCCCCACCCCACCCCACCCCTACCCCCCACATATTGGGGTATATTTTGGGACCAGCAACTGGGGAAATATCCTTGTTTCTTGAGGTTTGGTCTCAAGCCATCTTTGAAGAGTCTCTTTAGGGTCACTAGGATGTTTAAAGGGACCTTGTCTAGACCCAAGGCTTTATGAAACCTAAAATTTCAGCGAAGGTAGTAAAAATATCACCAACAGTGGGAGGGTGATTCTAAATAGTGGGGACCCCTATCCTAGTACCAGTTTTGAACACCTATTCACAACTAACTAAGAATAATTTCTACTTTAACTACTTGGGAAAACTACCCTTCGTAAACCCTACCTCTCTAGTCTGGGAGACAAGTGCATCGTATTTAAATCATTTTTTTTCTTATTCTCTTGGAAGTGATAAAAGTGAAAGAACTAATTATGGGTTATTTCAAACTCTATATTGCTCATCTTTTTGAAGGACAAGACCACAATCATTAGTGGTCTCCATGAGTAGGCCACTAATTAGGAAGATGACAACCCAACATTAATGAATATATCACCCATTATATAAGGAAAGGGGAACAGAGCTCCATATTTTAGGAGCTACTCATTGAAGTAGGAAAATTAATAAATCCATTATCAAGCCCTATCGCAAGTCTCACCAGACCTCAGGCACACATAGTTTGGGATCAGGTATTTCCATCTCATGACCTTAAGGTCCTCAACAGTCATGTTAAAAGATTTTTGGGTTCCTCCAAGGAATTTAGGTTCCAAAGTACCTCAGTAATGCATAACCTTAGTGACAGTGGGGTTAGTAGATAATGGAATATTCATAAAAATGGGAACAGTGATCTTTTTCATTTATCCTAAGAACCAACAGTTAGTATGTGTACTTATCCAGAGGAAGGAGAAGCCATTACCAAAGGTACTAAGTTTAAGAATTAGGGGTATACTTCTTAGGACCCATAAAAATTATGGAGAGCTAATAGAGAAAGAAAGCAATGAGAGGAATAATAGGATGAACAAGAGAGTTCAAGAGTTTGTGATTCGTAGAAAGTGTGAAGGAAACTAAAAGCCCCAAGGCAAGTACTTATAGTTTGATAATAATTGTCATGCCTTTTCCCTAAGCAAGCCAACCGTCATATAAACTTGACTCTCCGATTGCTCTATTTGAATGAAATGATTATCCACTAAGTCCCAGTATGACAGAATTTTCAGGTAAATTCGTATGATAAAAGTGTAAGTAGATCACTAAGTATTTCTCCTTCCATGGAATGAAAGAACCATTATAGGCTATTGATAACTCCAAGTATAATCTTAAACGTCCAACATGGGAGTGGCCAACCTCTTTGATTTATTTATTTATTGGTTTTATTTTAAATATTACCATAACTATTGATAACAAATAATTTAAAACAAATGTTTGTTTTATAAGACAACAAAAATTATTGTTTAATCTTAACTATACCATGGAGATTTTCTATGGGGAACATATGTAAAATGTAAGGGAATCAAATCTACAATAATGATTTTTACCAAACTAGGACTAGAGTTATATGAAAGAATATTAAACAATAGATAAAATAAGGGATTCAGTAAGTCGGCCTTAGCTACGCTCACAAGTAATGAGGGTAGGTTATCTATTATAAAATAATAAACTTGGACTCTTATGATTGCTATTTGATAATCCAAGCCAAGTATACACGGTGTAATTTATGAGTCACTTAAAACATATACCCTCACCAAAACATGGAATTTTATTTATATAAATATTAGGTACCATGTAATTATAACTCTAAGGGGATTGATTTTAATTATAGTTGATGTCTTAATGATTTTATCGCCAAAGATATCATTAAGATGGAATAGAAGTTCGTTTCTTTAGATCTTGGTTTGAACTCATCCAAGTGTTGAAAGAGTCCCAGTGTGATCGGTCATGTCTGAGATTGACCGGTATAACCTATGGGGTTCTGGTTATTGCATGTCATATGTCCATTTTAGTGGGGAAAATTAATTCCAATTTCCCTCATAATTAGGGAGGATAGTATTTAGTCCAATTTGGCATAGTTAAGTTAATTAATTTGTTAAAACTACATGTGTTTTTGGGTTAATGTTCTTTAACGATTACATGTGTTCAACTTAGGAACAAGTGGGAGTGTAATCATTGCCTTTATTCACTTAATCCCTAGGCTTAGGGTTTCATGCATTGTCCATGATAGTTCCTTAGGCCACGATTACGCATGGGGCACGTGACTTGGGGAAGTTAATGGGCAATGCTCACAACGAGGCTGTAAGTTTGTGTGGCAGGAGAATCTTATAAGGCGATCAAAGTTTTTTTCCCTTTTTCTCCTCTTTATTTAGCATTAGGTACAAATAGTTTTCTTTATTCTCGTCTTTCCATCATCACAATAATTTTTTCTAGATTTTTGACAAATTCTCCTGTTTAAAAATATTCCCTCTTTTTTTTCCTTGAAATGTTGCCACGACTAAGCATTGGAGAAATACAAGGATTCATCAAAAGATGATTTTAGGGATATTCACACAAAGTACAAGACCTAGTGAAGAAATTTAGCCAGCATAATTGAAGACATAATAAAGTTGCAAGAATGAACGCTAATTTTCAATAATAAAACAAACTTACAAATGTTGTGTCTCATAAATAATCTTGACAAAATTCCTCCCACAAAGATACAATTCTTGGCCCTCAAATATAAATAAAATTTGAAAAAAAGAACCAAAAACTATCTCTCAAGCTCTCTCTATAATTCTCCTCTGAAAAATGATCCCAAGGGTCTTATTTATAGGCTTAAGAATGAGGTTTCGACGGACTCTTTATGATTGGTCGAAATGTGTTGATACTTATCACTCCACCTCTTCAATATTTAGATCAAGATAAGGGACTGAATCTCCCCCCACTTGAAAAGTCTTAGATTTCCCTGCTGAACACGCATTCCAAATTTTGTCCAAATCAGGGAATAAAAATTCCTGACTTTTTTTACGATTTCACAAGAATCAACTTTTTTGCGCCTTTTTCGAGTTGATCATCAATGTGCACCAAATTCCATCATTACCTACAAAAATTTCACTAGGAAACTGTTTTCACAAATTAGCACAAGAATATTACAAAAATTATCAAAGTGCCCATTTTTTACTTAAAATTGCCATTTTAAATCAAAATTTCTATCATTCTTGCAATTTTTCCCCTTTCAATAAAATGATCCTAAGAACTTATTAAATAAAATAAAATGGGACTAAAAAAGTATAATTTGGGTACAAAATATACAAAATAATGCACTCATCACTCTCCTGTACCGCCCATAAAGTACACTATAGTTTACACTTAATTATCATCAAGTCCTTAATTAAGTTTCTCTTTAACTCACCAATACCGCCCACATAGTAAGCTATCCTAACACTAATAATTAACATCCTCGCATGCTATTATTAAACCATAATTAGCATTTCACATATGTTTACATTAAGCCATTTCATTATGTTTCTCTACTTAAATCATCTTTTGATATATGCTATCTATCTTTACTACCATCACTGTTTGACCTTGACCCAAGCCATATCACAATTTTAACTATTGAAATTATGAAAGGAGAGTTCATTTCCCCTTTATCCAATACCAGTGGAGACACTCGATCACTATGGAATAATCTCCCACTGGGAGCGTGGGAGATTTTTTCGAATCATTATGGGGATTGTCGTAATAAACCAAAAATTTTAAACAAATTTGGCTCTTAATGAAATTAGGTATTTCTATGACCTTAAATTCAATACTGGGTCAAGCACATACCATTTCAAGGCTTGAGATAAATCTCGTTGCCCTGTTGAATGGCTACCCAAGTCCAATAAATATACAGACAAATACATCTTGGTATTTTTTGGATCTCTCTATGATGAGATAATGAACTAGAAGTTTTGTGTTGTGCCTATCTCAACAGCAAGCCGAGTAGTGCATTTATCCTTAAAAAGAGATTTCCTCTCTTTTCCCTTTTTATGATATTAGCAAAAATGACTATTAACAGACCTTACCGTTCGTAGATCCACACAGTATAAATAAGACCAAAAACTAATAAGTGATTCTTGTGGACTTGAAAAAATTCTGGAGTAGAATATGTCATTTGGGTGTCAAGAATTCTTAGAGGGCTACACGCATACTTCTTATCTTCGAACTGACTATTATATCGGCCAAAAATATTATGATAGTTCTTTTTGCCACTGCGATTGATTACAGGGAATTCGGAGAATCCAACATCGTTACAACAATCTTTATTATAGACATAAATTCTAGGAGTCGATACATGGGTATGAGTGACTTATTTGCCTTTTATAGTTTCAAATGCATGTGAATGTTACCTTTTCAAACATAAAACCCTAAAATCTTAAATAGGTATATATATATATATATATATATATATATATATCTGTGTGTGTGTAAATAAAAGGGGTAAAACTATAAATATCCAATGTACCAAGCCATAAGCACAAAATTACAAAAGTAAATTTATTCAACTGCACGATTGATGGTCTTTGATCGCACAGTTGATCCTTCAAATTGAAAGGTTGAAAATCTAAAGACAATCATTACCATATTAAACTAGAAACAGTATGGTTGATGGTATAAACAACATGGTCATTCCCTCATGGACAACTATCCCCTCAGAACTTATCCATCCCTACTTGTGTCCCACTAAGCCCCGGCCTTAGTAACAAGTGTCCCCACATTTTAACCGCATGGTTGTTCAAGACTTCAACAACATGATTGATGTCCCCAATACGATAACTTTTATATCATATAGAAACATGATTTAGACAAAATGTAATACCCCGTATTTTCTGTGATATTTATTTTTGGGATTAATTGAATTAAATGAGTATTAATTGGAAATTAATCCGGATTAAAATACTAGCGAGATGCGAGTTGGTATTTGATTATAATGTGCATACATGATTATATATGAATATTGAACTTTGAAACTTGTCGTTAGATTGAAATACGGCAATTTGGAAATCTTGTTGAGACGCGTGTGACCGCCGCGTCATGGAATATAATTATGATAATTAAAAAGTGAATTTTATTTCTATAAACCGTATGGTCATTTTGAGTGCGCCAACGCGTCCGGAAGGGTCGAAATAGTCAGAAAACACTAGACGGGGGTTAAGTTTGGGTCTCGGGGCATTATTGGACCATACCGGTAACTTATAAGGGCATTTTGGTAATTTCGGAAATTGGGTAATTAAAACCCACGAAAATTAGAGTTAAAAAGAAGACTTAGTAATTACACACTAACCACATCTTAGGACTTATTGGGCTACGGGGGTTATTAGAAGTGGTTCCAAAGTTTCCTAAGGCAAAAACCCTAGCCACCATTGTTAATTTGGAGAAGAAGAGCTTGTAGAGGGAAAAGAGAGGAGAAAATCTGCAGAGAGAAAGAGAACCATTCAATATTCAACATCAAAATCAGAGATTCAAATAAGGCAAGTGGTTTAATTTCGTTTTTTGCAAAGAATGCTTCTTCCATGTGTAGGAAATTTATAAAATTGTATTGTTGTTGGGAGATTTATGAAAACCCATTAAATTGGAATATTAAACTGGTATTTTGATGAGGAATTGCATGTAGAATGGTAGGTAGTTGATAAATCTGATGATAATACGTATTGGGATGAAACAAAAACGGATTTGATCAGACTATTTGATGATTTATAAATTCTAGGGTTCATGTTCTTAAAATTGGGGAAAATATGAAGAGATTTGATAATTTAATGAGGTTAGGATGAATTAACCCCACAAATCACGTTAGTATATGATCTAAATATGTTTAGGGATGATTAGTAGCTTTGAAAAATCGTTGGATTAATGTTTGGATGAGATTTGAGGTGTAGAGAAGTTGGAAAAACGATTTAGGAAAATCTGGGCTCGAAACTGGCCACTCGTTAGAAGAGCTGCCCAGGTCGTTCGAACGAGCTCGTTCGAACGAGCTTCTAACGAGTTGACCTTTGACTTCTGACGAGTGTGAAGTTCGTTCGATGACTTCGTTCGAACGAGATCTCGTTAGAAAGCCCACCTCGTTCGAACGAGATCTCGTTAGAAGACCAGTTCGTTCGAACGAACTCTCGTTCGAACAGCCTCGTTCGAACGAGACTTCTAACGAGCTGACAGTTTAGGCTTTTTAGCCTGTTTTGATTACAAGTGTCCCGTAACCTTATTTAATGGTAGAGATAACCTTCCCTTAATGATAAATTGATATAGTAGGGACATTTGAGATATATTAAGGAGTAAAACCTAGAAGTGTAGTTGAACCTAAGGGAAATTATGATGTAGGACGTGAGCGTCTATTATGATGCGAGAATTATTGACGACCTAAATAATTATATTAACCGGGAACATATAAATTGTGTAGCATTATATGTCAGTACGAGAATGAGAAAGGTACCAAATATATTATGGTGATTACTAAGATGTGTGTATACTTAGTATATGTATGACTTTATGTGTATGACATACCTACCATACTTGCTATCACGGGAGGTTTACGTTCGCTTAGGGCCCTCTAATCCTTGTGTTGCCCGGATTTAGATTGGTTACCTCGATGAACATAGGTCAGAGAAGGACTTATTGGGATATTAATAAGTCTGCTGATCGTGGGAGCGTAGGTATGTGCGTGACCCATGTGATGTGACTGTGTTCGCCTCCATTATTTGTGATGTTGTTATCTGAGAACGATTCCTGAGAGATTCGGAATGCGTGATCCTTATGTACGTGATGTACCGGGATAGATAGCAGAGTATGTGTGCACCGCAGCTTAGTCTCGGGGTGCTTGTATTGTATATTTATGACATGAATAATATACACTTAATTAATGGGAACTTTCATGTTGGTATTGTGAACATAATTAGAGTAATGTTTTGAGAAAACATAACGGGTTAACCAATAATGAATTGTATTGCTTTATTGAGAATCTGAGTTTAAGTAAAGCCCTCTATTTAATTGATAGCGCTAGAATGTATTATGGGAAGCGAGTAGTAAGGGGTAGAACTTATTACGGTTTTGGTTAGAAATGTATGTCTTTTAGATGGGTACAGTACGTTAGGAGTGCACATATAGTCGAGAGGTGAGAATTTCATGTGAGTGCACGTCCTAACATGTATTTTGCATTTAATGTTTTAATGTTATTAAAACACTTGCTGTTTTTAAAATGATTTCCACTTTCGGGCTCTGACCCATTTGCTTTCAAATCTATTTTTTTGTAAAAACCATTTTAGGTGCCCAGCCGCAAGGACACCATGCTTAGGATCCTCATTCAGGTGACGAGTTGTAGCTGTTTGTGGAAGTTACAGGACTTTGATTATAGACGATTCATCGATCTTGACTCTATATTCATCATTTATCAGTTGTAGGGCATGTCGCCCATTTCTTTTAGAGATATTTCATTTATTTCAGATTTTCAGACTTTCGGCATGTAATTAATTCAGGGTACTTTGTTCTACTTATTACAGTTGTGGGATTGTTGTGAGCAGTTTCCTCCGGACTTCTTATTATTATTTGTTGGCTATTTCATTACTTCGTTATGGTGAATGGATTTATGTTGTTCTTCCATTATTCTTTTATTGCATGTTAATCAGACTTAACTTAAAATTTGGCAACTTACTTTTTAAATACTAGGTGGTTAGTAATTATTAAAATGTTTTCGACAGTGATGCTATCAACTGAACCAACTTGGCATTTTGTATTGATTTAATAAAGGAGTAGCTACCCAGTATTTAATTAGTCGGGGTGTCACAGGTGCTATCAAAGCATCAGGTTCTAGTGTCTTTAGGATCTGTACGGCTTATTATGTTTCCGCTGAGCTTCCTTTGATATAGAGCCCTATATTTTAGGAATGTTGTATTCTTTTATATAAATGCTACGTTCTTCATCTATTTTGAGTTTATAACTGCGAACTTATAAACTTCATTCTTATTTCAGATGCCTCCACGACGTGCACAACGGGTTCCCAGGAATGCAACGCCAGAACCACAGCCCGCACAAGTTCAGGGCACGATGAATGCGCTGAGGTTGCTGCCATAGTAGCCCAAGCGGTAAATGCCGCACTAGCCGTAGTTTAGCAGGCACCACCTCAGGTGCCAGTTGCCGCGCCGGTTCAGTCACATGCATTCCCGTCTGCTTGGGAACGTGTACGTGATGCTTTTCAGAAATCACATCCACCGGAGTTTGCTGGTAGCTCCGATGTTATTGTTTCGAGTCAGTGGAGGAAGGATATACAGAGGCACTTGAGGATGTATGAGTGCACTGACGTTCAGAGGCAGGTACTAGCTACTTTTAAGCTAGTGGGATCTGCACTACAGTGGTGGGAGTCTATTACCACCGTGGAGGAGAGAGATACTCTCACGATTTAGGAGTTCTGGGTGCGGTTCGACCGCAAGTACTTTTCGTCTGCTGTTCACACGGAAATGAGGAGGAAATTGATGAACCTTCGACAGGAGGGTAAGACTGTGGCCGAGTATGAGGACGAATTCACCAATTTTCTGAATATTGTCCCAGATGAGATACCTACAGAGGAGAAGAAAATAAAGAAATTTACGGACGGGTTGACATGGAGGATTCATCAGCACTTGTTAGGTAACGTCTCGTTAGCCACTTATTCTGATGTGGTTAACGCTGCATTGCTCCATTGCCAGGACCACCGCTTTCACATGGCTAAGGGCAAGCGATCGGGAGAGTCCAGCCATCAGGGCAGGACTGGAGGACATGGTGCCAGTGGGGCCCAACCTATTCAGAGGCAGAGGCAGGGTGATCAGGGTACCCAGCAGGGGGATCATAAGAGGTTCAGGTCGGGAAATTTCAGGCACGGTCAGGGAGGTTTCCGGCAGGGCCATCAGGGTCCGAACGGCCATCAGAACCAGTAGGGTCAGAATGGTCAACAGCAGTTTCAGCAGGGCCAGTGGAGGAACGGTAACGGCCACCAGGGCCGGGGACAGCAGGGACAGAGAGGGGGAACTTCTCGGGGAAGTGTTTCGTTTGTGGCAAGACTAGCCATAAATGCCAGGACTGTCCTGATAGGGGCAGGGCCCCGCAGTAGCAGCAGGGTGCTCGACATGAGACACATAGGCCAATTTTTCCACCTGCTCTCCCAGCTCCAGCCCAGGTGCCAGCACTACCAGCCATTCCAGCAGTTCTTGTGCAGCAGGGGCAGTTACAGTATGGACGTGTCTATAACGTCCACCAGGCAGCAGCTCCATAGGCACCACCCGCGATTGAGGGTATGTTTCCTATCCATGGTACTATGGGTCGGGTTTTGTTTGATACGGGGGCAACGCATTGTTTTATAGCTACACATTTTGCGAAAGCCTTAGGGTTGTTAGCCACAGCAGAGAGCACAGTGACGTGTGTAGACTCACCATTGGGGAGTGGGTCACTTATTTTCTTTATATGCCGAGGAGTGGGGGTAGAGATTAGTAGTTTGGTATGACCTGCCGACATGTTGGTACTAGATATGCATGTGAATGATGTGATTATCGGTATGGATTGGCTCGCGGATTATAGAGCCATGATTGATTGCTTCGGTGGGAGCATTATTTTTGCCATTCTGGGGCAAGAGATGTTTGTAGTGGCAATGCCTCGCCCAGAGGGAGGCTCGACCGCTCATTTGTATTACCTAGAGGAGGATACCTCTAATGAGGTTGTGATTCCTTTAGATTCGATCCCAGTTGTTAGGGAGTATTTCGATGTGTTTCAGGAGATACCAGGCCTACCCCCAAGTCGAGAGATAGACTTTGTCATAGACTTATTACCAGATATGAGACCTATACCACGCGCACCGTACCGTATGGCTCCAGCTGAGATGAGGGAGTTACGGGATCAAATTGAGCAGTTGTTGGGTCAGGGGTTTATTCGGAGGAGTACTTCGTCGTGGGGTGCCCCTGTGTTGTTCGTAAAGAAGAGAGATGGTTCACTAAGATTGTGTGTGGATTACCGGGAGTTGAACAAAGTCATGATACGGAATAAGTATCCGTTGCCTCGAATCGATGACTTATTCGACCAGTTGAGAGGAGCTTCTTTCTTCTCGAAGATTAATTTGCGGTCGGGATACCATCAGTTGCGTATCAGGGAGGAGGATGTCTCGAAGACTGCGTTCTTATCAAGATATGGTTCTTACGAGTTTCGGGTTATGCCTTTTGGTTTGACCAATGCTCCAGCCGTGTTTATAGACTTGATGAATAGGGTGTTCAGAGATTTCCTATATCAGTTTGTCATTGTCTTCATTGACGATATTCTGGTTTACTCCCAGATAGAGGAGGAGCACGCCGAGCATTTGCGATAAGTTTTGTAAACGCTACGTCAGAACGAGCTGTATGCAAAGTATGAGAAGTGCGGGTTTTGGCTGAAGGTGGTCCAGTTTTTGTGACATATTATTTCCGACCGGGGGATATCTGTTGATCCGGGGAAGGTATCCGCGGTGAGGGAATGGGGACAGCCCACGACACCGACAGAGATCCGTAGTTTCCTGGGTCTAGCAGGATATTACAGGAGGTTCATTCGGGGATTTTCGGAGATAGCGGGTCCTTTGACACATCTGACTCGTAAGGGTGTGCCATTCATCTGGAGTGATGCCTGTCAGTTGGCATTCGATGACTTGAAGGATAAGTTGACCTCAACACCTGTGTTAGCATTGCCGAGACCGGGAGTTGAGTATCTAGTCTACACCGATGCGTCCTTGCAAGGACTTGGAGGTGTATTGCAGCAGGAGAGTTAGGCCATTGCTTATGCATCACGTAAGCTAAAACCTCACGAGAAGAATTACCCCACTCATGACTTGGAGTTGGCAGCAGTTGTATTTGCCCTTCGTATTTGGAGACATTACCTTTTGGGGGAGAAGTTTTGATTGTTCACAGACCACAAGTCCTTACAGTACCTATTCACGCAGAAAGAGTTGAATATGCGGCAGCGAAGGTGGCTTGAGTTTGTGAAGGACTATCAGTTTGATATCCAATATCACCCAGGGAAGGCTAACGTGGTAGCAGACGCGTTGAGTCGTAGACCAGTAGATGAGGTGGCAGATGTGTGGAAGGAGTTGGGACACCAGGATGAAGTGTCCCGATCATTCATGTCGGTGATGACTGTTACACCTAATATTGTCACGAAGGTAGTAAAGGCACAAGCAGATGACTCGTTCTGTCAGGAGCAGATAGTTCGATTATTAGCAGAGGGAGCAGAGTCCTATACCGTTAGCTCAGACAGAGGATTACGCTTCAATGGGAGATTGGTAGTTCCGGAAGGGGAGGAATTGCGGCACGAGGTGATGGCAGAGTCGCATGGCACACGATTCACGGTACATCCCGGAGGGGACAAAATGTACCAAGACATGAGACGACAGTATTGGTGGAGCGGCATGAAGAAAGATATTGCAGTGTTTGTTTCGAAATGCACCACTTGTCAGCTAGTAAAAGTGGATCATCAGAGACCGGCAGGACTTCTACAGCCATTGGAGGTCCCGATGTGGATGTGGGAAAACATCTCCATGGACTTTATCACGGGGTTGCCGACGTCACAGAGAGGTCACGACTCCATTTGGGTAATTGTGGATAGGTTGACCAAAGTCGCTCATTTTCTACCCGTAAGGACAGACTATACGGCGGGATAGTATGCCCAGCTATTTATTACAGAGATAGTGAGACTTCATGGTGTACCCCTAAATATCGTGTCTGACAGAGACAAGATATTTATTTCACGGTTTTAGGAAAGTTTTCAGCAGGCCATGGGCACGGAGTTGCGGTTGAGTACGGCGTACCACCCGCAGATCGATGGGCAGACCGAGCGTACAAATCAGATGTTGGAGGACATGCTACGTATGTGCACCATTGATTTTGAGGGTGGATGGGAGCAATATCTTCCACTGGTGGAGTTTGCTTACAACAACTCCTACCAGTTCACCATTGACATGGCTACATTTGAGGCGTTGTACGGTAGACCTTGTCGTTCCCCAACATGTTGGTTGGAAGTGGGGGACAACAAACTACTTGGTCCGGAAGTGATTCAGGATACTTCGGCGAGGATAGAATTGATTCGGAGTCGCATTCGGGTAGCTCAGGATCGGCAGAAGAGCTATGCTGATGCGAAGAGGTTCTTCAGGGAGTTCCGAGTGGGGGACCAAGTTTTGCTCAGAGTATCTCATATGAAGGGGATTATGCGTTTCGGGAAGAAAGGGAAGTTGGCACCAAGATATGTGGGACCATTTCCTATTATTGAGCGGATTGGACCGGTTGCGTATAGGCTTGGGTTACCGGAGCATTTGCATCGGATTCACGATGTGTTTCATATTTCCTCGCTAAGGAAATGTCTTAGAGACGATTTATCTCATTCTCATATTGCTTTGGAGGACATCGATCTCCAGCCTGATAGCTCCTACGAGGAGGGGTCGATTGCTATTTTGGACCGAAGTGAGCGGAAACTGCGGTCAAAGATCGTTCCGTTAGTGCGTGTTCAGTGGCGACATCATAATGTCGAGGAGTCCACATGGGAGCGCGAGGATGAGATGCGTGAACGTTATCCGGAGTTGTTTTTACCAGGTACTTTCTAGTTCCGAATTTCGGGACGAAATTCAGTTATTAGGGGGGAAGTATGTAATACCCCATATTTTCTGTGATATATATTTTTGGGATTAATTGAATTAAATGAGTATCAATTGGAAATTAATCCGGATTAAAATACTAGCGAGATGCGATTTGGTATTTGATTATAATGTGCATACATGATTATATATGAATATTGAACTTTGAAACTTGTCGTGAGATTGAAATACGGCAATTTGGAAATCTTGTTGAGACGCATGTGACCGCCGCGTCATGGAATATAATTATGATAATTAAAAAGTGAATTTTATTTCTATAAACTTTATGGTCATTTTGAGTGCGCCAACGCGTCCGGAAGGGTTGAAATAGTCAGAAAACACTAGCCGGGGGTTAAGTTTGGGTCCCGGGGCATTATTGGACCATACCGGTAACTTATAAGGGCATTTTGGTAATTTCGGAAATTGGGTAATTAAAACCCACGAAAATTAGAGTTAAAAAGAAGACTTAGTAATTACCCACTAACCACATCTTAGGACTTATTGGGCTACGGGGGTTATTAGAAGTGGTTCCAAAGTTTCCTAAGGCAAAAACCCTAGCCACCATTGTTAATTTGGAGAAGAAGAGCTTGTAGAGGGAAAAGAGAGGAGAAAATCTGCAGAGAGAAAGAGAACCATTCAATATTCAACATCAAAATCAGAAATTCAAATAAGGCAAGTGGTTTAATTTCGTTTTTTGCAAAGAATGCTTCTTCCATGTGTAGGAAATTTATAAAATTGTATTGTTGTTGGGAGATTTATGAAAACCCATTAAATTGGAATATTAAACTGGTATTTTGATGAGGAATTGCATGTAGAATGGTAGGTAGTTAATAAATCTGATGATAATACATATTGGGATGAAACAAAAACGGATTTGATCAGACTATTTGATGATTTATAAATTCTAGGGTTCATGTTCTTAAAATTGGGGAAAATATGAAGAGATTTGATAATTTAATGAGGTTAGGATGAATTAACCCCACAAATCACGTTAGTATATGATCTAAATATGTTTAGGGATGATTAGTAGCTTTGAAAAATCGTTGGATTAATGTTTGGATGAGATTTGAGGTGTAGAGAAGTTGGAAAAACGATTTAGGAAAATCTGGGCTCGAAACTGGCCACTCGTTCGAAGACCTGCCCAGGTCGTTCGAACGAGCTCGTTCGAACGAGCTTCTAACGAGTTGACCTTTGACTTCTGACGAGTGTGAAGTTCGTTCGATGACTTCGTTCGAACGAGATCTCGTTAGAAAGCCCACCTCGTTCGAACGAGATCTCGTTAGAAGACCAGTTCGTTCGAACGAACTCTCGTTCGAACAGCCTCGTTCGAACGAGACTTCTAACGAGCTGACAGTTTAGGCTTTTTAGCCTATTTTGATTACAAGTGTCCCGTAACCTTATTTAATGGTAGAGATAACCTTCACTTAATGATAAATTGATATAGTAGGGACATTTGAGATATATTAAGGAGTAAAACCTAGAAGTGTAGTTGAACCTAAGGGAAATTATGATGTAGGACGTGAGCGTCTATTACGATGCGAGAATTATTGACGACCTAAATAATTATATTAACCGGGAACATATAAATTGTGTAGCATTATATGTCAGTACGAGAATGAGAAAGGTACCAAATATATTATGGTGATTACTAAGATGTGTGTATACTTAGTATATGTATGACTTTATGTGTATGACATACCTACCATACTTGCTATCACGGGAGGTTTACGTTCGCTTAGGGCCCTCTAATCCTTATGTTGCCCGGATTTAGATTGGTTACCTCGATGAACATAGGTCAGAGAAGGACTTATTGGGATATTAATAAGTCTGCTGATCGTGGGAGCGTAGGTATGTGCGTGACCCATGTGATGTGACTGTGTTCGCCTCCATTATTTGTGATGTTGTTATCTGAGAACGATTCCTGAGAGATTCGGAATGCGTGATCCTTATGTACGTGATGTACCGGGATGGATAGCAGAGTATGTGTGCACCGCAGCTTAGTCTCGGGGTGCTTGTATTGTATATTTATGACGTGAATAATATACACTTAATTAATGGGAACTTTCATGTTGGTATTGTGAACATAATTAGAGTAATGTTTTGAGAAAACATAACGGGTTAACCAATAATGAATTGTATTGCTTTATTGAGAATCTGAGTTTAAGTAAATCCCTCTATTTAATTGATAGCGCTAGAATGTATTATGGGAAGCGAGTAGTAAGGGGTAGAACTTATTACGGTTTTGGTTAGAAATGTATGTCTTTTAGATGGGTACGGTACGTTAGGAGTGCACATATAGTCGAGAGGTGAGAATTTCATGTGAGTGCACGTCCTAACATGTATTTTGCATTTAATGTTTTAATGTTATTAAAACACTTGCTGTTTTTAAAATGATTTCCACTTTCGGGCTCTGACCCATTTGCTTTCAAATCTATTTTTTTGTAAAAACCATTTTAGGTGCCCAGCCGCAAGGACACCATGCTTAGGATCCTCATTCAGGTGACGAGCTGTAGCTGTTTGTGGAAGTTACAGGACTTTGATTATAGACGATTCATCGATCTTGACTCTATATTCATCATTTATCAGTTGTAGGGCATGTCGCCCATTTCTTTTAGAGATATTTCATTTATTTCAGATTTTCAGACTTTCAGCATGTAATTAATTCAGGGTACTTTGTTCTACTTATTACAGTTGTGGGATTGTTGTGAGGAGTTTCCTCCGGACTTCTTATTATTATTTGTTGGCTATTTCATTACTTCGTTATGGTGAATGGATTTATGTTGTTCTTCCATTATTCTTTTATTGCATGTTAATCAGACTTAACTTAAAATTTGGCAACTTACTTTTTAAATACTAGGTGGTTAGTAATTATTGAAATGTTTTCGACAGTGATGCTATTAACTTAACCAACTTGGCATTTTGTATTGATTTAATAAAGGAGTAGCTACACGGTATTTAATTAGTCGGGGTGTCACACAAAATTAATCAATTTGGTAAATTATTTTGGAGGCATCAGGCCATTGAGGAGGAAACCTAGGAGCAAGAGCTAAACATGCAGGAAAGAGATACTCATTTATTTCAAGTTGAAAATTAAAATTTCAATATCTTTAATCTTGATGACATGGAAATAATTTTCTAAATGGATAAAGATAATGAGCAAGACCTAGACTACAGAAAATCCCTGTGTTGAATTTTAAATCGTGGAGTGTTGTGTGATCGAGGACCATCCTTGTAGTAAGGTTAAGTTCCACTACAGTCGGTAGGCCACAAAAAGTGCAGATCTAAACCAATGTTTCTTTAAGACTAAGTACATGTGGACATAATTCGTGTTATTTGGAGATAATGGATATTGATATTTAAAGGTTATAGCCTTGACTGAGTCCTTGAAAATTTTGATTATGGGTAAAAGTGGAGGATCAATGACATGGACTAATCAGATTATAACTTTGGGATCAATATTGAGATATTTTATAAGTATCCATGATAAGGAAATTATGGAAAAATTGATTAGACTTTGGTAAACCTTAGGGTTAACCCTAATACTATAAATAGGAACTATGATCTCGCTCTTTAGTTTTATTAGTATTCTATATAGCTTTCAGAGAGATAAAATGTGAGAAAGAGTCAGGGTGTTACTATTAAAAAGGGAGGATCATGATCGATGAGAGATAGAATCAGATGAGATCATGGTTGATAGGTTTTCTTTAGTATATGTCAAGGTAAAGGATTCCTAGTCTTTTTTGTTTTTCCCTCATTTTAGACATAGTTTCCATTACTTATTTGAACAATATGAGACATAATTGATATATAGTTTTATTAATAAGTTGCATTTGACAGCCTATGATTTATTAATTTAAATCATCATCCATTAATCGCAAGTATAAATGGGTTTTGTTTGATTATATTAAGGTTATTAGCATGATCTTGAAGTTTCTAGGTTAGGTTTGGGCTTTTTATCTTTAAAATATAAAAATATAACTTGTTTGTTGTAAAACTATCCATTTTATCTAAATATTATATTTTTATAACGATCAGAATTTTTAACTTCTTTTTTATGGCCATGGACATCAGGCAAACATGGTCTTGTGCCTCATTTTATTTTTGTACCTCTTTTGGACCTTGTCCCCCATTATATTTTCTACCTCTATGCATAATTTATTTAGTTTTTCATGCCACGACATCTTGGGATAGATTTCTGACTTTTTTTTCTTTAATCTAGGGAATACATGTGAGGAGATATATCGACTAATTACTTCTTTTTTGACACTCGTAAAATCCATAAATAGATCAATCTGTTCTAATATAAAAATCACGGGAGTAAAAAATAATCAATAACATTCTAAGCATGACTGAGGTAAATAACGATATAAGTAAATACACATTGAGATATAAAAAAATTGTTGAATGAATTAAAACACCTCTGATACCATCCAAATAACTATAGAATCAAACTGCAACTCTAGAATATAATATATCTCAATGTCTTAAAGTTCAAGTCTAAATAAATACGTCTCGTACAAATGTTTGACACGTGAAATCTAAAAAATACAACCAAATGAAAACTAAAATATAAATGAATACAAGAATGTAAAGGATTTATGATGCTAGACACCTAGATCCTAGGAATGATACAAAGGACTTGTGCTGGAGAAACTCCTCCAACGAGTAGCGCAAGACAGTATCACCAACTGTGGCCTAAGACTTATAAAAATAAAAAGAAGTGTGTTAGACATCATGATGGTAAATTAATACATTTTCCATATGTTCCTCCACATTTGCAAGATAAGAGAGTTGAGAGAAGAGCTCACGAAACTATAAACAATGTGAAAAGGAAGATTCGGTATTGTACTTTTTGCAAGGTAGAATGTCACTAATCAATCCTATAAATGCTTTAGAAAAAAACATAGGTTCATGGGAAATAGGAGGCAAGTATTTCGTAGGGATACTATTAGTAAACTTAGGTGTCAAATTTATGAGTTGATGAAGAGAGTGTATTTCCTAGTGAAAGGTAGAGGTGAGGATATAAGGGATATACCTAAACCTAGACCTAGACCTAGACCTAGACCATTTACTCAAATTCCAAGGAGTAGGCATAAGAATACTATAAGGAACACGAGGTGGGTGCCAAGTAATGTGAATGAATTACCTAGGAATGAACCAAGAAAGAGGATTGAGGTTGAAGTTCCTCACAAGAAGTTTGTTCAGATAGAGGTTTTTTGTGTTCTTCCCTTTGATTTGGAAGATGTCACACACATCTCAATTTAGGAGATAGTTTTCTAGGATGTCTGGGATCTTCTATGTGTGTAGGTCCCCTCCCAGGTATTCTTGAATTATTTGGGATTAAATCATTATGGTTGAGCGCTTAAAAGACTTATCTGGATCTTTTTTCATATTTTGGTGAGGATTTCATACATTTGAGCATTTAAATGCATTTTTCTATATGCTTTGTTCCTTTCTTAACATGTTGTAAATACATGCATCATTCTTTTATAAAATTCCAAAATGATTTTTCACTTTATTTATTTTCATGATTATGTGATTAAGTCATTTGTTTCACGTTAATTGATTAATAAACTTAACCTGAATGATGATTGAAATATGGATTTTTAGCCATTTTGATTGAAAATGTTAATTATGTCAATGTTTAGACTATAATTCATTTGAAAAATCATGATTGTAATATTTTTTGAAATCTTTGGTGTTGATTTCACACTACTTGAGCACTTTCATATCACGTGTTGCATTAACTTCAGTTATGTGATTTTTGATTTTAGTGCTTAACTTAATCAGGATTGAATCCTAAGATCTTGAATTGGTTTTGAAAGTTTCTATAGTCCATGTGTGAGATCTGTATGTTTCATACTTGTTGGAGTTGTAAAATGATCATTTTACATGCGTTGATATGGGCTACCATTAGATTGATTACACTGAATTTTGAATTTAAGTATCACTGGGTAGGTGTCATCTAATTGTTTGAAAAGACAATCAATGAAAAAAGGCAATATGTTGTAAAGAGCCATAAGCCAAGTGCTTAAACGGGCATTCAAAATAAGATAGGGCCATAACTTTTCAAATGAAAATTGTTATTTTAGTTTTACATTGAAAATATTTCTAACCAATATATGCTAAAGGGAGAAAAATGGTTAAAAACTACCATTTTATGAGATTTTGGAAGGATAGTGATGCAATGATAAAATTATGCATCATTTGTAATTTTCAATGATTGGTTATGAATAATAATTTGATTTATAAACCCTATTTGTCATGAATCTTGCCTTGATTGAAATACAAAGCTACATGAAATGATTTGATAAGAATTTTGACCCTTATATGTTGAATTGATTGATATTTGAATTGAATATGTTCTTGATCAAAGAAATTTTTTTTGCCAAATCAAATTTATCATTTCTGCCTAATCACTATAACATATTTCATTTTAGAGTTTACACATGTAGATATGATTTTTGTGCATTTGTCTCAGAATTGTGCTTTTCAGGTAAAAAAAATGAATGATTCTACCCTTATATGCATTCATTCAAACCAAATTATTTTGAGAGTTTGGGTTTTTATTTCATACTTAGTCATTCTTGGACTTTATTTCCCTGACTATGCGTATTGGTTGGAGTCGTATGGAGGGATAAAACACGTCCATACGCAAGGCTTGTATGCGCGACAAACTACCCACGTGCGCTCGGTTATTGGCACTAGATAATAGGGTTTCTCATTTTTATGCTCATTTCAGTTCAAAAATCTCCCAGAGCCTAAACCCTATGCGATTTTTTCTCAGTACTATATTTTTATCAGTGATTGATCATTTTATATGGAATTTAGCATTAAATTTAGTGGTTGTTCGTGTTCAAACCCTAGTTTTTAGAACTAACTGAGTTCTCATGGGATCGCTTATGTAAGTCTTCATGAGTTATTGTTTGTTGATTTACACTTCTTAGAGTATATTTACGTCTAATTCATAGCTCTAAGTATTAAATTTGAGATTGTGATTGATTTGGGGGGATTTCAGGTTTTGTACACCTTTGTTCTCTCATACACTCTTAAAATTCATTCTTATTCTAGTTGTGCATTGTTGTCTAGCTTATTTATGTTATCGTAGTGAGAGAAAAGGCACGTGCAAAAAATAGAGTTGTATTACCTCGACACCTGAGTGGTCCAAGTAGATTTCTCATAGTAAACAGTCACCACCACGTTCATCTTATCGAAGCAGGCATCAAGAGCCTCTATACATATTTCAAAACTCACTATGGATGCGTCTAGGATTAGGTTCACATGAGATGGTTCCCCTCTTCATGCAAGTTTTATGTCTTGTTATGTTATAGCCGAGAGAGATATTGACTTAGAGCACCTCAGTCGTTGCAAGGAGGGTCAATTATTATTTCCTTTGATAGAGGGTCTTTACAGTTCATGTTTACTATGGTCACATAATTCATCTATTTCCACTCTAGTATGTAATTTTTACACAAACATTCTTGTGACATATGAGGTTCCTATCATTTTGACCACATGTGTTACAGGTATTGAGGTAATTTTGACTGAGGAGGTTTTTTCTTCACATTTAGGTATTGAGGCTAATATTGAATATCCTGATTATATATCTTTTAGAGAGGGTATGATTCCTCATGATATGTTTGCTTCTTTTCTAGGTATGTATACTACGACTTGGGTTGGAAATCTTTTCCAATTAGTTGTTATGGATAAGAGTTATTCTCTACTTTATTTTTTGTTATCTATAACCTCATACCCCATCATCGCTCTCCGAATTTTCCTTATCCTATAGGTCGGCTAATGTATGCTCTAGCTCATAGTCAATCTATCAATTACCTTGTACTTATCTTCGAGGTGATGCATCGAGTTTGTACTGATGTTTCACGTGAGTCTTTACCATGTGGTCGGATGATTACCGAATACCTCTACCAGTTAGGTGTTTAAGACTTTATGCATATGATATTCCTACCATTATTTGTTATTTATATAGAATGAGTTCATCTCGTTCCAACAACGAGACTTCTCTAAGACCACCTTGTCAGCCCATTCACCCCGAGAGAGCCCATGTGACGGCCCCAACACCAGAGCCCGCACATGCACCGAGAGCTCATTATGGTACTAGAGAGTTTATAGATACCTAGTTTTCCTACATGTATGGTTATTTTGTTAATATGCAATCACAGATGAGTCACATGCATGATTACTTTGGTCATCATCTTCCTATAGTGAATAGAGAATAAGCCAGTCAGCAGACCAATGTTGTTTTTATTTTTAATTATTTAAGTAGGATCGGCCTTATCCCAGATGTTCTAGCTTTTACCTATGCACCACCACCAGTTACTACTCCACCTCGTGTACCTCCAGTTGATGATGATGGTGATGACAACTATGATGATGAAAATGAGGAGACAACTAATGAATAAATATTTTATGTGTGTGCCTCTATTATATTTCTTTTGTTAATAATTTATAGTATTGTTTGTGGTACTTGGATATTACACTTGTTGTTTGTATTTAGATCATTTTACCTATTACTTTGTTTCTTGTTGTGGAGTACTTTTGGTTACTTGTTTGTAACTTTTTTATGGTTGTTATGGATTTCTTATTTTTTTTATCGATATCTTCATGCTTATATTGGTATATACATGCTTTATATGATATCATTCTAGTTGAAATGCTTTATATCACATATCATGCTTCACATGCTTATTGCTTAATATATTTTATCTACTAGTTCCTGATTTGAGATTCATATTATGCTACACTTGTGTGTTTCTCATACTCATCATGATTACCTTGAATGTTCCTTTTATAGCTTTGGTTCCTCACTGATTATCTATCTTTTGTTTCACTAGTTTTGTCTATTTATTGTGATTGTTGTTGCATTACCTTGATATACCCATTATCTATGTCTTTCTACTTCTCTTTGACTTTTTTATGTCAAAATGGGGGTGAAATGTCTAAGATAGAGGGATATTCCCATGTTACTTACTTTAGGGGTATAAACTTTTATGTATGGGTTTACGGGGGAGATATATTATTTTTCATGAGATATTTCATGCAATGGATCACTTACCTTTTGTATTTATTGATATTATATGATCTTGTCGTTTTTCACATACTTTATATAATCTATATCTCATTGATGCTTCAGAAGATTCCCAAAGGAAGGACAATTACTTTTTATGAATGATATTACCTACATGATCCTATTTTGTTATTCATGTTGTTTTCGGTATAGACATATTGATCCGGCTCATACCCATCATTTCAGACTCGACTTTGATGCATCCTTGGTCTTTTGGACTCTATGTGTATTAATTCCTACTGCTATCAATATACGAATAGCGTGGAGTGGGTTTGGTAGGAGTAATCAAGAGATTTTTTGGTTTGGGGGGGTTTGCCATGGAAAAGCCAAAGGGGCAGATTGAAAATGTAAACATTTGTATAATACAAAAGTTGGCTAAATTCAGTGTCAAAGAATTGAGTCGTTGAGTCATTCGTGCTACATAGGCTTGAATTGACGTGAAATGATTGAGTAGAGTGAGGCTTGTTCATTTAGACTATATGGACTTTTTAAATTTGAAGATATATTATGCCCCTCTATAACTTAAGACTTATGTTGTCGATTTAAAGATGTATCCTTTTAATGGTTTTATTATACTTATCTCATTATATGATTATATGGTTTTACAAGGCACACCATGGATTATGTAGGATTATTCTTCACTCACTTACTTTATTGTATATAAACCTATGTTTTATACTTGTCAACTTCCACACATGCTTCACTTGTTCAATGTTTAGTAAACTTTGACTTGTATAGGTGTTTACATGCTCTAGTTAGATTATGCTATTTTCCTATCTCTATTATTAAAATATGGGCTAGATTCCTAGAATTGCATATTTTATCTTTATTTAATTTTGATTGAAATAACTCATTATATGATCGTTCTTAGCACACTTGTTTAATTTAATGTTTCTTTACTTTGTCAATTCCATGACAAATAAATGGAGAAAGGTTAGATTAAGGGGGAGTTCTAATTACGAACATATTATGAATTTTTTCATGAAAAATAAAATGAACATGGATTATATATCGAAGAAATGTAGTACATATCTCAAAATGGCCTATAACATTAAGATATTATCATTTCTAGAACTTCTATAATGGCCTTGAATGATGAATCACTTTCATATCTTATTCATCACATGTTTTCTGTTAACTAACCATTATATTGCTATATCTATATCTTGTATTAGATTGAAGGACATATTAATAGGAACAAGACTTTCTAGGAATTATTCGATAAAGGAGGATTAGTAACATAGGGATGTCATTGCCTTTGGTCGGGCTTCTATCTATATGTCATAGGTTGCTAGATTTGTCTATAATATTTGTAATATTCATTTTTGTATATTTTGTCATGGAATAGAAATAGGGGGAGATTATAAGAGTATGCATTTTTTTCATGTGCCCCAATAGGACTATATTTTCTTATTTTGCTGATCAAATATACTTTGAGTCTTGTCCTTAAGGTCGTTCCGACCAAGAGTCATGAAAATCATTCAACAGATATCCTCACCTTCATGTATATCCTTTTTATACCAATATTAAGAAGTTAAATGGACAAGTAGACTCACATAAATTTTAATCACACGTGTTCTCTTTATTAGAAAAACTTTGTGTGCGTGTGTTTATGTTAATATGGATCTTTGGAATTATTTATGACATGAAATAAAACTTTATTTGAAAATCTTAGAAATTGCATTTCATAAAGGTTTTAAAGGTCTGGCACCTAAGACCTTTACTGCAGTAAGACTTTCTCTCGCTGCAGCAATAATGTCTCACTGGTCATGCCTTGTTGCAGAGATTTTGTTCCTTGGCTTCCTTGTATCCTCGCGACAGTTTCGCCACAACGATGCAAAAGTTTGTTGTAGAAAAACTTCGGCGATATGTGCCCGTTCAAAAAGTTTGAACTATTGCGCTACCGGGATCACTTTATGTTTGACAGTGACAAAAATTACTTTTTGAGCTAAGATTATGCACATCTTTCTCCGAGAGTGTAAGTGTTGTTTCATTATTTCTTTGTGGACAAAATATTTTTTCTAAATCTTTCTTGCCGCAAGAGTCATCTTTAAGGAGAGAAAAATCTTTTGATAAAAACTTATTTTTCAATCTTGTGTCATCTAAGTTTTTGTGACACCCCGATTAAAATAATAACGGTGGCCAGCCCTATACTACATTAAATCGGGAATCTCAGATGGATCAGTCTCAACATCAACTGACTATACTATAATAGATAAGGCTAATTACACGAAATCATATAAGCGAGATGCCAAAATTAAATAAAACATGCCACGAACAACAACCCAACAATATAGGCATCTAGCAAAGGTAAAATGTAAACAAGTACCATGATAAAAGAAGTGCTAGAATAAAATAAAATGAGTACATACAAAGAAAATATACCCAAATAATCAGTCGGGTCACAGACAGTACAACAATCATACAGAGGAAACATAAACAACTACATATAACTTTGGGGTGTAAACCCGATATAAAACATGAATCCTATCTAGATTTACAAGAAGTAGGAAGTGACTACAATATGAATCCCGCCACAGTTCGCAACTGATACGGCTCCCATGACTCTGGAAAAAAGATCATCCGATATCCATGTGGTGGGACACCTGCAGTAATATATATATATATAGCAGGAGAGAAATATAAATGGGTCAGAGCCCGAGGTGTAAAATTTTTTAGCAAGTCTATTAACCATGCATAATAAATATCAATGCATTATTTCATAGTTAAAGTGGAGTCGCACTCTCGTGAAACCCCAACTCACCTCTCATCTAACAGCGCGCACCTATTCGCGTCCTGGAATCTTAATTAAGTTACCCCACCCATAAGGATAACCTACCTTTTAACAATACCCTTGAATCCTTCCCATACTAATCACACTTAAATATTATTACACATATATGCCCTACTAGGCTTTATGGATTCCAATTATTAACTTAAATAATTATAAGTCTTAATAAGTTGCATATTAACTTTAGGCTTAAATATAAGAATTTATTCTCTAAATAACATGCATACAATTAATAAGGACAAAACTTCTCTCCACTCTCAACATTGCACTGCGTTTCGTGCGTGGGGTGTCTCGCAAAACGAAATCCAAACAAGGAACCCCCCCGATACACTACTCCTTGACAATGTCGATCGTAGGGATCCATTATGTCATCCACACAATCATACTACTGATACATACAAGTACAAAGGACAAAACTTCTCACTACTCTCAACATTGCACTGCGTTTCGTGCGTGGGGCATCTCGCAAAGCGAAATCCAAACAAGGAACCCCCCCCCCCCGATACATTACTCCTTGACAATGTTGATTGTAGGGATCCATTATGTCATCCACACAAATTCTATTTCTGCAACTACTAAAATTTAGATTACTATCTAAGAGCAACCTCAAATCTCCACTAATATCCTTGGGTTGATATAACCGAAATGTTCCTTAAGTGCAATACATCAACCCCCAACAATCTAGTGCACCATAATCACCCAAGATGTACACCATAGAAATTTCATATCCTTTCACCTATAGGATATATAAATATATATATATATATATATTTACTCTAAACATATATATATATATATATATATATATATATATATATACAACCATTCATTCCCATAGCCAAGTGTACATAACACATATAATGTACAATTTCCATACACATAATATAATCGGCTATAGAATGCCAATATACTGCACCATGATATCATCTTCCAGGGCATTACTCATATACCATCTTTGGGACTAGCGGTCGAACTCAATATCACCGACATCGCGACCAACTCACACACACGACGTCCGGGAAGCGGTCATAGTTCCTAACCGGCAATGAGACGAAACATACCCACCACGTATCATCCCAAAAAATAATCACATAATATATCACAATGGACACTATGACCTGGGGAATATCCACACTCTGCTCCTCGAGCCAGGGTGCTCACCCTCATCGTGCAACTTCCAATGATAGCATGTGCCGGGTATACTTCACCACAAGTATATATATCATTCACATACACAATATATATACATCCATATGATTAAATCATATAATTAAACCATCGCATACGGTTTAGATATTCACAACATAACTATACACACACACACCCACACACACACACACACACACACACACACACATATATATATATATATATATATATATATATATATATATATATATATATATATATATATATATATATCCACATATCCACATCTATATACACACTATCGCTCGTTCGTATGTATAAGATTTATAAACTCGGCTATAAGCAGACATAATCCTCGATATACTAGCCGTCGTCCCAAACACATTAACTTACCTCGATATATGAATACGATCCCTCACTTGAAGCATATTCATCCAGTTCTCCTATGATATGAATAGTCTTCCAACATATATATATATATATATATATATATATCCAACATTAAGGTTATCACCCAAAGTTTAGTGTAGGAAACAATCACGACATATCTCATATACATCCGAAAGTACATCAATATCTCTAGTATTAATTTCGACTATTGGTATGCACATAACTAATAGTCTACAAACCTCAAGTTCGATCTTAAATTTAATTCCAAGGTCCCATCTATAATTGGAATTCCCATTGTTACTCCCGCACGATTATATATAAAAAGAATCCTGACAAGAATTTCAACCCCCTATTCTAGTTGATAGTATGACCCAATCGCTCACACTCTCGCCTACGGTTCAGTTTCTCCTATGAACCCTTAACCTCACCACCTTCACAATTTATTCCATGAGTTTATCATCACTAAGGATACACGACCTCTACCTCTCATTGGTCCCAAATCATCTCTTAAATATAATCCTATCACTAAAAGGGATTCGACACAATTATTGGCCTATAATTTCACGTCATGCCCTCACCACTCTCTCTCAAAGAGTCCTAAGTCGTACGTCACATGTAAGCTGACTTATGACCTCTAAATAGAACTTACATTCCTAATGAGGCTTCCCACTACCTCGATACAGAACTCCAAAACTTAACTCTCGCATCATATGAATAAGTTCCAAATCGAGAAACCCAATTGAAATTGAAGAAAACTCCTATATGTACGTGTGTATGTCCCCAAAACGATTCGATATGTCCCCACCATCATATCATGTGAGAAACCCCTTATAAGTATCCAAAATATATCTCTTACATCATATATGACGGTCCCTTATCGATAAACCCAATCAAAAAGGGGTAAAAATCATTATAGAAAAAATCCACAAAATAGCCATGTTTCCGAATCGATTCGGTCTCAAGGGCGAATCAATTCGCTCCAACTATGAATCAATTTGGTCCAAAGGACCTGGTACTCTGTATCAATCCGAATCGATTCACCTTGGGTCCGAATCGCTTCGGTCATGCTGATGTGACACTTTTGCCCAAGCTGAATCGATTCTCTTAGGGAGCGAATCGATTCGGGTCTGCAGAACCTTGAAGGTCTCTTCTTCTTCACAAAACCCACGAATTTTAAACCCCAAAATAATCACTTCTAACCCCTAAACCTTCATCAAAACATAATTCTAAGCTAATAAATCAACCCAAATCTGATCCCAACCATCTCTACACCAACCAACCCATATATGAACATCAATTTCAAGATTTAAACTACAAAATCTAGGTTTTGATAAATATACCCAAAATCCAATTCTTTTGCCCACAAATTATGAAATGAAATACACAAATTAATTATTTAGCAAGATTAAACACTTGCCTCGAAATTATAGTGGTTGATTCGTCCCCGAGATCGCGTTTGGGCCGAAAATTTCCAATATTTTCCTCTCTCTTCCTTTCTTCTTCTTTTCTCTCTTCTTTCTATTTCTCTCTTCTCACAAAGGAGAAGGGATGAAATCGTAAGCCCTTAAATCCCTTAAAACAATAAACCCAGTTTTAAATGTTAATACACACTTTAAATGACTCGTTTACTCCAATTCGAGCCAAACATACTTAAAAATATTTCGGAGCCGAAATAAAACCCAATAACAGTTATTTTAACTATCTCGACCCATCCGGGATCAATGGTACCCTCAAAATCGTCATTCGAAATACTTTGTAACATCCTCAACTGTTGGACCTCAATTGCCAAATTTTAAAATTCTCGTATTTAATTAAATTTTATTTCTCCCGAAATTGTAATTTCTCAGTCCCAAAATCGTGGGGTGTTACAGTTTTAAGTCTTATTTTTATCTTCTATATATTCTTAAGATATTTTAAGTTTAAATGCTTTTGAAATCTAGAAATATTTTGAAGTAAACTTGTTTACTTTAAGATATTTTCAAAACCTTGAATAAATCTCTTTCTAATTTATTCTTGTGTTAGTTTTAGATTTCATATATCTCAAAGATATATTTTGTGAGTTAAGCCATAATTTTTAGAAAACACTTTCACCTTAGGTCATCACACACCTAAAACGTGGTACTACACTCCAAGGAGGCTTCTCACATTTGTTTAAAGTGGTGGAACACATAGTTCTCTTCAAGCTCAAAATTCAGAAAGTTGGTTCTACTTTAAAGAAGATTGTTTTGGCACAAGGACGTGACTACATTGGTTGAGGACCAAAATTGGTCGCAGTTGTACAGCGTTTTCCAGCTATTGGTGCTCTCTGTGGAGGATATGGTGGGAAAGAGTGTCTATTTGGTTATAGCATCGTGAGGGTTGTAATTCTACTTCTTTTAGTTGTAAAACTCTACCATAATACATTTGTCATTCTGTTGGCCTAAGGCTTTTTCCCATTGTGGGTTTTTGCTCGTATGCCTTGGTGTTGTGTTATATTATTCATCTTTTCATATTTATATTAAGTCGCCTAAATCTTGAAGATAAAATTTGATGTAATCTATTTGGTAAATAATTTTTCACGTAGACCTTAAAGCTTGTATTTTGATATCCCAACTTGAACTTGTAAGGAAAACCTTGTCACAACTTTAAAAGAGATTTTAATTGGATATTTTTTATCCATCTTTACTTCGAGCACACACACTCTCAAACTAGATATCAAACAATCTTAATTTGTGACTTGATGATGTTGGGATTTAGCACCACCAGATAAGTGATAGTGAGCTCAAATAGTAGTAGCCATGGCAGCTGTAGAGATGTGAGTATATATGTGTGTAGATGGGGATGAGTATAAGAGGAAATAAGACAATGATGTATAGTGGTTCAGCCAATTTGGCCTACATCCACTGTGAGTGTGTGATCCACTAAGTATGGGCACTAATGGGCATGGATACAATGCACATAAGCTCTCTCTCTCTCTCTACTGTGTATACAAGCAAAGTTTTAGCTAGGGTTGCAATAATCTGATCCCCTTGTAGGGTTGTAGGTGACAAGTATATATAGGTCTTGGGGGGTGTAGTGTACCCCCCAAGTATGCATGGTGCATGTGAATGATGATCCAGCCAACCCCCTGTTGACACCTGTAGATGCCAAATGATGACATAATATTCCCTCACGTGAGGGTGTGATTTTGTTATAACGGTCTGCCACGTGCCATGTGAGCCTCACGCGCACTGTTCCACGCGTCTCCCAAACCACGCGCTGTGATGATGTCACCCTTGGCCTATGAGATGAGGCCGAGTGCAAAGTTCGTACCGGTAGTGAGTCTGGCTTAATTCTGGCCTCGTACTGTCGTACCCTCGTAGTGTCGTCCGGAGCCTGGGAAGGGTCGGCCCCTTGTAGGGTCGTCTGGAGCCTGGTGAAGGGTCGGCCCCTCGTAGTGTCGTCCGGAGCCTGGTGAAGGGTCGGCCTCTCGTAGGGTCGTCTGGGCCTAGTGGAGGCTAGCTGGAGCCTGGTGAAGGGTCGGCCCCTCGTAGGGTCGTCCGTTTTGGAGATAATCTTCAGCCAGACCAAGGATATAAATGGGTATATCAATCACCCCCCATCCCTTAGCCATAGGTGCCATTGAGATGGCTGAGGGATAGTGTTGTAATCGAGATGTGTATGGTCAGTTAGGTGGGTGACACCTGGGCAGATACTCATTGTTGTTCAAGTTTCCAAGGTATGGCGGCTGCACACTTTGCATGGGGCTCTGTGCCCTAATAATATCCTCCTTGGTAAATGGGACCACTCATTACCAAATTATTTAAAGGATTTTTGAAACTCTCTCTCCTCATTCTTCTTCTTCACGCCTAAGCATTCTCTCTCCAGAAACTTATCAGCTTCCATCGCCATTTGCAGCCTTCAGCTCTTCAAGTCTTAGCAACGTTTTTTGCACTCTTTATCAGGTATTCTCTTCCACCTAGCGCTTTCCTTTGCCTTCATTTCTATTTGTTTTTCTAGGGTTGTGGGGATGCATTCTCTTTAGGTTGTGCCATAACCTTTTTCGGCGTCTTCTCCGGTTACTGGTTCTTGGTTGTTCTTGACAAAAACCATTAAGTTCCTTGTTTTAATCCGAAAGTCAATCCTGGTCAATTTCCCACCTGTTTGTAGTAGGTTAGATAAGTCTAGTGTAATTTCTCTAAGTGTAGAGTCTTCCCTTTAATGCTTAGGAGGCTTTACAACTTAGTATCTGAATTCCCATCTTTGAGAGAGAAACTCTTTGTCGAGATCAGACGAATAGAGGAAGAGGAGGAGAGGAGACGAGGGGACGACCCTAATTGGGTATGACCCATCTTTCCCGTTCCTCTTGCCACTATAAAACCATTCGAACCTTCTGAGTCTTGTGGGTCGTCTGCTCGTACAGCCGAGAGTCATTCGAGTGAGATGGACGAGAGAGTATCCTCGCCAACTGGCGCTGGACCTTCTGGTAGGAGGGAGACATCCGACCTAAGCCCAGGCCGAGAGACCGAGGGTACGGTCCCCTCTGATGCCGTTCCTGTGACAACCCTATCCCCCCATGCCTTCCAAGTGGCTTTTCCTCAGGGTCCTCCTGCAGGTGATGAGGGGGAAGGGGATGAGGACGAGGACGATGATACAGATGACGAGGTTGATACCTCCCACGCCTCGTCCTTTATCTCCTCGGTTAGGGATTGTGACCTCCTGATATGGAGGCATGCCTATGGGGTGCCCTCCAGCATAACTATAAGGGTTCCCTCTGACTCTGAGAGGGTTTTTGATTGCGGAGAGGGCGAGGTTGCAGTTTATGAACAAATGCTCAAGGTCGGAGTCAGATTCCCTCTGCACACTGCCATCGTAGATATCCTGTCTGCCCTCGGCGTTGCCCCTTCTCAACTTCCCCCCAACTCTTGGAGGACGATCCCGGGCTATATTTCCTTGTGGAAGAATGCCTTCACCGATGAGCCCTCGGCTGACCTATTTCTGGGCTGCTACAACATCACCTCTTCGTCCAAACAGCCTGGATATTATCACCTGGGGGCAAGGAGGTCCGAGAAGAAACTCCTCCATGTGGCACAAACTTCTACCACGATTGGAAAAAGAGGTTTTTCTTTATCTCCGGGGAGTGGGATCCCGTTGCCGATATTCTGAGGGTCCCCAGGAAGTGGTCTAACCCCTCCATGAAGGCCAGATCAGACCCTAGGCTTAGCCTGGAGGAGAAGGACATTGTTGATTACCTTAGAGGATGAGGGAGAGAGGGTGACCTTACAAAATTCGAAGACTTGATGACCCCTCGGTTCCTTAAAGAAGCTGGTCTGAGGGTCGGCCCTTTGACAGAATTATGTGAGTTATACTGAATATTTTCCATTCTTATTTTTGAAGTGTTCTCTCTTTATCTCTGAATTTTTCTGACGTTTCGTCCTCTTTCTAGGTCGTCCTGCAGGTATATCGGATTATCTTTGGGAAATGACGGCTCCCAGCTTACTATCTGGCCTGGGCAAGAAGAAGGGGAAGGAGCCTCAGCAGGCTCCGAGGAAGACAAGGGCTGCTGGGCCGACGGTGGTGGAGCCGACCACCAATAGTAACAAAAGGAAAGAGCCAGAGGTCCCTCTTGACCCTCGGCCCAATTCTCGGACGAGGGCCAGGGTCGAAGCCTCTGAGGGGACGACCTCTTCGTCCAGTATGGGGGCCTTCTAGTCTCAGAACCTGGCGCATCTGAGGGCCGATCCCTCGTCGCTCATTGCAAATCTGAGGGCAGCCAAGGCCTCCATGTTCTCTATACCCTCGACTGCTGACTACGACTTCTTGTCAAAGATGCCTCCAGCCAAAGTGTACGACTATGGTCTGCACTCCCTTGCACAGGTATTGGTTCTGACCCACATCTTAAATTTCATTTTTTCAATAAACTGTTCCCTCGGCCCCTCTTGATATTTGTTCATTTTTTGTGCAGTCTGTTTGTGCCTTCACCTCAGCCACCAAATGGATGGCCGAGAATCAGATGAAGTTCCACGAGGCTGAAAGGGCTATTCAGCACGAGGCTGATTTGCAGACAGAGCTCCAGACTACAAGGGCTGAACTAGAGAATGCTAGGACTGAGCATGCCAGGGTCCTAGACGAGCTGATGAGGCAGCATGATGACGATCAGCAGGCCAAGGACTTGCTGATAAAGGAGAGGGATGAGGCCCTGATCAACATGGAGGCCAAGCACAAAACTGATCTCGAAGAAGCTGTCCGAAAAGCCGAGGCCGATGCCGTTGAGGCTTACAAGGCTTCTGATGAGTTTCAGGGCTTCGATCTTGAATATCTGGAGAGGGGGATCAGGACGGCATGTCGATGGGTCGTCCCCAGATTTGGCGATGTCGTCTCCTCGGTCCGTCCCTCAATTGAGTCAGTTGGATTGGACGACCCGCTGATCGCCGAGGCTCTGTCCCAAGTAGAGTCCCAAGTTCAGGTCGAGGGGGTCGTCACTTCTGAAGATCATCCAGTTCTGGTTATTGAGGAGACCATTCTTATAGATGTTGAGGCCCTGCCCTCCGATGTCGTCCCATAGGGTGGCTGCCTGTAGCCCATACCCTTTCAGTGTATTTATCATTTTTGTGCTCTGTATTGTAAAACACTTGAATATTTTCTCTTTTATCAATACCATCGTCTCTTCTTCTACTGTCTTCCATATTTACTGACTTCCGTACTTACTTCTTTTATGGTTTGCTCTTTGTTGGTTTGCTACTAACCCCTCCCTCGCCTTTTTTGAGGACCAATGTGGGGTCGTCCCCCCATGTGGCCTCATCATAGCCGAGGGTCATAATAACCAAACATGGTTTTTTAATCAAGTGGCCCCTCGCCTTTCTTGAGGATCATGGTGGGGTCGTCCCCTCCACCGACCCTCATTATAGCCGAGGGACCAACTTACCAACTTAATGAATATGTGAAGTCTACCCTCGTCTTTTTTTAGAACAGTGGTGGGGTCGTCCCCTCCACTGGTCCTCATTATAGTCGAGGGTTCAAATGACCAAATTAATGGTTTTTACGAAGTCTACCCTCGTCTTTTTTTAGAACAGTGGTGGGGTCGTCCCCTCCACTGGTCCTCATTATAGCCGAGGGTTCAACCTACCAAATTAATGGTTTTTAACGAAGTCTACCCTCCTCTTTTTTTAGAACAGTGGTGGGGTCGTCCCCTCCACTGGTCCTCATTATAGCCGAGGGTTCAACTTACCAACTAAATGTTTTTAATGAAGTCTACCCTCGTCTTTTTTTAGGACAGTGGTGGGGTCGTCCCCTCCACTGGTCCTCATTATAGCCGAGGGTTCAACCTACCAGCTTAATGGTTTTAATGAAGTCTTCCCTCGTCTTTTTTTAGAACAGTGGTGGGGTCGTCTCCTCCACTGGTCCTCATTATAGCCGAGGGTTCAAGTAACCAAATTAATGATTTTTACGGAGTCTACCCTCGTCTTTTTTTAGAACAGTGGTGGGGTCGTCCCCTCCACTGGTCCTCATTATAGCCGAGGGTTCAAGTAACCAAATTAATGATTTTTACGGAGTCTACCCTCGTCTTTTTTAGAACAGTGGTGGGATCGTCCCCTCCACTGGTCCTCATTATAGCCGAGGGTTCAACCTACCAAATTAATGGTTTTTAATGAAGTCTACCCTCGTCTTTTTTGAGAACAGTGGTGGGGTCGTCCCCTCCACTGGTCCTCATTATAGCCGAGGGTTCAAGTAACCAAATTAATGATTTTTACGGAGTCTACCCTCATCTTTTTTTAGAACAGTGGTGGGGTCCTCCCCTCCACTGGTCCTCATTATAGCCGAGGGTTCAAGTAACCAAATTAATGATTTTTACGGAGTCTACCCTCGTCTTTCTTGAGAACAGTGGTGGGGTCGTCCCCTCCACTGGTCCTCATTATAGCCGAGGGTTCAACCTACCAAATTAATGGTTTTTAATGAAGTCTACCCTCGTCTTTTTTTAGAACAGTGGTGGGGTCGTCCCCTCCATTGGTCCTCATTATAGCCGAGGGTTCAACCTACCAAATTAATGGTTTTCAACAAAGTTTTCCTTCGTCTTTCTTGAGGACAGTGGTGGGGTCGTCCCCTCCACCGGCCCTCATTATAGCTGAGGGATCAACTCACCAAATTAATGGTTTTCTGTAGGTGTTTCCATGCATACTGGAACTGATAAATAGGGTGAGGGGAAACACATTTCTCATTAATTTTTAACAGTGTTCTGTTGGAGCAATTCTTATTACAACTATGGTCTATCAAGACCTTACAACACTACTGGTAGTATTTTTTCAAGTGGTCTGCATTCCAGTAGTTGGAAAAAGGTTCCCCTTCTAGGTTTTCTAGTCTATCGGTCCCAGGGACTACTTCATCGATGACCCTATAGGGGCCGTGCCAATTAGGATGGAGTTTGTTGGGCTTTTGCCAAGTCTTCTTGAGAACCAAGTCTCCTACTGCTATAGGTATCTGTTTCACCCTCTGATTATAAAACCTTGCGGTCCTCTGCTGGTAGGAAGCCTGACTTATCTCAGCGTCCTCCCTCCTTTCCTCAATCAGGTCCAAGTCAAGTCTCCTCTCTTCCGTGTTTCCCTGGGGGTCGTACATTTGGACCCTATGAGTAGGAAACTCGACTTCGGTGGGGATGACGGCTTCTGATCCATAAGCTAGCATGAATGGGGTCTCCCCGGTAGAGGTCATCACTATCGTCCTGTATGCCCACAACACGGCATATAACTCCTCGACCCATCTTCCTTTTGCCTCCTCAAGCCTCTTCTTAATCCCATCTAGGATTGTCCTGTTCGTAACTTCGGTTTGCCCATTAGCCTGAGGTCGGCCTAGGGTAGAGAAAAATTGTTTGATACTTACCCTCTCACAATACTTCTGCAGAGAGGCATTCTTGAACTGAGTCCCGTTATCCGAGATGAGGGTGTTGGGTAGACCGTATCTGCATATCACATTTTTCCAGATGAACTGAAAGGTCTTCTGCTCTGTAATCGTGATCATTGGTTCGGCCTCTACCCACTTTGAAAAGTAGTCAATCGCTACAATGAGGAACCGGTAGTTATTGACTGCCCTCGGTAAGGGTCCTACCAGGTCAATCCCCAACACTGCGAACGGCCATGGGGATGTAATGGAGGTAAGAGGCTGATGGGGCTGGTGAGGGATGGTGGCAAATCTTTGGCATTTATCACACTTCTTTACATATGCTGCAGCATCTTTCCCCAAGGTCGGCCACCAGTAGCCTTGGGTGATCACCCTCTTCGCTAAGGATCTTCCCCCAATGTGGCTTGAGCACGACCCTTCATGCACATCTCGTAAAATGGAAGGGACTTCTGAGGGATGCACACACCTAAGTAAGGGGAGCAGAAACCCCTTTTTGTACAGCGTGTCTCCGATGACAGTGAATTTTGCAGCCCTGTACCTCAGCTTCTTCCTTTCTTGCCTTGCTTCTGGCATCTCTCCCTCTTTAATGTATCTGATTAGAGGGTCCATCCATGAAGCTTCTTGAGAAACATTTAGGCAATTTCCAAGTGTTCCCTTGACATCTTCAATAGTTGGTTGAAGCAAGATTTCTACCGGGACTGTCCTCTTTATGTCTGTCCTAGTCGCCGAGGCCAGCCTCGCAAGGCCGTCGGCACGGCCATTGTCGAGCCTAGGTATCCTCTTGAACTTTACTGCTTTAAAGTCTTTCAGTAATGACCTCACCTTCTCAAGGTACCTAGCCATCCTCTCGTCCTTGTCCTCGTAGGCTCCTAGTATCTGATTCACCACTAACCTTGAATCACTATGGACCAAAATCTGGCCGATACTAAGAGATTTGGCCAAGGAGAGGCCAGCCATCAAGGCCTCGTATTCAGCTTCGTTGTTGGAGGCCTTGAAGCTGAACCTTAGGGCGTACTCAATGTCCGTGCCGTCGGGTGCTGATACTATTATCCCAGCTCCGCTCCCGCTTTCGCAAGAGGACCCGTCGACGAAGAGACTCCATACGCTGTGTTCCTCTGAGAAACCTCCCTCAGTGTGCGACCCCTGTGTAAAGAGGTATCTTCCCTCTTCGTTTTCATCCACCTTCCTCCTTACGGTGCTTGTCTCAACCTTATCTGCAGAGGGGTCGGTGAGTCTGCCTTGTTGTGCATCTGTCCCCACGAGGCCTTCATCCTCAGCTTCATCATCTTCCCAAGTAAACTCGGTCATGAAGTCCGCTAATGCCTGCCCCTTAATGGCTATCTTAGGCTGATACACAATATCGAACTCCCCCAGCTCTATAGCCCAGGTCATTAGCCTTCCTGATTTTTTAGGCTTGTGTAGGACCTGCCTAAGAGGAGAGTCAGTAAGGATGACCATAGTATGGGACTGGAAGTACAGCTTCATCTTCCTTGAGGCATGGATCAAGGCGTAGGCCAACTTCTCCATCCTCGGGTATCTTTGCTCTGCCCCCTGGAGTGCCTTGCTGTTAAAATACACTGACTTCTGTATTCCGTCTTTGTCTCTCACAATGGCTGCGCTGATGGCCGACTCTGAGACGGCAAGGTACACGTTAAGTCGTTCACCCTGCACGGGTCGTGACAGCAGCAAAGGAGACCCTAAGTATGATTTTAGCTCCTTGAAAGCCTCATCACACTCTTCACTCCATTCAAAGGCCTTCCTGAGGATCTTGAAGAATGGTAGACACCTGTCTGTGGCCCTTGACACAAACCTGTTCAGGGCAGCCACTCTCCCTGTGAGCCTCTGAACGTCTTTAATAGACTTGGGGGTCTTCATCTCAATAAGGGCTTTTATCTTTTCAGGATTGGCCTCGATGCCTCTTTGATTGACAATGAACCCCCAGAACTTCCCTGCCCCCATCCCGAAGACACACTTGGTCGGATTAAGCTTCATCTGGTACTTGTTCATCGTATTAAAGGTCCTCTCCAGGTCTGCCACATGATCCTCCGCCTTCAAACTCTTGGTCAGCATGTCATCCACGTAGACCTCCATAAACTTCCCAATTTGGTCTTCGAACATTTTGTTTACGAGGCGCTGGTACGTTTCCCCCGCATTTTTTAGACCAAAGGGCATGACCCTATAGCAGTATGTCCCCTTGTCAGTGATGAAGGCAGTCCTCTCCGAGTCTTCAGAGTTCATGAAGATCTGGTTGTACCCTGAGTAGGCATCCATAAAACTCATGAGCTCGTGGCCTACAGTAGCTTCTACCATCTGGTCAATGCGGGGGAGAGGGAAGCTGTCTTTGGGGCAGTGCTTGTTGAGGTCTGTGAAGTCCACACATATTCGCCACTTCACGTTGGCCTTTGGGACAATGACTGCGATGGACAGCCATTCAGGGTAGATGACCTCTCTGATAAATTCAGCGTCTTGTAATTTTTTAACCTCATCCCTGATGACCTCGTACTTCTCTCTAGAGTAAATCCTCCTCTTCTGCTTTACCGGCTTCAGTCCCTTTATCACATTGAGTTTGTGGCACATGATTTCAGGGTCGATCCCCGGCATATCTACATGACTCCACGCGAAGACGCTTCGTCTTCTCCTCAACAGTTTGATGAGGTCTTCCTTGATATTGGGCTTCAGAGACTTGCCAACTTGGACGGTTTTTCCCGGGTCATCCTCATCGAGGATGATGGGTTCTACCTCCTCAGCGGGCTCTCCTTTCTTGAGCTTCATCTCGTCCCTGGGGTCTAAGGTATCAATATTGTAAGTGGTTATAGCCCTCTTGTGTGCCTCCCTTTCCTCAGCGGAGTTGTAGTAGCACTCTTGCGCTGTCGTCTGGTCTCCCTGAACCTCCCCCACCCCGTATGGGGTAGGGAATTTAATCATCTGGTGGACCGTAGACGGCACGGCCTCGAACCCTTTGAGGGCCACCCGTCCCAATATGATATTATAGGCTGAAAATACATGCTCATCCATCACAAAGAAACTGACCTTCCTAGTGAGCCATCTCGGCCACTCGTCTCCCATCCTAACATCGGCCTCATACACTCCAAGGGGGTGAACTTTTTCCCCACTGAATCCAATCAACGGATGATGGTACGGGACGATTCTAGCACGGCTGAGACCTAAGGCCTTGAAGCATGACCAAAACATTACATCTGCAGATGAGCCCCCATCCACCAGGATCCTCGGCACCTCACACCCATGCACCCTGGTCGTGATGACGAGAGGGTCATCATGCGGGGCTAAGAGGCCTTTGAAGTCCATTCTTGAGAACCCTACTATTAGTGTGTCCATGTCCACCTTCTTCCTCTTTTCTGGCTTGGCCTCCAGAGAGGTCGAGTGTACAGTCTTCGTCACTGCCCTGGCTTCTGCCACGTGGGACTTCCTATCTGCGACTTCCGACCCTCCTCCTGCCAGACCCCCGGAGATCATTCCCACTCCGAGCGAGATCATATTAAGCCTCTTGACGGGGCCCTGATCGTCTCTCGGCGGGAGGTCAGGGTCGTCCTCATCATCAGAAGGTTCGTCCCCTCTTTTCTGAGGACCTTCTCTACATGCATCGAGTCGCTTTTTCTGGGGTCGTCCCCTCGGCCCCTCTTGAAGGCGCCTCTGTCGACGTACTTTCTGAGCTTCCCTTCTTTCAGCATCTTCTCAATCTCATCTTTCAGAGCAAAGCATTTGTCTGTCACGTGGTTGTGGTCTTGATGAAATTCACACAACAGGTTCTTATTTCTCTTGCCAGGAGCTGCCCTAAGCTTCTCAGGCCACTTCAGGGATCGGTCACTCTTTATCTCATTGAGAATCTGTTCACAGCTGACCGTCAGAGGGGTGTAACCAGCAAACTTGTCATCCGTGGACCTCTTCTTCCCCTCTTTGTTCTTCTTAGGGTACTTACCCCCATTAGCTCCTCCCTTTTCGTCTTCGTATTTTGCGGCCATCGCCTCTTCGGTGTTCATCACCTTTCCTGCTGTCGACAGCAATTCGGCCATCATCCTCGGAGGGTCTTCAGCAAACTTCCATAACAGCTTCCCCTTTTGGAGTCCTCCAATCAGGGCTGTCATAGCTATTCTTTCCTCGTAGTCTTCCACCTCCAGCTTCTCTTTATTTAATCTGGCTATGTAGTCCCTCAGACTCTCATTCTTCCCCTGCTTAACATAGAGCAGGTGGGTGGTCTTCTTTTGTGGCCTCACCCCAAAGAAAAAGTTGTGGATGAACCGGTCTGCCAACTGCTTAAAATTTTCAATGGAATTTTTTTGGAAGAGACGTGTACCAAACGTGTGCAGCCCCCGTCAGGGTTTCGGAGAAGGCACGACACCTTATCTCATCTGAGATAGAGTATATGTCTGCTGCTGATTGATACATCTCAACATGGTGGACAGGGTTGGTGCTCCCATCGTATCTTGGGGTGACCACAGGTGGATTAAACCTTGATGGCGTAGGGAAGTCGACTATCTTCGCCACAAAGGGTGAGCCTATGGTATATACCTTCTGAAGGGGGTCCCGGCTCTTCAATATATCACCGATCTTATCCTCTAGCCGCTGGATTGAGTCATTCCAGGGCTTCACAGGGTCGGCGCGGCCGATGTTATCCCCTGCCGCCTCTTGAAGGTGAACGGAGGGTTCCGCTGCAGCAAGCCTGTGTTGGCTGTTTACTTCCCTTTGGTCGTCATCCTGTCCCTGGGGTCGGCCATCTGCTGCCTCCTTCCTGGACCTCGCAGCACTTCTCGACCTGGACAACTTATCCCGCAGGTCATTTACTGGGCCTAGCCTCTCAAAGGCCGACCCCCTGCTCAAGCGATCAAAAGCAGAGCCTCTCGGGCGATCGTTAGGGTTTGGTCTCACGCACTTTCCTCTACTATCCTGGAGAGGTCGCACAGTGTTGTTGGAGACCTCGTACGGTTCCCAGCATTCAATTGGGGCCTCCTCTCCCTCCAGATCGTCATATCTGTCCTCAGGGCAAGGGTTTCCTTGCCTCCCCAGGCAGAGACGCCGGGGGTCAGCAACATCCCTACGACGCTGAGGGGGTGGAAAGTCTTTGCGTGGTGCCTGGGGTGGTCCCCTGGTCTCATGCTGTCTTGGAGCTGCTGCTGGAGTGATCATCTCAGGTGAGACCCCTGGTGGTCTCAGTATGTTCTGGCTTAGAGCTGTGAACTGCTCCTGCATCATCCGCTGGCTTGCTGCGAGAGACTTTAGGGCTGCCGCCACATCAGCCATCTCAGACTGAGGCGGCGGCTGACTAGAACTGGGTCTTCCCCCCTCATCCGGCAGGGGAAGTGGTGGTGGTGGCATCTCAGGTGCCATGTGCTTGAGCTAGAACAGCTGAATAATGGTGAGCTTGGGAACCTTAGTGGGTCTCTTTCAATGGTGAAACACCTCCTCTCAGGGGGAGGGTTGGTTCACCACCAGAGTGCCCAGTGAGGTCAAGCTGTGCAAAGGAAGAGATGTCTTCTCGTTCCCACAGACGGTGCCAAACTGATGATGCTGGGATTTAGCACCACCAGATAAGTGATAGTGAGCTCAAATAGTAGTAGCCATGGCAGCTGTAGAGATGTGAGTATATATGTGTATGTAAGTGTGTATATGGGGATGAGTATAAGAGGAAATAAGACAATGATGTATAGTGGTTCAGCCAATTTGGCCTACATCCACTGTGAGTGTGTGATCCACTAAGTATGGGCACTAATGGCCTTGGATACAATGCACATAAGCTCTCTCTCGCTCTCTACTGTGTATACAAGCAGAGTTTTAGCTAGGGTTGCAATAATCTGATCCCCTTGTAGGGTTGTAGGTGACAAGTATATATAGGTCTTGGGGGGTGTAGTGTACCCACCAAGTATGCATGGTGCATGTGAATGATGATCCAGCCAACCCCCTGTTGACACCTGTAGATGCCAAATGATGACATAATATTCCCTCACGTGAGGGTGTGATTTTGTTATAACGGTCTGCCACGTGCCATGTGAGCCTCACGCGCACTGTTCCACGCATCTCCCAAACCACGCGTTGTGATGATGTCACCCTCGGCCTATGAGACGAGGCCGAGGGCAAAGTTCCTACCGGTAGTGAGTCTGGCTTAATTCTGGCCTCGTACTGTCGTACCCTCATAGTGTCGTCCGGAGACTGGGAAGGGTCGGCCCCTCGTAGGGTCGTCTGGAGCCTGGTGAAGGGTCGGCCCCTCGTAGTGTCGTTCGGAGCTTGGTGAAGGGTCGGCCCCTCGTAGGGTCGTCTGGGCCTGGTGGAGGCCAGCTGGAGCCTGGTGAAGGGTCGGCCCCTCGTAGGGTCGTCCGTTTTGGAGATAATCTTCAGCCAGGCCAAGGATATAAACGGGTATATCATGACTTATCACTCATATCCACACAACATAGCAGCCAAGTGCGTACACAAAACCGAACTACGTAAACTTTCACCCATGGCTACACGGGTACATAGGCGCAATACTGATTCCTTCTCATTAGCCCAAGTCTCGACAATATGTTTCATGATATTTTATCCTAAAAAATATGCACCAGACTCCCATAGTATCTCTTATCCCTCACTCACACCTCGAACGAGACATCAAACTATCTCAAACCACGACTTCTCGTGCTTATGCAAACATATACATAATTTAAACGACCTTATATTACATAAGTCGACATTTTTCGCACACATATGCATACATATGACCACCCATTATTCGAATACATATTCGTATACAAGCACTCTTATGTATCCACACCGGTTTAGTGACGTTCCTACACCTCTCATTAAACACCAAATTTATACCTAAGCACCTATCTACGTTTTAAGGTATTTTCAAACTAAGGGCTTTATATATGTTCTAATATAAACTAAAAAGTATTCACTAATGTAAATAATGATAATAAACATATAGATAAGTAAGCATAAAGAATAAGTGGGTTTCCTAATACATTCTTCGCTTGCAACCCGATTCTCCAACCCACATCTAGAATCTCTTGATAATTCGTAGACGTAAACCTACCTTAGGATTATCACGAAACGGATAAACGTAGCCATTTTTGTTTATTTTTAAAAAATAAACTGGAAACTCTAAACAAATGATAACCCCTTGCATGAATAAATTAAGCTTAGGCCTAAATAGGGGCGTGTAACCCAAAAAAAACTGGATATGGTATCAAACAGTTTCTAGGGAAAATCATCCACAAATTGAACTCAACCTTAGGAGGAAACGGCGGGCCGAGAGATAAGCACTTTCTCATCTACGCATATATCATCATCAAACACACGCACCGACGTCACATCCCACTCCCCCCCCCCCCCCTCAAATAATACAAAATAAAGCACAGGGCCCGCAAGACCACACATAGATTATTGATTTGAACATTATCAAATTGCCTCCCATTGTCTATGATTATTGTGTAGTGTATACCAAACCAACTTATGATGAATTTTTAAATGAATGAGTGGAACTTCTAAATGGCGATCTGTGCCAACGATTCAGTTCCACTAACTTCAGCGACAAAAGGAACTTGCATTGACCTTTTCCAATTGGGTAGGATCCAAGAATGTACATTCTCCATATAGCAAATGGCCATAACCGTAACGATGTGATTGCTGAGAGTTTTTTAATAGGGAGGTTTATGAAGATTAATAGTCATTGACACCGATCACACCTTTGTACGTACCTCTTGACGTTTTTTTATCATGGTTAACCAATAGTATCCTTGTGTCCGTGCTCTCTGCACTTGATTTATCTTCCCCAAGTGCCCCATGCATATTCCTTCATGTAAACCCCTTAGAATTGTGATCACCTATATTGGATGAACACATCAAAGGATCAACCGTGTATACCCTCATAAATACAAGACTCTATCACAGAGTATGCATTTAGAAGCTTTAGTCCTATATTCTTGGCCTTTGAACCATCCTGTCGAAGGGTCATATCCTTTAAATATAACACAAATATATCCATCCATCTCGGACCTTGATCCGCTACGCTGATTTCCCTAGCTTCTTACAATTGAATGATAGATTAATCAATAATTTCCATGAGGGGGTTACCCTAATATGGCGATGCTAATCTAGCTAAATGATTGTTTTTGGTGTTATCCTCCCTCGGTTTGTTGCAAATTTTGAACACCTTCAGAGAGCGTGATAACTCTTGGAACCATTTAAGATAGGCTAACTTTTCCCCCCTTTGACTTATATTCCCCCATCACCTGGCCAATAATCACCTTTGAGTGGTAGAAAAACTCCACCTGATCAGCCTTGAGGGATGATGCAAGTCGCGCTCCGATGATCAATGTCGTGTACCCAACTTCATTTCTAGATGCTTAGAAATTGAACCTAGGGGCGTATTCTATGATCGAACCATGGGTGTATCAATAATCAGTCCCTCCTTGCTCCCAGTTCCATCAGATGACTCATCCACATGGATGATCCAAATAAGTTGTTGATTATTCAGCCTCTATGTGGATTCGATGTCTTTTGGGTTATAAATTTTATGAGGAAATCTATAACCAGTTTCCCCTTCAAATATACCCATTATTTATATTAGAACACAAACTCCCCCAACTTCATAAAACACTTCATTAACCGGATAAAGACCTCAAGTCGGTTAATGACTTGTCTGAGATGGTGCTTGATAAGGACGACTACCGTTTAAGCCTGAAAGTATGGCCTCAACTTTTGAACAGATATAATGAGTGTGAATGCCAACTTTCCTAACTTTAGGTGTCTTGATTGTGTCCCTTTGAATACCCTTCTTATATAGTATAATGAAAGTTGTATTCAGTTATCATCTATGAAGAGGATTGAGCTAACAGTTGTTGACAAGATGGCCAAACAGAGGTATAAATCATTACTTGGAACTAGTTTTTAGAGGAGCATAGCTTCAACCAGACACGTCTTTAGTTCTTAAAAGGCATGTTCACAACTGTCTGGCCAGACGATTCTTTAGTGTTTGAAAGAAAGATAAACATTTATCTATCACTCTCCGGACGAACCGATTTAGAGTTCCGACTTGGTTGGTCAATGACTGTACTTCTTTAACTATCGTGGGACTTCTAATGTTTAGAATTATTTGGATATTTTATCCCTCTACAGGTGACCATAAATCCTAGGAACTTCCTCGATGATAATCTGAAGGTGCACTTATAAGGGCTCACCTTTATCCCCTATTTATTGAGGGTATTAAAGGTCTCCTCCAAATCCTTTATGTGTTCTTCCTGCTTCAAAATTTTGATTAATATATTATCTTGATACACTTTAAACATGTTGTAACACCCCGTATTCTTAAGCATTATATATTTAATTAATTTGGCAATTTTAAATTACTAGTGTGTCGTAATTTAACTCAATTAATTTTTATGAGTTATTTAAATATTAATCAAGAAAGTTAATGGTTAATATTTATGGAGAATAATTACTAAGTGAATAGTAATAATTTATTTACGTCATAACGAGTGATAGTGACGTCGTATTATTTTATCTCACCCGGGAGTCGGGGATAGATTATATATTGAGGTCGAGATAGGAATTTTTAGTAAAGTAATTTGGATGACAATTTAGAGTGCACGGTTGATTCCGAATAGGCCAAAACAGTAAAAAAAGAGTACTCGGAGGTAGTAAATGGGTCTCGGGGCATTTTTAGGCATAATCGGGTCCATACAAGGGTGCTTGGGCCATTTTAATTTGACCCTTAAGCTTAATTTCTGGGTTAAGATTATAAAACCTAAATTAGAGAGTTTGGGGCATACACAACTCAAAAATAAAACCCTAGTTCTACAGAGAAGAAAAGAGGGAGAAAGTAGGGAGATTTTGGGGAGCCAAATCAAAGGAGATTGAGGGCGTTCTTTGTCAAAGCATCATATACCCCAAAGGAAATCAGACCCTACAAACCAATATAGGAAAGTGGTTAACTTGCTTTCTTTTAATTTCCAGTTTACAATTCATATCATAGTGGGTGTAAAACAAATTCATTTTGGGTGGGCTTCCACATGAAAAAAACGGGTGTTTATTGAATTGGGTAAATTATGTAGATTAGAGACCCGATTGATTTGATATTATGATTCAAAAGTTTGAGGATATGAGTATATTCATAGTCTGGTCAATCAAGGATTTTAAATCAAAAAATATAAGCCAAACCTTGAAGACACTGTGTAGAAGAAACCGTAAATACCCAAATCAAACCTCAAAAACACTGTGTAGAAGAAACCGTAAATACCCAACACAAATTTTTAGATTTTTAGTTCTACACATCGGGGTCGGTTAATGATGTAAATAAGAGATTGGAATTTATTGGAACCCATTTAAGTTGTTGGCAATTAACAACTTGGGATTTGGGGTTGGGGTTAGAAGCTGGAAGGAGCAACAATGGCTGCAGCGGGCGTGGGAAGAAGATAGCGGGTGTTCGAATGACCCTAGTTATCGTTCAAACAACGCTCGAAAAACCGACCCAATTAATTTCTTTTTTTTATTATTATTTCTAGCCTGAGACTTTTGGAGGGTCTAGATATAAGCTTAATGGAATTTGGAGTAAAAAAATATAAAAAAGTTTAAATTTTCGGGCCAAGTAATTGTGTTCGGATATTATATTTGTTTGGCACTACTTTAGTAAATTAATTGATGTGCAATTAATTAAAGTAAGAGTCAAGGATTTAAATCGGATATTTTAGGCTAATTCTATTGGAGATAGGTACGGGTTATAGTTAGGTTTAATTTATTATATATATAAGAGAAATGTGAAAGTATATATATAGGGAAAGGATCAAGTGTGGTCCCAGTTTGAGGTCCCTAAATGAGGTCCATTTTTTTAAAGTACTAAAAAAAATATTTTGGGGCTGATTTTTTTTATGGTTTTTAAACATTTCAGTAGGATCATAAAAAAATAATGAGATCAAAATGATTTTTTTTGCTATTTTAAAAAAATGGGTGAAACTGTGTCAGTTTTTAAGTTGTTTTTAAGGTATTAAAAACTGATAAAGATTGACCGATTTTTTTTTAAATAGTAAACAAATTCATTTTGCGCTGATTTTTTTTGTATGGGCCTACTGAAATGTTTAAAAATCATATAAAAAAATCAGTCCCAAAATATTTTTTTACTATTTTAAAAAAATAGACCTCATTCAGGGCCCTCAAACTGGAGGACCTCATGAGATCCTCTCTCTCTCTCTCTCTCTCTCTCTATATATATATATATATATATATATATATGTGTGTGTGTGTGTGTGTGTGTGCTTCTTAAATATAAGTGTAAGATATTTTTATAATTACATACCCCTCTAGTGCTATCATAGGAGGTTGCGCAATGTGGGTGAATCCCCTGGCTAGTGAATACAGGGCGAGTATAATCCCAGGTCATAGTGTCCAGTATCTTATTTTGTGATCCTTTTCTAGGTGAGACGCTTTGGGTATGATTCGGTCTCACAGTCGGGGAACTATGACCGCCTACACTACGCTTATGATTTAATGCATGATTCGGTGTGAGTGAACCGTCTTGTGGTATTCGGGTTAGATTGAGTATACCTGGGATGATAGCATTTTAGAGAAAACATCTGGTGAGTTATTACTCAGGAGGATGGATTATTATATACAAAATGTGTGTGAATGTGTAGTATATGTATACGTAGATAATAGTGCCGATATTTATATGTGGGTGAAATACCTGGAGTGAATTGGTATTATTTATATATATAGTAAAACTGTCATATAGTTATTTAAAGATGATAAATTATGTTAATGTGAGAAATAACTTAGAAATCTTTAGAAAAATTTCTCGGGCTAGAGTAAGGTGTCAGAAAGCATTTATGACAAGGCTAGTTAGACGGGATAGTGTAGTTAGAGGGTTATAAGAGAAAGATATAGGTGTGCACAATAGTTGAGGGGTAAGTATTATCTCAAGTGAGTGCGATGCTAGCTTAAATATGAAAAGCATTCATGCATTTTAATTACTACAAACTTAATCACTTGCTTAATATTTTCAAAATGGTTTTGGGTTCTAACCCTCGCTGCAAATATTTTAAAAAACCTTTTAGGTGTCCATCCACTTGGGTGCCATACTTGAGATTTTATTCCAGGGATATGCAGCAGCGGCATATGTGGATGCATACAGGAGTTGCATTAGACGCATCATTTCTTCATTTCTATATTAGGGAACTCATCTCAGTTACAGTTTCTTTTAGGGCGTGTTGCCCATTTACTTTCAAATTCAGTATTTGGATTAATTATTTTAGTTGTTGGATTATTATGTTGGATTGAGATTTATAGCCTATGGTCTATTCGGCAAGTCTTTCAGTTATTTATTCAATATTTCTTTTAGACTCAGTGTTTGTGTTCTATTTTGATTCCGCATATATCTATATGTTTAATGAAAGATAAAATTTTGACACCGATTTAAATAATTAATTAGGTGATTATTAATTAATTTGATTTTCGATAGTGATGCTAAGAATGAACCAAATGGAAATCCTGTTTTAATTTAATAAAGGATTGATCAATCGATATTTAATTAAGCGGGGTGTCACACAATTTATTGACGAACCTTTTTTTATAAAGAGGGATGGTACCCCCCCACAAGTTTTATATATTTTAAAATAATAGGGAAAAATCCTCTCCGTAGCTTGACAAGCCCTTAATTACCTATGACTAGAGGTTGAGCCCAACACTCTAGATAACTAAACTAAAAATTTGGGGATTTATATTATCCCCATTATAATTTAATGAAAACTTTACATAAAACCAAAAATTGGGGATTTATACCATCCCCATTGCATTTATTTTTTTATCCTAGTCCTAATTTGAGGAATTTGTTGTCTATCCATATTGATTTGTCCTTTGATCATTTTAGGAAGATAGTTGAATGTCCACTATATTGTATTGCAAATTTTTAGGGCTTCCTTTGATACAAAAAGATCTGCCACTGAATTCTTTTCCTTCCAGATATGTTGAATTTGAAATTGATATGATCTTTGTATAGAGTCTAGTGTGCCATGATATTGCCAAGGGAGATTAGCTTGCTTCATTACTGTATCCCCTAGTAATTTGCAGTCTGAGATAACTTTAGGCCTTCTTCAAGAGATAATGCTTCTGAGTTGAAAGCTGAGTGGAAACCTATAGATTTTTCAAAACCTGGAATTAATATATCTTTAGAGTCTCTAATTACTCCACCAATGCCACTTTCTCCTGGGTTACCTTTTGATGCACCATTATTGACGAGCCATTGGAATGTTTTCCTGGCGTTCTTCATCCCAAGGGGAATCGCTTTGTAATAGTAGGTCCCTCAGTCAGTTATGAATGACATCTTCTCCTTATTAACTGAGTGCATTTGAATTTAATTGTAAAAAAAATATATATCCATAAATGATAGCATCTTGTAGCCTGGTGCCGTGTCCACCTTTGCGTCAATTTTAGGAAGTGAGTAATAGTCCTTACTACAAGCCTCATTCAGATCCGAATAATCAACGCAGAGTCTCCACTTCCTGTTTGGCTTTCTTACCATCACTATTGTTATCGCTAGAAATTTGTATTGACTATATCTTAACTAAATGATATCATTAAACTAGTGAATAAACCATTTAAGGGATAAAATATTGAATGATTACTACATAAAAGAAGCAGGGAGTAAAGGGGGAAAGAGAAAGACCCAAATTTACATGGTTTGACATAATTAGGTGCCTACGTCCACAAGTGAAATGTTCTTTATTCCTCTAGTAGGAAATTGTCATGGAAATACGGTTAGTTATAAGCTCTATCTCTATCTCTATCTCTCTACAATTTGGCAGCATAACAATATATAAAATATCTCATACCTCACTTGAGGTTAATGTGATGATATTTATAGTCTACTAGAAGTGAGAGAAGAGGGTGACATATGCCTCACCTTTATAATTCAAGTTAGACATGTTTTACGAATTATATAAGGTAATAATCACAATTTAGTTATGGATTATGGGAAGGATATCTGCATACCATCTTATATTGCACGTGTATTTGGATGATGACATAACCCGGTCACAAGGTACACACCTTCTAAGATGGTATTAACTAATGAAGTTATCCTCATTCTAGATTTTGGGTCGAGGCCAACCCTAAGACGAATCGACCTCATGCAGAGCCTTCGACTTCTCCTATGTGTTAGGTTACCTGACTTAGATAGCTTCTATGATAGGTGTCGTAGCCTAATATGTCCACATAGTACACTCTATTTAAGGCATAATAATATCCCACAAATACTTTACTCATGACTTTATCTCTTTCGCGGATCTCTTAAAAAGTTATGCCTTCTAGGGGTATGCTTCGTTGTTGGAGCGAGTGAAGTTTTTCCTATAACCTGTCATCGTCTCTATTTTTCACCCTTGCATCAATCCAAGAAAAATGATTTATGTAATTTTTAAATACTTAGTGTTGAGTATGCCACGTAATAGTCATTTTCTAGAGTGTCACATCAAAACTAATGCGTGCGCGCTTTGGGCAGCATGCACATAATTTCAAACCGTTTAAACACTTTTCGAGGAAGCTTATGTTATGGTTTTTTCAATAGAAAAATCAATGTTACAAGCATAATTAAACCTCCCATTCTAATCATTTAAGCCTTTCAACATCGAAAATATTTAACCGTCTAAGAGAGATAAATTTCCACCTTTCATTTTCAATTATTTTCCCTTGTTTTCAGCAGGAGATCCTCTTTTTTCCTAGTCACTGTCGCCTTCAATCATTATTTTCCTTGTATTCTTTCAGTTCCACGCCTTTTAGGTAATTTTTATCCCTTTTCGCTAATTTTTTAAGGGTTTGAGATTTCTTTGGTGTTATTTTTTAAAAATTTATTTGTGGATATATTCAGTATGCGTTGATTGTTGATTTGCTGGTGGATTTGGATTAATAGTTGTTTTAGATATCCATTGAGTTGGTTGGATTAGTGTATCCCCAATTTACAGGGTTCAAGATTTTCCTTTATTTCCTCCACTTGTAGTAGTTAATTTATTTAGGTTTTCTCTATTTTTTCCTTGCTTTCCACCAATTATGAGTGCTGATGTGTGTGTGTGTGGGGGGGGGGGGGGGGGATTTTGAGGCAATTATGTAAAGCGAACATAGTTGCCTAATATCCCTTAGGGTCATTCCCCTATCTATAATTCAACCAACATTTAATAGTACCCTTATAAGTCTATTGGTTCTACCCTTAATCCCCTAGATACCTAATATAATATATCTGAGTTCACGGCATTAAATAGCTTGGATGATGGGCTATAAGTGAGGAAGGAGGGAGGAACCGAAAAGACGAGACATCACCTGAGTTCATCATTGTCTTTGGAGACTCGACTAATGAATCCCATTAATATCATCCTCCCTCAGACTCTCCCAATTCTCTTATTGAGGTGCTAGTTGATGAAAAAAAACCATTCAACCTCAGCCCATTCACATAACCCTTCAGAAACTGATGTTTCCAATTTTGCCTGTGATATGATTCCAATCAAACTATTGGAGTTTGAAGACTTGTATAATATTCTATTGAGCATCACCCATAGGTTGCCTTAAAAAAATGAGCGAGTATATGATCGACTATACTCTAAGTAGATTGTCATTTCCCAATATACTTTGGCTTCGGGGCTAAATCTTACCTTCCATCCCATCATCTGTGGTATTCTTAAAGGTTATGGAGTATCCATAACCCAACTTGGCCTGAAGCCCTGCTGAACAATCTTAGGGTTCATAATATACTGGAGGGAAGTGTCAAGTTTTTACAATAATGAGGCGATCTTTAGGTACATTAATGGCCTGAAGGATAATGCAAAACCCCCGACTATTACTACATCTCCCCCATTAAACCTCAAAATAAACTTGTTAGGTTCTCCCAGACCATTAACCATTTCTATAAACACAAGTTTTTCTTCATCAAGGGTAACTGGTAGTTCGTCTCGAATGAGGTCAGGAAGACTATAAGGACTCCTCGCAATTGAAGAGGCCCTAACTCCATTGGTACTTTTCCTCTTTTGATTATTTGAATGACATTTCCTTTTCTTATGTGCTTTGTTTCTTTTCTAATTTTTTTTACTTGCAGAGAAAACTGATCATAAGCTCACTACTGCTGAAAGGATGTTGGTGGATAAGTATTGTTGAACCGACCCCTGAGTGCTCAAAGATATAGTTTTTTGATAAGCGCATAAAGTTTGGTTATTACACAACTAGTGTCCAACGGAGGCTGACACTGAAGAAGGTAAGTGGTAATTTTTCCAAGTGTTTTCTTGTCCTTTTTCGATCTCATCCTTACTAATATATCCTCTTATTTTATGTAGTATCAAATCCACCCATCTCATAATTTCATACACAATCAACTTAGGGAATGGCACCGAAGGCTGCTGACCATATTTCCTTCACCGCCCACCAAAAGCAACATGCCAAGGCCAAAAAGGGCTTACTAAAACACAAGTTAAGGACAAAAAAAGGGCCATTGAGACTACTGTTGTCATGCCCTACCCCAATAGGGACAAGAATGTATTTGGGATGAAAAAGACCAATAAAAAATGAGACGTTATTGGTGGTGGTCTTACATGATGTCTCATGAAGGAGGTTCCCGTAATCGAGGTATCGGAGGATCTTCCTTACGTTAAAGACCGTAGTCTTCTTATCTCCTATAAGAATTTAAGAAAGGACAAAAAATCAATTTGAGGTGACTCTGTTAATAAAATTAATCACATAAATTATTCTTGGTACGATACCGACTATAGGTACCTCAGGTACTTGAGAACAAATACTTTGTGGTGCTATTCTCTACACATAGTGATGTAGATAATGATATAAACTTTTTTATTTCCATACATCACTTATAATTTTATATTGGATGGTCTCATACTTGTCTTTTTGCAGCAAGTTGTGGTCTCAACCATACTTCAGGAGAGGATCTTGGTCTCGAATAAGCAACTTCAAACCTTTGAGAATGAGAAAAAGATTAACAATGAGCTCTAAAATCTGGTGGCTGACCTGGGGTAGAAAGTGACTGTTGTTAAGACGAAGGAAACAAGGGTTAAGGACGATCTGAAGGAAAATAGGGATAAGCTAAAAGAGGTTGAAAATAAGCTGAAAAAGGCTTAGGATTATCAAAATGAGGATGTTATCAACATTTAAAGAATTAGGGGAGATATTACCAAGGTATGTAAAGCTGATGTGGATGAATATAAATCCTCCCAAGAGTGAACCTTAGAGAAGATGGGGTATTTTGATAATGGGAACACTAAACTGAAGAAGAAAGAGACTAAGAACTACCCTGACCTTATTGAGGTCGTTAGAATCTCAGAGTATTATGATAAAGATGTCATGGCCTTGGATCAGGCCGATGAGATTGATATTGATCCCCCGACCCAAGTGACTAATGAAGTTGAGTCGAACACAATTACGGACGCTGAAGTAGTTAACCTAACTAATGAACATGATCCCCCTACTGTTCATCCTTCAGCTATTCCTCTTATAACAACTTCAACTCTTTTAGCACTTTTCTGACTTTGTATTCTTTTATTTTGAGAGAAATTTTTCTAATTGTAGAACACATTTATCAAGGCCTATGGCATATGCATTTTGTTATTTTTTACAATGATTGAGTTTATAACATAAGATTTTGAATGAATTCTTTACTTCTGTTTTTGTTTACTTATCCACTGATTAATTATAACCTTCTACATTATTATGTTATAGTTTTTAATTGGTCTGTTAATATTCTAGTATAATAAGTTGTATGTTCATATAGGTTTTTAATCCTTTAGACTATGCTTTGGGCTTTTATTTTAAGGTATGTCGGTGACTTAGTCATCTATTTGACCTTAGGTCGGATTTTGGATGGCATGAGTTAGTGATGGAATTATCTACCAATGGACGGACCAACTTCATGCCCTGACTTGTCCAAAGGACTAGATCGCTCATGAAATGTTATCGCGATGAGGTTATTTTAAGAAAAAAATATACTTATCATTCCTTCGTCAATTTGTTTGTGCATTATCTGGGGGATCTTCCAGTTCTTTATTGATGCTGATACTTCGGTTAGACCATGGCCGACCTGACTTGTTGATTGCACTAGCTACCTGTTGACTAACCAATTTCATGCCCTGACATGACCAAAGGACTAAATCGCTTATGAAACGTGGTATTGGTATAGTTTTTTTTATAACTCTTCTTTTCATCTTCCTTGAGATGCCTTCGACCAGAGCCTCTTATCCACCTCATAGGGATGAGAATCTTAGCAGGTTATAATAGAGAAATTGAGAGTTGAATAATAAAAATTGCAGAGAAGAGTGGAAGCTTCTTCATTGATGACGATATATATTCTCATTATAATTTTTCATTCTATTACACTTGATCAGACTAATGATAATATATGCAGGGATGCTCGACATTCTAAGGATTTTTAAAAGATTCCCTTTTAATAATTTTATTTGGAAATTCCCAAGTCGGATAATCGAGTCGACCCGGGGTAACCCATGGCAGTTAGCTTTTAATTTGCTCCCCTTTTGGACAACCTTATTCAATGCGATATCCCCTTGTTTGAGTGTGCTCGGGTTAACCTCTCTATTATAATACCAAATTGTTCTTTATTAATAAGGTGCCACTTAAAGTGCAACATGTTCTCTTACTTCCCCAATCAAATCTAGCTCCAACCACCGCTTGAAGTCTCTTACGGGAGAGTTAAAGTTTGGTACTCGATGATTGGGAAAATTAACCTTCGTCGAGACTATAGCCTTGGATCCGAATGTCAATATAAATGGAGTCTCTCCGGTAGGGGTTCTAGGGGTCGTCTTATATGCCAACAGGACACTATGAAGTTCATTGATCCAATTGGCCTTCGCATCCTGCAAACGCTTCTTAATTCCATCCAAAAGAGTCTTATTGATGATTTATGTTTGTCCGTTGGATTATAGATGGCCTGGAGAAGAGTACAATTTTTTTATGTTAGATATGATGCAGTAGTTTCTAAACCAATTACTATCTAACTATGTGTCGTGATCCGTGATAAAGTCATTAAGGATACCTTATCTATATATAATTTTCTTCAGACGAACTAGAATGTCTTTGGTTGACTGATCTCAATCATCGGTTCGACCTCCACCCACTTGGTGAAGTAGTCAACCTCCATTATCAGGCACCTAAATCTTCATTTTATCTTAGACGACAACACCACAAAGTCTATTCCCCACAACGTAAATGGCCAATGAAAATTTATTGGTGTTAAGTCTACTACCAGTCTTTAGCCTATCACAACATATTTTTGGTATTTGTCATAAGTCCTTACGTAATCAGCATAGTATTCTTTCATTGTGAGCTAGTAATAAACCTGCTCACTAGAGCCTGAACCTTTTTAGGATAAACACAATGGAGGAATAGTAGCATATATCCTCGTTTGAATAGTACACCTTCATCAATCATGTATCTCGATTCGTTGTAGCGCAACCTCTTTATTTATTTTGGGTTGGACAAAACCTCTCATGTCTATAAGTATGATACTATTAGATCCATCCAATATGGACCCAAGTTAAGGTTCATAATCTATATGTCCTATTCTTCAATATTAGATTGTAATAAAATCTATACCGCGATTATCCTCTTTAGCTCGGCTCTAGTTGCTGAAGTTTGACTAGCCATATCATTGACTCAAGAATTTTCTACCATTGGTATCCTGGCCATATTTACGGATACAAACTTTGGTAGCAACTTTCTTACTTTTCTCATATATTTTTCCATTTTACTTTTCGTGACCTCATACGAGTACATGTAAGACCCTCAAGAAAAAATCTAAGCTCAATCCTATAATTAAGGCTTCGTATTCGGCTTCATTATTCGAAGCCTCAAACTTGAAATTGAGCGTGTACTCCACATTTCTCCCTCTAGAGTGGAGACAATAAGACCATCTCCACTACCCTTAACACAAGACGAGCCATTCATGAATAACTTCCAGATGGGGGTGGTTTCATCGAATCCACCTTCAACCAGGATGCCTAATATGAATACATTTTTCATATATTCTTGGTCTCTAACCCACTTGAATGCTCTTGTGTTGGTCTCGACTTCGGTAGGGGTCGTAGCTTGTGACTTTGCATTTTTCTCTATAATTTCCTCCTCATACATAAATTTGGCAATGAAATCTGCCACAACCTATCCTTTGATCATTTTCTTGGCGTATAGACTATATTAAACTCTCTTAGTTTGACAGTCAATGCCATTAATCTATCAAACTTATATGGCTTATGAATATCATGTGTTAGGGTAAGTCAGTGTATACCACAATTGTATAATCCTGGAAGTATGATTTCATACTCATTAATGCTTCGATTAGGGCCAAGACTAATTTTTCTAGCCTTGGTATCTTATCTCTGCTCTTCTATAAGCGTTGTTGGTGTAGTACATCGTCTTTTGCATGTAATTTTTATTTTTTTTACCAACATTGAGGTAGTGGTTGATTCAGATATGAGTAAGTACATTTACAACCTTTCTCCAAGGATTGCCTTGGAGAGCAGGGGGAGGGGACCCCAAATACTGCTTCAACTCTTAGAATGCCTCTTCACACTCTACATTCCACTCAAAGGTTTTTATTAACACTTTGAATAATTGGAGACACATATCAATGTCTCTTGACACAAACCTATTTAGAGCTACAACCCGAAGTGTAAGCCTTTGGATCTCTTTCTTATTCTTTAGAGACTGCATATTGATAAGGGCTTATCTAGATTTTCCTCAATCCCCTGTTATTTAATAATAAACCTCATAAACTTATCGTCTCTTATGACAAACACATATGTTGTAGGGTTCAACTTCATATGTTACTTCTTTATCACATCAAAAGACTGGGTGAGGTCTTTTATGTGGTCTTTTGCCTTTTTACTATTCGTAATCACGTCGCTCACAAGTACGTCCATGTTTATGTCGATCTTCTTTTTAAGAATCTTATTCATAAACCTTTGGTACATTGTTCTTATGTTTTTTATCCTTAAATGTATAACGTTGCAGAAATAAGTACCCTTTCTTGTTATAAATGAGGTATTCTCCCCGTCTGCTAGCCTCATCGAAATTTGGTTGTAACCTGAGTAGGCACCCACAGAACTAAGGAGCTCATGTCTAGTCTTTTGAATATTCACCAAGGAGCTCGACCATCGTGGTTGGAGGTTATTTCTCGAGAGCCTCGTACAGTTTTCCTGGTAGTTAGACACTCATAATGGAAGTAATGATAATTTTCTCATCATAATCTATCACCTCCAGCATTTTATTGTTGAATCTCGGGATGTATTCTCTCGTTGTCTAATCCTCCTTTTATCTAACACTTAAGAAATGATTGACTTTATTCCCAGGATTTGTATTGAAGCAGAAGTTACTAATATATAGGTCGGACAACTATCAAAACATGAAAAATTGCCCCTTGGGAGCCCCATGTACCACACATGGGCCGAGCCGATCAAGGTATTAGGAAAAGATCTATAACATCACAGATATAATAAATATCATAAGCAACTTGATACTTCTCAATATGATGTTTGGGATCCGATTTTTCATCATATCTGGGTGTAATAACTAGTGACTTAAAATTGAATATAGTAGGATAACTTATTATGGAGACAACAAAAGGCGATCCTTTAGCATAACCCCTCTATAAATGGTTATTTTTTATAAGATCCCATAGTCGATTCTTGAGCCATTAGATGGAGCCTTTCCATGGCCGATCCTTATCAACTTTAATTAACTGATCAACTCGTCTTTGACTCCCTATCGAGCTCTCTTCTTGTCTAATTTAGTGCTTGACCTTGGCCGATACCCTCACCCGCTGCCTTGACCTGGCTGAGTAGGTGTCCTCTTTATTCATCGACAATAAGGACTCTTATCAAAGTATGTGTTGTCCTTTTTTAACACCACATACGTGATGAGCACCCTTACCTCAATTTCTTGGAGGGAACATCCATGAACCACCATACTCAGGAGGAAGGACGGGTCCCTCAACCCTCTCGTTATTCGCTCCCCATAATATATGTTGAGTAAAAACATGCTCTAACAAATTATTGTTGGCATAGGTCGCTCGATGGGAGTCAAGATGGGAAATGGATCATATGGCGGCGAGTCCGTGCATATCGAGGATGAAACAGTGATGTCCTCGTATTACCCCTAACTCCTTCCCCTCCTCCTTCACCTTCTCCTTCCCCTTCCCCAACTGACTCTCCATTAAGGCGTACATATCTATGACCGTCACGTCCAACCTTGATAGCTTATCGTTCATGGGTGTCCACCTTGTGTGCAAACCCGATGTTGCTCGTCTACATTCCAATGATCCCAGACTTCCCACCTGCGAGCTCACTCCTAGTCCCCCCCCCCCTTGAGATCCGTCCCGAGCACTTGGCTAAGTGCATCCATAGACAAATATGCTTTGCCAGCATCATACTACGACTCATGCACTTCCTTAAGCTTTGCTTGAAAAGACAAAAAGTACACGATTAGTTAATTAAGTAAATAAAAAAAATATAACGTAATTAAAAAAATTAAACATTTATAACTTACAATGGTGGTTGCGATGCTTGGGGCCACCTCCTTGTCGTTGTCCTTTTTTGTCCAAATTACAACATAGGCATCAAGCCTATGTGGCCTACCCCTAGGGCCACTCCCCATCTCCTGAAATAAAATAATGCAGAATCAGTGAGTAACATAAAGTAATGTTAAATTAGAATAACATAAACTAAAATTAAAGAAAAATAAAAACATACCATCATGTGCTCCACCTTGACGTAAGACGTCCGTCCAGAGTAGTGCACGTCCAACTTTTTTCCCCAATTAGCGAGATGACAATTGTCGCTCATCGATCTCATTGTCGACAAACTTTTGCCAATGTGAAAATGAGATCGACTCTTTCGGGGGGACGGTATCATTTACGCCTAGAATGGACTCCCGGTTCTTCCCAAAGTACCATGCTCGCGTATTCTTTTTCCACGTCTTATATTGATCCTTCCACTATTCCAACATGGAGTCGCGGAGATGTGGGGGTAGGCCGAATTGCTCTTGTCAATCAAATACAAACCAAAAAGAAAGTAAGTGTTGGTTGCTTATAAATATAAATTTAAATAAAAATATAAATACACTACCTGTAGTGCCGTCCAGATGGCTATCTTTAGGTCAGTAGGCACGGCCCTCCAATCAGTGTACCCTAGGCCAACGATCGTCTTCAGCCACTCTAGCGATCTACCTAATAATGCCGTCTTATTCTCAACGACGAACCCCAATTTGCCCCATTTTGGAGTCTACTGGCCGAGGAGCCCTCGTCGCCTACGCTACAGCACTGGGATGAAGATATTTTATACAAAAATTGTTATTATTAGAACAATATGTATATGGATTTTGAATTAATACTCAAATTCGATAATAACAATGCATACGATATCAATTTCAATTCATACCAATATCAATACCAATTTATATCAATTTCCATTTATACCAATACCAATTACAATACCAATACCAATACCAAATACCAAATTCCCTTTACACACATGCACACTCTCCCCCCCCCCCCCCCCCACCCACCCACCCCTCGCACACACACTCCCTGGTCATGGACTTTGAATTAATGCTTAAATTGATTAAAATCCTAATTAACATATTCATTAACCATAAAACCAATTTTTATTCAAATTTGATAATAACAAAGCACTATAAGAATACACCCACTGGTTATTACGAGCATTAAAATGATCAAGTACAAATGAATAATAAGCATCAAATTATCGTCCGATAATAAGCACTAGAATAATACAGCCACTGGTCATTACAAATAATTTGAATACTTATTACAAATCTAAAAATTGTTTCAAATTTGGGTTATCATAAAAAATGGATTGATATTCGGTAGGAGCATTCAAGTCATCCACGCTATTGTTCAGATGCTTTGGCACATGTAGGACAATTAACCATGGCTTGTTGTTGATATACTCCGAGTAAAACACTAGCTTGACCTCTTGAAAAGCACAAACAAACGGCTCATCGCTCACGTATCCATTGCTCTTCAACTTAGACAAGTCAACCATGATCGAATTGGTGCCAGGATCAACTTTTCAAGCATTTTTATCCTCAACTCTTTGAAGCTTACATAGTCCAATTCAAATATATTTTTAATTACACCACAGAAAGTCATTTCAGCTTCAAAAAGGCTTTTATCTTTTGCGCTCGCTCGAAAGAAAGTAAGAGCCTTGTATGAAATGCGCGAGTTTCATACATTTGTATTTTCCTCATACACCCTTGCACCGAAAACATAATTATTCAATCAATACTTTTTGTACTCTTTGTAACACCCCATATTTATAAATATTTTTTTAAATGTTGGATTAATTGAATTAAATATGAGAAAATAATTGATACTTAATCCGAATTAAAATAAATATTAACTAGAAAGACAAGGGTTAGTATTTATTGATGTGAATTATATTGAATATTACATAGCGAGTAAATTAATATGTGATTATGAATTTATTAAAATTTTCGTGAGTGAAAAATACGACAGTTACGATAATTAAGTCGGGACGCGCGTGTTAGTCGTGTCGGGACTCAATTTAATGAAATAAAAGATAAATTATTTTTAAGTCATCCAAATGGTCATTTTGAGTGTGGCAATTGTTCAGAAGGGTCGAGATAGTAAGAAAAGTATATCTGGGGGTTTAGTTTAGGTCCCGGGGCAATTTTAGGCCAAACCGACAACCCGGAAGGAGATATTAGTCTTTTGGAATTTTAGAGAAATTAAACCCACGAAAATTAAGACCTTATATTTATATCTACGTAAGGTAAGTTAGGGATAATATCAGTAGAAATCATAGAGGCGTTATAGGAGAAGGAAGAAGGAGGGTTTTCAAAGAGGCTTTGAGGTTTTCCACCATTCTTGCACCACCACCAGCATCATTGAGTAGATCGGAAGGAGGGGATCGCAACCATACCAATTTTCTGTAGAGAATCGAACCTCCAAAATAAGGCAAGTATTTATCTTGCTTAATTCATGTAGGATATAACATCCATTAGGATAGGATGTTCACTATATTAAATTCATGAGTTTTGATGATTAAATTGAAGAATTAAATAATGAATTGGGTTGGATTAAGGTTAATATTGAATCCTTTATATATCATGATGAAACTGGATGATATTCTGATATTATAACATGAAGAAATCTGGGTTGTTCAAGTTCTTGTAGAAAAATTGAGAAACTAGGGTTTTTAAGAAATTATCTTGAATTAATTCAAATATGTAATTTGTGGAATTTAATTTTAAAAGTAATGGGGATTATATTGAAATACCAGTAGTCCTAAGTTGGGTTTTAGGCTTGATCCTATGAGGAAGAAATAAGGACTAGATTTAATTAGGCTTAATAGAGAGAAATACCTAATTGGTTGAATAATTCGAGTCACGAGAATTCGAGGAAAACGATGACTTGGACCAGTAGGATGTGAGTGAGTTACCTACTGATATTATGTATAAAATGACGAGCACACTTTGAGTGGTGAGAGATACTCGGGAACAGACAATGAGAAGTAAAAATGGAAATTAATTGATACGTCGAATATTCAGGGGACATAGATATATTACATATGGGACTTGTATGATAGGTTGCGTGTATACCTATACTAATGATAAATAGGTAAATTGTGTGAAAACTTATTATGTGATTTATTGTGTATGACATACCTACGCTGCTTGCTATCAGGGAGGAGGTTTTGCGTCATGGACAGTCTTATTCTGATGAGCCTTTTGGGGGGATTTTGACTTGTACCTCAGAATATATAACCTTGAAAACATATTATTTGAGAGTATGATAGTTCGATGGTTGAATGGGAGCGTAGGTACCCATTTAGTTGGGGGTTATGTTCATCTCCAATATATGTAATTCGTATTTATGGTTTGAGAGAGATACTGAACCAACAGTCCTTTATATAGTGCGAGATGTACCAGGACATGATAGAATAGTATGCATGCACTGCATTTGAGCTTGAAGGTGTTGTATCAGTATATATATGTGATAAAGTGATTAATATATATATATATATATATATATATATATATATATATATATATATATATATATATATATATATATATATATATATATATATATATATATATACACACAGTTGTGATATATTCTTCTGTGTGAATTTAGTAGATAAAAAAGATAGTGAAATCTAAAATAACCTAAGTATGTGAATACTTAACCATAGTTGTGAAAACTCTTACTCGGGATAATAAATGCAGAAATATTCAATAATATTTTATGTGGGAAATACGGGCGAATACAATGAGTGATAGTTTAGAAGGCTTATGATCACGAACTAGTTAGGTGTGATAATAGTAACTAGAATGGGCTATAGGTATGTTAGGGATTTACAATAGTTGAGAGGTGAGAATCTCAAGTGAGAGTCTAAAAGCTAATATGCATATAATATCTGTTTTTAAGCATTTAAAATACTTGCTAAATATTTTCAAACTATTTTCACTCAGGCTTTGACCCGTTTATTGCAAATCTATTTCTCTTGTGCAAACTATTTTAGGTGTCCAGTCACTAGGACGTCAGGCATAGATGATTGATGCCTCCACTTCTATCTATTTCGATTCTAATTCAAATATATTTCAGTCAAGGCATGTCGCCCATATCTAGTTATTCCTTATCTCAGAGATATTGTACTCATTTATTTCAGTTGGGTTGGATTCAGTTTTACTATGGATTATTTGTATTTGAGACATTAAAGTAGGACGTTTATTCCTGTCTTGTTTAATTCAGTCAGATAACCTATCATTTATTATTATTTTATTTATGGGAATGGTGAATGCTATTAATGGTTTATATAGTTGCATATTAATTAAAGGATCAAATTTTTTTTTTACAGTGGCTTAATTAACTATTAGGTGATTAATAAATAAATGTTTTTCGATAGTGATGCTAAGAATGAACTAACTGGATATTCTGTTTTTATTTAATAAATGGTTGATCACCTGGTATTTAATTGAGCGGGGTGTCACAGGTGGTATCAGAGCATCATTATCTAGAGTCTTTAGGATCTGTGCAAGTTATTATGTTTCCAGCGTAGTGTTCTTTGATATAGAGTCCTACTATTAGGATTGTTGCATTATCTTAATGTGTTTGAGATTACATACTTCTGTTATTAATTTTTACATTCACGGTGAACTCATATAAATCAACTTGATTTCAGATGTCACTTAGGAGAGAGGGACAAACTGACATCACTGAAGAATTTAATGTTGGGCAAGATCAACAAGTACCTCAGGTACCCCAAGGAATGGTGACGGTCACAAAAGTGGCGAGTATAGTGGCACAAGCAGTTACTACTACAATATTGCATTTTCGAGATCGTCATGTCCAACTTATAGGGGCAAAAGAACAAGGGAAGTTAGTCAATATGGCGATGGAAATGGTGGACAGAGCCAAAACCACCAGGGCCAGCAAAGCCAAGAACAAAGAGGTTTCATAAAAAAGTGTTTTAATTGTGGAAGAAGTGGCCATAGGCGTCAAAATTGCCCACAACGAGCTGAAGAGCCCCAATTAAATCAGCAAAGTCAGAAGGGCCATCAGGACCAGCAGCGTGTTTAGCGGGGCAAGCAGGGCCAGTGGAGGGTTGGCTACGGCCAGTAGGGCCGAGGATAACAGGGTCAATAAGGAGGAAACTTTATTGGAAAGCGTTTGATCTATGGAAGGCGAGGCCATAAGTGTCAAGATTGCCCTGAGAAGGGTAGGGCCCCGCGGGGTGCCCACTAGGAGTCGCAGAGTACCCATCATGGGAGATCAGGTACAGCTACCCCCGCAGTGCCAGCTCCACAGTAGCAAGAGTCACTACCATATGCAGTCTTTCCACTAGTGCTACAGGCACTACCAGCGTTCAGAAGTAAGTTAATTTCGTTGATTAATGTATGTTGTCAGGACATTATTTTTCAGTGTCCGTTATCATTAATGTATGTCGTATATCGCTACAACCGTCGAAGAAGTATTCAATTTGATTCATGCATTAAGAAGAATCCGAATATCAAAGTTGTTCATCAAAGAAGCCTCTGCGAGATTAATTTTGGTAAGGTTATATTAAATTACTTTAACGGTTCACTCAGAGTGTTGGGATAATTTTTCTAAAATATTTTCTAAGTGTTGGAGTGGAGTTTTTCGTCAAGGAATTTTTTCTAAGTGTTGAGGCGGAGAATTTTCTAACGAGACAAAAATATTTATTCTTTAATATCTTGTTCGAGTGAGATAGGCATCGTTCATGAGACGAGGTGATGTCGCGCGAAGCTCGTTCGAGTGACACATGACATCGTTCGAGCGACAGCCTGGTTTTGTTCGAGCGATGCGCCGCCTTAAGTTTTTTATAAATAGGGTGGTAAACAACTCCATTTTCATTGAGAGACCTGATATTTTACACTGCACAAAAACTGCTTAACAACGGACTTTGGTTTTCTCCTTGTAGTGTTGTTTAATCCTTATTTTCAATTCATAAATCATCCCAATCTTTATGTGAATTGTTTTGGAACCCAAGATACACCTTTGCTGGAGTTTTCTCCTGAAGGGAGGATAACTTACTGCTGATCTAGGTGCCACTTGAGGGAGGTACTGCATTGATTTACTGTGTATCAATATGGAGTGCTTGTGGGTGTTCCTAGGCTGACTGAATTGTGGTTCTTGTGGAGTTACTGCAGAATTCCATTGTTGATTCTAGATTGCGTGTCTATGTGAATGTTCTAAGCAGTGATCATTGCAGATTTCATTGTGTAATTGTAAGTTGTGATTTATTAATTCATAGTGAAATAAAGGTTTTCCCTTTTGTTTTTTTCCTGAAATTTGTGAGTTAGAAATTTTATTTGTGATGGTTTTACATACACACGTAGTTGCATGTTTAGGGGCTGAATTAATTTGGTTTGAAAATAGACTCCAATTAAATAAGTCTAAAATGGAAATTTGCGAATTAGTTTAAATCGGTATCACACACCGCATTCTCAAATTGGTATCAGAGCGGGCTACACTAATTTATTGCGTGATCCTGATTTTTTAAGGATTTATTTTTTTAATATAATTTGACATCTCACGTCGTCAAATTGGTATCAGAGCAGCTTTCTTTAAGTTGTCGAGTGATCCTGGTTTTTCGCAAAATTTGTGTGATATTGATTTTTTTTTAAATCAGTTTTTGAAAAAATCGCAATTTTTCCAGTGGGGCACTTATGTAATCGGATGCCCCCTAAGAATTGAAGTTTTGTAAAAAGAATATTCTAGTTTTAAATCCACTATGAATCTTTTGCAAACGGTTCAAAATGAAGGATATTTTTATCGTGACAAATTGTTTCTTTGGACCATGACTTTATTGCTTTAAAATTATCCCAAAAGGAGAGTAATGATAGTCGTATTTTTAGAAAAAGAATTGGAGGACTTGAAAAACTCTAGCATTTGTGTTTATGCCAAAAGAGGATAAAAATATATTAATCGATAAATTTGTGGCATGTGAAGAGACTCTTAGGGATAAGTGTGCGTATTTTAAGATACAATGTGATAACCTTCTAGGAATAATTGAAAATTTAAAAAAATTGGATATTACTTAGCGATTATTTATTGATGTAAATTATATTGAATATTACTTAGCGAGTAAATTAATATGTGATTATGAATTTATTAAAATTGTCGCGAGTGAAAAATACGACAGTTACAATAACTAAGTCGGGACGTGCATGTCAATCGTCTCAGGACTCAATTTAATGAAATAAAAGATAAATTATTTTTAAGTAATCCAAATGGTCATTTAGAGTGCGCCAATGTGTCCAGAAGGGCCTAGATAGTCAAAAAAGTATATCCGGGGGTTTAGTTTACGTCCCGGGGCAATTTTAGGCCAAACCGACACCCTGAAGGGGCATTTTAGTCTTTTGGAATTTTGTGGGAATTAAACCCACGAAAATTAGGATCTTATATTTATATCTATGTAAGGTAATTTAGGTCTAATGTCAGTAGAAAACACAGAGGGGCTATAAGAGAAGGAAGAAAGAGGATTTTCAAAGAGGCTTTGTGGTTTTCCACTATTCTTATAACACCACCACCATCATTGAGTAGATCGAAAGGAGGGGATCGCAACCATACCAATTTTCTGTAGAGAATCAGACCTCCAAAACAAGGCAAGTATTTATCATTCTTAATTCATGTAGGATATAACATGCATGTTAGGATAGGATGTTCATTATATTAAATTCATGAGTTTGGATGATTAAATTGAAGAATTAAATCATGAATTGGGTTGAATTAAGGTTAATATTGAATCCTTTATATAGAATGATGAAATTGGATGATATTCTAATACTATAGCATGAAGAAATCTGGGTTCTAAGTTCTTCAAGAAAAATTGAGAAACTATGGTTTTTAAGAAATTATCTTGAATTAATCCAAATATGTAATGCCCCATTTTGAATTTTTTATTGTTGTAAGTTAGAACTCATTTATATAGGGTGGTATAACATCTAGTACAATTTTTTGGGAGTTTCGGATGATTTAATGGAGGTTTTGGTGTTAACCATGAAAGAAACCCGTAAATTTATAATGCAAAAAAAATGATACCTCTAGGGGGTGAATCGATTCGATTCTTGACCGAATCGATTCGGCTGCCCAGTTTTGGACACCTTTTTCCTTTTTGTTTAGAATCTTTGGAAATCGTTTGGGATTCATTTGTGGAATTTAATTTTAAAAGTAATGGGGATTATATTGAAATAACAGTAGGCCTAGGTTGGGTTTTAGGCTTGGTCTTATGAGGAGGAAATAAGGACTAAATTTAATTAGGCTCAATAGAGAGAAATACCTAATTGGGTGAATAATTAGAGTCATAAGAATTCGAGGAAAATGATGACTTAGACGAGTAGTATGTGAGTGAGTTACCTACTGACATTATATATAAAATGACGAGCACACTTCGAGTGGTGAGAGATACTCGGGAACGGACAATGAGAAGTAAAAATGGAAATTAATTAATACGTAGAATATTCAGGTGTATGATAGGCCGTGTGTATACCTATACTAACGATAAATAGGTAAATTGTGTGAAAACCTATTGTGTGTATCACATACCTACGATGCTTGCTATAAGGGAAGAGGTTTCACATCACGGACAGTCTTATTCTGATGTGTCCTTTAGGGGGAATATTGACTTGTACCTCAGAATATAGAACCTTAGAAATGTACTATCTGAGAGTATGGTAGTTCAAAAGTTGAATGAGAGCGTAGGTATACGCATGACCCATTTGGCTGGGGACAATGTTCGGCTCCAATATATGTGATTTGTATTTATGGTTCGAGAGAGATACCGAACCAACAGTCCTTTATATAGTGTGAAATGTACCAGGACATGATAGCAGAGTATGCATGCACCGCAACTAAGCTTGGAGGTGTCCTAGTATATATATGTGATAGAGTGATTAATATATATATACACTTTTGATATATTATACTGTGTGAATTTAGTAGATAAGAAAGATAGTGAAATTTAAAATAACCTAACCTCTGTGAATACTTAACCTTAGTTGTGGAAACTCTTACTCAGGATAATAAATGCAAAAATATTCAATAATGTTTTACGTGGGAAATATGGGGGGAAAATACAATGAGTGATAGTTTACAAGGCTTATGATTATGAACTAGTTAAGTGTGATAACAGTAACTAGAATGGGTAGAGGTACATTAGAAGTGCACAATAGTTGAGAGGTGAGAATCTCAAGTGAGAGTCGAAAAGCTAACATGCATATAATATCAGCTTTTAAGATTTTAAATACTTGCTAAATGTTTTCAAACTATTTTCAATCGGGATATGACCCATTTCTTACAAATATATTTCTCTTGTGCAAACTATTTTAGGTGTCCAGTCACAGGGACGTCGGGCATAAACGATCAGATGATTTGACGTGCTGCAGTTGTTGTGAAAGTTGCAGTTCCTTGTTATTAGACGCCTCCACTTTTTTCTATTTTGATTCTTCTGCAAACATATTTCAGTCAGGGCATGTCGACCATATCTAGTTATTCCTTATCTCAGAGCTATTGAACTCATTTATTTCAGTTGGGTTGGATTAAGTTTTATTGTGGATTATTTGTAATTGAGACATTAAACTGGGACGTTCATTCCAGTCTTCTTTAATTCAGTCAGATAACCTCTCGTTTATTATTATTTTATTTATGGGAATGGTGAATGTGATTAATGGTTTATATTGTTGCATACTAATTAAAGGATCAAAAGTTTTTTTGACACTAGCTTAATTAACTATTAGGTGAATAATAAATAAATATTTTTCGACAGTGATGATAAGAATGAACCAAATGGATATTCCATTTTAATTTAATAAAAGACTGATCACCCAGTAATTAATTAAGTGGGGTGTCACACTCTTATGCCATAAACCAGGATCCAGTGGCTAGACGAGCAAGCCTTGATTTCGCATCACCCGTCTTTAAGAGCTAAGAATATAGATAAATTTATTAGGTTAGTTGTAAAGCTTTCTTGTAATGTGACATTTAATAACAACCATTTTCATTATAATTACCTCGTGTGACAACCACAACCTAAATTCTTTGTTTGATTGTGGCATTGTTTTTCGTCTTTTATTGTTCTCGCAAGCTTCATATTTTCTGCATAGATTATGACGAATGTATTAAAAAATTAATCATGTATAAAAATTAAAATAATTTAAACTTACTTTTTCCATTCTTCGACATCTTCATGTGTGTCAGATAGATAACGAGCTACTTGTTTATGTTCCAAACTCGTTAATTTCACTTATTTGCCCATCACATGACCACCCTCATTGATGAACTCAACAATGTCATCCACGCTGTTCGAGTCAAGCATATATTCCCGAGTGTAGATTGATAACGCCACAGTGATATATTTCTCTGCAATTGATCCTTCAATATATCTTGTATGCTTGACATAATCTTTGAAAACTTTCATTAATCTTTCAAACGGATACATCCACCGATATCTTACTAGGCTGCAAAGAAGTGCCTCGTCACATAGGTGTACCAACAAGTGAACACTTATGTCAAAGAACGATGGGGGAAAAGTACTTCTCCAATACTTATGTCAAAGAATTAAGGCAATTCAAATAAAATTGACCTCCTAGACCATGCCTTTCTTGTCTCAGTTTCATTCCTAGTTGGGGTCTTCTTATGCTTGACATTCTTAAATTTAGGATTCTTACCTAGAGTATTAGGAATGCAATCAGAAAAATTACTTTCAATTTATAAACTTGAAAGTTTTCTCGGCAGTAGCCTATGTTCAACACCGCCTGATAAAAAATTGGAACCTTTCTCAAATCTAAAACTATGAGCGGGGGTAAAAACCTCCTATGGAAATGGTATACATTTCTTGAGCTAGCGGAGAGACGAGGAGATTCAGTCTCCTCATTATAAATAGGACACCCAAAATAACCATGTACTACACAACCGGATAATGTCCCATAAGCTATAAAATCATGAATTGCCCACATCAACATAGCCTTCAACATAAACTCTTCTTTTCTAAAAGAGTCAAATGCTTGCACACCCTCTTCCCACAACTCATTTAATTCTTCTACAAAAGGAGCCATGTAGACATCGATGTCTTCACTTAGTGCCTTTGTCCCAGATATCAACAAATACATCATCGAAAATTCAGGTCTCAAACACTGTGAATGAGGGAGATTGAGTGGGGCTAGGATCACTAGCCGTACACTCTCATTAGTTCTTATATTTTCAAATGGATTAAAACCATCGGTTGATATTGCCAAATGAATGTTACGCTATTTTCGAGAAAAATTGGGATACTCAAAACTCAACCTCTTCCAAACTCTAGAATCAATAAGATGGCGCATGAGATTACCCCCTGCTTCTTCCCTAGAATGCTAAGTTATTGCATCCGCTATCCATGGTACTGTGAAAAATCGCTTTAATCTAGGCCCAACGGTAAAAATTTCAACACTTTTTGAGGTACTTTTGAGCTTGTGCCGGTAGATTATACATATCTAGGTTAGCTATTTAGAAGCGTATTCAGATTGGGTAGCAAGCCCTTCACCCAATTCAAAATTTATGTCACGCTATTGCTAGAAAAACCATATTGAGTCTTCAAACTATGAAAACCAACCATGGTATGTAAAGTTGTTTGATCTTTCTCATAATCAGAGTATAACGTCTAGTGATTCGTATCGAATATTGCATATTTATGTCCTAAATCTTTATGCATTCTAGCACTTCTACGGTCCTAAATTCCTATATTTATGCTCATTAACCAAAAAACCTCGTACTTGGATATATACATGCTCTGCAGGGGTTAATTGTGCTTTTGTAGGTATTGGAACGCTAAAAGTGAGGATATATTGAATTTCGGAGAAGTTTCATCGCCGGATGCTCCTTTAAGGACATTTTAGTCAATTCACACTTCATTTTTAGCTCATGAAATTTCCATGAATGCATAGTTCGCTGAGTTAGCATCGTGTGGCCATAAATGACATGTCGTTTCGAGTTCGGACGAAGAAGATATGGTCATTTTCGTATTCAACCTTTTCCCCTCGTGTTGGATCAAACAAGGCTGAAAATCAGAGTAACGATCGACCACGCTTCTGCTGTCGGTCGACCGCGGTTTTGGGTTTTGCCTTGGATCGAAGAAAGTGGGTTTTAACTTAAAGGCGTGGTCGACCGCGCCCCTGCTACCGGTCGACCGCGTATACCAGATATTTGTTGCTTCGATTCTTTTCTTTTCTTTTTCTTTTATTTCTTTTATATCTTACTATATAAACCAATTTTGGTTTCTATTTTCATATATAATTAGTTTTAGATAGTTTAGGTTAGGGTTAGGGTTTGGAAAGCTCATTTCTTCTTCTTCATGTGGTGTGACACCCATTTGGGTTTGTAAGTTGTACATTTATTTACCCTCTCCATTAATAAAGTTGTTTTAGCTTAATTCTTGCTTTGTTAATTACATTTACATGCTTTCTAGTGTAGTTTTATTTCGTTTATTTATCGCATTTTTATCATGCTTTCTAGCTAATTTAGTCTAGGTTGTGTCGAATTGAACTCATTTCGAGTTAACATGTTGCTTTGCTTTGGTGATGGAGTTTATGCGTTTATTTCGAGTGTGTTGTCCTAGTTATTATGCCTAGGAGATTTGAGGGGGTATATCATGTATTCTCCATGCTTACGACCTTACGTGCGTAATTTTTGGGGTATTTTATTGACGCCAAAATCTTATTAGACTTTTATGCAAATTTAGGGTCTGACAACTCTTAATTTAATTAACTATCGAAACGAGACGCGATCTTAATAACTCGTCGACCCATGTAACCATTTTATACTAACTAACTCGGGTGAGGGATATTCGACGCAACCTATAGTTTTTATTCTCTTTATTAATCTAGTTTAAATACACTCATCTAGGTTAACCTTTCCCTTTTTTCATCTTTTCCTTTTTGTTATAATTATCTTTTACATTTTTATTTAGAAGTATTAAACCAACTAATATTCTAGCAAGTCATCTCTGTGGATTTTTTGATACCCGGACTTGGACGCTATACTCACATGTTGAGGGTAGTCATAAGTATAGGTTTTTGTATTGAGGCGATGAATAGAAAATAACGATCGGCGTCTTGAGACACGCCACTTTTCATCCCGCATCAAAATGGCATCGTTGCTGGTGATGAGTTTGTTTTAGAATTTATTTGATTTAGTATTTTGAAGTATTTTCTTTCTATTTGTATTTTTTTCCTAACATTTTTGTAGGACTTCTACATTTAAGCACCAAGAACTGCTTGAATTTTTTGCGCGTGCATCTACTTTGTGGAATTCGCCACTTCGAGCCATTTTTGGGATAAGCATGTCTTATTCCAATTCTTTCGGTAATCATTGTTATAATTCTCAAAATCCTCGTAATCCTATGACTTTCGGTCAATACTTGGAGTCCTAAAAAATTATAAATTCAAAAATTACTTTGGGCGAGTATAACGAAAGTCAAAACTTGGGTTATTGGAATTTTGAGGATGATGATAATGATTTTGGGCATCTAGTTCCCTATAATAGGAATTTTGAAACAAATTGCAATAGCTTTCAAAATTCTTATAATAATGAGTTTAAGTATTGTTCCGATAATAATTTCCAAACTTCTCATATCCAAGAATCCGCGCCTCGACCTATGACATTCGGTGAGGGCTTGCGCATGCTTGAAAATGAGAAACTTGAAAACCGTTATCGGGAAGAAAATCGTTTGTGGGAGCATGAATTGGATTTATTATTTGAATCCGACGACGATTTCTCTTCCGAGACTTTTGAAGTCGAGGAATGTTTTGAACCAAATGAGGACTTTGTGCCTACTTTGGAACAAATCATTGTTAACTTTGCCCATTGCATAATAGATATTGAAAGTGAGAATGAAATGGAAGTAATATCCATTTGCAATGAAATGATTTCTTCTTTGGCCCCCAAAGAAGAACATTTCATTGAAAGTGATCTTATTTCCTTCGAAACTCAATCTTTAAGCGATGATGACTCATCTCTTGAGTTTGAATTTCTTTTCTCCCCATTTTCATTCTTTGTAATCACACCATCATAAGTACCCGATGAATCGGTTTTGAACTTTAATGTGTTAAACCTTTTCACCGATGAGGAGTACTTGCTCGAGTCGCCTTCTATGATCGCATATTTGCCTTTATGTGCACCCCCTCCCATTCAAATTTCAAAATACTTCGGAGATGATTCATTTTTTCTTGGCCCCCATCTGTATTTGTCACCTATTTTATCCAAATCCCCCATAGTCCCCCAAAAACTTTTAATTGGCGATGGTTACTTTCTTATGCCTTACACGTGCCTTCCGTTGTTCAAACGAAATTCTTATTTTTCGGAAGGAATGCTTTCAAGTGAGGGTACACCGGTTATCCTCCAAAGTCAAATCGTGATTTGGGTGTACCCTCAAAAATTTCAACTTCTAGTGTATAGTTAATTAGAAGTAAAAATTGTAGGTTGTAAATAGTTAGTTTTATTTTTCTTATTTTTCTTTATTCTTACTTATTGTCTAGTGTAATTAGTTAAAAATTTCATTCTTTCTTTTTGTTATGCTTTGGTACTAACATGTTTTGTAGAATCATTGGACTTGTACTTTCACGAGATCGCTCCTTTTGGGGTAGTATTGCTCTTTTTCTCTCTTTAACTTGGTTCTTAATTAACATTGAGGACAATGTCAGGTTTTAAGTTAGGGGGTGTGGGATATTTTATCCATTCATTGGTAGTTTCTTTGATTTGATTATATGTTCTTCCCAAGCATACTTTTCTTGTAAAAATTAAAAATTTCAAAAATATTGTCTTTCTTTTTTCTCCTTTATTGGGCATTTTGCCTTTGTTTTCGATGATACATTTCAATAATTTCCCGATCCAATAGACAACTCAACGATGCATGTTCTTGATTTTAGAAGTTATTAGACTTTAGTCCTAATCATTGATATTGTGAATAACTTCATGAATTAAAATTTAATCCCATGAGCACATGCTCTTTTCTTATTTTATTGATTTGGTTTAAGATTTTTATTACTCGGTAATCTTTTGTTGCATTGTGTGACTTACACCGAGTGAACGTTGGGCTTTTCTTCATTTGTGAGTGAATACACAATTCTTTCCTCTTTGAAAACGTTACAGTCGTTGGTAATCTCACTATTTTTTCATTTAATCAAGCATTAATTGAGTTCATTCATGAAATGTGTTACTTGAGCATGATTTTCAAAGTTTGTTTTGACTCAAGAATTGCGTAAACTTTAGGAAATGATCATAGGAAATATTTGTTATATCACCCATATTAGCCTTAACCTCACCTTATATGTTTACCCTCGTCAACCCCTTTGATCCTTAATATAGCCTTTCTTTTCATTAACCAAAAATCCCATAACCAACTCCACATTGGAGTTATAAACCATACATACACCTTTGATACCTTTGTTTGGAATGTTACTTGGGATTAAATGATGTTGTTGTGTTGCGGTTGCAATTTAGGCATGTGAGAGTGTGAAAAGTAAAGAAAAGAAAGTGTAGTGAAAAAGAAAAAGAAAAAGCAGAAAACAAAAGAAAAAGTGAGAAAAAGAAGAAAAGAAAAGAAAAGAAAGAGAAATTTGTGTATGTTGTGTATAGTGTTCAATAAGCTTTGATTACTCTCCCCATTTGTATATCTAATGCCTTTTATGGAAGTTGTTTGTTCAATTTTTGATATTGCCCGCATTCTTCCCATTATTCTAAGTTTTCATTCCGAACAATTTGAATCCGTACATACATACCCTTCGTTTCATACCCTAGCCAAACCTACATTACAATCCTATACAAGTCCTATGTGATCTTTTCTTTTTCTTTTACTTCTTTTGTAACTTACTATATAAACCAATTTTCTATTTTCATATATAATTAGTTTTATATAGTTTAGGTTAGGGTTTGGGTTTGGAGAGCTCATTTCTTCTTCCTCATGTGGTGCGACACCCATTTGGGTTTGTAAGTTGTCCTTTTCTTTACCCTCTCCATTAATATAGCTGTTTTAGCTTAATTCTTGCTTTGTTAATTAGAATTACATGCTTTCTTTAGTTGCTTTCTAGTGTAGTTTTATTGCGTTTATTTACCGCATTTTTATCATGCTTCCAGCTAATTTTAGTCTAGGTTGTGTCGGATTGAACTCATTTCGGGTTGACGTGTTGCTTTGCTTTGGTGATGAAGTTTACGGGTTCATTTCGAGTGTGTTGTCCTAGTTATTACACCTAGGAGATTTGACGGGGTATATCATGTATGCTCCGTGCTTACGACCTTGCGTGCGTAATTTTTGGGGTATTTGTTGACGCCAAAATCTTATTAGACTTTTATGCAAATTTAGGGCGTGACAACTCTTAATTTAATTAACTGTCGAAATGAGGCGCAATCTTAATAACTCATCGACCCACGTAACCATTTTATACTAATTAACTCGGGTGAGGGATATTCAACACAACCTATAGTTTTTATTCTCTTTATTAATCTAGTTTAAATACACTCGTCTAGGTTAACCTTTCCCTTTTTTTCATCTTTTCATTTTTGTTATAATTATCTTTTACATTTTTATTTAGAAGTATTAAACCAATTAATATTCTAGAAACTCGTCTCCGTGGATTTTTTTATACCTGGACTTGGCCGCTATACTCACCTGTTGAGTGTAGTCATAAGTTTAGGTTCTTGTATTGAGGCGATGAACATAAAACAACGATCGGCATATTGACACGCGCCACTCTTCACCCCGCATCAGCTAGTTTGCCTTAAATTTTAAACTTTGGTAGTCATCGACAAGGTTTATCCCAATATCTTCATGAGCAGCTAAACCTTATACATCGTCAGTGATATCATTCTCTTCCACTTCATGAACTCCATACGCATCATCAACTAACTCCTCTAGCATATTATGATCTAAATTTCCATCCTCCTCTCGTACATCTATCTTACTTGTTTAAGGTTATTGTGAAGGTTGCTCGGAGACAAAAGGAACTTTCGATTCCCCGTGAAAATCCCAAATTTGATAACTATCTTGCATACCCCAGCTTAACAAATGAAGTTCAACTATTTTCCACTCAAACACCTTACCGTTCTTAATCCTAGCACACGGACACGGAAACTGTTCGTCATTATGAAATTTCTTTGCGTATTTCACAAATTCATTTGAACCTCTACGAAACACATCCCCTGATCTATTTGTCTCACCCATACACTCTTCATATTTAGGATATCCCATCACAACTACTACAAACAATCACCTATCATGGGTAAGAAGCGTATATTCGTGGATTGGTATAAACAAAAGTGTGAACATTTATTTCCCAATAGTATAAACAATCCCCGATTGAATGCGTTCGCACCCCCTGAAGCAAGTGATATATAAGAAGTTTACTTAATGCAAATTTATTCGTGCATTCAAATTAAAATTTTCAAATTCCTATTTCCGCCATCCCCTCTAAAGGGTGAGTGGTCCTATCCCATTATAGATCGCATATTTCTATAATATACTTAACCGTTCATGCACATTGTACCAATTTGAGGAAAATTTGACAGTATATCCCTATAGTTCTCCAAGTACACGATATAGATTCGTAAGTGTGAGTGTTATTTAAATACCCAGAGAACATTAAGATACGACTGTAGAACTTCCCCAAAAAGTAACAAGTTTAAGCCCCCTAAAAATATTATTATACAGAAACTATGTAGTCCCAAACTGTCCAAATGGGATAATTCGAGAGATCTCGTTACATGGGTAATGACTCTCGAACGGGTCTCATGGATATTTAAGGTGTACGCATAATAAGTACAAGGCTAGTATCTATGTGCACTATATGTAATTTAAAGTATGTTTCATTAAATTATGTCTTAATAAAATTCGAGAGATTTCATTTAATTATGTAATTTGAAGTATGTTTTATTTAATTTAAAGTATGCATAAGAACTAAAACTTATACCAATTTATAATAATTAATACCAATATCAATATGATGTTATTATCAGTCTGATGTTATTATTGGCAAAACTGTGACAACAATATGATGTTACACAGACAGGAGGATTTCCCTTAGGTCGTATTTAAGTGAAAGGCTACATAATGAAAACGAGATAAAGTGTATATGTCTAACACATTATGCAAGCTCAATTAAACTACCCTGTACATATCTATCCTAAATATCATCATGAGTTTCGATATCTCATTCTAAACCAATCACAGCCAATTCTCAAACTACAATCGGAAAAAAATCCATAGCATGTGACACCATGACTAATTAAATACCGGGTAGCTACTGCTTTATTAAATTAATATAGAATATCAAGTTGGTTCAGTATTATCATCACTGTCGAAAACATTTAATTAATTACTGGCCACCTACTATTTAAAATAGTGAGATGTCAAATTTTATTAATTAAATTAACAATCAACCAAGTAATTGAATAACGATTCATCAATCACATAAACAATCTCATATGAATAACTAATGTAATGAATAAACTGAGTTTGGAGTAAACACTCCAATAGTAATCCCATAGTGAAAATAAAATCCCAATACAAAAGCCAGAATAGATAAACCAACATCTAAAATAAATGAAAGTCTGAACTACTATCTCTGAACAAGAATGGGCAACATGCCCTAATTGATATGAATTACTCCGAAGGAAGCAAAGATAAATGTAGAATCGTCCAATACCGAGATCTTGTAAATTCCATAGCAGTAACAGTACGTCAACAGAATGGAACTCCTATGCTTGGGGTCCCTATGGCTGGGCACCTAAAGTTTTTTAAGAAAACAAAATGGATTCGAAAGAAAACGGGTCAGAGCCCAATTTGAAAACAGTTTGAAAGCAGCAAGTGTTTAAATGCAATTTAAATAATATATATATTAAGCATGTTAGTCATGTGCTCTCACTTGAGATTCTCACCCCTCAACTAGTGTGCACGCCTAACTCATGTTAACTTCCCATTCTAACTCATACTACCCACCTATATCATCGGTATTAAATTTTTCTATAGAGTTTACTTTACTAAACCACCCGAATTACCCAAATTTCATGGATTTCCATTACCAATATTTATTAATCACTTCCACGTAATTAGTACTCATTTGAATTTTCACAAGTTCACATTATTATATAAGTCTCATCAACCAAGTAACAGTGTAGATCAATCTCAAGTATATATTTATGTCATTTGCAATACATATATACAAATATGGCACCCTTAGGCTGAGCTGCGGTGCATACATACTCTGCAATTCAATCTTGGTACATCACGTACATAAGGATTATGAGTTTCGAATCACCCAGGAATCGTATCAATACAAAGGCGAACATAGTTCACATATCCATGGGTCATGCACATACCTACGCTACCATGGTTAGCTGACTTATCAACTCACAAATAAGTCTTCACAGTCCTATGTTCTTGAGGAACCAAATCTAAATCCCCCCGAAGGCACACAAGGATAAGATTATCCTCTTCTTAAAAAAAACAACCTCCCATGATAGCAAGTATGGTTGGTATGTCATACACATAGTAATCCACATACTAGGTAATCACACAACCTAAGTAATTTCATTTCAATGTAGGTGCACTTCTGCCCTATATTACAAATCTCATACGTAGTATAGTTTCATCCCGATTATTCTTCGTAATATATTTAGCATGACAACTCTCGTCATATAAATCCGAATACTTAACTGTGACACCCCGCCTAATAAAATATCAGGTGATCAATACTTTATTAGATTAAAATAAGAATCTCATATGGTTCATTCTCAGCATCACTGTCGAAAACCAATTTAATTACAAATAACTAATTAGGTTGGCGTCAAAATTTTATTTAACTAATCTTTTTAATCAAACCAACCAAGTAAAACAATCACAACAGTTTATATACAACAACTGAAATAAAATAAAATAACCGAACTCTCGGTACAATAAAATACAACCAAATTAAAATGTCACAAACTAAGATGCAGTAAAAGAATAAATAAATAGATAGTGTTTCTACAATAACTCCAATCTAGATCTCAAGGATAGAAGCGTCTACAATAAACCTGCTTGCATCCACAGCACCTGCAGCAAACGTCTGACTCGAAAGGATCCTCATCCAGGCATCCTTGTGTCTGGACACCGAATATATATATACATATATAGCAAGAGAGGGAGAAAATATAGAAATTGGTCAGAGCCCGAGTTTTCAAAATATTTAGCAAGTGCACAAATGGCATATTTTAAAAATATGAAATATCTCATATTTAAACTGGTATCGCACTCTCATGAGATACACCTCACCCCTCTTCTAATAGTGCACACTTATCGCATATATTTTAAACGTACTAGTTAAGCTACCCTGCCTAACCAATCTCTTTTACCCATTATCTAAATCCTCATACCTATCACTTATTCGACGTAATATAATCTAAGTTATACCATAAGCCATCACCTAAGCTTTAGTCAATATAGTCCTCGATTATATATATATATATATATATATATATATATATATATATATATATATATATATATACCGTTCAGTTTCCAAAACTCTCACTACTTTAAAATACCATATCCACTTTAATATACAAAATCCCGTAGATATATAGTTCTCACTTTAATATATGAATCACAATATAAACCCGGATATAATCTCCCGAATTGAGAATGAAACCTTATTCATAATACACTTTATGTGTGTGTGTGTGTGTGTGTGTGTGTATATATATATATATATATATATATCGTTCAGTTTCCAAAACTCTCACTAGTTTAAAATACCATTTCCACTTTAATATACAAAATCCCGTATATATATAGTTCTCACTTTAATATACGAATCACAATAAAAATCCGGATATAATCTCCCGGATTGAGAATGAAACCTTATTCATCATACACTTTACACCATTCAAAGGTATATGATATTTTATCTTCATATACAAGCAATATACTGTACGCAACAAGTATAATAACCATCCCACCGAGCTATAACTCGAGGATGCAGTATTGAAGTGCTATCATCATCTAGGCATGCTCACTTAACCCAGGTACCATGTCTGACTCAATCAAAGATCATGGCAAAATACTAAACGGTGGAGGCAGTCATAATCCCTCCTGAAAGTGGAATCATCATCGCACCCATGTGCGGGACGATATGACCTGGGGACTATACTCTCCCTGCTCCTCAAGCCAGGGGATTCACCCACATCGCGCAGCCTCCCTAGATAGCACTATATATAATCTGGTTGTCCATCTCTATGCCCATGGAACCAACCTCTAAAATAAAAATATACCAATCACACACACATATATTTATATTCGTATCATATCATATATACTGTAACAAATCCCGCATATAATATACCAACTCCTCAATATACCTTAGCTATATTTGCTAAACTCTCATAGTGATAGCTAAAATCCTGAATGTTCACATTCGTACTAGCATATATGTATTTACACTTAAATACTAAACTTATAAGTACTCTCCTGATTAAGATTTACTTACCTTAATTCCATAGGTATCGCATCACCTATAATAATAGTCATCAATTGACGTACCAGATAGCCGCTCAATCCTCTTTAACCAATATCCTAAGTTCCATCCAAATCACATCCTAGGATTTACTCAAATGCAATCGGCCCATATTTATTCTTTACGCATAAATATATAAACACACTTGCCAAAGACTTCCCGCGAATGTTACTCGTCCTAAACATTCACTAAATCCATACCCCAGATTGTGCACTAAATTAATTTGAGGTTCCCTCTTTCAACCCAAGGTTTACTCACCTTCAATTCCATGATCTAGGAGTCCTAATATCACTTCTAGAATCCCATAAAATAATATCCAAGTTTATAATTTAACTTCTCCTAAACTTAAGGAAGAAAAACTCAAAAATCATCCAGGACCGAATCGATTTGAAAATTTTCTACGTTCTTACTGTTTCATACTGAATCGATTCGGCTTGTCTGAATCGATTCGGCTGGCTCGAATCCGAATTCTTCTAAGGGTTATATCTCTCCCAAATATCATCCCCATCTCCATTTTTATGGTTTTTAATCTCAACCAACAACAGTATAATCATCTAATATATGTTTTGCAACCAACACATAATTATTTTGCGGTATTAAATCATTTCTCTTAGATTTAAACCCTAAAACCATTAAAACCCTAGTTTATCATTTTTTTGCATTTGTAACCATTTATACACTCCATTAACATGGTTTTAACCCTAGGATTCATGAGGAGTTAACAGCACATCAATTTGTTAACTCTAAATCAAATTTTCTCAAATTTATTTTAAATAGTTTACCAACTACAATATGAGATACACACACTCAATTCAACAAAGCAGGTAAAAACTTCCCTCATGAATAAAATCTGACGACCTCGAGCCGAATCCCATGGAGTTTGGCCGAAAATTCACTTTTCTCCCTTCCTTTCTCCTCTTACTTTCTTTCCTTCTTCTTTTCTCTTCTTTCTCTCTCACTCTCGTGCCTTATATGAAAGAAATAGGATTTCATCTCCTATTAAACCCAAAAATGACTCGTTTACTCAATTGTGAGTCCTTACTTGTCGAAAAGCCCCCGAAACCCAAACATTATCCCCCGAGTGCTCTATTCTGACTATTTCGGTCATTCTGAAACTAACCGTGCACTCGAAATCTCCATCTGAGTTACCTAACTAAAATTCACTGATCGGACCTAACACTTCTCAACATGCATTTTCTCCAACGTGAAATATTACCCGTTGCTTTACCCAACTGTGACCTAACATAAAAGTATTCTGACTCATTTACTTAGTCCTCAAAGTAAATGCAACACACATCGGGTAATCTAACACTTATAAATATTGAATTAATATTCCTAGTAATTTATCTAATTACCAAATTACGTCTACTAATGTACGGGGTATAACATAGTCTCTGCCTTACAACGAAATATTTTCCTTGAAATTCGGATACGACCTGTACCTAAAAGTCAAATGGTACTAACACAATGGTACCCTACCATATATTCAAGGCGTATACTCTAACGCACTATCTTAACAACAAGCTTAACTAACTCTCTATGTGCTACAACGCTACCTCGGTCTGGTGCTAACACCTGGGTACTCCCAACCCGAACAACTCGAAATTAAATTCTTCATATACCCAGAAATTTAACCTTTCTTAAGGTTAACCCCTTACAATCTCCCTATCTCAACATCACCTGCCCCACTGGCCCAATTTCATGGTATTCCTAAGATCAATGTGTTTTCCTGCACATGTAAAAGGATTACTATACTAACTAAATATTACTGTTTCATGCTTGGGACGTCTCCCAAAGCGAAATTTAAATAAGGAACCTTCATGTTACACTACTGTCTTGCATCGTCGATCATCAAGATATAATGACCTAAGGCACATAACCGAAACATTCAAAATCTAAACTCGCGAACCTACTAACCCTCTTCTACCTCTATGTCCTTCCAATTTGACAAAATGAAAAGTCTAACTAATCGGGGTGCCTATACTCTGCACAAGTGTTATGAACATCATACCCAAAACATACTACCTCAGAATTTGCCTTCTAATTATGGCATGGTTGTAAGCCTCAAATCGATTTACTTTACCTTGGTTCACCTGCATACTTGCGGTGAGAGAAACCTTGCAGTGCTTTTCCATAGCACTTCCATATCCATAAGCCTCTAATCATCACATGGCTCTCAGTTCATAGAGTTTTATCCACACTAAGTAATTCATCATCAAAACCAACATCCTTGCATCCAATAACATCTCTCCACTCCCAACGTCATTAAGGTTCATGCGTGGAGTGTCTGTTAGCTCAAAATATGCAACCAGGACACCACAAAGTGCTTGTTCTAACACTAAGTCCTTTGCGCAAACAATAATGAGCTTAAACTCATAGCGTAACAAGAAATCCTGCATACCTTAAATCACATCTATAAGGTCGCCACACATAAAAAAAATTAGAATAATAAAACATCTACTCATCAAAGTTCCATCGAAACATATACTAAAGGCGAGCTCAACCCGTATCCAGGTGAGAGATCGCAAAAATAACCCGTTCCACCCTGGAACTGCGGATACAATAGACTTGCACTTATTTGCCTGTTGTCGCTTTGACCATCCACTAACATATAATATTCAGAATAATATTATACTCGTATAACACACACAAAACGAGCAGTGCAAACCAAGTATAAACTCAAAATACCAACACCCGCTTCCACAACGAATGAAGAAAATAGAACCCCGCTACCACGAAAAAACATATAGATATACCCTCTATAAGATTACCGATACAACCACTAAACTTGGATCACACACATGAATCTATGGCTAACAAAATACTGTTACTCAATCTTGCCACATAAATTATACCTCCTTCCTCTGAGGTGAAACTCATAACAGTAACTTTGCCAATCACCCTGGCTGCTTCAAATGGGTTCCAGACATAGTACACTTGTCTTAATCGAACCAAAAATTTCTTTAATCAATGCCCCATATTATCACCCTACCCTTGCCATTTAACTCGTATCAGGCAAGATCAAAGTGTGTGGTTCTATGTTCCACATCACAATCATTCTCCCTCTTTAGCCACCCTGTCCATGTTAAGGTTATTAGTATCTCGGACTCTATAGCCTCAATCCTGACAATAACATTTATAGTTACCTTAGCTCCTCCTACTAAAGGAAACACATGTCGGCCTCAACTTCCCTGTTTTAATTAATCCTCGGGTGGATGTCCACCTGTGGGGTTTCACAAACACAAATTCTCCATAAGTGTTAGCAACACTTACTAGTGAGCCTATGATTCCATTGAAGGACCTTCTCTTCATTGTACCTACTCTATTAGGTACAAAGTTCACTTAACCATATAACTCTTTATTCATTATCGGCCCTTGACCGATCCTCATGTGAAAAATTCAGAAACTGCATTCTCCTTATTTTTGATAAACCAAAGGAACTAGCAGTTAAAGTCACATGTAAGATTCCTTCATGAGCAAAACATTCTGCTCCCCTAAATATAGTGACCATCTTTCCCACCATTTCATCATTGCTCCAACGAGTGAAAAATTTTCCTCAAATTTTCACATCTGGGAATTTCTATACCCTGCTCTAAGCCAAAGCTTATGAACCTTCTACTCCAATAGGTTAATTATACACTTCCTTCGCATAACTTAAACTTCAAATAATGGTCCTTATCAAAGACCTTTCAAACTTTTTCCCAATCTACTTCACTGGGTAATTCAAGTTTAGCACCACTCTCTACTATAGTGATACTTGGATAATTATAACTACTATACTTTAGTAGTCGTTGCAGTAATATATGCCAATGCCACAAAAGGAGTGACCTCTACTGCGGTCCTCGTCCCCAACTCCAACTTACAGCTCCAACTAAGCCTCGCCTCCTGCTGCCCCCACAACGGCCCTTCCTGGTCGCCCTTCATCGATCAGCACACGAATCTCACACGAGTGTGCAAAAGATTTACTATAATCTTACATAATAGAAAGAGAACAAAATATCCCAATAGGAATCAACAATCCTAATCATAAGGCTCTATCTCAAATAGAAAGCAATGCTGAAAGCGTAGTACGTCCGCATAGATTCCTAAGGACACTATAACCTGATGCTCTGATACCATTTGTGACACCCCACCTAATAAAATATCGGGTAATCAATCCTTTATCAAATTAAAATAGGAATCTCATATGGTTGATTCTCAACATCACTATCGAAAACCAATTTAATTACTAGTAACTTATTAGGCTGGAGTCAAAATTTTATTTAACTAATCTTTTTAATCAAACCAACTAAGTAAAACAATCACAAAAGTTTATATACAATAACTGAAGTGAAATAAAATAACCGAATTCTAGGTACAATATAAGACAACCAAATTAAAATGCCGCAAACTAAAATGCGGTACAAGAATAAATCAATACAGTTGGGCTATCAGCCCGAGTATTTGTACAATACCTCCTATCTAGATCTCAAGGATAGAAGCGTCTACAATAAACTTGCTTGAATCCACAGCTGCTGCAGGAAATGTCTGACTCAAAAGGATCATCATTCAGGCGTCCCTATATCTCGACACATAATATATATACATCTATAGCAAGAGGGGGGGAAATATAGAAATGGGTTAGAGCCCGAGTTTTGAAAATATTTAGCAAGTGCACAAATGGCATATTTTAAAAACATGAAATCTCTCATATTTAAACTGGTATCGCACTCTCATGAGATACACCACACCCCTCTTCTAATAGTGCACACCTATCGCATACATTTTAAACATACTAGTTAAGCTAGCATGCCTAACTAATCTCTTTTACCCATTCTCTAAATCCTCATAACTATCACTTACTCGACGTGATATAATCTAAGTTATACCATAAGCCATCACCTAAGCTTTAGTTAATATAGTCCTCAATTATATATATATATATATATACCGTTCAGTTTCCAAAACTTTCACTACTTTAAAATACCATTTCCACTTTAATATACAAAATCCCGTATATATATAGTTCTCACTTTAATATACGAATCATAATATAAATTCCTATATAATCTCCCGGATTGATAATGAAACCTTATTCATCATACACTTTACGCCAATCAAAGGTATATGATATCTTATCTTCATATACAAGCAATATATTATACACAATAAGTATAATAACCATCCCACCAAGCTATAACTCGAGGATGCAATCTCGAAGTGATATTATCATCCAGGCATGCTCACTTAACCCAGGTACCAAGTCTGACTCACTCAAAAATCAAGGTAAAATACTAAACAGTGGAGGCGGTCACAATCCCTCCTGAAAGTGGAATCATTATCGCACCCATATGCGGGACAATATGACCTTGGGAGTATACTCTCCCTGCTCCTCAAGCCAGGGGATTCACCCACATCGCGCAACCTCCCTAGATAGCACTAGAGATATATTTATAATCTGGTTGTCCATCGCTATGCTCGTGGAACCAGCCTCTAAAATACAAATATACCAATCACACACAGATAAATTTATATTCATATCATATCATATATACTGTAACAACTCCCGTATATAATATATCAACTCCTCAATATCTCTTGGCTATATTTGCCAAACTCTCATAGCGATAGACAAAATTCCGAATGTTCACATTCGTAATAGTATATAAGTATGTAACCTTAAACTACTAAACTTATAAGTATTCTCCTACTTAAGATTTACTTACCTTAATTCCATAGGTACCGCATCACCTATAATAATAGTCGTCAATAAACGTACCGGATAGCCACTCAATCCTCTTTAACCAATATCCTAAGTTCCATCCTAATCACATCCTAGGACTAACTCAAATGCAATCGGCCCATATTTATTATCTATGCATAAATATATAAACACACTTAACAAATACTTCTCTCGAATGTTATTAGTCCTAAACATTCACTACATCCATACCCTAGATTGTACACTAAATTAATCTGAGGTTGCCTCTTTCAACCCAAGGTTTACTCACCCTCAATTCCATTATCTAGGAGTCCTAATATCACTTATATAATCCCCTAAAATAATCTCCAAGTTTATAACTTAACTTCCCCAAAACTTAAGGAAGAGAATCTCAAAAATCAGCAACAACCGAATCGATTAGCTTATCCCCGAATCGATTCGGTATGTCCGAATCGATTCGAAAATGTTCTACTTTCTTATTGTTTCATACCGAATCGATTCGGTGGGCTCGGATCCAAATTCTGCAAAGGGTTATATCTCTCCCAAAAATCCTAATATCATCCCCATCTCCATTTTGTGGTTTCTAATATCAACCAACAGCACTATAATCATCTAATCTATGTTTTACAACAAACACATCAATTATTTTGCGGTATTAAACCATTTCTCTTAGGTTTAAACCCTAAAAACATTAAAACCCTAGTTTATCATTTCTTCCCATTTTTAACCATTTATACACTCCATTAACTTGGTTTTAACACTAGGATTCATGAGGAGTTAACAACACATCAATTTGTTAACTCTAAGTCAAATTTTCCCAAATTTATTTTAAGGGTTCTAACCCAAAATTACGTAGTTTACCAACAAAAATATGAGATACACACACTCAATTCAATAAAGCAAGTAAGCACTTGCCTCGCGGATAAAATCCGACAACTCGAGTCGAGTACTGCGGAGTTTGGCTGAAAATCTCTTTTTCTCCCTTCCTTTCTCCTCTTCCTTTCTTTCCTTCTTTTTTTCTCTTCTTTCTCTCTCACTCTCCTGCCTTATATGAAAGAAAAAAGTCCCCGGAACCCCAACAGTACCCCCGGGTACTCTATTTTGACTATTTCGGTCATTCCGAAACCAACCGTGCACTGAAAATCTCCATCCGAGTTACCTAAATAAAATTCACTAATCGGACCTAACTTTTCTCAACACGCATTTTCTCCAACATGAAATATTACTCGTCGCTTTACCCAACTGCGACCTAACGTAAAAGTATTCTGACTCATTTACTTAGTCCTCAAATTAAATGCAACACACATCGGGTAATCTAACACTCATAAATCTCGAATTACTATTCCCAGTAATTTCTCTAATTTCCAAATTACGTCTACTAATGTACGGGGTATTACATTAACCCTATCCCAAAAGGTTACTACATCTCCTATTTGTCTCTAAGGTCTTTTCAGTAATTTAAAGTCCTACTACTACTGTCTCTAACCTTAAGTTATTCTTTATCCTAATTAAATTCAACTTCCCAAAATTTCTAACTGTAATTCACTCATCAGACACTCGTAAGTTTATCATTTAATCCCAAACCAACTAATATTTTTCGAGCCTCAAATATACCTCATATTCCCTACATCCCAATATGTTCAAGTAGTTCATATCAATAATTATTAAAAGTTGGGACTAGTTAAATATTAAAAGAAAATCTCATCACGAATACAGGGAGAATCGATCGATCGATGGAAATGGTCGATCGATCAACATTCTTGGGTCGATTGATCGATTCATCAAATATTGGCCTATTGTTTCTGCATATCTATGCCTACGTGTTTCATAAATTCTAACCCTTAAATCCTCTATTTAAATGTCCCAAACTCCCAAATATTTATAGCAAATGTTATACCAACATAAACACATAAATTCTAACGTCTTAGAATCATCAAATCATTATGATTAATCATTTTATTGGATCAATTCATGTATTTTTCATCAAAACCCTATTTTTCAATTTTCTTCAAGAACATCATATAACTCAATATAAATTCGTGATCCTCTATATATACATCATGATTTCGTAGCTACTATAATTTCAGAAGTTAATCAACATGCAAAACCTACCCAGATTAAGATTTAAATCTCCAAGGCCATTAATTCACCTTTTTTCAAGGTTTTCTCCAATTCTAACAATAATATATATATATATATATATATATATATATATATATATATATATATATATATATATATATATATATATATATATGCTAAATTATTGCAATTTAAATCACTTGCCTTAAATAGAAGTTATGATCCTTTGGAGAAGATGATATGGGAGCAATCCTCTCTTCTCGATCTATCCAATGGTGGTGACGCTGGTGTAAGGTGGTTGTTTGGCCCTAGCAACCTTTGGAAACCCTTCCTTCCTCTCTATTTCTTTCTCTCAAGTTTGTAGTAGACAATAACCCTAATGAGCCTAAGGTTTGGTTTATATTTTTAACCTAAATTTCGTCGGTCACTATTCATCAAAATATAAAATGACCAAAATACGCTCCCGACTTGCCGATTTGGCCTAAAAATACCCCGGGATCCAAACTAAACCCCCAGGTAGTCTTTTCTGACTATCTCGACCCTTCCGGACACATTGGTGCACTCAAAATGACCATAAGGATGACATATAAATAATTTATCTTTTAAATCCATTTAATTTATCTAACACGCGTGTCCCAACTTAATTACCATAACTGTAGTATCTTTACTCACGATAATTTTAATAAATCTACATTCACATATTATTATTTTCACTAAGTAATATTCAACATGGTTCTCATAAATATATACTAGCTATCGTTTCTCCAGTATTTAAATCCGGATTAATTATTAATTAATTCCCCATTTTTAACTCTCGTTTCTTTAGTATTTAAATTCGGATTAATTATCAATTAATTCCCCATTTTTAATTCAATTAATCCATAATTATATTCGATAAAAATATGGGGTATTACATACTTCCCCCTTAATAATGGAATTTCGTCCCAAAATTCGGAAATAAAGATATACCTGATAAAAATAACTCTGGATATTTATCGCGTATATCATCCTTGTGCTCCCAGGTAGACGCCTCGACATTATGATGCCTCCATTGAACAAGCACTATAGGTACTACCTTAGACCTCAATTTCCTCTCTCTATGGTCTAGGATAGCTATCGGTACCTCCTCGTAGGAACTATCGGGCTACAAATCAATTTTTTCCAAAGCAATGTCAGTATGGGTCAACTCATCCCGAAGATATCTTCTCAGTGAAAAAATATGGAACACATCATGAATCCTATGCAAGTACTCCCATAGTCTAAGTCTATAAGCAACTGGCCCAATCCGCTCAATGATAGGTAATGACCCCACGTATCTCGGTGCCAACTTCCCTTTCTTACCAAAGCGCATTATACCCTTCATGGGAGATACTCTAAGCAACACCTGGTCTACCATATTGAACTCCCGGAAGAACCTCTTGGCATCGGCGTAGCTCTTCTATCAATCCTAAGCAATTTGAATAAGGCTCCGAATCATTTCAATCCTGGCTGAAGTATCCTGAATCACCTCCAGCCCAAGTAACTTATTATCCCCACATCTGACTAACACGCTGGAGAACGGCAAGGTCTACTATATAACGCCTTGAATGGAGCCATGCCAATCATAAACTAGTAAGAGTTATTATAGGAAAACTCCACCAATGGAAGATACTGCCCCCTTCCCCTGTTAAAATCTAGGATACACATCCGTAACATATCCTCTAACATCTGATTTGTCCGCTCGGTCTGTCCATCTCTCTGCGGGTGATAGGTCAAGCTCAGACGTAGCTCTGTACCCATAGCCTCCTGGAAGCTCTGCCAAAACCGAGACACAAAAATCTTATACCTGTCGGACACGATATCAAGGGGCACTCCGTGAAGTCTTACTATCTCGGCTATAAAGAACTGAGCGTACTGGCCCGTAGTGTAGTCAGCCCAAAATGGCAGAAAATGATCTACCTTGGTCAACCGATCCATAATCACCCGTATTGAATCGTGACCTCGCTGAGTTGTAGGTAACCTTGTAATAAAATCGATGGAAATCATCTCCCATTTCCACATATGAATATTTAGCGACTATAGAAGGACTACCGGCCTCTGATGGACCACCTTCACCAGTTAACAAGTGGCACATTTCGAAACAAACTCGACAATATCCTTTTTCATGCCACTCCACCAGTATTGTCGCCTCATATCCTGGTACATCTTATTCCTATCGGGATGTACTGTAAATCGCGAATCGTGTGACTCTATCATCACCTCATGTCGCGATTCCTTCCCCTCAGGAACAACCAGTCTCCCATTGAAGGGAAAACCTCCATCAAAACTCACAGTGTACGAATCGTCCCCCAGTGCTAGAAGTTATGCTATCCGCTCTTTGAAAAATGGATCCGTTGCCTGAGCCTGTACCGTCCTCGAAATGATCTGGGGTGGAACTGTCATAACATACATAAATGATCGGGCTATTGCATCTAGGTGTCCCATCTCCTTCCACTTTGCTTTCCAGACTGCGGCCACTTCACCTATTGGCCTACGACTCAACGCGTCTGCTACCACGTTAGCCTTCCCCAGGTGGTATTGTAACACCCCGTAAATTTAAGGACATTAATTATATAATATTTTGGGAGAAAACGAATTTATTTTATTGGAAAAATTAAATTCATGATTTGAGAAATTTTCAAATTTTAGGAATTTATTAATTCAGCGAATTGAGGACTAATTATTTTAGATTATTTTGTCTCACACTTTGAGGTCTTAAATTTTGAGTGCATGGTTGAGTCTAGTAGGGGCGAAATAGTCCGAAACGAGTGGTCATATGTATATATTGGATTTCGGGACTTATTTAGGCATATTTGAGCTCCAAACAAAGAGTTTGGGCCCTTTTTAGGAGGCCCGTAGGTCCAAAAACTGGATTTGAGATTTTAACCCTAGTTGTGTAAGGGTAAGGCATCTTAAAGTCATTTTAGAAGACTCAAATTGGGGAGAGCTTAAGAGGAGAACCCTTACAAGAGAATTTGGGGATTTTTGGAAGATGTCTTCAAGAACAGGAGAGAAGATCCTTGATTACAATCAAACATCTTCATCCAAAGGCTTTGATCTACTATTTGAGGCAAGTGGTTTAATTTGAAATTTGTCAATTTGCATTTACCAATTCATATTAAAGGAGGTGAAATCAATTAATATGTTAAGGTTTATATTTCATCAGAAACTGGGGATTTCATGGTTAGTAGTTGTAAATCTGTAAGATATGACAAGATTTGGTTGATTTTATGCTCAAATTGATGTAATTGTTAGCGTTAGATTAATATGATAAAATGATGGGTTTATGATAAATATTGGGGAGTTTTGATGAAGAAATATGTACAGAATGAAGGTATTTACTGTTCAAATGGCGATTCTATTCACGAAGCCCTATAGAAAATCGCATTTTCTAATTTTTATTCTCTGATACGTTTTCTCCAAAAATAGCTCCAAAATGCCCTAAAATGGCATTTTAAAAATCTGGGCAGATTCGTGGGGCATATTTTTTTTAGAAATATTTTTAGTTGTTATTCCGCTGGAGATTGCCTAGATTGATAGGTGTGACTTATTGCCCTTGGATTAATTAAAGGATTAATTAAATTTGAGAGATTAAGGTTTATGATTGAGTGATTGAAACCTTGTTAATTAAGTGGGGGAAACTTAATTGAATGAAATTGAAATTTGAATTGGGAATATTAAATTTTGGGCCGAGAGAGAGTCCGGGCATAATTAGTAGGGTGACACCAAAATAATGATAAATTAATTAGTGCATAATTAATTAAAATAAAGTCAGACCGTAGAGTTGCATGTTTTAGGCTTGTGTTACTTTTGTAGTACATCACTAGACTGTATATATATATATATATATATATATATATAGAGAGAGAGAGAGAGATAGAGAGAGAGAGAGGGGGGGGGGGGGGGAAAGAGAGAGAGGTAGGATCATGTGCACACTAAGTTTGCACAGTGCTAGCGCATGTGATATATATATATATATATATATATATATATAGATAGATAGAGAGAGAGAGAGAGAGAGAGAGAGAGAGAGAGAGAGAGAGAGAGAGAGGGGGAAAGAGAGAAAGGTAGGATCCTGTGCACACTAAGTTTGCACAGTGCTAGCGCATTTGACACCCCGCATAATTAAACCCCGGGTGATCAGTCCTAAATTAAATTAGAACAGGTTTCTCAGTTGGTTCATTCTTAGCATCGCTGTCGACTTTTTAATTACTAACCACCTAAGTGAAAATTAGACTGGTGTCAAATTTTATCTTACATTAATTCAATGAAATACTCATGCAAAAATAAAATAATTTAACCAGTCACAATTAACTGAATTCAATCATCACATATAAATAATAATCTGACCGAATAAACCATCGGCTAAAAATCCAACAAAAGTATAGACAAATAATCACAATCGCAAAGTATCTGAAATGAATGCTAAATAAAACTGTGAGCCACAAGCTCGAGTATCTGATGATAAATCCCTACTCTAAGAATAAAAGGAATAGAAGCGCCTATCCAAATCCTGCAACATCCACATATGCTGCAGCAACGAATCCCTGGAATGAGTCCAGTCTGGCGTCCATGTGGCTGGACACCTAAAAGGTCTTTAAAAATATTTATAGCAAGGGTTAGAACCCAAAACATTTTGAAAATATTTAGCAAATGATTAACATGCAGTAATAAATATGCATGAATTCTCTTTATATTTTAGTTAGTGTCGCACTCCCTTGAGGACATCCTCACCCCTCCTCTAATGTCCAGAACTAATGCTTTAATTAAATCCCCTAGTCATTAACCCCATAACTAGATACCCTATGTAACCCCTTGCAACCACCCTACTCTAATCGAGTATGCAATAATTATGATTTATAAGTTATCATAAGCACTAACCTAATTAATCAATCCCCTTCTTAAAATCATATAACTTTCACACCCGTTATACACATAATATAATTCACGTTGATGATGCTGAGATTCAGCACCACCAGATAAGTGATGATGAGCTTAAACAGTAGTAACCATGGCTGCCATGGAGATATGTATGTATAAGTATATAGAAGGAGGTGATTATAAGAGGAATAAGACAATGATGTATAGTGGTTCAGCTAATTAGGCCGACATCCACTATGAGTGTGTGATCCACTAAGTATGGTCACTAATGGCCTTGGATACAATGCACATAAGCTCCCTCTCTCTCTACTATGCACAAGCAGAGTTTTAGCTAGGGTTACAATTATCGATCCCTTTGCAGGGTTGTAGGTGACAAGTATATATAGGTCTTGGGGGGTGTAGTGTACCCCCAAGCATGCATGGTGCATGTGAGTTATGATCTAGCCAATCCCCTGCTGACACCTGTAGGTGCCACCTGTGACTAATGATGACATAATATTCCCTCACGTGAGGGGATGATATTGTTATAACGGTCTTCTACGTGCCATATGAGCCCCACGCGCATTATACCACTCGTCTCCCAAATCATGCGCTATGATGATGTCACCCTCGGACGATGATACGAGGCCGAGGGAAAAGTTCCTGTTGGCAATGAACCAGGCCTTGTTTGGGCCTCGTACTGTCGTATACTCGTAGGGCCATCTAGACCATGATGAAGGGTCGGCCTCTTGAAGGGTCGTTTAGACCATGATGAGGGGTCGACCGCTTGAAGGGCTGGGCCTGATAAGGGGTAGGCCCCTAGAAGGGTCGTCTGATATTGGTTGAGAGATCATCTTGGCCTTGTCTAGGTGGAGTACGCCCTCGACCTGGCCGAGGGTATATATGGGTATATCAATCGCCCCCATCCCTTAGCCATCGAGGTTGTTGAGATGGCTGAGGGATAGTGTTGCTTTTAAGATGAGTGTATGATCAGTTTGGTGAGTGACACATGTTAAGCCGATGTGACGCCTAGGCAAATATCCACTGTCGTTCCAGTTTCTAAGGCGTGGCGACTTCACACATGGCCTAGGACTTTGTACCCTAATGATGCCCTCCTCGTGGGCCGTGTTTTGCCTTGGTTAGTGGACCCACTCATTATCAAGGTATTTAAATAATTTTTTGAAGTTTATTCCCCTTCTTCTTCTTCGCACCTGAACTCTCTCTCTCTCTAGCCTCTCACTAGCTCCATTACCATTTATGAAACTTCATCATTTTGAGCTTTGGCAGTCTCGCTTGTTCTTTATCAGGTAATCCCTCTGCCCTAGTGCCCTCTTTATATTCCATTGCTTTTTACACTTCGACTGTTTTAGGCCTGTAGGGCTGGATTTTTCTTTAGCTGTTTCATAAATTTCGTCGTTCTTCTCCGGTGACTTATTCTTGAGTGTTCTTGATTATAACCCTTGCTTTCCTTAGTTTCAATCCAAAAGTCCATCTTGGTCAACTGCAAACTTGTTTGCAATTATCTTAGCTAAATTCTTTTAAGTGTAAGGTCTTCCCCTTAATGCTTAGGAGGCTTTATGATTTAGCTGAGGAGTTCCCATCCCTGAGAGAGAAGTTCTTCGTGGATATTAGACGAATAGAGGAATAGGAGTAAAGAAGATGAGGGGCCGACCCTAATTGGGTACGACCCATTTTTCCCATCCCATTATTAACTTTCGTACCCCCTGAGCCCTGCGAGTCGTCCGATCGTCCAGTCGAGAGCCAATCGTGCAAGGGAGAGATGGATCAGAGAGCATCGTTGCCATCAGTTTTCGTCCCTTCTGGGAGGGGGGAGACATCCAGTCTTAGCCCAGGCCGACAGGCCGAGGGCACAGCACCTTGTGAGGCTGTCCTTGTAACAGTGCTGTCCCCACATGCATTTCAAGTAGTCTTTACCAATGGTCCCCCAGTGGTTGGGGGATCTAAGAGAGATGAGTACGACAGTGAGGGCTCCTCCGAGGGTGATGATAGTCAGGTTGACACTTCAACTGCTTCCATTTATGTATCTTCAGTCAAAGACCGTGATCTCTTAGTATGGAGGCATTTCTTTGCCATTCAACCTAACATAAATATGAGAGTTCCCTCTGAATCTGAGAAAGTCTTCGAGGGTGACGAGGGAGAGATCGCTGTCTATGAGCAAATGTTAAGGGTCGGTGTTAGGTTCCCTCTGCACTCGTACATAGTTAATATCTTATCTGCCCTTGGGGCTGCCCATTCCCAAATTCCCCCCAACTCATGGAGGACTATTCTTCGATACATCTCCCTTTGGAAGAATTCATTTACCGATGACCCCTTGGTCGATGTATTCCTTGCCTGTTACAACATCACCTCATCATCTAAACAAACTGGGTACTTCCATTTGGGGTCCAGGAAGTCTGAAAAAAAACTTCTCCATGTGGATCAGACTTCCAATCATGACTGGAAGAAGAGTTTTTTCTTTATCTCAGGGGATTGGGAATTCCCCGTAGAGGCAGAGCCCGTGGATGATGGCCCAAAGGTACCCAGGTTATGGTCCAATCCCTCAATGAAAGCGTGCTCAGACCCTGGACTTAGCTTGGAGGAGAGGGTCATTGTTGTCTATCTGAGAGAGCGAGGGAGAGAGGGTGGACTTGCAAAATTTAAAGATTTGATGACCCCTCGCCTCCTAAAAGAAGTTGGTCTAAGGGTAGGCCCCTTGAAAGAACTATGTGAGTAGTTGTTCGCTCAATCTTTGATTTTTTCCAAGTGTTTCATCTTTGCCTCTGTATTTTTCTAATGTGTCTCTCCTTTTCAGGTCGTCCTGCAGGTATCTCTGACCATCTTTGGGAAATGACTGCCCCGAGCTTACTATCTGGTCTGGGCAAGAAGAAAGGCAAGGAGCCTCAACAGGCTCTGAGGAAGTCAAAGGTCGTGGGGACGACACCTATTGAATCGACTGTCGCCGATAGCCATAAAAGAAAGGGCCCCGAAGTTCCTACCGACCCTCGGCCGAATTCAAGGACGAGGGCGAGGGTGGAGGCGTCTGAGGGGGCTGGCTCCTCTTCCATCATGGGGGATTTTTGGTCCCAAAAATTAACATTCTTGAAGGCTGAGCCGTCTTCCCTAATAGCCAATCTGAGGGCGGCCAAGGCTTCTATGTTCTCTGCCCCCTCGGCCTCCGACTATGACTTCCTGTCAAAGATGCCCCCGGCTAAGGTGTATGACTATGGTCTGCACACTCTGGCCCAGGTATTTGTTTTTGCTTCATTTCCTTAGTTTCATTTTTCACTAACAGTTTCCTCGGCCCCTTAACAAGTGTCTTTTTCTGTGCAGTCTGTTTGTGCCTTCACATCAGCTACCAAGTGGAAGGCTGAGAACCAATAGACATTTCATGATGCTGAGAGGGCCATTCAGCATGAGGCTGACCTGCAGACCGAGCTCGAGACTGCAAGGGCCAAGTTGGAGAGTGCGAGGACCGAACATGCAAGGGTCCTGGACGAGCTGAAGAAGCAGCATGATGTAGATCTGAAGGCTAAGGATTTACTTATTAAAGAGAAGGATGAGGACTCGATCAACCTGGGGGCTCAATTTAAGACTGAGCTTGAGGGGGCAGTAAAGAAAGCCGAGGCCGATGCTGTGGAGGCCAACAAACTCTCAGACGAGTTTTAAGGCTTCGGTCTTGAGTACTTAGAGAGGGGAATTAGGATGGCCTGTCGGTGGGTCGTCCTTAAGTTCACTGTTGCAGTATTGTCTGTCCGCCCCTCTCTTGAGGCAGTTCAACTGGATGATCCCCTTATTGATGAAGCCTTAGCTCAAGTGGAATCTCAAGTGCATGTAGAAGGTACTGGCACGTCTGAGGCTCATCATGTCTTGGTCGAAGAAGAGACTCCCATAGATATTGAGGCCTTGCCCTCTGATGCTGCTCAATAGGGTGGTTGTTTGTAGCCAATACCCTCTTTATGTACCACATTTTTGTACCTTACTTTTGTTGGACAAACATTAACATTTTGTAATATAATGCCTCTTTTTGTCTTCTGTGCTTGTCTTTTGTATAACTTGCCTTATGATGTTTTTAAATTAACAATCTCACTAACCCCTCCCTCGTCTTTCTTGAGGGTAAATGAGGGGTTGTCCCCTCCATTTTCCCTCATCATAGACGAGGGTGGTTTTTCACCAACTTAATGGTTTTTTAGATTTCAAGTCCCCCCTCATCTTTCTTGAGGGTAGATGAGGGGTCGTCCCCACCATTGACCCTCATCATATCCGAGGGTGGTTTTTCACCAACTTAATGGTTTTAGATTTCAAGTCCCCCCTCGTCTTTCTTGAGGGTAAATGAGGGGTCATACCCACCATTGACCCTCATCATAGCCGAGGGTGGTTTTTTACCAACTTAATGGCTTTATATTTCAAGTCTCCCCTCATCTTTCTTGAGAGTAAATGAGGGGTCGTCCCCATCATTGACCCTCATCATAGCCGAGGGTGTTTTTTTACCAACTTAATGGTTTTAAAATTTCAAGTCCCCCCTCGTCTTTCTTGAGGGTAAATGAGGGGTCGTCCCCACCATTGACCCTCATCATAGCTGAGGGTGGTTTTTTACCAACTTAATGGTTTTAAAATTTCAAGTCCCCCCTCGTCTTTCTTGAGGGTAAATGAGTGGTCGTCCCCACCATTGAACCTCATCATAGCTGAGGGTGGTTTTTCACCAACCTAATGTTTTTAAAATTTTAAGTCCCCCCTTGTCTTTCTTGAGGGTAAATGAGGGGTCATCCCCACCATTGACCCTCATCATAGCCGAGGGTGGTTTTTCACCAACTTAATGGTTTTAAAATTTTAAGTCCCCCCTCGTCTTTCTTGAGGGTAAATGAGGGGTCATCCCCACCATTGACCCTCATCATAGCTGAGGGTGGTTTTTTACCAACTTAATGGTTTTAAATTTCAAGTACCCCCTCGTCTTTCTTGAGGGTAAATGAGGGGTCGTCCCCACCACTGACCCTCATCATAACTGAGGGTGGTCTTAACGAGTATCACCCCAATCACACTAGAATTAATCAAGCATAAAATAAGGGACCAATGTGACATTCTCATTAACATTCCAAGTTTTCTGTTGGAGCAACACATTCATTACAACTGTGGTCCGATAGGATGAGAAAAAAATTATTGATAGTATTTCTTCAAATGATCTGCATTCCAGGGGTTGGAAAAGGGTTCCCCTTCTAGGTTTTCTAGTCTATAGGTCCCAGGGACAACTTCATCGATGACCCTATATGGGCCATGCCAATTTGGGTGGAGCTTGCTGGGCTTCTGCCAAGTCTTTTTAAGTACCAAGTCCCCCGCCGCAATTGGCTTTTGCTTCACCCTCTAGTTGTAAAACCTGCCAGTCCTCTGCTGGTAAGAAACTTGCCTTATCTCGGTGTCTTCCCTCCTTTCCTCGATCATGTCTAAGTCAAGTATCCTCTCCTCCATGTTTCTATGGGGATTATACATTTGGACTCTATGGGTAGGAAACCTAACCTCGGTGGGGATGACGACTTCTGAGCCATAAGCCAACATGAACGGGGTTTCTCCGGTAGAGGTCTTTGTCGTCGTCGTGTAGGCCCACAGTACAGCATATAACTCTTCAACTCATCTTCCTTTTTCCTCCTCGAGTCTTTTCTTGATCCCATCTAGGATTGTTTTGTTTGTTACTTCAGTTTGCCCATTGGCTTGAGGTCGTCCTGGTGATGAGAAGAATTTTTTGATACTCACCCTTTTACAGTACTTCTCCAGATATGTATTCATGAATTGAGTCTCGTTATCCGAAATGAAGGTGTTGGGGAGACCATAGTTGCATATAATGTTCTTCCAGATAAAATGGAAGGTCTTCTGCTCGGTGATCATTACCATCGGCTTCGCCTCCACCCATTTTGAAAAATAGTCAATTGTTATGATGAGGAACCGATAGTTATTGACGGCCCTAGGCAAGGGTCCTACCAGGTCGATCCCCCACACTGCAAATGGCCATGGGGATGTAATGGAGGTAAGAGGATGATGGGGCTGGTGAGGAATGGTGTCAAATATTTGACATTTATCACATTTTTTTACATATGCCATGGCATCTTTTCCCAAGGTCGGCCACCAGTACCCCTCGGTTACTACCTTCTTCGCCAAAGACCTGCCCCCGATGTGGCTTAAACATGACCCCTCGTGCACATCTTACAAGATGTGTGGGACTTCAGACGGGTGCACACACCTAAGTAATGGGAGCAAGAACCCCTTTTTGTACAAGGTGTCTCCGATGACAGTGAATTTTACAGCTCTATATCTCAACTTTTTCTTTTCTTGACTTGCTTCTGGCATCTCCCCCTCTTTAATGTATTTGATCAGCGGGTCCATCCACAAAGCTTCCCTGTTGATATTTATGCAAGGTCCAAGTGTTCCCTCGGCATCTTCGATAGTTGGTCGAAGCAAAACTTCCACTGGGACTGTCCTCCTGATATCTATCCTAGTTGCCGAGGCCAACCTAGCAAGTGCATCAACTCGGCCATTATCGTGCCTAAGTATCCTCTTCAATTTCACTTCTCTGAATCTTTCTAATAGTGACTTCACTTTCTCAAGGTATTTGTCCATCCGCTCATCCTTGGCCTCGTTGGCTCCTAGTATCTGATTCATTACTAGACTTGAATCACTATGGACCAAAATCTGGCTGACACTAAGAGACTTGGCCAAGGAGAGGCTTGCTATCAAGGCCTCATATTCAGACTCGTTGTTGGAGGCTTTGAAGTTGAACCTTAGGGCGTACTTAATGTCTGTGCCATCAGGTGCTGATACTATCAGTCCAGCTCCACTTCCACTGTCGCAAGAGGACCCGTCAATGAAGAGGCTCCACACAGTCTGTTCTTTTGAGAAATTTCCCTCGGTGAGGGACCCCTGTCTAAAGAGATATTTTCCCTCTTCATTTTTTACCGCTTTTCCTCCAGTGGTGCTTGTCTCAGCCTTGTCTTTGGGAGTGTCAGTGAGTCTACCTTGTAGGGTATCTGCCTTCCCGAGGCTCTCGTCTTCAGCTTCATTATCTTCCCAAGTAAATTCAGCCACGAAATCTGCCAATGCTTGCCCCTTAATGGCCATCCTTGGTTGATATACAATGTCAAAATCTCCCAACTCTATAGCCCAAGCCATTAGCCTCCTCGATTTTTCTGGCTTGTGCAAGACCTGCCTAAGAGGAGAGGCAGTGAAGATGACCATTGTATGGGACTGGAAGTATGTATTCACCTTTCTTGATGCATGTATCAAGTCATTGGCTAACTTCTCCATATTTGGGTATCTTTGCTCTGCCCCCTGGAGTGCCTTATTGTTGAAATATATGAGCTTTTGTACCCCGTCCTCTTCTCTCATAATGGATGCACTGATAGCTGACTCTGAGAGCTAGGTACACATGAAGTCGTTCACCCTGTACTGGCCGTGACAATAACAAGGGAGACCCTAGGTATGCATTTAGCACCTTGAAAGCCTGATCACACTCTTTGCTCCATTCAAAAGCTTTTCTAAGAATTTTGAAGAATGGTAGACACCTGTCTGTGGCCCTAGACACAAACCTATTCAGAGCGACAACTCTCCCTGTGAGTCTCTGAACGTCTTTAATGGTCTTGGGGGTCTTCTTTTCTATGAAGGCCTTTATTTTCTCAGGATTGGCCTCAATTACTCTTTTATTGACAATGAACCCCAAGAACTTCCCTGCTCTAACCCCGAAGACGCATTTCACCGGGTAGAGCTTCATTCGATACTTATCCATCTTATTAAAGGTCCTCTCGAGGTCGGCCACATGATCCTCTACTTTCAAACTCTTGGTCATTATGTCATCTATATAGACCTCCATAGACTTCCCAGTTTGGTCTTTAAACATTTTGTTTATAAGGCGTTGATATGTTGCCCCCGCATTTTTTAGGCCAAAGGGCATGACCCTATAATAGTATGTCCCCTTATCGGTAATGAAGGCTGTTTTCTTTGAGTCTTCAGGGTTCATGAAGATCTGGTTGTACCCTGAATAGGCATCCATGAAGCTCATGAGCTCATGACCTGCGGTAGCATCTACCATCTAATCAATGCGGGGGAGAGGGAAGTTATCTTTGGGACAATGTTTGTTGAGGTCTGTGAAGTCCACACACATCCTCCACTTCCCGTTGGCTTTTGGGACAATGACTGCGTTGGACAACCACTTGGGGTAGATGACCTCTCTGATAAACTCTGCATCTTCTAGTTTCTTGACCTCATCCCTGATGACCTCATACTTCTCCCGAGAATAAATTCTCCTCTTCTGCTTGACTGGTTTTGCATCCTCTACCACGTTGAGCTTGTGGCTCATAATTTCGGGGTCCATCCCCGGCATATCTGCGTGGCACCATGCAAAGACACTCTGTCTTCTCCTTAGCAGTTTGATGAGGTCTTCTTTTATGTCTATCTTCAGAGCTTTGCCGACTTGGACGATTTTTTCGGCTCACCCTCATTGAGGATGATGGATTCTACCTCTTTTACGGCTTCTCCTTTCTTCGATTTTTCCCATCCCTGGGGTCTAGGGTGTCAATGTTATAGGTGGTTGTTGCCTTCTTATGTGCCTCTCTTTCTTCGGCGGAGTTGAAGTAACATTCTCGTGCCGTCATTTGATCTCCCTGAACTTCCCTTACCCTGTAAGGGGTCGGGAATTTGATCATCTGATGAATCGTAGACGGCACAGCTTCAAACCCCTTGAGAGCTACTCGCCCCAGTATAATATTGTAGGCCAAGAAAATATGTTCATCCATCACAAAGAAGCTGACCTTCTTGGTAAGCCATCTCGTCCACTCGTCTCCCATCCGGACATCGGCCTCATACACTCCAAGGGGATGAACCTTTTCCCCACTGAACACAATCAATGGATGATCGTATGGGACGAGTCTAGCACGACTAAAGCCTAAGGCTTTGAAGCACGGATAAAACATTACATCTACAGAACTATCCCCGTCGACCAGTATCCTCAGCACCTCACACCCGTGCACCCTAGTAGTGATGACGAGAGGGTCATCGTGTGGGGCTAAGAGGCCTTTGAAGTTCATTATTGAGAACCGTACTATCAGAGTATCCATATCGACCTTCTTCCTCTTTCCTGACTTCGCCTCAACAGAAGTTGAGTGCACAGCTTTTTTCACTGCCTTGGCCTCAGCTACATGGGCCTTCCTGTCAGCGACCTCTGACCCTCCTCCTGCAAGACCCCCGAAGATCATTCCCACTCCGAGCGAGATCATATTAAGCCTCTTCATAGGGCCTTAGTCGTCTCTCGGAGGGAGGTCAGGGTCGTCCTCATCATCTGAAGGGTCTTCCCTTCGATTTAGAGGATCTTCTCTATATGCATAACCTCTCTTCTTTCTGAGGTCGTCCCCTCGGCCCCTCTTGAAGGCACTCTTATCAACGTACTTCCTTAGCTTCCCTTCTTTTAACTTTTTTTCAATCTCATCTTTCAGAGCAAAGCATTTGTCTGTCACGTGGCCATGGTCTTGGTTAAATTCACACCACAGGTTTTTGTTCCTCTTGTTGGGGTTTGCCCTCAACTTCTCAGGCCACTTCAGGGACCGGTCACTCTTTATCTCATTGAGAATATGTTCACAGCTGACCGTTAGAGGGGTGTAATCAGCAAACTTGTCGTCCTTAAACCTCTTCTTCCCCTATTTGTTCTTCTTAGGGTACTTACCCCCACTAGTGCCTCCTTTTTCATCCTCGTATTTTGCGGCCATCGCCTCTTCGGCGTTCATCACCTTTCCTGCTGTCGACAGCAATTTAGCCATCATCCTCGGAGGGTCTTCAGCAAGCTTCCATAGCAGTATCCCCTTCTGGAGTCCTCCAATGAGGGTGGTCATGGCTATGCTCTCCTCATAGTCTTCCACCTCTAACTTTTCTTTGTTGAATCTGGCTATGTAGTCTCTTAGGCTCTCGTTCTTCCCCTGCTTAACATAGAGCAGGTGTGTGGTCTACTTTCGTGGCCTCACCCCAAAGCAAAAGTTATGGATAAATCGGTATGCCAACTGCTCAAAGTTTTCAATGGAGTTTTTTAGAATAGAAATATACTAGACATGTGCAGCCCCAGTCAGAGTGCCAGAAAAGGCACGACACCTCATCTCATCTGAGATAGAGTATATGTATACCGCTGATTGATACATCTCAATATGATGGACGGGGTTGGTACTCCCGTCATACCTTGGGGTGACCACATGTTGCTTAAACTTTGATGGCGTTGGGAAGTTGACTATCTTCGACACAAAGGGTGAGCCTATGGAGTATCCTCTCTGAAGAGGGTCTCGACTCTTCAGAATATCATATGAGGCCCTGGATCGAGTCATTCCAGGGCCTCGTATGGTCGGCCTAGCCGATGTTATCCCCTTCCGCCTCTTTGAGGTGATCAGAGGGTTCCGCTACAACAGGTCTGTGTTGGTTGTTTACTTCTCCATGGTCGTCGTCCCGTCTGTGGGGTCGGCACCCGTGGGGTCGTCCATCTGCTGCCTCCCTTCTGGACCCCGTAGCACTCCTTGATCTGGATAATTTTTCCTGCGGGTCATTTACTGGGCCCAACCTCTCAAAGGCCGACCCCTTGCTCAAGCGATCAAAATCAGAGCCTCTCGGGCGATCGTCAGGATTTTGCCTTTCACACTTCCCTCTGCTCTCCTGGAGAGGTCGTACAGTATTATTGGAGACCTTATACGGATCCCAGCATTCTATGGGGGCCTCCCCCTCCAGATCATCATACATGTCCTCAGGTCAAAGGTTTACTTGCCTCCCTAGGCGTAGACGTCAGGGGTCAGCAACATCCCTCCGTCGCTAAGGAGGCGGCAAGTCTTTGTGTGGTGCCTGGGGTGGTCCCCTGGCCTCGTGCTACCCTGGAGCTGCTGCCGATGTAATCATCTCATGTGAGACCCCTGGTGGTCTTAGTATGTTTTGGCTTAGAGATGTGAACTGCTCCTGTATGATCCGCTGGCTTGCTGCCAGAGATTTCAGTGCGGTCGCCACATCAGCCATCTCAGACTGAGGTAGTGGCTGACTGGAACTGGGTCCTACTCCACTATTCGGTGGAGGAAGTGGTAGTGGTGGCATCTCCGGTGCACTGTGTTTGAGCTATGAAGAGCTTAATTAAAGAAGAGACTGGTGATCTTGAGAACCTTAATGAGTCTCTTTCAATGGTGAAACATCTCCACGCAGGGGGAGAACTGGTTCACCACAGGAGTGCCCGGTGATGTCAAGCTGTATAAACGAAGAGATGTCTTCTCGTTCCCACAGACGGCACCAAGCTGATGATGCTGAGATTCAGCACCACTAGATAAGTGATGATGAGCTCAAACAGTACTAACCATGGATGTCATGGAGATATGTATGTATAAGTATATAGAAGGAGGTGAGTATAAGAGGAATAAGACAATGATGTATAGTGGTTCAGCCAATTAGGCCTACATCCACTGTGAGTGTGTGATCCACTAAGTATGGTCACTAATGGCCTTGGATACAATGCACATAATCTCCCTCTCTCTCTACTGTGCACAAGCAGAGTTTTAGCTAGGGTTACAATTATCTATCCCTTTGCAGGGTTGTAAGTGACAAGTATATATAGGTCTTGGGGGGTGTAGTGTACCCCCCAAGCATGCATGTGAGTTATGATCTAGCCAACCCCCTACTGACACCTGTAGGTGCCACCTGTGACTAATGATGACATAATATTCCCTCACGTGAGGGGATGCTATTATTATAACGGTCTTCCATGTGCCATATGAGCCCCACGCGCACTGTACCACGCGTCTCCCAAATCATGTGCTATGATGATGTCACCCTCGGGCGATGATACGAGGCCGAGGGCAAAGTTCCTGTTGGTAATGAACCAGGCCTTGTTCGGGCCTCGTACTGTCATATCCTCGTAGGGTCATCCAGACCATGATGAAGGGTTAGCCTCCTGAAGGGTCGTCTAGACCATGATGAGGGGTCGGCCCCTTGAAGGGTCGTCTGGGCCTAATGAGGGGTCGGCCCCTTGAAGGGTCGTCTGGGCCTGATGAGGGGTCGGCCCCTAGAAGGGTCGTCTGATACTCGTTGAGAGATCATCTTGGCCTCATCCAGGTGGAGTACGCCCTCGACCTGGTCGAGGGTATATATGGTAATATCACACGTCCTGTATTAAATTACTTGTATATAATTATTTATCCCATTATATACGTTGTTGATGTAAAAAATTAGATTATCTCTAATTATTTAATCACAGATAACAAATAGATAAGACAAGAGATTTTAAAGTGGTTCAGCCTTGAACGAATGGCCTACGTCCACTATTTGTGTTATTATTAATTGTTTGGAATTCTCGAGGTAGGATTTATCTCCATAAATTCCCCCCACCACAATGAGGAAGATACAATGTATTTATAACCCTGAGGCTGTACATGTGAATGGGTAATACATAGCTGCTCAATAAGAGTATACATCTATATGATGATAATCAGCATTTAATGCGCATTTAATCCTCTTAATTGTCTGATAATAAATACTCTGATCGAGATGCAGCTCGAACCGCCAAAGCTGCTCGGACCGCTTAAGTATCTCGGCGTCCATGAGTTGCTCAGTGCAGTAAAGTTCCTCGGAGAGTGCCTACTGCTCGGAGTATTTGAGTTGGTCGGGGAAATTGAGTTCCTCGAAGTCATTGTATTGTTCAGAAATGTTTATTAGTGCCACGTAGATTGACACGTGTCTCCTCTTCATGGTTCTATGTCAGCAGACTAAAATTTCTATCAACAGAAGCCCCCAATGTTTCACAGTTCGAGACTACAGAGTGTGGAACATTCTTCTCGAAATATGGCGGGATTAAATGGTCATCCTGAATTTTAGGAGCGTGTTCTTTGTATTTATTTTTCTTTTCGAATTCATGGAATCATACTTTTCAAATTTTTCTAACTGCTTCGATCTCCACTCCCTTTTTGTCCTTTTAGCCGCCGGTAGCATAAACGTCTCCCTTTGTAATCATTATTTTTACCTTTTCCCAAGGTAAGGTATTTAAGCATTGCAGAAAATCATATCGTCTTTTACTTTTTCAAATCTGTATCTTTGAGTTTTTCATTTTCTCTCTCTCTCTTGTGCGTTCATCCTTTTCATCGTTCGTTGTCAACCGATCCATCCTTTTTCTATAAGATCTTCTTCCTTTTCTTTTATTTCCTTTATTCGCCATGGTTTACCTTGTTGAGTCGATTGATAAGTTTCGTTCTGATTTCTCTATTCCTTCATGGGTTATTTTGGAGGAACTTTCTGAGCCTTCAGATTATTTTCGTTTGGCTGAGGGACATTGGTTCCCCAGTCTCTTTGTTGCTGAATGTGGCTTTTCTTTTCCCCCAAACCCTTTGTGTCTAGAATTCTGTCAATATTTTGACGTGGTTCCTGCAAGAATAGCCCCCAATACGTGTAGAATAGTTAACGGAGTTCATAGATTAAATCAAATTCATGGAAATCGTATAGGAATATTAGAATTATGTTTTGTTATAGATGGGTTGTTGGTGACAATACTTTTTATTTAAAAACTAGGTTTTTAAATAGGGCTTTAGTGGTCAATCTCCCAGATGCCAATAGGGACTACTTCGAGCATGGGGTTGTTATGAAAAATTGGCAACACCCTCCACTAACTGGAAATGATGTGTACCAAGGTCCTAGATGCCCTCTCTATGGCAATGGGATAGGTTGTTTTTATTTTATTTTATTTTTTAAATTATGCTTCCTTTGTGTTTGATAAAATGTGTCACTAATATTTTAATTTTCATTTATTTGCAACTGACAGCAAAAGAAGGTCTCCAAAAGAGACAGAAGTTAACTTAAAACATCTGAAACTTATTTGAGGTTTGCATCAGACTGTTACCGATGAGCATATCAGATCAGCTTCATATCTGCTGCAGTATAAGAGTTACACCTCGTCTTTTACTGCTCGTCCGGTGATAAGTGATGTGGAACCAATACCAGCTTCTACAAGTTCTTCACCTGAGTCACATATTCCTTTGAGTGAAAGGATGAAGAGAATAAGAGCTCCTGCCCTCTTCGATAAATCTTCCTCTGTTGCTGGAGAGGAAAATAAAAGAAAACATGATGTCCCAGAAGAGGGGATAAGAAAAATTGATGCACCTCCTCTGGTTGCTCCTGCGAAGGTTACCGAGAAGCCCCTAGCGGCTCCGAGCAAGGTCGATGCTCCAAGCAAGGTGATAGTCATATCCCCGACTAAGACTACATCTTTGGTTGAGACTTTTGATGCTCCTCTAAGGAGGCTGAAGAAAAGCTCCTCGGTCAATTTGGCTGAATCCATCGCTCAACCCCCGACTACTGGAAGTGGTGTTCCCACTTTTGTTGCCCCGAGATCTACCATGAGCTCGGTGAAGTCTTGGATCATTCCCGAGATTCAAGGTATTGAAGAGAATCTTTCTCGGGACATGGTTACCACATTAGCTGCTCGTCATATTGCTTCTGTAAGTATTATTGTCCTAAACTTTCCTTTTTCCCTTGTTATATTTGTGCACTGACTTGCTATTATTTTCTTTTCCCGGTTGGTGACCTGTTTTAATACAATTCTAAAGAAGGATAAAGCTATTAAAGCTTCAAGCTCCTCGTCAGGTGTAGAGGAAGCTTTGGTGGGTCTGACGAAATCTCTGAAGGATTCTCGTCAGAAGTATGATGATGATAAAGCTACTTGGGAGAAGAAGCTAAATTCCATCGAACGGGAGAAGGATCAGGTTGTTGAGGTCTCCAAAGGGTTGGAGAAGAATAAAGAGCTCGAAGGGAAGCTAAAAAATGCTGGGGAGCTTGAAAGTAAGCTCAAAGCTGCTGAGGAAGAGTTGGGACAACTTCGTGAAATAGGTCGTTAGAAGGAGGAAGTGGAGAATAAATTGAAGGCTGCTGAGGATCTGCTTTCCGAGAAGCTTTCCTCGGAGAAGGCGAAAAGGAAGTTGGCTGTAAAAAAGTCCTTCAGTGCTGGCTGGGATAAGGGGTGGAATAAGGGTTTGGCTTCTATAATGTCACAAATGGAATATGGTATCCACAAATACTTTAGGGATGGCTGGGTCGCTGCTCTGCAAGAGATGAAGGTTGATGAAAATTCTGACCTGTTTCAGCGACACATCCTGGGCCCTCCTCAAACTCCTGAAGAAGAAGAGGACGAAGCTGCCTCTGAGGAATCTTCCATGGTGATGGGAGATCAAATTTCTCATCCCACCGTTGTCCAGTGTTCCTACGAGCAACTTCAACCATCCATTACTTCAAACGAGCAGCTTCCAGCACCCCCCGAGCAACCTACTTCCTCGTCTCATCCTCCCGAGAAAGTTTTTGGACACAAGGAGAAGGTGTAAAGTTGTTTGGATTTTTCTCTTTATTTCTTTTTATCAATTATAATTCTGAACTATGTACCTTTCTTTTATGATATAATAAAATTTGAAGTTTTGCATATTCATATTGTTGTTTCTCTTCCTCTTGCTCCTTATTGATTCTTGCTCTTTCTTCTTTTTACTAGTTTATGGCCAGGATGGAATTGTTATCTGCTCATGATACGAAATTGATGAAACAGTGCAACAAATATTTCAAGGTTGGCCATGCAGATTTGACTGATGCTCCAATCGTTGATATACTTGGTCCAAATGCTTCAGAATGAGCAGTTGAAGCCTACCAGTATTAGAAGTGTCTGCTCGACCGTGCGGTGGCTAATAATGTAGCATATTATGAAATGATTGAAGACCTCCAGGGCACTCTTGAAGAGCTTCAACAACAATATAAGGAATCTTCAGCCCTTTTGCACGAGGGATACGAGAAGAAGTATCAGCAACTGAATGCTGATAAGGGATACGATAAATTGTTTGCTGCTTATGAAGTGAGGCAGAGAAATTTGAAAACCGAGGTCGAGGAGCACAAGCAAATAGCTGAGTTGTTGGAGCAGGAAAACAATAACTTGCAAAGAGAAGTATCTCAATTGAAATCTGCTGCCTCTACCTCAAACTCTTTGGTCCCTGTGAACGAGTAGGGATTCTCTTTCTTGGAGGTCGAAAACGTCAATCTGTGAGATGAATTGGAAACCTTGAAGAGAGATGGTCCTTCTACCTCTGCTCGGGCATGAGCAAGGGCTGCTCGAATTACTATTGAAGAGGCAAGAACTCAAGCTTCTCTGGAAAATCAAGCAGTTCAGTTAGTTGCGAAGAATAAAGCTCTGGCAGAGATGTCCAAGAAGATCCGGAATCTGGACGAGCAGATCTCTGCATAGAAGTCTTCCTTGGAGAATAAAGCACTCTTTATAAAAAAATCTTCACGAGCAGGTGGAAAGGTTGACTTATCAATTCCATAAGCAGCCCAGAGAATTATGGATGGCTGACTACAATGAGGCTCTCTACTATTTGGATGATCGGATCCAAAATGAGAATAATGAGGGTTACAAACAAGGTTGGTTGAATGCATTGGGTGTATTTCAATTGGAACATGGTCACTACTTATTGGATTACCATAATCCTGGGTTGCTCGACCTGCCAGTGCCACCATTCAAACTTGACATGATCTGGATCCCTGCTCGGGCAATCCCTCAGTGTTTGATTTCCAAATATCTTGGTGATTACAGTCTCCATTCCAATGTTGAGATATCTCGCCCCGAGCACCTACTCGATCGACCATCTGTGATGAACATCAGGATGCTCAAAGACCTTAATTTCATAAATTCCCCTTATGCTTTAGACGATCCCCCTGCTGGCGAGGAACCTGTTTCAAAAGCAGAGGGGAAGAAACCCATAGAATAGGATTTCTGATGTAATAATTTTTATGTATTTTATTCTCAATGTACTTTGTTTTGGATTTAATGAAAAACTTCTATTTTTCTTTGAAATCTTGATTGCCATTGTCTTGTAGATATTTTGCTTGATCACTTTTTAATTCTAAGCCATACTCATGCTTTAAAATGTTCCCGACCCACTATAGTTGACAGCTTCTTATTCTCGACCAACCTGAGTTGGTGGATTTTTAGAAATATTTTTTCTTCCCAACCAACCTTAGTTGGTATTTCTGGGAAATATTTTTATTCCCGACCAACTGGAGTTGGTGGATTTTCTTCCCAACCACCCTAAGTTAGAACTTTTGGGAAATATTTTTTATTCCCGACCAACCGGAGTTGGAGGATTTTCTTCCCAACCAACCGGAGTTGGCACTTTTGGGAAATATTTTTTCTTCCCGACCAACCAGAGTTGGTGGATTTTCTTCCAAACCAACCGGAGTTGGCACTTTTGGGAAATATTTTTTTCTTCCCGACCAACTGGAGTTGGTGGATTTTCTTCCCAACCAACCGGAGTTGGCACTTTTGGGAAATATTTTTTCTTCCCGACCAACCGGAGTTGGTGGATTTTCTTCCTAACCAACCGGAGCTGGCACTTTTGGGAAATATTTTTTCTTCCCGACCAACCGGAGTTGGTGGATTGTCGAGTAGTGTCTAGCACTAGTATTCCGCGAAAAAATTTCAACAAAAAGGAGAGAATTGGGTAGAATATCCACATTTTATTCATACTATGAAACTGCATTACATTAGAGTTTACATTACTGATAATATTTGCGCAAGTGTTCTGCATTCCATGCATTCTTAAACTCCTCCCCCTCTAAAGTTTCTATTTTGTACGTTCCTGGTCGAACAACTTCTGTAACTCAGTAAGGTCCATGCCACTTTGCTTCTAGTTTGTTGTGCTTTTGAATCACTTTGTTTAGCACATATTCTCCTTCTTTCTGGTCGCACTTCTTTACTTTCTTATTGTAGAACAAAGTTGTTCGTTGCTGGTAAGCAGCATTCCTGATGGATGTTTCTTCTCTGACTTCCTCGAGCATGTCCAAGTCTAACTTACTCATTAAATTGCTGACAGGGGAATTGAAATTCAGTACTCTGTGTGTTGGGAGACCCAACTCGGCAGGTATAACGGCTTCACTTCCAAATGCCAGCATGTACGGAGATTCTCCTGTTGCTGCTCGGGGAGTAGTACAATAAGCCCACAGTACTGAATGTAGCTCGTTGATCCAGTTTGATTTCGCATCATTCAGTCTTTTCTTCAATCCATTTAGCAGCGTTATGTTTGTCACTTCAGTTTTCCCATTGCTTTGGGGATGGCCTGGTGCCGAGTGGATCTTCAAGATATTTAAATTATGACAATAGGCGGCAAACTCCTCGTTGTCAAATTGTGTTCCATGGTCGGTGATGAATGCATGGGGAAGACCATATCTACAAATGATATTTTTCCAAATAAATTGGTACACCTTTTCGTATGTCATGTCGACAAGAGGCTCGGCTTCTACCCACTTAGTAAAATAATCCACTGCTACGACGAGATATTTAAATCTTCCTTTAGTCGTTGGAAGTGGCCCGACCAAATCAATTACCCACATGGCAAATGGCCAAGGGGAAGTAATGGGTGTCAACAATGCTTGAGGAGTTCTTCGGATGGAGGAGAAGCGCTGACACTTATCACATTTCTTGGCATAGGCTATAAAATCAGCCCTCATCGTTGGCCAGTAATATCCTTGTGTCATTATTCTTTGCAGAAGTGTCCGACCTGCTACATGGGCTCCACAAGACCCTTCATGGACTTCTTCAATCAAATCCTTCCCCTCGGTGGGATGTACACACCTCTGCAAGCCAGCTATGATTCCTCGTCCATATAGAATACCACTAGTTAGTACATAACGAGCAGCTTTAAACTTCAATTTCTTGGCTGCGAGTTTGTCAATCAGTAATTCTCCCTCCTCAATATATGCCTTGATGGGATCCATCCAAGACGACCCTAAATCAAGGTTAATAATATTCATCGTCAAATCTTCATCTATGCTCTGACCAGTTAGAACTTCGATTGGGATTGTTCTTCGTAGCTCAGTACGAGTAGCTCGAGCTAAAGCGTCTGCTCTTGCATTCTCCATTCTTGGTATTCTGACCAGTTGAACAATAAGAAATTCTGATACCAATTCCATTGCTTTTCCATGATACTTAATCATCAATTATCCTTTTACTGCATATACACCAAGCATTTGGTTTACAATCAACTATGAGTCACTGCTCACGATTACCTGCTCTGCCTTCATGGTTTTTGCCAGACTAAGACCTACACTCATCACTTCATATTCGGCCTCATTATTAGAAGCTTGAAATTGAAAGCGCAGAGCATATTCTATATCGATCCCGTCTAGACTTTTCAATACAATCCCAGCTCCACTAACTGAGGTGCACGATGAGCTATCCACATATAGGTTCCATATAGGTATATCATCCTCAAACTTCTTATTGGATAAAGTTCCTCGATGGAATATTTATTGCTCATTTTTCTCCATTTCTACCACACTTCGCTGCACGCCGACCTTCTCCGCTTGCTCTCCGACCAACTTAAGTTGATCGGGGTTTAAATTTGATGATCCTGTAACATCCACAGGTTGGTCGGTGTTCAGCTTTTGCTCCTTGAGGGTATCAGGATAAGTGAACTCTGCTATAAAATCTGCCACTGCTTGCCCTTTCAGTGACGACCTGGGCTCATAAATTATATCATATTCACCGAGTTCTATTGCCCAGTACATCAATCTCCCTGATTTTTCTGGTTTATGAAGAGCTTGCCTCAATGGCATATCAGTATATACGACTATGGTATGAGCCTGAAAATATGGCTTCATTCTTCTACTTGCTTCGATCAGTGCCAGTGCCAACTTTTCCAGCTTCGGATATCTGATCTCTGCTCCTCGGAAGGCCTTACTAGTGTAATAAATGGGTTTTTGTACTTCATCCTCTACTCTTATTAATGCCGAGCTAACTGCATTTTCTGAAATTGCCAGATATAAGTACAATCTTTCTCCCATCACTGGCCTGGACAACAGTGGAGGTGCTCCCAAATATTTCTTCAATTCTTGAAAAGCTTTCTCGCATTCTTCATTCCATTCAAAAGTCTTTCGGAGCGTTTTGAAGAATGGGAGGCATCTATCAGTTGCTCGCGATAAAAATCTGTTAAGTGCTGCTACTCGCCCTGTAAGACTTTGCACTTCTTTCTTCGTCATTGGAGATCGTAGCCCTAACAGAGCTTTGATATTTTCAGGGTTTGCATCAATGCCTCTTTGATTGACAATATACCCAAGAAATAGGCCTCCTCGTACTCCAAATATGCACTTGGTCGGGTTCAGCTTCATTTGATATTTATCTAATTGATCAAACGTCTGGCTTAAATCAACTAGATGGTCAGCAACTTTCTTGCTCTTTGTTAGCATATCATCAACATAGACTTCCATATTGAAACTGATTTGCTCTGCAAACACCTTGTTCATCAGCCGCTGATATGTCGCACATGCATTTTTCAAACCAAAAGGCATAACATTATAACAATAAGTTCCCCTAGGGGTAATGAAAGAAGTACTCTCCCTGTCTTCAGGTTTCATTTTAATCTGGTTGTAACCAGAATAAGCATCCATGAAGCTCAACAGCTCGTGTCCCAAGGTAGGGTCCACTAGTTGATCAATTCGGGGCAAGGGAAAATGATCCTTTGGACATGCCTTGTTGAGGTCGGTGAAGTCTACACACATCCTCCATTTGTTGTTCTTCTTTTTCACCATCACTGTATTTGCTAACCAGTCTGGATACTTAACATCTTCAATAAAGCAAGCTTTATGTAGCTTCTTGACTTCCTCCTGTATAGATTGGTTCTTTTCGGGGTTGAACACTCTTCTTCTTTGCTTCACTGGCTTGATTTCCTTATTCACATTAAGCTCGTGACATAAGAAATTTGGTTCTATTCAGGGCATATCTTCATAACTCCAAGAAAAAGTTTGTTTTCTGCTTTTTAAGAAAACTATCAACTCCTGTTTTAATGAATTATCTAACGATGAACCTATCTGAGTTGTTCATTCAGGGTGCTCGTCGTCCAGAATGATGTTTTCAGTAGCTTCCACCACCTGACCTTTCACGAGTTGCGACTCGTCTCTAGGATCCAATGATGTTATCAGGTAGTAGTCTTTTTCCTAGATTCCTCCAGTTCCTCATGCTCGGCAGATGAATAGTAGCATTCCCGAGCTACTTTTTTATCACCCTTCACAACTCCTACTCCAAAATTGGTTGGAAATTTTAGGCATTGATGTACCATAGATGGTACTGCTTCGAACTTCTTCAATCCTACCCTTCCCATGATGATGTTGTAGGCTGATTGAACATTTTTATCCATCACGAAGAAGTGTACTCTTTCTGTTCGACAAGAAGGCCATGTACCAACGAACATATCCAACTTGATCGTCCCAAGTGGAAAAACTTTCTCGCTAGCAAAACCGAGGAGGGGCCTATGATAAGGCTCCAATAGAGACAACTTTAGATTTAAGTTGTCGAAGCACGAGTAGAACATAATGTCAACCGAGCTACCATTATCAACCAGTACTCTCGAGATCATCACTTCCTTCATCCTCATTTTGATCACCAATGGGTCATCATGAGGATACAGCACACCTGCAAGGTCATTTTTTGAGAAACCGATGACCAATTTTTCTTTGTTGACCTTCCTTGGGCGATCATCTTCAGCCAAGCTTATTCGTTGAATATATGAACAGGCTTGAGCCTCATTGAGGTAAGCTTTTATTTCTGCAGTAAGGTCTTCACCTCCTGCATCTCCACCTGTAATAACATTGCAATTAAAGGATCCAAAACGTAATGAAAATACTTCACGTTCTGGCTGCCTTGGTCTTTTGGGAAGATCGGGGTCGTCTTCTGGATCATCTTCATGGTCTCTTTTCTTATTCTCCTCTGCTCGACGAGGAGATCTATACCTCTCTCTTGCTCGGCCGTTGTTTCTTCTTTCATTTCTACGATCAACATACTTTGCCAGTTTTCCTCGTCTAATGAATGCTTCGATCTCATTCTGAAGAGCTATGTAATTTTTTGTCATGTGGCCATGATCCTTATGGAACTCACAATATTTGGCCTTATTCCTCTTGTCAGTGTCTGACTTCATTTTCTCTGGCTAGTTTAACTCCTCATTGTTCTTGATTTCTTCTAGAACATGGTTGATATCTACCTTCAAAGGAGTATAATTTTTAAACTTCTTTAATACCTCCCATGATGGCTTCATTTTTGAATGCTTGTCACCACCATTGTTCTTATGCTCTTTCTTTTTGGCATTATCACCCTCCACCTTGGTTTCTTTGGTATCCATATTCTTCTTTGTAGCCATAGCCTCCTCGGCATTCATGATCTTGGCCACTTTTGCAATCAATTCTGACATGGTTCTGGGTGGATCTTTAGCCAAAGTGTAGTATAACTTGTTGGGCAACAGCCCACTCATCAAAGAAGTAATCGCTGTCTTTTCCTCGTAATCAATAACTTCGAGTTTCTCGTTATTGAAACGAGTTATATAATCCCTAGTGCTCTCGCCTGCCTTTTGTCTAACACTTAACAAGTGTGCTACTCGTTTAACCGATTTTGCTTTAAAATAGAAGTTTCCAATGAAGAGCTCGGCCAGTTGAAAGAAAGTTGAAATCTTACCCCGAGGAAGATTATTGTACCATATTTGAATAGATCCTGTAAGAGTTCTCGAGAATGCCCTGCATCTCATCTCATCTGGCATAGCATAGATGTCAGCAGCAGCTTGGTACTATTCTATATGGAGGATAGGGTCGGTTTTTCCATCATATTTAGGAGATACAACAGGTGCTTTGAACTTTGATGGTGTGGGAAAATCCACAATTATTTGAATAAAAGGTGTCCCTTGGACAAAAGTTCTTTGTAGAGGATTCTTGGCCTTGGCCATTTCCCCTAATCTATCCTCCAGCCTCTGAATCGAGCCTTTCCACGCATCATTTCCCTCCTTGGGCCTGTTGGTTCGAGCAACTGATCGTGTTGATGTAACTTCCTGGGATCTATCTTGTCGAGCAACTGGTTGTGATTGGACAGAACCCTCTTTTAGATCAAATGGTCGTCGAAAGTTTCTCGACACAGCCCTAGGAGGACTTTTATTCTTCCTAGGGCCCAATCTATCAAAAGGAGAGACCCTGCTTAATCTTTCTAGTGCACTGGTCCTTTCTGGAGAGAGAGTGATGCGTTGTTCAGTATATGTGGCTCATACTGACGAAGTTCGACCCGGTTGATAAGAAAAATCTTCAGATTTATCAGTGCGATATGAATCGCTTTGCCTAATGCGTGAAGAAAGTAAATGAGTATTTCTTTGACCACTTCGTTGTCCTGAATAGGTTGATGCTCCACCTTGGATAGTTTGCATGAGTTGTAGCATTGCTTCCTGCATGGCTGTCTGGCCTTGAGCCAAGTTGGCCATGATTCCTGCCAGATCTTGGATGTTTGGAGGAGCGAATGGATTTGGGGGGTTTCTAGCGTTTCGATTGCTGGATTCAGGATTGTCATCCATTGGTGATGAATTGTTTTTGGTGAAAAATGAAAATTACAGTCGTTTCCCACAGACGGCGCCAATCTGTTGATGTAAAAAATAAGATTATCTCTAATTATTTAATCATAGATAACAAATAGATAAGACAAGAGATTTTAAAGTGGTTCAGCCTTAAACAAATGGCCTACGTCCACTATTTGTGTTATTATTGACTATTTGGAATTCTCGAGGTAGGATTTATCTCCATAAATTCCGCCCACCACAATGAGGAAGATACAATTTATTTATTGCCCTGAGGTTGTACATGTGAATGGGTAATACATAGCTGCTCAATATGATGATAATCAACATTTAATGGGTAATACATCTATATGATGATAATCAACATTTAATGCGCATTTATTCCTCTTAATTGTCTAATAATAAATGCTCTGATCGAGATGCAGCTCGGACCGCCAAAGCTGCTCGGACCGCTTAAGTATCTCGGCATCCATGAGTTGCTCGGTGCAGTAAAGTTCCTCGGAGAGTGCCTACTGTTCGGAGTATTTGATTTGGTCGGGAAAATTGAGTTCCTCGAAGTCATTGTATTGTTCAGAAATGTTTATTAGTGCCATGTAGATTGACATGTGTCTCCTCTTCATGGTGCTATGTTAGCAGACTAAAATTGGTATCAACATACGTATAACCATATTACAACATTTGTACATATATGTTGAATAATAAATAATAACCATCCTCCCGAGTAATAACTCACCGGATGTATATTCTCAAAAGTGCTATCCCACTAGGTGTATTCATATAACCTAGTTACCCCAAGTCAGAATCGCTCACTAACTTGGCTAACAGCATACATAATGGAGGCGGTCATATTCCTTCCTTGAAAGTGTGATGCCCCTCACCCATATAACGGACGCTATGACCTGGGGATATACTCGCCCTACTTCTCAAGCTAGGGGATTCACCCACTACGCGCAACCTCCCCTAATAGCACTAGAGTAAGTATATTAATAATATCTAACCACGGATATTTATGCACACACCATATATATATATATCCCGGATTTACCGTGTACTAAGTCTGTAACACTAGCCTATACATCATATCTTGAGTTTATAGTCCAACTTTGATTATTAATTAATTTGCGCATTAATTAATTAAATTACTTTTGGTGTTGCCCAACCAATATACTCGGACTCACTCTCATGCCCCGAGAATAAAATAATACCCGAGTCAAATTCCCCGACTCCGAATTAATTAGCTTCCATTCCTAATTAATTTAATACCTAGGCATCGCTCAACTAATATACCCGGACTCGCCCCCTCAATCCGTAATTTATTATTTTGGAATATTTTTCCCCAAAATTCACCATAATGTGTCACACATAAATTCCTCCAAATCCCAATTACTTTCCCTAATAATTGTTAGGGATTTAGGTTCCCTATTTATTTTTCACTAAAAATGAATAGGAATTGGAATTATAAATAAGTTTCTCTTATGTAAAAATTTTGGCCGACCTGTCAAAAATTCTGGACCACCGATCGATCGAACAGGTCTTCATCTTCTCCGATCTCCTGTTTCTGCCATTAACAAAAACCTTCGTTTTCTAAATCCTTCTATGGTCTAACCCAGGTCTAATCATCAACATAGCAACCCAAGAACATCATCACGGACTCATATAAGATCTCAAACCTCATTTAATTCACATGTTCATCTACTTTTTTCGAATTGGGGAATTTTCGGGTTGTTCATTCATCAAGTCCCAACATCGATTAATTATCTCAAATTCGTTCATAAAATTCACTGAGTTCTCACATCTAACCCAATATTCATACTAACATCAGATTACACAACTAATTTCTACAACAATTTCCAATCAAGAGATTAATTCACAAAAACCACATTTTTATACCCACTTTACCCAAAATGAATTTGATTCCCGCATCACAAAGATATGAATTGAATACATGAATAAATGCTATAGTAAGTTAACCACTTGCCTTATGGGTTCTTAGGGTCTGATCCGAGGTTGTAATTCACAAGGTTGATGGTGAAATCCCCCACTCGTTCTTAGCCTTGTCTCCAAAAGTTCCGAGTGCACTCCAATTTGCTCCCTAGGGTATTCTCTCCAAACTTAGGTTCTCCCTTGTGTTTTTTTGCCGTTTCCCTTTTCTCCCAATTAGGTAATAAGGCTGAATCCCGTTTTTAGCCTAATGGGCCAAGCCCAAATGACCCAAATACCCCCGTGTGGGCTCGGCTATGCCTAAAAATGCCCGAAGACCCATTTATTACCCTCGGGTACTGTATTCTGACTATCTCGGACCATCCGGACTCAACCGTGCACTCAAAATTGGCATCCGAATAAGTTTACAAAATTTCTTATCTCACACCTAACTTAGTATGTACCCGACTCCGGATTGAGATAAGTAAACCCCACGTCATTAATACTCTTAAGACGTAATTAGTTATTACTATTCACTTAGTAAATTAATTTCCCATAAATATTAATCATTTATTCTCCCGATTAATACTTATATAAAAATTCCATAATTAATTCCATTAAATTACGATACACTAGTAATTTAAATTTTTTTCGAATTAATTAATTTTTAAATGCATAAAAGTACGGGGTGTTACATACTCCCCTCCTTACAAAGGAATTTCGTCCCTAAAATAAGATCCTACCTGTGGTGAATAACTCTGGATATTTCTCCCGCATATCCTCCTCCCGCTCCCAAGTAGACTCGTCAACGCTGTGATGACCCCATTGTACTCTCACTAGTGGAACAACCTTGGATCGTAGCTTGTGCTCACTACGATCCAGAATAGTTGTCAGTTTATCCTCATATGTGATGTCTAGATGTAAGTCAATCTCCTCGAGTGGAATGTGCCATAAGGCCCTCTCGCTCCTCCAATATTTCTTCAACGATGCCACATGGAACACGTCGTGTATCCGCTGAATATGCTCTGGAAATCCCAGTCGATACGCTTTCGGTCCCGCCCTCTCAATAATAGGGAAGGGCCCCACGTACCTCGGTGCTAATTTACCTTTCTTACCGAACCTCATCACCCCTTTCATAGGGGACACGCAGACCAATACCTAATCCCCAACGTCTAACTCCACATGTCTCCGTGAAGCATCAGCATAACTCTTTTGCTTATCCTGAGCTATTCGAATCTGACCTCGAATCAGCTCTATCTTGGCAGACATCTCGTGGACAATCTTCAACCCCAAAAGCTTGTTGTCCCCCACTTCTAACCAGCAGACGGGTGAACAAAAAGGTCTCCCGTACAGTGTCTCAAACGATGCCATGCCAATCGTGAATTGGTAAGAGTTGTTATATGCGAACTCTACTAAAGGAAGATATCTCTCCCATCCTCCCCCAAAGTCTAAAATACACATCCTGAGCATTTCTTCCAGCATCTGATTGACTCTCTCAGTCTACCCATTTGTCTGTGGATGATAAGCGATACTCAAACGTAACTCTGTGCCCATGGCCTCCTGAAATCTCTGCCAAAAATGGGCCACAAAAACTATGTCTCTGTCAGACATAATATTTATCGGCACCCCGCACAGCTTAATAATCTCCTGTATGAATAGCTGCGTGTAACGCATAGTCTCAAAAGTCTGTGTGAAACCGATAATAAGTGGGCCGCCTTATTCAATTGATCCACGATAACCCATATGTAATCGTGACCCCTCTTTGATGTAGGTAACCCTGTAATGAAGTCCCTGAAGATCCTCTCTCACTTCCATAAGGGAATCTCTAGTGGCTGTAGCATCCCTGCAGGTCTCCAATAATCAACTTTCATGAGCTGACACATGGTACATTTCAAGACAAACTTTGATATGTCCCATTTCATTCCCGCCCACCAATACTGCCTCCTCATATCCTGGTACATTTTATCCCCACCTGAATGTACCGCAAACCTCGAACCATGGGACTCTGTCATAACAGTGTGCCTTAACTCCTCATCCTCCGGTATAATTAACTTCCCATTAAGGCGTAGTCCCTCTTCCAAGTTGATCGAATAACCCTCTGCTCCCTCAGCCAATACCTTACGTACCCTATCCCGGCAGATCTGGTCCTTCGCATGTGCCCTCATAACCTGCATAATCATCTCAGGTGTGATGGATAATGCTGACATGTAGGCCCTGGCTACATCATCCTTATGTTGAAGCTCTCTCTACTTCGCTTTCCAGATCTCTGATATCTCCCCCGTCGACCTCCGACTCAATGCATCTTCCCCCACATTAGCCTTACCAGGATAATACTGGATATCAAACTGGTAGTCTTTCACGAATTTTAGCCACCGCCTCTGCCTCATATTCAGATCCTTCTGTGCGAAGAGAAACTGAAGTGACTTGTGATCCATGAATAAAGTGAACTACTCCCCCAGCAGATAATGTCTTCATACCCTCAAAGAAAAAACGACCACTGGTAATTCCTCTCATGGGGCTTTAGCTTTCTGGACGCATAAGGTATATCCCTCTCCTCCTGCTGAAGCACACCCCCAAGTCCCAGAAAGGATGCATCGGTGTAAACTCGATACTCCAGTCCTCCCCTCGGCAAAGACAGTACAGGTGCAGATGTCAACTTGTCCTTTAGCTCGTCGAAAGCTAACTGATAATGATCACTCCGAATAAAAGGCACCCCCTTTCGAGTCAAATTCGTCAAAGGGCCCACCATTTTTTAAAACCCCTTAATAAATCCTGACAACCCCATAAAGCTACGAACCTCGATCGGTGTCGTGGGCTACCCCCACTCCCTCACCGTCAACACCTTACTTGGATCCATAATAATACCCCGATCTGACACCACATTACTAAAAAACTATACCTCCTACAGTTAAAATCCACACTTCTAAAATTTGGCATAAAGTTGGTGATCCCGTAGCGTCTGTAGAACCATACGCAGATGCTCTGCATGCTCCTCCTCAGTGCGCGAGTAGATAAGTATGTCATCAATAAACATGATAAAAATCTGGTCAAGATACTCTCTAAAAACCTTGTTCATGAGACATCGTTGGGGCATTGGTGATCCCGAATGGCATCACCCTGAACTCGTAGGATCCATACCATGATAGGAAAGTGGTCTTAGGAACATCCTCATCTCGAATACGTAGTTGATAATACCCTGACCTCAAATTGATCTTTGAGAAGTATGATGCCGCTATCAATTGGTCAAATAAATCATCAATCCTAGGCAACAGATACTTATTCCATATCGTCACCTTGTTCAGTTCCCTGTCCACGCATAACCGAAATGAACCATCCCGCTTCTTCACAAACAGCACCATTGCACCCCACAGTGATGTACTTCGTCGAATGAAAACCTGAACTACGAGTTGTTGAATCTTCTCTCTCAACTCACGCATCTCTGAAAGGGCCATGCGGTAAGGTGCTTGAGCAATCGACCTCGTACCCGGTGCTAAATCGATTACAAACTCAATTTCCCTGCTGGGCAGAAATCCTGGTATTTTTTAGAACACGTCCTCAAAATCCCTCACTACCGGAATCGAATCTAACGGAATTATCACCTCCTGTGAGGTCTCCTCCTCAATATAATATAAGTCTGTGTGTGATCCTCCCTCGGGGATAGGCATTGCTACTAAGAACATCTCATATTTTGGAATGGAGAACACGATGGTCCTCTCATAGCAATCTACTGTCTCCCGATATCCTGCCAACCGATTCATACTTAGGATGACATCGTACCCCTCCATATCTAATACTAAGAGGTCCGCTGTTAAATTCAGTCTCCCAATCAAAAAGCCTACCCCCCAATAAATCGAGTGTAGCAATAACTCTCTACCTACTAGCGGCTCTACACACATACGGAGACTACTCGCGGTCTCTAGTAACCCGTCCACTCTAGCAAATCTAGATTTAATGAATGAATGAGATGTTCCCATATCAAATAGTATCCTACCCTCATGCCCGTGGATAAGAAATATACCCTCAATCGCTGGTGGCGCCTGATGTGCTGGTGGATGGGGAACATCTCGGACGTTATACGCACACCCGTAGTGCATTTTCCCCTGCTGTTGTGGGGGTGGTGGAGTCGGTGTTACTGGCGGTATCTGTCCCTACTGCCCCTATTGGGCACCCTACTACTGACCCCTACCTCTTTGTGGGCACTCCCTCTTAAAGTGTCCCGTCTGGCCGTAAATAAAATAGCACCTCTGACTGTCTCCCTTTCGTTAGCCCTGTTGGCCCTGACGAGGCTGGCCCTGCTTGCCTCCCCCATTGTTCCCTTTGCCCTGACGTCCCTGAGGAACCTGATGCTGCTAATTTGGTCCTTGTTGGCCCTGTATAAACCACTGTCCTCCCGGTCGGAACCCACCAGGCTTAAATTTTTTAGCCTAATTCCCTTGCTGACTGCCAGACTGCTGATGCACACCACTAGTGTCACCACCAACAACTGCCTTGCCCCGCTGGCTTGACTCCCCTACCCTCTTACTTCCCTTCACATGGAATTCATGATCCTGACAATGTACGAGAGCGGCGTTGATGACATTGGTATAAGTCACCAACATTGGATTACCAATCAAATGCTGTCTGATCCTCCAGGCTAGGCCATATATGAACCTTGACTTCTTTCGCTCCTCGTTGCTCACCTCGTTTGGCATAAAATTAGCCAAATGGGTGAACTCCTCCTCATAATCTGCCACTAAGCGGTTACCCTGTACCAACTCGCTGAATTTTTTCCTCATCTCTGCCTCTACCGTCGGTGGGAAGTATTTACGATTAAACCGCACCCAGAATTCGGATATCTTCATCAAATCCCTCTCCTCAGCGGTGGTAACTGACTCCCACCACTGTAAAGCTGCTCCGATAGATGAAAGGTAGCAAGCATTTATTTCTGCACATCGGTATACTCCAGCATGCGCAGAAGGCGCTGAATATTCTTCTTCCAGTCACAAGCCTCTACTACATCGGTACTACCCTAGAACTCGGGTGGGTGACCCTTCTGAAAGGTCTCCCTAACTCGCTGCCACGAAGGTGGCCCTACTGGAGCCTGAACTACTGGTGCCACTGGAGGCGGTGTCTGGGGCTGTGGAAAATGGGTTTCCATAGCCCGCATCGCTAACTCAACTGCCTGACCCGCTATCGCTGCCACCTGAGTAGTGGAGATCAACTCGGGTGGGGGTGGGGCTGGCGGTGCATGTGGCTCCTGATGAGCCTCCCTCACCTCATCCCTGAACTCAGCTCTCTCCGCTCTCTGTCTCCTCGATGGCATCTGAAAATAGATTGAATTGTATAAGTACACAATTTGCACAAAATCTAATAGCAAAGTACGATATCACAAAAGCGGAATATGAATCAACAGTCCTAATAATAGGGCTCTATAACAACCGAATGCTACGCTGAAACATAATAAGCCGCACAGATCCTAAGGACACTAGAACCTGATGGTCTGATACCATCTATAACACATAGTCCTAAATTAAATTAGAACAGGTTTCTCAGTTGGTTAATTCTTAGCATCACTGTCTACTTTTTAATTACTAACCACCTAAGTGAAAATTACACTGGTGTTAAATTTTATCTTACATTAATTCAATGAAATACTCATGTGGAAATAAAATATTTAACCAATCATAATTAACTGAATTCAATCATCACATATATATATAATAATCTGACCGAATAAATCATTGGTTAAAAATCCAACAAAGGTAAAGACAGATAATCACAATCGCAAAGTATCTGAAATTAAATGCTAAATAAAACTGTGAGCCACATGCTCGAGTATCTGATGATAAACCCATACTCTAAGAATAAAAGGAATAGAAGCGCATATCCAAATCCTGCAACATCCACATATGCTGCAACAACAAATCCCTGGAATGAGTCAGGTCTGGTGTCCATGTGGTTGGACACCTAAAAGGTTTTTAAAAATATTTATAGCAACGGTTAGAACCCAAAACATTTTGAAAATATTTAGCAAATAAATCCCTATGTCGTGCCTAACTTCTTATTTTTTTTACACTGCCGGTCCCAAGCCTGGAAAAAGGAGGAGGGTTGCGTTAGGTAGGTGACAGCCAGCGTAAAACTTTGTCAGATCCTTATGAACATGAATCCTATGATTATACGTGCTAATGCTAGGGCATTCCCCTTAAGCGATGCATTGCGCCTGCCACCGGGTGTCTCGAAAAATAGGCAAGGGGCGTTGCGCCTGCCACTGGGTGTCTCGAAAAATAGGCAAGGGGCGTCGCATCGGCGCCCGAATGCAACGATAAATATGCAAGGGTTCCTGCAACAAGCTGGACGTGTGCGGGTAAAGAAGCTAGTCCACGATACTAGACTTAGGTTAGCGACTTGGAACATAGGAACTATGACAGGAAAAGGGATGGAGTTGGTAGATACAATGATAAGAAGAAAAGTTAACATAGCTTGTTTACAAGAAACTAAATGGGTCGGTGAGAAAGCTAGAGAAATAGAAAATACAGAATTTAAATTATATTATACAGGAAAACATAGAAATAAGAACGGAGTTGGAATAATAGTAGATAAAAACTTTAAGTACGATATCGTAACCGTTATTAGGAAAGGTGATAGACTTATACTTGTAAAATTGTTATTAGGTGAAAACATAATTAATATTGTTAGTGCTTATGCACCTCAAGTAGGATTAGATGAGCACATTAAAGTACAATTTTGGGAACAAATGAATGAACTAATTCAAGAAATACCCCTAGGTGAGAAAATCTATATAGGTGGAGATTTTAATGGCCATGTAGGAGAAGATCGTGTAGGATATGAGATAGTGCATGGAGGACATGGTTTTGGAGATAGGAACGACGGGGGAGAGTCTATCTTAGATTTTGCGATGGCTTATGATTTTGTACTAGTAAATACATGTTTTAAAAAGACGCTTGGACACTTAATAACTTATAAAAGTGGAACACATAAGAGCCAAATAGATTTTTTCATTACTAGGAAAGGAGACCGATTAACGTGTAAAGATTGTAAGGTTATCCCGGGAGAGAGCTTAACCTCACAACATAGGATAATGGTGTTGGATATAAATATTAAAAATCAATCACGAGTGCGAAAAGTGAAGATTAACCGACAAACTAGGTGGTGGAATTTAAAAGGAGAGAAATTAGAACTATTTAAAGATAAAGTATTAAATGAAGCAACATGGAATAGTGAAGAAGAAACGAACATAATGTGGAATAAGATGGCCACATGCATTAGGAGAATATCAAAAGAAATTCTTGGAGAATCAAAAGGCAAAGGGCCACAGTCTAAAGAAACTTGGTGGTGGAATGAAGAAGTACAAAATATAGTAAAAATTAAAAGGGAGTGCTTTAAAACACGGCAAACAAATAGAAATGAAGAGAATTTTGAGAAATATAAATGCGCTAAAAATGAAGTTAAGAAAGTGGTAATAGATGCTAAGCTAAAAGCGTATGATGATCTTTATACAAAATTAGGAACACAAGAAGGGGAAAAAAGTATTTATAAGCTTGCTAAACTTAGGGATAGGAAAACAAAAGATTTTAATAACGTTAGGTGCATCAAAAGTGATGATTCGAGAGTCCTAGTCAAAGATGATGAAATAATGGAAAGATGGAAAAACTATTTTGAGAGGTTATTAAATGGAGATAATGGGAGTAGATTAGATACAGAGGAACTTAGGGAGACTCGAGAAGATATATTTTTTTCGTAGAATTAGGACAACAGAGGTCAGGATTGCTCTAAAAAGGATGAAAACAGGGAAGGCTTTAGGACCAGATGGTATCCCTATTGAGGTTTGGAAGTGTTTAGGGGAGGATGGAGTATCATGGCTTACAAAATTATTTAATATAATTTTAAGGACTAATAGGATGCCCGATGAATGGAGAAAAAGTATTTTAGTACCTATTTATAAATATAAAGGGGACATACAAAGTTGTTCAAATTATCGTGGTATTAAGTTAATGAGTCATACAATGAAACTTTGGGAGATAGTGATTGAATATAGATTGAGATTGAAGACAACAGTATCTGAGAATCAAGTTGGGTTTATGCCCGGGAGGTCAACAATGCAAGCAATCTATTTATTGAGGAGATTAATGGAGAGGTATAGAGAGAAAAAGAAGGATCTTCATATGATTTTTATAGATTTGGAGAAGGCGTATGATAGGATACCCAGAGATATAATATGGTGGGTTCTACATAAAAGAGGAGTGACTTGCAGATATATTGATGTGATCAAGGATATGTATGATGGTACGATGACTACAGTAAGAACATCAGCTGGAGAAAGTAGTGAATTTTCAATTATGGTAGGGCTACACCAAGGTTCGGCATTAAGTCCTTATCTCTTTCCTCTTGTTATGGATGAGTTGACTGGACAAATACAAGATGAGGTGCCATGGTGTATGCTATTTGCAGATGATATTGTTTTAGTCGATGAGACTAAGATGGGGATAAATGCTAGGTTAGAATTGTGGAGAGAAACTTTAGAAACAAGAGGATTTAAAATAAGCAGAACTAAAACATAATATGTGGAGTGTAATTTTAGTCGTAATAGGAGGAAAAATGGAGATGTGGTAAAATTGGAGGGTCAAGAAATACCTAGAAATGACCATTTTTGTTATTTAGGATCGATTATACAAAAAGATGGAGATATTAGTGATGATGTTACGCATAGGATTAGAGCAGGCTGGGTTAAGTGGAGAAGTGCGACCGGCGTTCTGTGTGATAGGCATATACCTTTGAAGTTAAAAGGAAAATTTTATAGGACGGCCATTAGACCCGCCATGTTATATGGGACAGAGTGTTGGGCAACCAAGAAACAAAATGTGCAGAAAATGAGTGTGGCGGAAATGCGAATGCTAAGATGGATTTGTGATAAAACTCGAAAGGATAAAATTAAAAATGAACGAATTCGTGAAACGGTAAAAGTATCTCCTATAGAAGATAAATTGAGAGAAAATCGACTTAGATGGTTTGGACACGTCAAGCGTAGACCAATGGATGCTCCTGTAAGGAAGAGTGATTTAGTTAGTACTGATGGTAACCCCAGGGGTAGAGGTAGGCCTAAATTAACTTGGTGGGATATTATAAAAAAGGACATGATATCATGTGGTTTAACCGAAGATATTGCACTGGACAGAATGGAATGGAAAAATAGGATTCATGTAGCCGACCACAAATAATTGGGAAAAGGCTTTGTTGAGTTGAGTTGAGTTGAGATTAACCTATAGTAATAAATATGCATGAATGCTCTTCATATTTTAGTTAGGGCGTCACTCCCTTGAGGACATCCTCACCCCTCCTCTAATGTGCCCAACTAATGCCTTAATCAAATCCCCTAGTCATTTACCGCATAACTAGATAACCTATGTAACCCCATGCCATCACCCTACTCTAACCGAGTATGCAATAATTATGATTTATAAGTTATCATAAGCCCTAAGTTAATTAATCATTCCTCTTCTTAAATTCATATAACTTTCACACCCGTTATACACATAATACAATTCACATCCTATATTAAATTACCCGTGTATAATTAATTATTCCTTTATATACGTATAACCATATTACAACATTTTCACATATAAGTTGAATATATAAATAATAACCATCCTCCCGAGTAATAACTCACCGGATGTATATTCTCTAAAGTGCTATCCCACTAGGTGTATTCATATAACCTAGTTACCCCAAGTCAGAATCGCTCACTAACATGGCTAACAGCATACATAATGGAGGCGGTCATATTCCTTCCCTGAAAGTGAGATGCCCCTCACCCATAAAACGGACACTATGACCTGGGGATATACTCACCCTACTCCTCAATCTAGGGGATTCACCCACTATGCAAAACCTCCCCTCATAGCACCAGTGTATGTATATTAATAATATCTAACCACGGATATTTATGCACACACCATATATATATATATATATATATATATATATATATACTGGCTTTACCGTGTACTAATTCCGTAACACTAGCCTATACATCATATCTTGAGTTTATAGTCCAACTCTGATTATTAATAAATTTGTTTATTAATTAATTAAATTACTTTTGGTGTCACCCAACTTATATACTCGGACTCGCTCTCATGGCCAGCGAATAAAATAATACCCGAGTCTAAATCCCCGATTTCGAATTAATTAGCTTTCATTCCTAGTTAATTTAATACCTTGGCATCATTCAACCAATATACCCGGACTCGCCCACTCGATCCGTAATTTATTATTTTTGAATATTTTTCCCCAAAATTTACCATAATGTGTCACACATAAATTCCTCCAAATCCCAATTACTTTCCCTAATAATTGTTAAGGATTCAGGTTCCCTATTTATTTTTCACTAAAAATGTATAGGAATTGGAATTTTAAATAAGTTTCTCTTATGTAAAAATTCTGGCCGACCTGTCAAAAATTCTGGACCATCAATCGATCGATCCCAGCCATCGATCGAACATGTCTTCATCTTCTCCGATTTCCTGTTTCTGCCATTAACGAAAATTTTCGTTTGCTAACTCCTCCTATGGTCTAACCCAGGTCTAATCATTAACAAAACAACCCAAGAACATTATCAGGGACTCCTATAAGGTCTCAAACCTCATTTAATTAATTTTTCCAAATTGGGGAATTTCCGGGTTGTTCATTCATTAAGTCCCAACATCGATTAATTATCTCAAATTCGTTCATAAAATTAACTGAGTACTCGCATCTAACCCAGTACTCATACTAACATCAGATTACTCAACTAATTTCTACAACAATTTCCAATCAAGAGATTGATTTACAAAAACCCCATTTTTGTACCCACTTTACCCAAAACGAATTTGATTCCCACATCACAAAGATATGAATTGAATACATGAATAAATGCTACAGCATGTTAACCACTTGCCTTATGGGTTCGTAGGGTCTGATCCGAAGTTGTAATTCGCAAGATTGATGGTGAAATCCCCCACTCGTTCTTAGCCTTGTCTCCAAAAAGTTCCGAGTGCACTCCAATTTTCTCCCTAGGGTATTCTCTCTGAACTCAGGTTCTCCCTTGTGTTTTTCTGCCATTTCCCTTTTCTCCAAATTAGGTAATAAGGCTAAATCCCGAGTTTAGCCTATTGGGCCAAGTTCAAATGACCCAAATACCCCCGTGTGCGCCCGGTTATGCCTAAAAACTCCATGAGACCCATTTACTACCCTTGGGTACTCTATTCCGACTATCTATCCCATCCGGACTCAACCGTTCACTCAAAATTGGTATCCCGATAAGTTTTAAAATTTTCTTATCTCACACCTAACTTAGTCTGTACCCGACTCCCAGTTGAGATAAGTAAACCCCACGTTATTAATACTCTTAAGACGTAATTTGTTATTATTATTCACTTAGTAAATTAATTTCCCATAAATATTAATCATTTATTCACCCGATTAATATTTATAATAAAATCCACAATTAATTCCATTAAATTACGACACACTAGTAATTTAAATTTTTCCCGAATTAATTAATTTTTAAATGCATAAAAGTACAGGGTGTTACAGCGCACACCAATTTTTTAAAGCATTAAAAAATTAATTTTTGAGTTATTTTTTAAGTGATATTTAAACATTTCAAAGGACCCATGAAAAAAAATCAGCTCAAAAATACTTTTTTTGCTATTTTTAAAAAATCGGTCAAACTTTCACACCTTTTAAAGGCTTTAAAAGCAGCGAAAGTTTAACCAATTTTTTAAAAATAGGAAAAAATGTTTTTTTGAGATGATTTTGTAACGTGGGGCCTTTTAAATGTTTAAATATAAAAAAAATCAATTCAACAATATTTTTTTTACTATTTTAAAAAAATAATGTGCAAACTCAGTGTGCATAGAAGCCTGACTCCTCTCTCTCTCTCTCTCTCTTATATATATATATATATATATATATATATATATATATATATACGGTCATGTGTAGTATATATATGCTTTATAAATATTAGTGTGAATAATATTTATAAGGAAACATATCCACTCTAAGGCTATCGTGGGAGGTTGCATGATGTGGGTGAATCCCCTGACTTGAGGAGCAGGGCGAGTATAGTCCCCAGGTCATAGCGTTTGAATGAAGGTTTGAGATGATTTAGGTATGATTTGGTCTCATTCCGAAAGAAACTATGGCCGCCCGAATTGTTGTTCTTCTGACTCGGGTGATGAGCCGTGTGAGGGTTTGTGGGTGGATGAGAATACTCAGTAATGATAGCACTTAGATATTTTCCAAAGAGTGCCTACTCGGGAGGATGATTATGTATCTACGATTAGTGTGTGAATGTTGTAATATAATGATACGTATATATGGAGAAGATTTATATATGGGTTAATACATGGTGTGAAATGTATAATTATATAACTTATGAGATTTTCATATGGTATCAAGTGAGAATTGATTTAAATAAGTTAATGTGAATAATAACTTAATACTCATATACGTGATGTGAATTGTATAAGTAATACAACTCGTGAGAATGTTAGATGACATTAAATGAGAAGTGACTTAAGTAAGTTCAATGCGATTAATAACTTATAAAGTATACTAAACCCACTAGGGATAGAGTAGTGGGAAATCGTGGGATGTATGTAATGAGACTTGTTACAGGGTAGTTAGCTAGATGGGTCATGTATTGTTACGTTAGGGGTGCACATTAGTGGAGGGGTGAGGTGTCCTCAAGAGAGTGTGCGGCACTAACTTAAATATGAAGAGCCTTCATGTATTTTTATTCCTTGCATTTAAATTCACTTGCTAAATATTTTCAAATTTTTTGGGTTATAACACTTACTATAACATTTTTTCAAACCCTTTTAGGTGTCCTACCACAAGGGCGCCAGGCCTGATCATCTTGTAGGGTATGTAGCAGCAGTACATGTGGATGCTGTGGGATATTTGTTTAAACGCCTATCTCATTCTCTCTAGATATGGACATTCCAGTAGTATCGTTGGGCTTGTACATTCATATTCAGTTTGGCATGTATCAGTACTCTTTTTATATACTTTGGACTTTGTTGTTTTTCTTGTAGTCGATGTTGTTCGACTACCACTTCTATTAGACTTGTGGTATGAATAGTTTCTCTTTGTGTGTTGTTTATTTGATTTGGTATTATGTCGTTAGTTTGGGCTTAAATGAAAAGACAAAATTTTGACACCATGTATTTTGAATACTAGGTGGTTAGTAAAGTTTTAAAAAAACATTTTTGACAGTGATGCTAAGAATGAACCAGATGAGACAGTGATGCTAAGAATGAACCAGATGAGATTCCTGTTTAATTTTGTATAGGACTGATCACCCAGAATTTTATTAGGCGGGTGTCACAGATGGTATCAGAGCATTATGTTCTAGTGTCTTTTGAATCTGTTCGGCTTCACATTTCAGCGTAGTGTTCTTTGATATAAAGCCTTATTATAGGATTGTTGTATTCCTTTACGTATGCGATTTACGTTCTCCTGCTATAGGGCATAGCCATGTGATTCATAAACGATTTCGGTTGAGCATGGCAGATCGAACGTGTTAGGATGGAAAGCATGGGACAATGGAAGAATTTCCTTAGGGAGGACTCAGCAAGAACCATAGAATATTTTGGGAACAGTGACGAGGTCGGAGTCACCACAGTGTTCGGACAATTGAAGTTGGAATAATCACGGGGATGTAATAGATGCCCCAAGGGTCATCGGGAAGGACGATGGTGTAAGGTTAAAACCCCAAGTGTAGACGACAAGGGGTAATGGTCGAAGAAGACTTTATTTTAGAAAGAAAAATCCGCTAATATTCGAGGGAGGTGCGAAAGGATTATTTACCAATGAATGGAGGACATCCCACTAGGATTACATGTAGGGGGAGTGTAGCGATACTCACATATAATTTCGACAAATAAGTTTTCTCTTAGAAGCAGTATGGGGTGATGGGAGCCAGTCACCACATTTATGGAGATATACCGTGAATAATAATGGATTAGGAGTGCGGATTATTATGAATCCTCTACCTAGAGGTTAAATAGAGTGGCAAAGGAAATTTCAGTAATTTTCCAAACGGGATATAGGGGAAGCAATCAGGGTCAAGGCTACCCATTTCATGAAAAGGACAATCCCGACATGGATGGTGGGGCCAAGGATAGGGGAATGACACAGTGAGGTGTCTTTTGTGTAGAAGAGTAGAAATACTTGGGTGAATCTTATCTGTAGCGAGTCAGGGGACATGAGTGGGATGTCTAGAAAGGGCATCTATTAGAAAAGTTGTTAGGTTTTGGTTAGGACGAGGGTGTTATGTCTAATAACCATTGAGCCAGCAGTGTTATGGACAATTAAAACTATGATTTTATTTCCGAGATGATTGAGGTCTGTTTTGTGTGACGTGAGTGGATCACATGAATGTATTAGTACTAGATTCGCATGAGAAACGAATTTAGGGGAGGTATAATTAATATCATTGGTATGTGTATTTTACCATGGAGTGGCGGAGCACTCTTCAGTTCCACCTGTAACGGAACGGGTGGGTACATTGAGATGATATATCTTTCTGAGGATTAGCTCATTTGAGGGGTGATATTCGAGGTATAGTTTTATTGTGGGTACGGACGGGTTCGCAATGGTGGACAGTTATAGCAAGGCTATCATGTTCGTTGTTCTAGGGCAGGAGGTATGTTTGTGTGATATTCTACCTAAAAGAGGTTGAGATTGCGATAATATTTTTATGAAGTAGACTATATAGAGTACAGTTGTCTAGTTATATTGGATCCCGATGCATAAGGACTTTTATTGATGGGATTCAGGGTATGTTGGGTTGCCATGGAGCGGATATATTTATCTCGTTATTGATATTTAGCTCTAAGGGCATAGTGATAGTGCGAGCACAGTGGTGTATGACTCCTTTAGAGACGCAGGAGTCCATGTTTTGGCAGGTGATTATAGGGATAGAGTTTAAGTGTCCTAGTTGTATAGGTGGATATGTTGGCCTAAATGGCCATAGTGTATATATATTTAAGTACCATGGGATAGCGAGGTTATTTGATGTTAACCGCAAGAGAGTGGGAAGGATACTAAGAGGATGGATGCGTCATACCAGAGGTTTCTACTTTCGAGAATTATGGGAGTAAGGTTGATGACTTTTCGAGTTTATACCGATTAGTTATAGTTTGATTCTATAATGGATAAGGTTCTAAAAAATGCGGGGCGTGATTGAGGCGTGGAGGCCAAGCCTTAAGCCTTAGAAGCCTAGGCGGGCCTTAGGCGTAAAAAGGCGTGAAAGGCGTTTAGGCCTTCTTAATATATTTTAATATTTTTAACCATAACAAGGCTATTAAAACACTAAAATTGTACATATCATAAAAATATGTCTAGATATATGAAAATTAAAATACTATTTGATTATATTGGATGAGATAATGTACCAGTTTGTTAAAAAAAACTCTTTAAAAGGCGATATCGTTTCACTAAAACATTGGTATTTTTAGAAAAAAAGTGTGCCTTAAGGGTTTTACCGAGAATAAGGCGTGAAAAGCGTAAGGCGGGGCGTTTCTCCCAAGCCTCAAGCCTAGGCGTGCCTAGGCAAAGCCTAAGCGGGTTTTTTAGAACAGTTTATAGTAAGGATTGAGTGTTCGCGGTACCAGGGTACGAATTTTCGTTGCCAGGTTTCACTTGAGATAGGGTCTAGCTTATATATGCGGTTATGTATATTAAAATGTGTTGCATATTATTGTATTAATAATGTTAAATTGAAATCCCGAGGAGTAGGGACACTTCTGATATGATTCTGGGTGGTTGGACTTATTGTCGAGTGGGGAGATACAGCTCGAGATTTATTTTCGCGCAAGGAAACTAGTGATAGTATGGGCGCGGTAGTGTATGTTGTCTTTTGTTGAATAAAATGTGGATGTGTATACTTTTATGTCGAGAGACGGGTATTTGGGGGTACGTGCTATGGACTGGAGGCCAAACAGATCTCTGTGACTGGCAATGTTAGGTAGTAATGTATTGGTGGGGTTCCTTGTTTGGATTTCACTTTGCGAGACGTCCCACTTAAGAAACTTAGCGGAACGTTGGAAGTGGGGAGAGGTTTTGTCATTATTCTATGGGTTGGGTACCTCAGTTATGTTACATGTAAGTGGTTACGACTGCGATATGGAAGTCATATTACGATTTCAGTCCAGAAGAGTTGGGCATTATTTCTGCGGTTGAGCATGGTTAAAGGGTGTATGGGCACCCTAGTTAATTAATTAATTTAATTCTTACAAATAATTCACAATTATAAGTGGGAGAGATGGGTGTTGTAATACCCCGTATTTTTTGTGATATTTATTTTTGTAAGATATTTATTTCTGGGATTAATTGAATTAAATGAGAATTAATTGGAAATTAATCCGGACTAAAATACTAGCGAGATGCGAGTTGGTATTTGATTATATGTGCATATATGATTATATATGAATTTGGAATTATGAAAATTGTCATGAGATTTAAATACGGCAATTTGGGAATTTTGTTGAGACGCGTGTGACCGCCGCGTCATGGTGTATTATTTTAATTATAAAATTGAATTTAAATTCTATTAACCGTATGGTTGTTTTGAGTGCTCCAACGCGTCCGGAAGGGTCGAGATAGTCAGAAAACACTAGCCGGGGGTTTAGTTTGGGTCCCGGGGTATTTTTAGGCCATACCGGCATCATAAAGGGTATTTTGGTAATTTGTATTTTTGGGAATTAAAAGTGACAAAAATTAGTAAATTATATCTGATTCAGGAAACCAACCACTAAACCCACTACCAACCATATTGACCCATAAGACTACGGGGAGTTTTAGAATTAGGTTTTCTAAGTTCCCAAAACAAACCCTAGCCACCATAGCTATTGGAGAAGAAAGCTTGGAAAGAGAGAGAGAGAGGAGAAAAGCTTGGAGAGAGAGAGAGAACTTCAGCAAATCGTCATCAAAATCTGAGATTGAATCAAGGCAAGTGGTTTAATTTCAATTATTATAGAGAATGCTTCTTCCATGTGTAGGAACTTACATAAATCAAATTGTTCTTGGGAGTTTAATAAAAACCCATTTTAATTGGACTTAGAACTTAAATTTTGAGAAGAAATTGCATGTAGAATCGTATAGAGATGATTACCCTGATGTTAATATATGTTGGATGTAACAAAGACGGATCTAATTTGAGAAAATTGATGATTATGAATTCTAGGGTTTATGTTCTTGAAAATTTAGGGAAAAGTGAAGAGACTTGATAATTGAATGATGTTTAGGATGCATTGATTCCTTAAAACACATTAGTATGTGACCTTGATATGTTTAGGATTGATTAGAGACCTTAAAATGTTGTTGGGACGAATTTTAGAGGAGGATTGAGGAGTAGAAATTGGTGAAAAACGAAAGTATAAATTCTGGGCTCGAAACTGGCCACTCGTTAGAAGACCTCCCCAGGTCGTTCGAACGAGCTCGTTCGAACGAGCTTCTAACGAGTTGACCATTGACTTCTAACGAGAGTGAAGTTCGTTCGATGAGTTCGTTTGAACGAGATCTCGTTAGAAAGCCCACTTCGTTCGAACGAGATCTCGTTAGAAGACTCAGTTCGTTCGAACGGAGTCTCGTTTGAACAGCCTCTTTCGAACGAGACTTCGAACGAGTTGGCACTTTAGGCTTTTTAGCCTGTTTTGATCCCGAGTGCCCCGTAACCTTGTGTATAGGTAGAGATAGCCTTTCCTTGATGAGTAATTGATATATTTGGGATGTTTGGGCTATAATGAGGAGTCAAACCTAGAAGTGTAGTTTGAACCTAAAGAAAAATATGAGTAGGACGTGAGTGTCTATTACGATGCGAGAACTATTGACGACCTAGCTTATTATATTAACCGGGAACATATAAATGGGGTAGTATTATATGTCAGTACGAGAAGAGATATGTACCAATATATTATGGTGATTACTAAGACGTGTGCATACTTAGTATATATGTATTGATATTATGTGTGTGACATACCTACCATACTTGCTATCACGGGAGGTTCGTGTTCGCTTAGGGCCCTCTAATCCTTGTGTTGCCCGGATTTAGACTAGTTACCTCGATGAACATAGGTCAGAGAAGGACTTATTGGGATGTTAATAAGTCTGCTGATCGTGGGAGCGCAGGTATGTGCGTGACCCATGTGATGTGACTGTGTTCGCCTCCATTATTTGTGATGTTGTTATCTGAGAACTATTCCTGAGAGATTCGGAATATGTGATCCTTATGTACGTGATGTACCGGGATGGATAGCAGAGTATATGTGCACCGCAGCTAGTTCTCGGGGTGCTTGTATTGTATATTTATGACGTGAATAATATACACTTAATTAATGGGAACTTTCATGTTAATATTGTGAATATAATTATGGTAATGTTTTGAGAAAACATAACGGGTTAACTGTTAGAGAATTGTATTACATTGCGAATCTAAGTTTATGTAAAGCCTCTATTTTAGATTGTTAACGTTAGAAGATAATATGGGAATCGAGTAGTAAGGGGGGGTAGAACTTATTACGGTTTGGTTAGATGAATATATCATTGAGATGGGTATGGTACGTTAGGAGTGCACATGTAGTCGAGAGGTGAGAATTTCATGTGAGTACACGTCCTAACATGTATTTTGCATTTAATGTTTTAATGTTGTTAAAACACTTGCAGTTTTTAAAATGATTTCCAGTTTCGGGCTCTGACCCATTTGCTTTCAAATCTATTTTTGTAAAAATCATTTTAGGTGCCCAGCCACAAGGACCCCATGCTTAGGATTCTCATACAGGTGACGAGCTGTAGCTGTTTGTGGAAGCTAAAGGACTTTGCTGGTAGACGCTTCATCTACTTTGACTCCATAGTTATCAATTATCAGTTGTAGGGCATGTCGCCCATTCCTTTTAGAGACTTTTCATTTATTTCAGTTATTCAGACTTTTGGCATGTAATTATTCAGGATTCAGACTTGTTGTATTATTTTCCATTTGTGGGATTGTTGTGAGGAGTTTTCCTCTGGACTTATATTTACTTTGTTGATTATTCATTACTTCATTATGGTGAATGGTTGTTATTCTTTCATTATTCTTTTACTTCATGTTAATCAGACTTAACTTAAAATTTGGCACTTACTTTTTAAATACTAGGTGGTTAGTAATTATAAAAATGTTTTCGACAGTGATGCTATTAACTGAACCAACTTGGCATTTTGAATTAATTTAATAAAGGAGTATCTACCCGGTATTTAATTAGTCGGGGTGTCACATGTGGTATCAGAGCATCAGGTTCTAGTGTCCTTAGGATCTGAACGGCTTATTATGTTTCCGCTGAGCTTTCTTTGATATAGAGCCCTATATTTTAGGACTGTTGTATTCTCTTGTATATGCTACGTTCTTCAGCTATTTTAAGTTTATAACTGCGAACTTATAAACTTCATTCTTATTTCAGATGCCTCCACGACGTGCACAACGAGTTCCCAGGGATGCAACACCAGAGCCCCAGCCCGCTCCAGTTCAGGGCATGATGAACGCCGCTGAGGTTGCAGCCATTGTAGCCCAAGCGGTAAATGCCGCAATTGCCGTAGTTCCGCAGGCACCACCTCAGACGCCGATTGCCACGCCAGTACAGGCAAATGCATTCCCGTCTGCTTGGGAACGTGTACGTGACGCTTTTCAGAAAGCGCATCCGCCATAGTTTGCAGGTAGCTCAGATGTGGTAGTCTCGAGCCAGTGGAGGAATGATATGCAGAGGCACTTGAGAATGTATGAGTGCATGGATGTTCAGAAGCAGGTGCTAGCTACTTTCAAGCTAGTTGGATCTGCATTGCAATGGGTGGGAGTCTATTACCACCGTGGAGGAGAGGGATACTCTCACTATTCTGAACTTTTGGGTGCGGTTTGATCGCAAGAACTTTCCGTCCGCTGTTCATACAGAAATGAGGAGGAAATTGATGAGTCTGAAGCAGGAGGGTAAGACCGTGGCCGAGTATGAGGCCGAGTTCACGAATCTATTGAATATCGTTCCGGATGAGATACCGACAGAAAAGAAGAAGATTGAGAAATTCATCGACGGGTTGACATGGAGGATCCGTCAGCATCTGTTAGGGAACCTTTCGTTGGCCACTTATTCTGATGTGGTTAACGCTGCTTTGTTGCACTGCCAGGATCACCGCTTTCATATGGCTGAGGGCAAGAGATCGGGAGAGTCTAGCCATCAGGGCAGGACTGGAGGTCATGGTGCCGGTGGGGCACAATCTGTTCAGGGGAAAAGACAGAGTGAGCAGGGTTCCCAGTAGGGGGATCAGAAGAGGTTCAGATCAGGAAATTACAGGCATGGACAGGGAGGTTTCCGTCAGGGCCATCAGGGTCCAAACGGCCATCAGGGTCAACAGGGGCAGAATGGGCAGCAGTTTCAGCAGGGCCAAGGGAGGAACGGTAATGGCCACCAGGGCCGGGGACAGCAGGGGCAGAGAGGAGGGAACTTCCCAGGGAAGTGTTTCGTTTGTGGCAAGACTGGCCATAAACGACAGGATTGTCCTGATAGGGGCAGGGCCCACAGCAGCAGCAACAGGGTGCTCGCCAGGAGCCGCAGAGGCCTATGTTTCCCGTCGCTCTCCCTGCACCGCCACAGATGGCAGCATTGCCACCCATTCCAGCAGTCCCAGCTCAGCAGGGGCAGCTACAGTATGAACGTGTCTATAACGTCCACCAGGCAGTAGTTCCACAGGCACCACCCTCTATTGAGGGTATGTTTCCTATCCATGGTACTATGGGTCGGGTTTTATTTGATACGGGGGAAACACATTGCTTTATAGCTACGCATTTTGCGAAAGCCTTAGGGTTGTTAACTACGGCAGAGAGCACAGTGACGTGTGTAGACTCACCATTGGGGAGTGGGTCACTTATTTTCTTTATATGTCGGGGAGTAGGGATAGAGATTGGTAGTCTGGTATTACCTGCAGATATGTTGGTATTAGATATGCATGTTCACGATGTGATTATCGGTATGAATTGGCTCGCTGATTATAGAGCCATGATTGATTGCTTCGGTGGGAGCATTGTTTTTGCCATTCCGGGGCAAGAGATGTTTGTAGTGGCGATGCCTCGCCCAGAGGGAGGCTCGACCGCTCATTTGTATTACCTAGAGGAGGATACCTCTAAGGAGGTTGTGATTCCTTTAGATTCGATCCCAGTTGTCAGGGAGTATTCTGATGTGTTTCAGGAGATACCAGGCCTACCCCCCAGTCGAGAGATAGACTTTGTTATAGACTTATTGCCAGGTACGAGACCTATAGCACGCGCACCATACCGTATGGCTCCAGCTGAGATGAGGGAGTTACGGGATCAGATTGAGCAGTTGTTGGGTCAGGGGTTTATTCGGAGGAGTACTTCACCGTGGGGTGCCCCTGTGTTGTTCGTGAAGAAGAGAGATGGTTCACTGAGATTGTGTGTGGACTACCGAGAGTTGAACAAGGTCACGATACGGAATAAGTATCCGTTGCCTCGAATCGATGACCTATTCGACCAGTTGAGAGGATCTTCTTTCTTCTCTAAGATTGATTTGAGATCGGGATACCATCAGTTGCATATCAGGGAGGAGGACGTCTCGAAGACTGCGTTCTTGTCAAGATATGGTTCTTACGAGTTTCGGGTTATGCCTTTTGGTTTGACCAATGCTCCAGCCGTGTTTATGGACTTGATGAATAGGATGTTCAGGGATTTCCTAGATCAGTTTGTCATTGTCTTCATTGATGATATTCTGGTTTACTCCCAGACAGAGGAGGAGCACGCTGAGCATTTGAGGCAAGTTTTGCAGACGATACGTCAGAACGAGCTGTATGCAAAGTATGAGAAGTGCGGATTTTGGCTGAAGGAGGTCCAGTTTTTGGGGTATATTATTTACGACCGGGGAATATCGGTTGATCCGGGGAAGGTATCCGCGGTGAGGGAGTGGGGACATCCCACGACACCGATAGAGATCCGTAGTTTTTTGGGCCTAGCAGGATACTACAGGAGGTTTATTCGGGGATTCTCGAAGATAGCGGGCCCTTTGACACATCTGACTCGTAAAGGTGTGTCGTACATTTGGAGTGATGCCTGTCAGTTGACATTCGATGAGTTGAAGGATAAGCTGACCTCAGCACCCGTGTTAGCATTGCCGAGACCAGGAGTTGAGTATCTAGTTTACACCGATGCGTCCTTACAAGGACTTGGAGGTGTATTGAAGCAGGAAAGTCAGGCCATAGCTTATGCTTCCCGTAAGCTTAAGCCTCACGAGAAGAATTACCCCACCCATGACTTGGAGTTGGCGGCGGTGGTATTTACCCTTCGGATTTGGAGACATTACCTGTTGATAGGGAAGTTCCGATTGTTCACGGACCACAAGTCCCTACAGTACCTATTCACGCAAAAGGAGTTGAATATGCGACAGCGTAGGTGGCTTGAGTTTGTAAAGGACTATCAGTTTGATATCCAGTACCACCCGAGAAAGGCTAACGTGGTAGCAGACGCGTTGAGCCGTAGGCCAGCAGATGAAGTGGCAGAGGTGTGGAAGGCCAAGTGGAAGGAATTGGGACACCAGGATGCAGTGGCCCGATCTTTCATGTCTGTGATGACCGTTACACCGCAGATTGTCACAAAGGTAGTAAGGGCACAGGCAAATGACTCGTTCTGTCAGGAGCAGATAGTTCGATTATTAGCAGAGGGAGCCGAGTCCTATACCGTTAGCTCAGACGGGGGATTATGCTTTAATGGGAGATTGTTAGTTCCGGAAGGGGAGGAATTGCGGCACGAGGTGATGGCAGAATCGCACGGCTCGCGATTCGCGGTACATCTCGGTGGGGACAAAACGTACCAAGACATGAGGCGACGGTATTGGTGGAGCGGGATGAAGAGGGATATCGCCGAGTTTGTTTCTAAATGCGCCACTTGTCATCTAGTAAAAGTGGATCATCAGAGACCGGCAGGACTGCTACAGCCGTTAGAGGTCCCGATGTGGATGTGGGAGAGCATATCCATGGACTTTATCACGGGGTTGCCTACGTCACAGAGAGGTCACGACTCCATTTGGGTAATTGTGGACAGGTTGACCAAAGTCGCTCATTTTTTACCCGTAAGGACGGACTACACTGCGGGACAGTATGCCCAGCTCTTTATTTCAGAGATAGTGACACTTCACGGTGTGCCCCTAAATATCGTGTCTGACCGAGACAAGATATTTGTTTCATGATTTTGGGAGAGTTTTCAGGAGGCCATGGGCACGGAATTGCGGTTGAGTACGGCGTATCACCCGCAGACCGATGGGCAAACGGAGCGTACAAATCAGATGTTGGAGGACATGCTACGGATGAGTATCATTGATTTTGGGGGTGGATGGGAGCAGTATCTTCCACTGGTGGAGTTTTCTTACAACAACTCCTACCAGTTCACCATTGGCATGGCTCCATTTGATGCGTTGTACGGTAGACCTTGTCATTCCCCAGCATGTTGGTTGGAGGTGGGGGACAACAAACTACTTGGGCCGGAAGTGATTCAGGATACTTCGGAGAGGATAAAATTGATTCGGAGTCGCATTCGGGTAGCTCAGGATCGGCAGAAGAGCTATGCTGATGCGAAGAGGTTCTTCAGGGAGTTTCAAGTGGGGGACCAGGTTTTGCTCAGAGTATCTCCTATGAAGGGGATTATGCGTTTCGGGAAGAAAGGGAAGTTGGCACCGAGATATGTGGGACCATTTCCTATTATTGAGCGGATTGGACCGGTTGCGTATAGGCTTGGATTACCGGAGCAATTGCATCGGATTCACGATGTGTTTCATATTTCCTCGCTAAGGAAATATCTTAGAGATAATTTGGCTCATTCTCACATTGCTGTGGAGGACATTGATCTCCAGCCTGATAGCTCCTACAAGGAGGGGCCGATTGCTATTCTAGACCAAAGTGAGCGGAAACTGCGGTCAAAGATAGTTCCGTTTGTGCGTGTTCAGTGGCGACATCATAATGTCGAGGAGTCCTCATGGAAGCGCGAGGATGAGATGCGCGAACGTTATCCAGAGTTATTCTTACCAGGTACTTTCTAGTTCCGAATTTCGGGACGAAATTCAGTTATTAGGGGGGAAGTATGTAATACCCCGTATTTTCTGTGATATTTATTTTTGGGATTAATTGAATTAAATGAGAATTAATTGGAAATTAATCCGGATTAAAATACTAGCGAGATGCGAGTTGGTATTTGATTATATGTGCATATATGATTATATATGAATTTGGAATTATGAAAATTGTCGTGAGATTTAAATACGATAATTTGGGAATTTTGTTGAGACGCGAGTGACCGCCGCGTCATGGTGTATTATTTTAATTATAAAAGTGAATTTAAATTCTATTAACCGTATGGTTGTTTTGAGTGCGCCAACGCGTCCGGAAGGGTCGAGATAGTCAGAAAACACTAGCCGGGGGTTTAGTTTGGGTCCCGGGGTATTTTTAGGCCATACCGGCATCATAAAGGGTATTTTGGTAATTTTGTATTTTTGGGAATTAAAAGTGACGAAAATTAGTAAATTATATCTGATTCAGGAAACCAACCACTAAACCCACTACCAACCATATTGACCCATAAGACTACGGGGAGTTTTAGAATTAGGTTTTCTAAGTTCCCAAAACAAACCCGAGCCACCATAGCTATTGGAGAAGAAAGCTTGGAAAGAGAGAGAGAGAGGAGAAAAGCTTGGAGAGAGAGAGAGAACTTCAGCAAATCGTCATCAAAATCTGAGATTGAATCAAGGCAAGTGGTTTAATTTCAATTATTATAGAGAATGCTTCTTCCATGTGTAGGAACTTACATAAATCAAATTATTCTTGGGAGTTTAATAAAAACCCATTTTAATTGGACTTAGAACTTAAATTTTGAGAAGAAATTGCATGTAGAATCGTATAGAGATGATTACCCTGATGTTAATATATGTTGGATGTAACAAAGACGGATCTAATTTGAGAAAATTGATGATTATGAATTCTAGGGTTTATGTTCTTGAAAATTTGGGGAAAAGTGAAGAGACTTGATGATTTAATGATGTTTAGGATGCATTGATTCCTTAAAACACATTAGTATGTGACCTTGATATGTTTAGGATTGATTAGAGACCTTAAAACGTTGTTGGGACGAATTTTAGAGGAGGATTGAGGAGTAGAAATTGGTGAAAAACGAAAGTAGAAATTCTGGGCTCGAAACTGGCCACTCGTTAGAAGACCTCCCCAGGTCGTTCGAACGAGCTCGTTCGAACGAGCTTCTAACGAGTTGACCATTGACTTCTAACGAGAGTGAAGTTCGTTCGATGAGTTCGTTCGAACGAGATCTCATTAGAAAGCCCACTTCGTTCGAACGAGATCTCGTTAGAAGACTCAGTTCGTTCGAACGAAGTCTCGTTCGAACAGCCTCGTTCGAACGAGACATCGAACGAGTTGGCAGTTTTGGCTTTTTAGCCTGTTTTGATCCAGAGTGCCCCGTAACCTTGTGTATAGGTAGAGATAGCCTTTCCTTGATGAGTAATTGATATATTTGGGATGTTTGGGATATAATGAGGAGTCAAGCCTAGAAGTGTAGTTTGAACCTAAAGAAAAATATGAGTAGGACGTGAGTGTCTATTACGATGTGAGAACTATTGACGGCCTAGCTTATTATATTAACCGGGAACATATAAATGGGGTAGTATTATATGTCAGTACGAGAAGAGATATGTACCAATATATTATGGTGATTACTAAGACGTGTGCATACTTAGTATATATGTATTGATATTATGTGTGTGACATACCTACCATACTTGCTATCACGGGAGGTTCGCGTTCGCTTAGGGCCCTCTAATCCTTGTGTTGCCCGGATTTAGACTGGTTACCTCGATGAACATAGGTCATAGAAGCACTTATTGGGATGTTAATAAGTCTGCTGATCGTGGGAGCGCAGGTATGTGCGTGACCCATGTGATGTGACTGTGTTCGCATCCATTATTTGTGATGTTGTTATCTGAGAACTATTCCTGAGAGATTCGGAATATGTGATCCTTATGTACGTGATGTACCGGGATGGATAGCAGAGTATGTGTGCACCGCAGCTAGCTCTCGGGGTGCTTGTATTGTATATTTATGACGTGAATAATATAAACTTAATTAATGGGAACTTTCATGTTAATATTATGAATATAATTATAGTAATGTTTTGAGAAAACATAACGGGTTAACTGTTAGCGAATTGTATTACATTGCGAATCTAAGTTTATGTAAAGCCTCTATTTTAGATTGTTAACGCTAGAAGATAATATGGGAATCGAGTAGTAAGGGGTAGAACTTATTACGGTTTGGTTAGATGAGTATATCATTGAGATGGGTATGGTACGTTAGGAGTGCACATGTAGTCGAGAGGTGAGAATTTCATGTGAGTGCACGTCCTAACATGTATTTTGCATTTAATGTTTTAATGTTGTTAAAACACTTTCAGTTTTTAAAATGATTTCCACTTTCGGGCTCTGACCCATTTTCTTTCAAATCTATTTTTTTAAAAACCATTTTAGGTGCCCAGCCACTAGGACCCCATGCTTAGGATTCTCATACAGGTGACGAGCTGTAGCTGTTTGTGGAAGCTACAGGACTTTGCTGGTAGACGCTTCATCTACTTTGACTTCATAGTTATCAGTTACCAGTTGTAGGGCATGTCGCCCATTCCTTTTAGAGACTCTTCATTTATTTCAGTTATTCAGACTTTTGGCATGTAATTATTCAGGATTCAGACTTGTCGTATTATTTTCCATTTGTGGGATTGTTGTGAGGAGTTTTCCTCTGGACTTATATTTACTTTGTTGATTATTCATTACTTCATTATGGTGAATGGTTGCTATTCTTTCATTATTCTTTTACTGCATGTTAATCAGACTTAACTTAAAATTTGGCACTTACTTTTTAAATACTAGGTGGTTAGTAATTATAAAAATGTTTTCGACAGTGATGCTATTAACTGAACCAACTTGGCATTTTGAATTAATTTAATAAAGGAGTAGCTACCCTGTATTTAATTAGTCGAGGTGTCACAGGTGTAGGATCTTAAGGGTAGACGACTTGGGAGTTAGCAGAGAATGGGAGTACTTGGCTTATCCGAATTTAGTGGATGAAATTTCATTGTTAGGGGGGAGTATGTAACACCCCGCAAATTCAATGACATTTAATTAAATAATATTTTGGGAGAAAAATAATTTATTTGATTAGAAGAATTAAATTCATGATTTCAGAAATTTTTAAATTTGAGGAATTTATTAATTCGGTGAATTGAGGACAAATTATTTTAGATTACTTTGTATCACATTTTGAGGTCTTAAATTTTGAAGACGTTATAAATTAACTCGGATGTCAATTTTGAGAGCACGGTTGAGTCCAGTAGGGGCGAAATAGTCCAAAATGAGTGGCCATATGTATATATTGGGTTTCAGGACTTATTTAGGCATATTTGAGCTCCAAATAAAGAGTTTGTGCCCTTTTTAGGAGGCCCATAGGTCCAAAAATGGGATTTGAGTTTTTAACCCTAGTTGTGAAAGGGTAAGGCATCTTAAAGTCATTTTATAAGACTCAAATTGGGGAGAGCTTAAGAGGAGAATCCTTAAAAGAGGATTTGGGGATTTTTGGAAGATGGCTTAAAGAACAAGAGAGAAGATCCTTGATTACAATCCAACATCTTCATCCAAAGTCTTTGAGATACTATTTGAGGCATGTGGTTTAATTTGCAATTTGTCAATTTGTATTTACCTATTCATACTAAAGGAGGTGAAATCAATCAATATGTTATGGTTTATATTTCATTAGAAATTGGGGATTTCATGGTTAGGAGTTATAAATCTGTAAGAGATGATAAGATTAAGATTTTTTTATTGCTCAAATTGATGTAATTGTTAGGGTTAGATTGAATATGATAAATGGATGGATTTAGGATAAATCTTGGCGAGTTTTGATGAAGAAATTTGAACATAATTCAGGTATTTACTGTTCAAATGACGATTCTATTCGTGAAGTCCTGTAGAAAATCGCGTTTTCTAACTTTTGTTCCCTGATATGTTTTCTCCAAAATGGCTCCAAAAAACCCCAAAATAGCATTTTAAAAATCAGGGCAGATTCGTGGGGCAAATTTTTTTTAGAAATATTTTTAGCTGTTATTTCGTTGGAGATTGCCTAGATTGATAGATGTGACTTATTACCCTTGGATGAATTAAATTGGAGAGATTAAGATTTATGATTGAGTGATTAAAACCTTGATAATTAAGTGGGGGAAACCTAATTGGATGAAATTGAACATTGAATTGGGAATATTAAATTTCGGTCTGAGAGAGAGAATCCAGGCATATTTGGTAGAGTGACAACAAAATAATGATAAATTAATCAGTGCATAATTAATTGAAATAAAGTCGGACCGTAGACTTGCATGTTTTAGGCTTGTGTTACATTTGTAGTACACCATTAACCTGGATATATATATATATATATATATATATATATATATACAGTGATTTGTAGTATATATATGATTTATAAACATTGGTGTGAATAATATTTATAAGGAAGCATACCCACTCTAAGGCTATCATGGGAGGTTGCGCAATGTGGGTGAATCCCCTAACTTGAGGAGGGAGAGTATAGTCCCCAGTTCTTAGCATTCTAATGCAGGTTTGAGATGCTTTGGGTGTGATTCAGCCTCATTCCAGGGGAAATTATGGCCGCCTCTTTTACGTTTGTGAATTGTTGTTTTTTTTACTCGGGTGATGAGTCGTGTCAGGGTTTCTGGGTGGATGAGAATACTCGGTGATGATAGAACTTAGAGATTTTCCAAAGAGTGTCTACTCGGGAGGATGATTATATATCTATGAAAAGTGTGTGACTGTTGTAATATAATGATACGTATATATGGAGCAGATTTATATATGGGTTAATACATGGTGTGAAATGTATAATTATATAACTTTTGAAATTATTATATGGTATCAAGTGATAATTGATTTAAATAAGTTAATGTGAATAATAACTTTTAACTCATATACGTGATGTGAATTATATAAGTGATACAACTCATGAGAATGTTAGATGGCATTAAATGAGAAGTGACTTGAGTAAATTCAATGCGATTAATAACTTATAAAGTATACGAAACCCACTAGGGATAGAGTAGTGGGAAACCGTGGGATATATGTAATGAGACTAGTTACATGGTAGATAGCTATATGGGTCATGTATAGTTACGTTAGGCGTGAACATTAGTGGAGGGGTGAGGTGTTCTCAAGTGAGTGTGCCGCACTAACTTAAATATGAAGAGCCTTCATGTATTTTTCATTCCTTGGATTTAAATTCACTTGCTAAATATTTTCAAATGTTTTGGGTTATAACCCTTGCTATAACATATTTTCAAAACCTTTTAGGTGTCCTACCACAGGGGCGCCAGGCCTGATCATCTTGCAGGGTACGTAGCTGCAGTACATGTGGATGTTGTGGGATATTTGTTTAGACGCCTATCTCATTCTCTCTAGATAGGGACATTCCAGTAGTATCGTTGGGCTTGTACATTCATATTCAGTTTGGCATGTATTAATACTCTTTTTATATACTTTGGACTTTGTTGTTTTGCTTGTAGTCGATGTTGTTCGACTACCACTTCTATTAGACTTGTGGTATGAATAGTTTCTCTTTATGTGTTGGTTATTTGATTTCGTATTATGTTGTTAGTTTGGGCTTAAATGAAAAGACAAAACTTTTACACCATGTCTTTTGAATACTAGGTGGTTAATAAAGTTTTAAAAAAAAGATTTCAACAGTGATGCTAAGAATGAACCAGATGAGATTCCTGTTTAATTTTGTATAGGACTGATCACCCAAAATTTTATTAGGCGGGATGTCACAAGAATTGGATATCGAACTGATATTCCTTCACAAATTTGAGCCACCTACGGTGACGCATGTTCAACTCCTTCTGGGTGTGACAACCCGCCTACTAAAATAATAGGTGACCAACCCAATACTCCAATAATTACAGGAATCATAGATGGTCCATTCTTAGCATCACTGTCGATTAACATAATAGTATGAGATAACCACCAATCATTTTAGAAAAACGGATTGTCATATACAAAATATTTTAAAAGTAAAAGAAAAACACTTAGACAATCCCATTTGTAAAAACGGTGGGTATCAAAAATCGATAAATGAAGTATGACAATACAATAAATAATCACCGAATAAGTTGTCGGTGCACAGACCAATACAAATAATACATTAAGTATTACAATCCAATATTTACAGTATAATGAATGAGTGCAATACCTTGGGCAAACACGCCCGAATAAAATGTACTGAACATAACTAGAGTACAATGGAGAGGAGCGTCTACTACAAGTATCCTACAACATCCGCAATATGCTATAGCTCCATGACAACTGGAATGGAATATGTAAATACATGTGTCCATGCGGAAGCGCACCTGTAATGGCAAGGAATATGCAGCAACAAAGAAATATAGATACCGGTCAGGGCCCGGTTTGATATGATTACCATGTGACTAAAATGCATGACAGTTAAGTGCGTAATTCTCTCGCAGATAACACTAATATTTCTCACCTCTCAATCTAGCAGCAACCTAGCGCAAAATCGTGAGATGTTCTAGTTAACCCTAAGTACTAAGGGCTAACTTCTCCCCATTCTCAACACTATGCCCTATTCGTGCGTGGGGTGTCTCGCAAAGCGAAATCCAAACAAGGAACCCCCCCGATACACTACTACTTAGGCAAGGTTGATCGTCAAGGTCCATTAGACCCTAAGCACGAAATAATCAATAAGTATATATGTGTGTGTGTGCATATGTGTGGGAGGTCACATCTACAGTTACACAAAGAAAAATATAAAATAAAACACATCCATCATCTAATGGCACAATTCCTAATTCTTTCTTTAGAAATATACATATAAATGGTACAACACTTTATCAAATGTTTACCAAATTTATTTCATCGTATACTAATTCATTTCATGAATTTGTTCCTTATCAGGAAATATAATCATAGTTTTGATGCTCTAGTGGCATTTATCTCAAATGTTCACATTGTAAAAATATCTTCCTTATCAGGAATATAATCATTATCATATGCTCTTTATGGCATTTTCATCGTGCTCTTTATGGCACTTTCATCATGCTCTATATGGCATTTCACTGTGCTCTTATGGCACCCAACAAACATCAAGTCCAACTTGATTTAGAATAGTTATATTCATATATATATATAATGATTCTAAGACCGCCCGTCCGGGTTTCCCCACTGTGCGCGCCCCTAAATGGCTATCATCTTCCAGGGCCTCCAAGACAACCTGGGATCCTATCGAAACGTCGGGAAGCGGCCATGTGCCTGCGGGATAGTCAAGATCACACCCGGAATCTCCTAACCAGCGCAGAAAATATACAATCACAAACGCTCACATGGCCTAGGGACTATATCCGCCCTGCATTCATTAGCCAGGGGGCTTCACCACAACGCGCGCGACTTCCCTTATGATAGAGATTTAGAGAGGTGTGTATCCATCCAATTACATTTATGAAAACCATTACTTTTCCTTTTGAAAACATCCAATTTTTACATTCTCAAAATCATTTGTACTATTTATTAGTACCATATTTTATCTTTATGTATCTCTCATTCTTAATGTCATATTTTATTAATGACCTAAGACTCGAAGTGCCATAAACCTCAAATTAGTCTCTAAGACTTCAATATAATATTTTAAACAATTAAAGCGAATCTCCCTCAAGGAGAGTCTCCCAATAGTCTCAACCTTAACATTTTATCTCCAATTCATCTCTAGGTTAATCTCCTAAATCATTCGGATATCAACCTACGCAACTTAGCCCTCGGGTAAGCCTAAATATCCTATTAAATCCTAGGGCATTAGTCTACCCAAAACAACCCTCTAGGACTCTTAATTACTTCCCAAAGGAAGGTTCCTAAGCCTCGAACCTAAAAGAAAAGGGCTAAAACAAAATTAGAAAAAACCTCACCTTTTCAGAAGGGGTCGATCGATCGACCCCTTCGATCGATCGATCCCCCAGGCTCGATCGATCGATCCTGGCAGACAGCTTCTTCTCCGAGAAGCTTTTTCGGCCATTAACGAGCCATCCAAGCTTCTACCCGCTATTTCACCCAACCACAACAACAAATAATGATACCCAATCACTTCTAAACATCCTACAATTAATTATTTCTCCTCAAATCAAATTAAAACACAAGATTAATGGATTAAACACCAAAATCTACAAAAACCCATTTATGGTTTAAACCTCCCAAAACTTAACTACACATGCAAATTTATCACATTAAATCAATATCTAGCAAGTAAGAAACTTTCCTCGAGGTTCGTAGTCTCGGAACACCTCCGGTAGCGACGGATTCCGGCCCAAATCCTCCATTTATCTCTTTCTCTCTACTCTCTCTTCTCTCTCTCTCTCTCCTTTGGCTTCTCCCACCAAAAATGAAGAAAAGAAAAAGGGGTGGGGGATTTATAAGGGTCTCAAAATATAAACCCCCACTCTTAAATGCTAATACACCTCTAAAATGACTCGTAACCACTTAATTGAGTCATAACCCCTTAAAATGCCCAAATCTCAAAAATTACAACTGGGCACTTATTTCGACTATCTCGACTATTCTAAAAACAACCGCACCCCCTATTTTGGCATTCGGGAAAGTGTGAACTATTTTTACGTTCCAATTTCCTTTTAATTCATTAATTATACCCAATTTCATATATAGGTCATAACCGTCGTTTTACATATAACGACGCAAAATACACAATATATCACTATTTACCTTCTCATAACGGTAAATAGTCAAAACATAGTAAATATTATCCCTAAGTCTCACGGGAAATAATATTTACTCCAACATTCCCTATTTTATAAAATTAGCCCATCAGGCAAAATAGTATAAAATAGTCGCTCGGAAACCTGGGTTGTTACATACTCCCCCCCTTAAAGGGGAATTTTGCCCTCAAAATTTAGGCGTAACCCATAACCATAAAAAGGGTATACTATACCAAAAACCGTGCTATCATACTAGTAAACCCCTCAATAGAAATGTCCCCATAGGACTCAGACTAAGGTCATCGCTATCGATCTCAGCCCACATCATCATGCTATAACATAGCGCCAAATCGTTCCTCAGGAACTTTCGATCCTACCCTTCTACTACGGGAGGAGATACCCACACAATCTCGGCACAAATTGCCTTACTTTTCGAAACACGTTATACCTTTACTAGCGAATAACTACACTATCTTACAATCGTTAACCCCAACACTACTTACTCCTATTTGCGTTTGCGTATCCCTCAAAAGTCTACTTGCTCACTGAGCCCAATCTAAAGGAAGGTTCCCGGACCACTCCCAGTCCCAGGAATATACTATTCGCTGTTTCCATTCCAACGAGTAGACAAGGCATATTGCCATCTATACTAGGCTACGCACGGCCTAATGTTTATCGAAAACGATCCGAACTATTGCACGGAAATTCGATCCATAAAAACTTCTACTCCGATCTCTCCTTTAAATCAGATCGACCCTTCCACTTACGGGTGGTAGGATATACCCCATATCCCCATGGTTCCCATTCTTCCTGGAGACTTTACCTGTACCTTGACATGAATGTCTCGTCTCGGTTCACTACCGTTTGATAGGAACCGCATACAGATCTAAAACTCCTACTAAGAAGAGCTGGGCGTGCACCTCCCGTACTTAGTCCGCACATTTCCATTGAGTAAGTAGCGATTGATCAAATGATCCACAGTTTCCTCAACTAGAATCATGACCGTTGCATTATCGACAATTCGATAAAAATGTCCACGGATATACCCGTCCTCGTTTCACACTACTCTCTACATACTAGTAGTTGAAAGGGTCAATCATGGACCTGAACGCTCTTATAATAGTGTCCGCTCAGTGAAGCTCACTCCACTTGGCATTCCATGCCACGAATAAACTCTAAGACGGTATCTACTCGGCGCCTATACTACTCCCATCCGCATTGCCTTAGCGAAAGGAAATATCCTATCGATAGTCCTTCACGGTCAAAAACTTGTTATTCGTGAAAAGACTCCAAATTCCTGCCCAGGAGAAATGCCTCTAAGTCTTTAAGGCAAATACTACCGCCATGAACTTTAAATCAAGCGTGGAATGACACTTCTTAAAAATGTGAGACACACGAACAATAGGTCCATGTTCCCATATTAGCACATCCCGTTCCTGGCAAAGACTCATTCGTTAAATCCACTCTCGATCATAACAACACGAGTGCAGGAGAAAAGTCAGCTTATACTTCAACTACTCCAAAGGTAGGTTACCCATGTAACCCTCTATCTACGAGAGGCCTCACCACTTAATGGCCTAACATTCCAACGAGCTCGAGATCCCATACTTCTCGTCTAGGGACCAAATCCTACTTAGAGTTAACCCACAACCTATTGTGGTCAACTCCCAACCATCTTCCTAAAATAGCGCCGCATGCCCTAAGGGCCTAGCGTCCTAAGAATCCTAAGGTCAATCTATCTATCCTAACCTAGTCGTATAAGTATAATACTAAATATCCCTAGTGTCCAAGACCTTTCCCGACTTCTGACATTAGCTCGGTTTCATGCGTGGGACGTCTCGCCGAAGCGAAATCCAAACAAGGAACCCTCCCGTTACACTACTACCTCGCATTGTCAGTCGTCGAGAAGTAACGGTCGAAGACACATGATCGGGATCGACGGAATCCTAATTCAAAATTCTTCTACTACATATATACGTTTACGTCCTACCATAACAATCGACTGAGGCATTTACTTTCAGTAAGATGCCACCGCTACTTTATCCCAAAAATACACATGTACCACTATACAAATGGCCTTCTCATTAAGGCACAACCATAAGTCCCTATCGGACTCTCATCATCCTAGTCTTCCCCACATCGATTCAGAGGAAAACTATCATAGTTCTCATATATCGCACATCAACTTAGCCCTTAATCACTCATATACGTGGTTCTTGGCTAAACCTTCCAACCCAGCACTTAACCAACAGAAAAGAAAAGAAAGAAGAAAGGAACAGAAAAGAAATGCACATCTCTCCACTCCCAACGTCGTTAAGGTTCATGCGTGGAGCGTCTCGCCGAAGCGAAATCCAAACAAGGAACCCCTCCACACAATCCCCTTAACTAGCCGGTCATGGAGATAAGGCACATCATACACAAGCAAAGCAAACAAGTAAGCAAACAAAAATAAAGGAAACTATCTACATACCGTAAACCACCTCTATAAAGTCTCAACCCGTATCCATGAGAGATATTATAGAACAACTAGTCCTCCTCCTATAACTAGAACTAGGATAGCCTCGCAATTCATTCGCTTGCTACCACACCCACCAATCTAAGACTATCTCTACTCGTATAATGTATAATACAAGTAGCACGTACCACACATACCACCACTCGCCCCATAACGAGTGAAAAAGGAAAATACAGAACTTCCCTATTATGGAAGCCATATAAATATACTTACTATATATAAAAATATGTACCGATACCATCACAAGCTCGATATACGCACCCGAATCTAGGGCTAACACCAAACTACATCCATCAATGACTCAACTAGGAGTCCCATCCTTGTCGGTTATCTTCAATCGACAAGATCAGAACGCATAGTTCCCTTGACTTCTTCAGCAAGGAGAACATTCTGCCAGCCTCCCCGACCTTAGCTCCACGAGCCTTCCCCGGGTGGATGTCCACCAGTGGGGTCTCATGAACACTACTTCTCCAAAAAGTGTTTCCAACAATTACTTACAAGCCTAGCATTTCCACTGAAAGGCTCTTTCTATGGGCAAAAACATTCTTCCCCACCATAAAGAGGCGACTATCATATCCGCCACTTCAACCTTACTCCTAAGGGTGAATGGCTTTCCTCAAATCCTCACACCTGGGCACTCCTATACCCAACTCTAGGCCAAAACTCTCGGGCCTCACGCTCTCACCGAACGAGGTTACACTTCCTCTATCCAACCGAACTTCAACATGTGGTCCTAATAAAGAACCTCTCAACTCCTAATTGACATTGCTCGGAGTCCCAAGCATAGTACCACTCTCTACCGACAACGGTACTTGGGAAAAACTATTTTCACCGTACTTAGTAGTCACGGCAGCATTATAAAATAATGCTACAAAGGGAGAGACCTCCAAAGCGGTCCTTATTCCCGACCACAGCCTACAGCTTATAGTAATCCCATCCCACGACGCCTTCACAATGGCCTTCCTCAACGCCCTTCATCTAACGACTTACAAGTCTCACACGAACGCGCAGAAGATCTTCGGGGTTCTCATACCATAGCAGGAGAACGAAATCTCACAAGAGAAGTCAACGACTTTATTCCTAAGGCTCTACATCAAATAGAGAAAAAAATGCAGAAGACGTAGAACATCCGCACAGATTCCTAAGGACTCTAGAACCTAATGCTCTGATACCATCTGTGACAACCCGCCTACAAAAATAATAGGTGGCCAGCCCAATACTCCAATAATTACAGGAATCATAGATGGTCCATTCTTAGCATCACTGTCGATTAACATAATAGTATGAGATAACCACCAATCATTTTAGAAAAACGGATTGTCATATACAAAAAAATTTAAAAGTAAAAGAAAAACACTTAGACAATCCCATTTGTAAAAACGATGGGTATCAAAAATCGATAAATGAAGTATGACAATACAATAAATAATCACCGTATAAGTTGTCGGTGCACAGACCAATACAAATAATACATTAAGTATTACAATCCAATATTTACAGTATAATGAATGAGTGCAATACCTTGGTCAAACACGCCCGAATAAAATGTACGGAAAATAACTAGAGTACAATGGAGAGGAGCGTCTACTACAAGTATCCTACAACATCCGCAATATGCTATAGCTCCATGACAACTGGAATGGAATATGTAAATACAGTTGTCCATGCGGAAGCGCGCCTGTAACGGCAAGGAATATGCAGCAACAAAGAAATATAGATACCGGTCAGGGCCCGGTTTGATATGATTACCATGTGACTAAAATGCATGACAGTTAAGTGCGTAATTCTCTCGCAGATAACAATAATATTTCTCACCTCTCTATCTAGCAGCAACCTAGCGCAAAATCGTGAGATGTTCTAGTTAACCCTAAGTACTAAGGGCTAACTTCTCCCCATTCTCAACACTATGCCTTATTCGTGCGTGGGGTGTCTCGCAAAGCGAAATCCAAATAAGGAACCCCCCCGATACACTACTACTTAGGCAAGGTTGATCGTCGAGGTCCATTAGACCCTAAGCACGAAATAATCAATAAGTATATATGTGTGTGTGTGTGCATATGTGTGGGAGGTCACATCTACAGTTACACAAAGAAAAATATAAAATAAAACCCATCCATCATCTAATGGCACAATTCCTAATTCTTTCTTTAGAAATATACATATAAATGGTACAACACTTTATCAAATGTTTACCAAATTTATTTCATCGTATACTAATTCATTTCATGAATTTGTTCCTTATCAGGAAATATAATCATAGTTTTGATGCTCTAGTGGCATTTATCTCAAATGTTCACTTTGTAAAAATATCTTCCTTATCAGGAATATAATCATTATCATATGCTCTTTATGGCATTTTCATCGTGCTCTTTATGGCACTTTCATCATGCTCTATATGGAATTTCACTGTGCTCTTATGGCACCCAACAAACATCAAGTCCAACTTGATTTAGAATAGTTATATTCATATATATATATAACAATTCTAAGACCGCCCGTCCGGGTTTCCCCACTGTGCACGCCCCTAAATGGCTATCATCTTCCAGGGCCTCCAAGACAACCTGGGATCCTATCGAAACGTCGGGAAGCGGCCATGTGCCTGCGGGATAGTCAAGACCACACCCGGAATATCCTAACCAGCGCAGAAAATATACAATCACAAACGCTCACATGGCCTAGGGACTATATCCGCCCTGCATTCATTAGCCAGGGGGCTTCACCACAACGCGCGCGACTTCCCTTATGATAGCGATTTAGAGAGGTGTGTATCCATCCAATTACATTTATGAAAACCATTACTTTTCCTTTTGAAAACATCCAATTTTTACATTCTCAAAATCATTTGTACTATTTATTAGTACCATATTTTATCTTTATATATCTCTCATTCTTAATGTCATATTTTATTAATGACCTAAGACTCGAAGTGCCATAAATCTCAAATTAGTCTCTAAGACTTCAATATAATATTTTAAACCATTAAAGCGAATCTCCCTCAAGGAGAGTCTCCCAATAGTCTCAACCTTAACATTTTATCTCCAATTCATCTCTAGGTTAATCTCCTAAATCATTCGGATATCAACCTACGCAATAGCCCTCGGGTAAGCCTAAATATCCTATTGAATCCTAGGGCATTAGTCTACCCAAAACCACCGTCTAGGACTCTTAATTACTTCCCAAAGGAAGGTTCCTAAGCCTCGAACCTAAAAGAAAAGGGCTAAAACAAAATTAGAAAAAACCTAACCTTTTCAGAAGGGGTCGATCGATCGACCCCTGGCCGTCGATCGATCGAAGGCTTCGATCGATCGATCCCCCAGGCTCGATCGATCGATCCTGGCGGACAGCTTCTTCTCCGAGAAGCTGTTTCGGCCATTAACGAGCCATCCAAGCTTCTACCCGCTATTTCACCCAACCACAACAACAAATAATGATACCCAATCACTTCTAAACATCCTACAATTAATTATTTCTCCTCAAATCAAATTAAAACACAAGATTAATGGATTAAACACCAAAATCTACAAAAACCCATTTATAGTTTAAACCTCCCAAAACTTAACTACACATGCAAATTTATCACATTAAATCAATATCTAGCAAGTAAGAAACGTTCCTCGAGGTTCGTAGTCTCGGAACACCTCCGGTAGCGACGGATTCCGGCCCAAATCCTCCATTTCTCTCTTTCTCTCTACTCTCTCTTCTCTCTCTCTCTCTCCTTTGGCTTCTCCCACCAAAAATGAAGAAAAGAAAAAGGGGTGGGGGATTTATAAGGTTCTCAAAATATAAACCCCCACTCTTAAATGCTAATACACTTCTAAAATGACTCGTAACCACTTAATTGAGTCATAACCCCTTAAAATGCCCAAATCTCAAAAATTACAACTGGGCACTTATTTCGACTATCTCGACTATTCTAAAAAACAACCGCACCCCCTATTTTGGCATTCGGGAAAGTGTGAACTATTTTTACGTTCCAATTTCCTTTTAATTCATTAATTATACCCAATTTCATATATAGGTCATAACCGTCGTTTTACATATAACGACGCAAAATACACAATATAACATTATTTACCTTCTCATAACGGTAAATAGTCAAAACATAGTAAATATTATCCCTAAGTCTCACGGGAAATAATATTTACTCCAACATTCCCTATTTTATAAAATTAGCCCATCAAGGCAAAATAGTATAAAATAGTCGCTCGGAAACCTGGGTTGTTACACTGGGTGAAGAGGTACTGTAGAGACTTGTGATCTGTAAATAAGAAAAATTTCTCCCCCAGGAGATAGTGTGTATATAAGCGAAGTACGAACACGACCGTCGCTAACTCCAAATAATGTGTTGGGTAATTCCTCTCATGAGGCTTAAGAGTTCGGGAAGCATAAGCTATAGCCTTATCTTCCTGCTGAAGCACACCCCCAAGTCCCTGTAAGGATGCGTCAGTGTAGACTAAATACTCCACCCCGTCCTGGGTTGTGCTAGGACTGGTACTGCAGTCAGTTTGTCCTACAGCTCATCAAAATCTAACTGACAGGCGTTATCCCAGATGAACAGCACCCCTTTGCGAGTCAAGTGTGTCAACGGACCCGCTATCTTAGAGAATCCCCGAATAAATATCCTGTAGTATCCTACTAGGCCCAAGAAACTATGTATTTATTTTGGTGTTGTGGTCTATCCCCACTCCCTCACCGTTGACACTTTGCCCGGATCAACGGATATACCCTTAGTAGATAGTATCTGCCCTAAAATTTGAACCTCCTTCAGCCAAAACCCACACTTCGCATATTTGTCATATAACTGATGTTGGCGCAGTGCCTGTAACACCTATCGTAAATGCTCAGGATGCTCCTCCTCAGTCTTAGAATATATCAGAATGTCATCTATGAAAACAATGACAAACTGATCAATGAACTCAATGAACACTCAGTTCATCAAGTCCATGAACACAGCTAGTGCGTTGGTTAGCCCAAATGTCATAACTCTAAACTCATAGGATCCATATATCGTCAATAAAGCAGTCTTAGACACGTCCTTCTCCCTAATACGCAACTGATGGTATCCTGATCTCAAGTCGATCTTCGAGAAGAAGGCAGCTCCTCACAACTAGTCGAATAAGTCATCGATTCGGGGCCCGGTGCCAAATAAATAATAAAATTTATCTCTCTGCTAGGCGGCAACTGCTTTATATCCTGAAATACATCAGCGAACTCTCGAAAAACATAAATGGAATTAAGTGGGATTATCACCTCCTTAGAGGTCTCCTTCTCTATAAAATACAAATGAGTGGATGATCCTCCCTCTGGACGAGGCATCGCCACCAGGAACATCTCCTGACACGGTATAAAAAATATAATACTCCTACTGAAGCAATCAATCACAGCCTTATACGCAATGAGCCAATCCATACCGATAATCGCATCATACTCAGTCATATCTAATACAAGCATATCTGCAGGTAAAATAAATATCCCGATTTCTATACCTACGCCCCGACATATAAAGAAAATTAATGTCCCATTCCCCAATGGTGAGTTAACACAGGTAATAATACTCTTCGTCGTATCTAACAACCCCATTGTGCGTGAAAATATGATGGCACGAACAAAATATGCCCCAAAGTCCCCTGAATAGAAAACATACCCTCAATCGTGGGTGGAGCCTATGGGACTGCGGCCTGATGAACGGTGTAAACTCGACCATACTGAAGTTGCCCCTGCTAAACTGGGACTGATGGAATAGGTGGAAGTGCTGGCATCTGTGGTGGTGCTAAGAGGGCGACAGGAAATATCGGTCTCTGGGGCTCCTGTCGAGCACCATGTTGTTGTGGTTGCGGGGCCCTGCCCCTCTCAGTACACTCATGGAATTTGTGGCAAGTCTTGACACAAATGAAACACTTCCCACTAAATTTTTCCCCACTCTGTCCCTGCTGACCGTTACCACCTCTCCCTTGGTCATGCTGGCCATTTCGATTCTACTGCTGACCCTGATGGCCCTGTTGTCCCTGTTGGCCCTGATGGACATACTGACCCTGCTGGCCATTTCTATAACCTCCCTGACCATGTTGGAAATCTCCCGATTTGAAACACATATAATCTCCCTATTGGAAATTATGATCACCTTGCCTCTACTGTCCATGAGCTGGTTGTACCCCACTGGCACCAGTACCTTTTATCTTGCCCTGCTGGTTGTACTCTCCTACACGCTTACTCTCTGTTAGATGGAAGCGATGGTCCTGGCAGTGACGTAGTGTTGCTTTAACCACATCAAAATAAGTGGCCAATCAAAGATTCCCTAACAGGAGCTGGCGAATCCTCCAAGTCAAACCATCCATAAACATCTGAATTTTCTTCTCCTCCGTGGGTATCTCATCTGGCACTATGTTCAGGAGGTCTGTAAACTCTACCTAATACTCTGCAACTGTCTTCCCTTCTTACTTGAGATTCATTAGTTTTCACATCATCTCAGTCCGAACGACAGAAGGGAAATATTTACGGTCGAACCGCACCCAGAACTCCTAAATAGTAAGGACGTCCCTCTCCTCACCAGTGGTAATAGACTTCGACACTTGCAGTGCTACTCCAACTAGCTTAAATGTACCGAGTATCTACCTTTGTACATCTGTGTATTCATACATTCTCAAATGCCTCTGGATATTCTTCTTCTATTGGCTCGCCACTATAACATCAGAGCTCCCTGCAAACTCCAGAGGATGTGCCTTTTGAAAGGCATCTTTGACACGTTCCCAAGCCATCGGGAATGCATGAACCTGAACTGGGGCCACCACCGATGCCTGAGGTAGTGCATGCTGCACTACTGCTAAAGCTACATTGACCGTTTGTGCTACTATAGCGACAACTTCTGCGGCGTTCATAGTACCCTGAACTGGTGTTGACTGAGGCTCGGGCTGGGCACCCCTGAGAACTCGTGGTGCACGTCGAGGAGGCATCTGAAAAGAGAGAGGAGCTTTATAAATTTACAGTTAATATCTCAAAATGTCTAAAGACGTAAAATGTGCAATTTAAGGAATACAACAGTCCTAAAATTTAGGGGTCTACATCAAAAAACGCTACGCGAAAAGCATTACAGGCCGTAAATATCCTAAAGACTCTAGAACTTGATGCTCTAATACCACTTGTGACACCTCGACTAATTAAATATCGGATAGCTACTCCTTTATTAAATTAATACATAATATCAAGTTGGTTCAGTCTTAGCATCACTGTCGAAAATATTTAATCAATTACTAGCCACCTGATATTTAAAATAGTGAGATGTCAAATTTTATTAGTTAAATTAATAATCAACCAAGTAATTGAATAACCATTCATCAATCACATAAACAATCTCATATGAATAACTAATGTAATGAAATAAACTGAGTCTGGGGTAAACACTCCAATTATAATAATCCCAGAATTAAAATAAAATCCCAATACAAAAGTCATAATAGATAAACCAACATCTGAAATAAATGAAAGTTTGAGTTACTATCTCTGAACAAGAATGGGCAACATGCCCTAACTGATATGAATGACTCCGAAGGAAGCAAAGATAGATGTGGAGGCATTTAACACCGAGATCATATAGCTTCCACAACCGCTACAACACGTCAACGAATGGAACTCCTATGCTTGGCGTCCTTGTTGCTGGGCACCTAAAGGTTTTTAAGAAAATAAAATGGATTTGAAAGAAAATGGGTCAGAGCCCAATTTGAAAACAGTTTAAAAGCGGAAAGTGTTTAAATGTAATTTAAACAATATATATATATATAATAAGCATGTTAGTCACGTTCTCTCACTTGATATTCTCATCCCTCAACTAGTGTACACGCCTAATGCATATTAACTTCCCATCCTAACTCATACTACCCACCTATCTCATCAGAATTAAATCTGTCTATAGAGTTTACTCTACTAAACCACCCGTATTACCCAAATTTCATGGATTTCCATTACCAATATTTATTAATCACTTTCAAGTAATTAGTACTCATTTGAATTTTCACAAGTTCACATTATTCTATAAGTCTCATCTACCAAGTAACAGAGTAGAGCAATATCAAGTATATATTTATGTCATTCTCAATACATACATACAAATATGGCACGCCTAGGATGAGCAATGGTGCATGCATACTCTGTTATCCAATCTCGGTACATCACATACGTAAGGATTACGAGTTTCGAATCACCCAAGAATCGTATCAATACAAATCACACATATTGGAGGCCAACATAGTTCACATACCTATGGGTCACGCACATACCTACGCTCCCATGGTCAGATGACTTATCAACTCACAAATAAGTCTTCACACTCCTATGTTCTTCAGGTACCAAATATAAATCCCCCCGAAGGCACACAAGGATAAGATTGTCCTCTTCTTAAAAAAATCAACCTCCCGTGATAGCAAGTATGGTAGGTATGTCATACACATAATATTCCATATGCTAGGTAATCACATAGCCTAAGTAATTTCATTTCAATATAGGTGTACTTCTTCCCTATATTACAAATCTCATACGTAGTATAGTTTCATCCCAATTATTCTACATAATATATTTGGCGTGACAACTCTCGTCGTATAAATCTGAATACTTAACCCTATCCCAAAAGCTTACTACATCTCCTATTTGTCTCTAAGGTTATTTCAATAATTTAAAGTCTTCCTACTACTGTCTCTAACTTTAAGTTATTCTTTATCCAAATTAAATTCATGTTCCCAAAATTTTTAACTGTAAGTCTCTCGTCGGACACTTATAAGTTTATCATTTAATCCCAAACCAACTAATATTTTCCAGGCCTCAAATATACCTCTACTGATTTTCCGTAACTCCCAATATGTTCAAGTATGTGACACCCCGCCCAATAAAATACCGAGTGATCAGTCCTATATCAAATTAAAACAGGAATCTCATCTGGTTCATTCTTAGCATCACTATCGAAAACTTTTTAAAACTTACCAACCACCAAGTATTCAAAAGCTGATGTCAAAATTTTAATCTTTTTATTTACCAACAACAACCATATAAATATCAATACGAACCATTCACAAAAATCATGAATCTAAAGCAATACTGAATAAATCAATAAATGACCGACCGAATAAACCATCGGCAGAAAACCAACATCCACTAATATAATCCAACAAAGAATAGTAACCAGTACTAAATCAGACTGAAATGAAAATAACTAGGGCAACATGCCCGAGAGAAATACCAAGTTGCATCCTACTCTAGGAATGAAATGACTTAAGCATTTATATCCAAATCCTGCAACATCCACACCTGTTGCAGCTGCGCATCCCTGGAACGGATCTTCAAGTTTGGCATCCATACGGTTGGATACCTAAAAGGTTTTGAAAATATTTTGCAAGTATAGGTCAGAGCCCAAAGTCCTTTTGAAAATATTTTGCAAGTGAATTAAAAAGCAACAATTAAAATGTATGAATGGTCTTCATATTTAAGTTAGTGTCTCACTCCCTTGAGATACATCTCAATGATAATACGCAAATATTGTGTATTTCATCCGTTGAACCTACGCATTTTAGCCCCCTCGGGTGCCTTAATCTCTATATTTAAGTCTGTTAACCAGATAACCTCGAATTTCTACATTAACATGTTTTTTAGGGGTTAATTGGGCTTTTGTAGGTATTTAGATACCAAGTATGGGATTCGGATGCGTTCCGCGTAATTTTCGTACGCAATCGCACGTTCAAGGGCAATCCGGTCATTTCACAGCTTGGGCACCTGGCCTAACATCTACACGGAAGTTGTATCCCTATTTACAAGCTTCTCGTGTCCGCGAACGGTGCGTGATTTCGAGTCCGTATGACGAAGTTACGGCGATATGAGCGGAGAAGAATTACATACCAAAACAGGGGAAACTACAGTCTGCCCTGCTTGATCGATCGATCGAGCCTGGGGGTCGATCGATTGGCCCTTCAGAATTTTTCCACATTTTCTACAGTCGATCGATCCCCTATTTTTTCTGCAGATATTTTCTTTTCATTCTCTTTTTTCTTTTCTTTTATTTTAACTTACTACTTAAGCCAATTTTTGTTTTAATAAGATATATAATTCATAATTCATATTCTGATATAGATAGTTTTAGAACACATTTTAGGTTAGGGTTTGGTTTGGAGAGTTCATTTTCTCTTCTTCTTGGATTGACAACCAATGGGTTTTGTAAGATTGAACTATTCATTTCCATCTCCTTTAATATAGCTTTGTTCTTCATCTTTCCTTGCTTTTTAATTTAGTTTCCATGCTTTGTAACTAGTTTACTTGATTTAATTCTTGCTTTCCTCGTTTAATTAGTGTAATTTAGTTTAATTCATCATGCACCCTTAGATAAATAGGGTTGGGATTTCATTTTCGCCATTTTTGAGCCCCGAGCTCCGAAAATTAAGTTTTGTGTAAAATTGCGTTTAATTGAACCCGCATGAATTAAAGTCGGATTATTATGCGTTTAACTTTCTATGTCATTAATCGTTAGTGTTTATAGCGATAATCTGAGTTTACTACGCGTACGACTAATTTTCGGCTAAGTGTTTATGCTCGCAACTCTGGCTTAAATTCCTTATTGTGTGAAGTTTATGTTTAATTGATAATGCTCGATTAAATTGCTTTTGAGCCAGAATCTTGATTAGTAGTTGTTTCGAGCCATATGGTTGGATGATATCCCGATCCTCGCTTTACTTTTATTTAGACTTAACTTATTCTTTTCTTTCTTTTACAACCAACCTTCACCTTTTTACACTTTTATTCCTGGATTAATAATCTGTTACGATCTATCAAACATTCTCTATGGATTCGATACCCGACTTACCGCTATACTCACCTGTTGAATGTAGTCGTAATTTAGGTTTTTGTATAGTTCAGGTGAGCCGAATATAAAACGATCGGGGCGTAGGTGACTCTCGCGCCGCGACGAAACCCCGTCTATCACTCACCCCTCCTCTAAAGTGCACACCTAACGCTTTCTTCCTGACCCTCCTAGTTACACTACCCCGTCTAACTAGCCTTGTCATGAAACTCCTTGAACTCTACTCCAACCCGAGTAATTTGTATCTTGACTTCGTAAGTTATTTATCCCATTAACTTAATTAATCATTTTCTTAAAAGTCATTTAACATTCACTAGTTATATAAGTAATACAAATTCCCTTCATGTATTTAATTACCCGTATATAATTATCTACTCCATTATATACGTAGAGCTATATTCTACAATTATACATATGTTAAATATAAATAAAACCGCTATTAAAAGTCGTATAACATTCACTAGTTATATAAGTAATACAAATTCTCTTCATGTATTTAATTACCCGTATATAATTATATACTCCATTATATACGCAGAACTATATTCCATAATTACACATATGTTGAATATAATTAAAACCATCCTTCCGAGTAATACCTCATCGGATGCATTCTCTAAAGTGCTATCATCCCAGGTCTACTCAGCCCCACCTGGATTTCTGAGATAGCTAGCCACCGCTGAATCAGAGCATAAAAATATAAACGTATTGGAGGCGGTCATATCCCCCCGAGTGTGAAGACAATCATCTCGATGCCCACCTCTATTTGAACGCTATGACCTGGGGATATACTCGCCCTAATCCTCAAGCTAGGGGATTCACTCACATCGCGCAACCTCCCCCGATAGCACTAGAGCATATAATTCTAAATAAATACCTAGCCACCAGTATATATATATATATATATATATATATATATATAAATATAAATTTTAATCCCAACTTTACCGTGTACAAAGTCCATAACACTAGCCAACATATTCCCGAGTCTATGGTCCGACTCTAATTTAATTAATTTACTCATTAATTAATTTAATATCTCCCCGAGTCTATGGCCTGACTCTAATTTAATTAATATGCCCATCAATTAGCTTAATATCTCCCCGAGTCCACGGTTCGACTCTATTTTAATTAATATACTCATTATTTAATTTAATATCTCACTTGTGTCACACAACCAATGTACCCGGACTCGCTCACCTGGCCCGAATTTCCATCTCTTAGAACGTACTCCTCAAAATTCCATTATAAAGAGAACGCTCCTAATTAAATAATATTTAACAATTTATTTTATCATCCTATAATAAATTATTCCAGCTATAAGCTTTAATTAATTAATCCCCTATTAATAAATCTATTATCATGGTGTCAACCAACCAAAATATACGGACACCCCTTTGGTCCATAATACAATATCCCCAATTAATTATTCAAAATTCTCCTCAATAAAGTTTGCACAATTATTAATCTGAAGTTTTCAATTTACTCAATCTACCCAGATTTTTAAAATGTCGTTTTGGGGAATTTTGGGGTCGTTTTGGAAAAAAACGTATTAGATAACGATAGTTAGAAAACTCCATTTTCTAAAGGGCATAGCGGAAAAAATCGCCATTAACAGCTTCTGTGAAGCTTTTTACCCTGAATTGTCCACTAAAATCCTTACGAATCAAAACCAGTCCTAATGTCTTAATTCCCAATTTATATCTCCAATTGATAATAAAGAAATGAATACATACGATTGTTCCCCAACTTGCAATCAATAAATTTCTCTAATTAATTTATAATTTCTTCACAGCATAGAATTCGTAAGCCCTTATCATAACAGTACCAAAAAATTGATTCGTAACTTCCCCAAATCAAAACCCAATTTGTATTAACCCAATCCAAAAATTATTTGTATAACACCTACTATGATATGAATTGAATATCACCAATTATTTTTGAAGCAATTTAACCACTTGCCTTATAAATTCGAAGAGTCTGAATCCTTTGATGAAGATGATAGTTTTAACACAAGCACCCAAATCTTCCTCCAAATTGGCTCTCCCCAAAAGCTTCTCAAATTATCCATTTTCTCTCCTCTACATATTTAGGTATTCTAAACTGAGTTATGGTTCCCCAAAAACTCTCACTTTTAGGTTATAAAGTGTTAATCCCGTTTTTCCTCTTATGGGCCTAATTAAAATAGCACAAATACTCCTGTGTGAGCCCGATCATGCATAAAAATACCCCGTGACCCATTTACCACCCCCAAGTACACTTTTCCGACTATATCGACCTATCCGGACTAAACCGTGCACTCAGAATTGACACCTAAAATACTTTATAACATTCTCTAATTTAAACCTCAAAATGCGACACATGCAAAATCCAAAGATGCTCTGAATTAATTAAATGTCAATTCACCAATTTAATAATTTCTCCGACTTAAATAAATTCTCCAATTCATAAATTTGAATTCTCCAAATTAATTAAATTCTATTTCTCCAGAAAATAATTAAAATCTAAGTCCTCATAATTACGGGGAGTTACAAAGTAGTTCATATCAATAATTCTTAAAAGTCGGGATTGGTTAAATCTTAAAAGAAAATTTCATCACAAATACAGGGAGAGTCGATTGATCGATGGAAATGGTCGATCGATCGACATTCTTGGGTCGATCGATCGATTCACCAGATATTGGCCTACTCTTTCCGCATATCTATGCCTACGGGTTTCATAAATTATAACCCTCAAATCCTCTATTTAAATGTCCAAACTCAAAAATATTTATACCAAACTTTATACCAACATAAACACATAAATTCTAACGTCTTAGAATCATCAAATCATTATGATTTATCATTTTATTGGATCAATTCATGTATTTTTCATAAGACCCTATTTCTTCAATTTTCTTCAAGAACATCGTATAACTCAATATAAATTCGTGATCCTCTACATATAAATCATGATTTCGTGGCTACTATAATTCTAGAAGTTAATCTATGTGCAAAACCTACCCAGATTAAGATTTAAATCTCCTAAGCCATCAATTCACCTTTTTTCAAGGTTTTCTCCAGTTCTAACTATCATGGATAATATATATATATGCTGAATTATTGCAAGTTAAATCACTTGCCTTAAATAGAAGTTTTGATCCTTTAGATAAGATGATATGGGAGCGATCCTCTCTTCCCGATCTATCCAATGGTGGTGATGGTGGTGCAAGGTGGTTGTTTGGCCCTAACAACCTTTGGAATCCCTTCCTTCCTCTCTACTTCTTTCTCTCAAGTTTGTAGTAGACAATAACCCTAATGAGCCTAAGTGTTGGTTTATATTTCTAACCTGAATTTCATGGGTTACTATTCATCAAAATATAAAATGACCAAAATACCCTCCCGGGTTGCCGGTTTGGCCTAAAAATGCCCCGAGGTACAAACTAAACCCCCAGGTAGTCTTTTCTGACTCTCTCGACCCTTCCGGACACATTGATGCACTAAAAACTACTATAAGGATGACATATAAATAATTTACCTTTTAAATCCATTTAATTTATTGATGCACTAAAAACAACTATAAGGATGACAGATAAATAATTTACCTTTTAAATCCATTTAATTTATCCAACACGACTGACACGCGTGTCTAAACTTAATTACCATAACTGTAGTATCTTTAATCACGATAATTTTAATAAATCTACATTCACATATTAGTATTTTCACTAAGTAATATTCAACATAGTTCTCATAAATAAATACTAACTCTCGTCTCACTAGTATTTAAATCCGGATTAATTATCAATTAATTCTCCATTTTTAATTCAATTAATTCATAATTAAAATCGATAAAAATACGAGGTATTACATAGCATAACATACACATGACAGAACAAACCAACCCAAGTCTCCCCATTATCTAGCAATTGCATAGTCACCACAACCTCATATAATATCACTATTCAAACGATCCATTAAGGTTGTGTTAGTTTTTTTATTAGAGATATGACGTTTGAATTAAAATTTATGTTTGTTTTTTGTCTACATTGTTTTTACCTATTGAATTACTCAAACCAAATAGATATCGATTAGTGTTTGTTTCATAAGAAAAGTTAAGAGGGGGATAGAAAAGAGGTAAAAGTGAACACAAAATTTGAATCTCATAAAAAATGTTTATATTCAGAATTTAATTCAAACATAAAACCAAGATTTCAGACTTCATATTCAAATTTCAGAGTTCAGATCCATATTCATACTCATATTTAAATGTCGGGTAGTAATAAATATTTTTTTTAAAAAGCAGCCTAGTAAAACATCTAAATTGAAATATTTAGTTAATATGACCCATTAACCATAACTAAGCAAAAATAACCATTAATCTCTTGAAATTTAAATAAATGAATGAAAAAAATGCTTGATAGAAATTGTCACATATATGTCCACAAAACCATTACAACTTCCACAAATTAAAAACAATCCAATTATAAATTTATACCAATTTATACTAATTTCAATTTCGTTCAATTTTAATTAAATTAAATTCAACTTCAATATCTATAGGAATGCAAATGCAATTCATGTAATAAGGACGGGGCACACTAATTCACACACATCCCCCCACCCCTACCCCTACCCTCACCCCCACCCCCACCCTACACTCCTACGCACACCTGCACACCATACCCCTACCCCCACTACCCCCACCCCCACACAGCTATACACATACACGCAGACCCACGCACGCACACGCACTCAAACCTGCACACACACACATATACAAAGGAAAGAGAGAGAGAACAAAAAATGACCTGAAACGTAGAGAGAGAGGGGGGGAACCGTCGTGTTCAGAGAGAGAGAGAGAAAATGGTGAGAAATGAAAACGGTGGGAAAAAATAGGGATTAGGGTTTTTTAGTCAAAAGCATTGTCACGTACCTGTTAAGGTCTTTGACCGTGACAACATTCTAACGTTGTCACGGACATTGCCCGTGATAAAAAAAACATTTATTTTTTTTTATCACGGTCAATGACAGTGACAAGGCTGGTTGGCTCAAAGGTGATAATTTAGCCTTTTCAATGTAGTGAGAAATCACAAGTTAGTTATGACACATAGGGAATATAGTCTTCTCTTGCACGTATATCTGGCTGCTAACATCACCTAGTCACAAGGTACATGCCTCTCGAGATGATGTTAACTAACAAAGTTATCCTCATTCTGAATTCTAGGCTGCGGTCAACCCTAGGACGGGCTAACCTCATGCACAACCTTAGACTTATCATGTGCTCTATGTTACCTAACTTGGATAGCTTTTATGATAGGTGTTTCCATATAATTGGTCCACGGAGTACATTTCATTGAACCTTTATTCATGTTTGTATGACATTGATCTTTATAGGAACTGTTTAGGATCATAAATCCGTACTTTTATATGAGTGATAGTGGAGTTTTGAATAGTGTATGTAATCTTAGGATGTTAACCATGGATGTTGGGTCGTTTTGAAGAATTTTAGGAGGAAGCAGGTGTGAGACTCGAAGATCGATCCGGGTCTAGGTCGGATCGATACGGCCCTAGGAGTTTGGGGGAAATAAGATTATTATTCAATTTTTAGAAATAGTTGATAGCGGGAATCTTGTATGCTCAGATTTATATGGTAGCATGAAAAGTAAAGGACTAAGAACACAATAGTGGATTTAGTTAGGATTTCAAGGATTAATAAGACCCTAATTTAATAGACAATCTGATGTTTGGGTATTTGGATGATTTGGCTCGAGAGTTAGGAGTTATCCTATATTTATATATTGCATGTTATGTATATACATTGTTTGATTATTGTGAACGTACCATTTTAACTTATGGGGAATCTATCAGTCACGGTTGTTTTAAATGGTTTTGATCGTGTACCGCACTCCTAGTTGTTGACGTGGCAATCTATGAAGATCGATATATATATATATATATAGATATATATATATATCATACGTTCAGTCACTATACACTTCACTACGTGAGATAAAGATGTCGTAATCCATCGAAGGAGTTTTGGTATGGGACTATACGATGGTGTGATTGCATAGTGATCCCCCATTCTCATATTTATATAAGTTTTAAACTCGTTAGGTGAGGGACTTCGACGTGTATGCTGATAGAGGCACAAGAAGGTCCCCTAACGTAGTTGCCTTCTTGTGATTTTTTTTAGACTTATAAAAGAGACATGTTAGTCTAGTGATGAATATTTAATTAAATGAACCCTACATCACATTAATGTGTTACATTATGAGATCGTGTGTATCCTCCTTTACGGGTGATATGTGTGGGGTTGGTATTGGGTTGTAATCTTTATGTGTAGTGAATTACATCCCTATTGCATCTTATTACTTGCTACTTATTTATTAGTCCAGTGACAAAGACTTTTAGTAACATTTATGCCTTGGGTTGGGACATTCGTGTAGTAGTTCACTTATGATGATGAGGGGTGAGGTATTTCTTGCATATGAGTGTCAACGATTTGGCTTATTTATCGTAAATGAGTCAGATTATTATTACTACTTTGATACTATAAGTTATTTCTTGCAAATTTAGGACACTGACCCAAATCATATAAATATATTTTTCAGACATCCATAAAATGGAACAATAAGGTCGAGGAGATTCAGACTTGCTGCTACATTCTCTTTCGAGACATTTTTTTGTTTCATAGCTTAGGTTGCTATTTATTTTAGTTATTTATTTCGGAATTTATTTTAGAGATTATATGGATCATGTGGTCCCAGTTATTTATTTTGGTTGGATCTATTTATTAAGAGTTGAGACTATTTTATTTATTATGTTGGATGATTGAGAGTTAAAGAAAAACATGAACAAAGTCTCCATGTTAGTGAGATGAGGATGCTCCGGTGGATGATAGGAATTACTAGAAAGGACAAAATTAAAAACCAATACGTGAGAGAAAAGTTAGGAGTAGCTGCCATTAGCAATAAATTAAGAGAAAGTAAACTTAGGTGGTACGGTCATGTGTTGTGTAAACCGATAGATGCCCCTATTAAAAGAGGAAGATTGTTGGAAATAGAGGGTAAAATAAAAAGTGGTCACCTTAAGCTATCGTGGGAGGAAATTATTAGGAGAGACCTAAAGGAGTTAAAATCAAATGATAATAATGCATATAATAGATTAGAATGGAAAAAGAGAATCCATGTGGCCAACCCATATGATGGGATTAAGGCAAGGATGATGATGATGATTGAGACATTTATTTATTTCAGTTTTAGATTTATCGTCTTCATTATTGCATGTTGTTGATGGATTTAAATTCACTTAAATTATTATTGTTATTATTATGTTAATGTTGAGAATGATATAAATGGATTAACATTTTATATCTTTGACATATTGGAATGGCCAACTAGTATGTGAGAAAATAGGGGGTTGTTACATGGACTTTTTCATAAAGAGTTGGGATGCCGCCTTGGTGAAGGTTAGTGTTGTTAAATAATTAAAGTTGTGCACTGAGCAAAATCTTGCCCTAGTAGGTAATGCATTTGAGATTTTGATGGTAAGTAGATGAGACCGCGTTCATCGTGTGCAGTCTTCCTCTTCCAATGATTGCGTTATATGGAGATTTGATGTCTATGAACGAAAATTCAATCAACTTTGATATGCTTCTAGTTCATACTGAAAGTATGATCTTTCCTAGCGGCATTGTAATTTTTCTTACAAATTCGATCAAAGGGATGGTCTCCTCCTTTAGGTCTTCTATTAGTAAATTTAGTTGTTGAATAATTTGAGGTACAGGATCTCCGAGGATCTCCCATGGTCCATAAGTAGCTTATCCACATCCCAATTAGCAATTATGAGTGTGATTACTAGTACGTTGTGATGTGGAGTTCCGACTCTGAGCAGGTCCTCCTAAGTGAAGATGATATGTTTGGCGTAGTCTACTTCCTTTGGTCGACGATGTTTTTGACAATGGGCTTGGTTGGATCAATATGGAAGGCCTCCACTACCTCAATGATCTTTCCATCTCTATTCTTATAACCATATTTATTCTTATAACATTTCCCTTTATCAGGCAAGGATTTGAGGCTTTGTGGATCACTGTGAACTCGTGCCCCAATTCTTTGTCTTCTTAGACATTATCTGGATTTTAATTGCATTCTTTTGCACTTTTTCCATTCTTTTTCTGGATGAAATCATCTAGATGGTCTGCCTAGGACAACTCCACCATATATGATTTTAACTATTTTCAATTCATTATCTTGTGCTCGTGTTCCTTATGATAGGAACATATCAGGGTGGTGTTGGTGAGGTCTCCTTGTATCTTTCTTGGCCACTTGAAATATTGCATGTCCTTGATCTCACTCAAGATCTTGTATATTGGCTCCTTGAATACGGTGTTGATATCGCGATGAGTTTTGTCAAGATCTAAATTTTTACCTCCCTTTGAGCCATCATTTTGTTTTCCCCCTTCTTGGGAGCAAAATCTTTATCTTTATTATTTCTCACATTTATTCTTTAGTGACAACATCTTTGAATTTTTCATACTTATTAATTCATAACATTAGATCATTGATAATGGTTGCTTTCTTATTGGTGAGGTAATGGTCTACCATGAAGTTATTTGGTAGGTCGATCTTGAATGAAACTATTGCAACTTGTTCGGTGCAGTGTTACATCTCATTGTAGACCTCAATATCATTTGGCATATCGCGTAGGGCTTCCTTAGGTTTCTACTTCAGTATGAGGAGCGAATATATCCTTTTCATATGGACCCTTCTTGTGGTGAATCTTGTGGTAAAGGCTTTTATGAGTTATTTAAAACTGGAGATGGATTTTTGAGATAGATTTTTGAACCACTTTTGCTCTACATTCCCTATGCTTTAGGGAAATATTTTGCACATCAAAGGTTCATTATTGTTCCAAAGCATCGTGGCTTGACAATATCGACGTACACAGTTGGTGGAATCTGTCTTCCCGTCGTATATTTTGAATCTTTATGTAGTGAACTTCTTATATGGATTAAAGTTTTAGATTGATCGAGTAAACATAACTTCATTTTGCTGACAAGCATTCTCTTTATAGCCCTTTGGTAATCTTGGATCCTCGATTAGTTATATGGTCATCCATTTCCCTCTGTATGAGATTACGAAGGTCTTCCTTGACATGATGACTGCTGGGTCGATCCCTCATTTCTTGTGATCTCCTTTGGTGTGAAAAATCTAGGTCACACTGCAAACTACTTTGCCAAATGAGAGTCTTACTCACCCGAGGGCTAAAAGTGTGGGTTATCTCCCGGCGCTTACATTTTCCCTCTAGATTTCTTACTCCATATTATCCAACAATGTTGAAGGCGAGCTTTCTCTTTCTATTGATGTGTAACTACCTACTGCTTATGAAGATACTAGATGATCGTAAGCATCTATGAGCCATTACATGTGACTAGATCATGGTGGATCATTACTTTCCATCATTTTCTCATTATGTGGATGATAACGGGAGCTAGGGTACTCCGATTATGATGGGTTCTATTAACATATTTGAGGGACGTGTTCATCGCGGTCATATTGGTTATCACTGTAAGATGACGAGTGCTCGTTGTGTGAATGATACATAATCACTGATGGCTAGTAAAGTTGAGGAGATAAATTCGTTTTCCATAAGCGACACCAATTGTAGATGGTAAAACACTAAACCAAAAACTGCCAACTTGTCACGATAAAAAACCTTAACAAGTCAAACTTGTCACGGTCTTTGACCATGGCAAGTTTGGGGGGATAAATGAATTTGTCACGACTTATCACTGTTAAAGACTGTGACAAGTTTTTTAGAGTTGTCACGGACTTGTCACGGTCTTTGATCGTGATAACTTTGTCACGGTAAAAAACTGTGACAAGATTATGACAAAACCTTAAACTTGTCATGGTCAAAGTCCGTGACAAATAAAAAATTTGTCACGTACATTGACCGTGACAAGTCCATGATAAGTTTCTTTGTCACGGACTCGTCAAGTTTCTTTGTCACAGACTTGTCACGATTAAAGTTCGTGACAATTCTAAGCAGATTTAAAAAAAACTTCTGGGTAGTATGGCTACTGCCACTGCCCAGCAGTATATTTGTACATGTTATAGATAAATTTTACTATTTCCAAACAACATATATAGAGAGCAACCAAACCAAAATACAAATATCCATAACTAACATGTAAATATCAATAACCAAATACAAATATCCATATCCAAACCAACATATACCAAATCAAAAAAATACAAATATAATCCAATATCCAAATAAAATATATAGAAATAATGTCACGGCATAAGGTATTGAACAGTTAGGAAGAGGAAGGAATGCCACACGACATATGCATTGGCACGCCCATCAATTCGTTGAACGCCACATTGTTTGTTCAACCACAAATGTGAGTTCTCCTTTTCGGCCAAAACATACGTGACGAGCACCTTTTCCTCAATGTCTTGTGGGGGATGTCCATGAACCACCATGATCGGGAGGGTGCCTGGGTCCCTCAACTCCCTCTCTATCGGCTCCCCATCAAATATGTCGAGTAAAAACATGCTCGGCCAATCGATTGTTGACATAGGCCGTTCGACAGGGTCAAAATGGGAAATGGATCATATGGCGATGAGTCCTTGCGTATCGGTGATAAAGCACTGACGTCCTCGTCTACCTCCTTCCCCTTCCCCTTCCCCTTCCCCTTGACCTTCTTCAAGAAAGCGTATATATATAGGAACGTCGCCTTTAACCTTGATAGCTTATCGTCGTGGGTGTCCATGTTATGAGCCAACCTGGTATTGTTCATCTCTATTCCAATGATCCTCGACTTCCCCACCCGCGAGTTGACCCCCTAGTCCTCCCCTTACGATTCGCCCCGAGCACTTGGCTGAGTGCGTCCATAGCCAAAGATGCTTTGTCGGCATCAGACTGTGACTCGTGCACTTCTTTAAGCTTTACCTAAAACGACAAAAACTACACGATTAGTTAATTAAGTAAATAAAAAAATATATAACATAATTAAAAAATTAAACATTTATAACTTACAACTGTGGCTGTGACGCTCGAGGAAACCTCCTTGTCCTTGCCCATCTTCATTCGAATTTCCACATAAGCATCGAGCCTATGTGGCCTACCCCAAGGGCCACTCCTCGTCTCCTGAAATTAGATAATGCAAAATTAGTTAGTAACGCAAAGTAATGTTAAATTAGAATAACATAAAACTAAAATTAAAGAAAAATAAAAACTTACCATCCTGTGCTCCACCTCGGTATAAGACGTTTGCTCGGAGTAGTGCACGTTCGCCTTTTTTGCTCGGATTTCCCTCCCCGGTTGAGGAGATGCCAATTTCCGCTCATCAATCTCATTATCGACAAACTGCTACCATTGTGCCAATGAGATCGGCTCCTTTGAGGGGATGGTGTCACGCACTCTTAGAATCGACCCCAAGTCTTTCCAAAGTACCGCGCCCACATGTTTTTCTTCCACGTCTTATATTGATCCCTCAACTGCTCCAACGTGGAGTCACAGACATATGGGGGTAGGTCGAGTTGATCCTGTCAAACAAATACAAACTAAAAAGAAAGTAAGTGTTAGTTGCTTATAAATAAAAATATAAATACACTACCAATAGTGCCCCCAGATGCCCATCTTGAGCTCATTTAACACGACCCTCCAATCAGTATACCTCGGTCCGCCGACAATCGCCTTCAGCAACTCCAGGGATCTAGCCAATAATGTCGTCTTATTCTCGACGACGGACCCCAATTTTCCCCATTTTGGGGGCCTAGTGGCTGAGGAGCCCTCGTCGCCTCCGCTACAACGCTAGGATGAAGACATTTTCTGCAAAAATTGTTATTATTAGTACAAATAGGTACATGGACTTAGAATTAATGCTCAAATCCGACAATTACGATGCACTAGAAGAATACAAGTTAACAACATTATAACTCTAAATATTGTTTCAATATCGAGTTATGTCATTGACTTTGAATTGATGCTTAAATTGATTAAAATCCTAATTAACATATTCATTAACCATAAAACTAATTTTGATTTGAATTCGAGAATAACAAAGCACTAGAAGAATACAAGTTAATGACATTATAAATCCAAATATTGTTTCAATATCGGTTCATGGACATTGAATTAATGCTTAAATTGATTTAAATCCTAATTAACATATTCACTAACCATAAAACCAATTTTGATTCAAATACGAAAATAACAAAGCACTAGAAGAATACAAATTAACGACATTATAAATCTAAATATTATTTCAATATCGAGTCATGTCATGGACTTTGAATTAATGCTTAAATTGATTAAAAACAAATTAATATATTCACTAACCACAAAACCAATTTTGATTCAAATCTCACAATAACAAAGCACTAGAAGAATACACCCATTGGTTATTACAAACATTAAAGTGATCAAGTACAAATGAATAAAAAAATATTAAATTTTCTTTCGATAATAATAAAGAACTATAATAATACAACCACTGGTCATTACAAATAATTAGAATGCTTATTTCAAATCAAAAAATTATTTCAAATTCGGGTTATCATAAAAAGTGAATTGACATTCGGTAGGAGCAACCAAGTCATCCACACTACTATTTAGATGCTTTGGCGCATGTAGGATGATTAACCACTGTACATTATTGATATTCTCCAAGTAAAACACTTGTTTAACCTTCAGAAAAGCACAAATAAACGACTCGTCGCTCACGTGTTCGTTGCTCTTCAACTTGGACAAGTTAACCATGATTAAATTGGTGCCAGAATCAACTTTATAAACATTTTTATCCTCAACTCTTACACAGTCACAGTAAAATACAACCTCTTTGAAGCTTACATAGTCAAATTCAAATATATTTCGAATTAGTAAATCATTTCAACTTCAACGAGGTTTTTATCTTTCACGCTCGCTCGAAAATAAGTAAAACCTTGTATGAAATGCTTGAATTATCTATATTTATATTTTCTCGTACGCCTTTGCACCGAATACGTAAGCATTCAATTGATACTTTTTGTACTCTTGTGCCATGAACAAGGGTCAAATGGCTAGGCGAGCAAGCCTCGATATCACATCACCCCTCTTTAAGAACTGTGAATATAGATAAATTAATTAGTTTAGTTGTAAAGCTTACGTGTAATTTGGCATTTAATAAGAGAAATTTTCATTATAATTACCCCATGTGACAACCACCGCCTAAATTTGTTATCTGATTGTGCCATTGCTTTTCGTCTTTTATTGTTCTCACGGGCTTCATATTTTCTGCATAGATTGTGACGAACGTATTACAACATTAATCATGTATAAAAATTAAAATAATTTAAGAGTTAAAGTAATTTAAACTTACTTTTTCCATTCTTCGACATCCTAAGGCGTGTCAAATAGATAACGACTGACTTGTTCATGTTGCAAACTCGTTTATCCATCACATGACCACCCTTATTGATGAACTCATCATTGTCATCCACGCTGGTCGGGTTAGGCATATATTCCCGAGTGTAGATTGATGACTCCACAGTGATGTATTCCTCTTCAATTGATCCTTCAATGTATCGTTTATTCTTGATGTAATCTTTAAAAAAAAATCTCATTCTTTTAAATGGATACATCCACTGATATATAACTGGGCCGCAAAGAAGTGCCTCATCGCATAGGTGTACCAACAAGTTAACACTTATGTCAAATAATGATAGGGGAAAGTACTTCTCCAACACACAAATCGCTTTGGTCATCGCCAATTTCGCGGCAACTATGTGATCTCGATTGACTACCTTCTCACATAAAAGTGATAAGCAGATACTAATTTGCATAATAGCCCTTCGCAAATCCTTGTGCTTGGAGAAACAGTACTTAAACAATGGAGGTACCAATCGCATGATCACATGCCAATCGTGGGACTTACACTTATGTAAATTATGGGTGACATGATTCACAATCCTTTGCTAGTTGGACGAAAAATTAAATGGAATATTGTGTCTAAAAGCACCATCCTTTCCTCACTCGTCAAAGTAAACGCACTAGGGAGAATTATTTTCCTTCCCCTAGTATCTTCTTTCAATCATAGTTGTGGCTTAAGTTTGTACTATTTAAGGTTTTTTCATGCTTTTTATCCATCTCCTATAAAGGGTGAGTGGTCATATCCCATTCAAGACCGTGTATTTCTGTAATACACTTAGCAACTCATGCACATTGTTTTAATTTGAGGAAAATTTGGCAGCATATCCCCATAGTTCTCTAAGTACACGACATAGATTCACAAGTGGAAGTGTTAATTCAATTTATCAATTGAAATAACACTTAACATCGCATCATCTAGTATGCACCCATAGAACATTAAGATATGACTTCAGAACTTCCCCCCAAAGTAATAAGTTTAAGCCACTAAGAATATTATTATACAGAAACTATGCAGTCCCAAACTGTCCAAGTGGGACAATTCGAGAGATCTCGTTACAGGAGTAATGACTCTCGAATGGATCTAAGGGTTATTGAATGTGTATGCGTAAGAACTAGAAGACTAGCATCTATAAGCACTATATGTAATTTAAATTTGTTATAAATATTACAGAACCGTTATGCCATGCATTCAAATTATAATACATGCAAGCATGCACCCCCCAGAGCAAGCGTTATATAAGAAGTTGACTTAATGCAAATTTACACATAGGCTATCTATTGCGGTTCTTGTTATTACCTTTTGCCCTCTTTACTTGTTATATAACACTTGCTTTGTGGGCTGAGTGCATGCATGCATTCTCAGGTGAATGCATGATTACTTATTACTTGTTCTATAAAATTTATAATATGTTTCATTTAATTATGTCTTATTTATATTCGATTTTTACATAGTTATGTTTCATTTCACATCACAACCCTAAATGTTAGAGAATGCCTAGGTCCAATCATCTCAATGGCCATTTAAGTGTTCAAATCCACCAGTCAATAACAATTCAAGAATTCAAAATAACAATGCAAATAATAATATCTTTTACTGGAAATTACTAGGGCCAACCAACTCAATGGCCATCTAAATGTTCAAATCTACCAGTTAACAACAATTCAAGAATCCCAATCAATTCAACAGTTCAACAATTCAACAATCTCTATGTGTATATATATTTATATGTGCAGAATTATACCCAATTACACAACATTATACCCAATTACACAACACTAGACCCAATTTCCGTTTTATAGCCAATTTCAATTTTAATTTCACATTTACACAACAATATGCCCAATTTCATATTTATACCCAATTTCAATTTCATATTTACACAACGAAAGGGGTTCAATTTCAGATTTACACAACATTATACCCAATTTTCATTTTATACCCAATTTCAATTTTAATTTCACATTTACACAGCAATATGCCCAATTTTAGATGTCCAACCAATTTCAATTTCATATTTACACAACAAAGGGGTCTATTATTTACACAACAAAGGGTTCCAATTCAAATTTATGCCCAATTTTTATAAGCACCAAATTAATCATGTACACACACACACGCGCATATGTGTGTATATGCATCACAAAGGAAAGAGAGAGTATATGCATCACAAAGGGGAGAGAGAGAGAGAGAGAGAGAGAGAGAGAGAGAGTCAGTTGCGCAGAGAAAGAGAGAGAAAAATGAGTGAAATTAGATGGGCGGGAAAAAGAGGCGGTAGGTTTTTTCTAGTTAAGAAAATTATCACGGACCTGTCAAGGTCCCTGACCGTGAAAAATAACACGTGCTTTTTTGTCACGATCAAAGACCGTGACAAGACTGGTCGGTTCAAAGGTGACAATTTAGCCTTTTGGTGTAGTAAAATCCTACTGATTAAGGTTCAACACATATTAACTGAACAAAATATAAAAATCATGCACACGCACACACACACACACAGAAGAACAAGGATGTACGTGGTTCTACAACATGCCCACGTGTAATACCCCATATTTTTATGCTTTCTAAATTTGGGGATTTATTAAATTTAATGTGAATTATAAATTTAATATAAATCCAAAAATTAATTATTTTAATAATTACTAACGTGACGAGAGTTAGTAATCATTGGAAACTTGTTGAATATTACTAATGAGTAAAGTAATATAATATTGGTTCTATGAAACGTCACGAGTGAATAAAATGACAATTTTGGAAATTTAAGTTGGGACGCGCCTATGTCGTGTCGGGACTAAATATTGATTAATGAAAGTGAATAAATTATAAGTCATCCGTATGGTCATTTCGAGTGCGTCAAAGTGTCCGTAAGGGTCGAGATAGTCAGAAAAGTGCACCCGGGGGTTTAGTTTGGGTCTCGGGGTGTTTTTAGGCCTATTTAGTACCCCGGGAGGGTATTTTGGACATTTTACATTTTTGGGTAATTAAACCCACGAAATTTATTAGGTTATATCAGCCATTTGGAATGGTCTCTTAGGCTAAGCAGACTCAAAACCTTAGAACGACCATTAGAGAGGAAGGTAGAAAGCTTTCCAAGCAATCCAAGGCCAAAAATTCATCCGGTTGCACCGCCACCACCACCAACGCGTAGATTGCGCAACGAGGAACACCACCACACCAAATTCGTCCACAAATCAGAACTCTGAAATTTCAGGCAAGTATTTATCTTGCTTAATTTCGTTAATGCATCATTCATGTTAGTCTAGGGTTGATTAGGATGAGTTTCATAGAAGAAACCCCATGTTGGAGATAGGAAAATTGCATGTAGTAATGATATGAATGAAAATATGTAGGGGTTTAACCAAGGATTTATGATGAATTTGAAGTAGAAATTCTGGAAAAAGACTGATTAGAACAAAGTTAAAGAAATTTCTAGGGTTCATGAGATTTATGTAAGTTTTGGCCCATTAATCCATGGATATTGATGAAAATACGTATGCTTTACGTAGGAGATGTTTAATTTGGGTTTATAATGTTTGTAGTACGAATTTCTGGGAGTTTGGGTGTTAAGAATCTGAATTTGGGTGAGGTTAGATGATAGAACCCGTAACTGTTAATCTGCAGAATTCGCCATACATGTTTGATCGATCGATCGAACTAGGAGTGACGATCGATCGATCGAACTAGGAGTGACGATCGATCGACGCATTGATCGATCGAGCCCCTGCCATTGATCGATCGACCCCTCCTGGCAGACTCATGTTTCCCCTTAAATAGTGAATTCAATTTAAATGAGTAATAAACTTTGGACATCCCTATTAAAATATTTTGGGGGGTAAAGAAGACCAATAGGACTTATTAAAAATATGAAACCTTTAATGTAAAACGAGATTTACATTTTTATGGAGATGTTCACATATAAGGGACGACGGAATTATGTATTAAAGGGAGAGATGCGTAAGGTAGTTACATTGGAAAAATAGATGAGTACCTACTGAATTTTACACTTAGGAGAATAGAATCCATGAGTGTTACATAGTAAGTTGGAATAATCCCTCGAATTAAAGTAAGTGACGAACCGTTATACGTGATAACTAAATAACGAGAAATAAGGATAACTATCATAATTATGGGCCGTGAGTATGTACTTAAAACTTGATATGAAAATAGTAGTGTATCTATATGACTGTGTTTATGCATATACTATATACGTGTAAAAATCATACCCGCGCTACTTGCTATCCCTGAGGTTACCGCGCTGGGACAGTCTTATCTCGATGGGACCTTTATGGGGGATATTGACTCGTACCCTAGAAGATAGGAATCCTAGGTACAGGCTATCGGATCGATAGTCACAGTACTAAGAGACGTGAGGGTATGTGCTGACCTCTTGGACCTGGAAACTATGCTTCGCCTCAATATTGTTTGTGTTTTGTTCAACACAGTTCGAGAGTGATTCCGAATTTGTATTTCCCTTAGTACGAGTGATACGGGGACTGGATAGCAGAGTATGCCCGCACCATAATTTTTATGTGGGTTGCTGTTAGAATATATATATTACATTGGTATTGAATATATATATTAAATTCTGAAATATGTGAATTACTTCCTGTGTTTATGGTAAGTACGAAATGAATAATGATTTCAATTGAGAAAATGCGTGTTTTGAAAGTATAGTATATTACCGGGAAACGTTAATAGTAAATAGAGGTTAAATGGGAACTTTGTTATTAAATGAAATCTACCTCTTAAACAATTGAATTCGTGAGTTTAAATCTTACGAGTAACCTAAGATAAGATAAGTTAAACCGTTGGGAAGGTTAGTGTGATAGGTGTGCACATTAGAAGAGAGGTGAGAATTTCTCAAGGGAGTGTCGCACTAATTTGTTGTTGCATTGGCCTGTAAACATTTTAAATACTTGCTAAACAAATTTTAAATCATTTTTACAATCGGGCTCTGACCCGTTTCCATTTTCTTTTCTCTTATATATATATATATATATATATATATATATATATATATATATATGTATATATTATAGGTGCCCAGCCACAGGGGCGTCTTGCATAGGATCCTTTAGAAGGAATGTGCTGCAGCTTAGGTGGGAGTTGCAAGCCTCTTGCTTAGACGACCTCAGTTCTTGATTCCTCTTCTAGCATTATTTATTCCAGTGGGGCATGTGTCGACCTTTCCATTATTCAGTTATTTTATTGGATATTGTAATCCATTTATTTTCAGTATTTGCACTTTGGGATATTTATTGTCAGGATGTTTTTCATTTAAGTATTAAATGTTGGATTCAATTAATTGAATGTTTGGTTATTTGGATTTATATATTCCAGGATAATTGTTATGTGATTCTTTAATGATGAATGATGTAATGTTTTTAAATGTTGGTTTATATAAATAAAATTTGGAAACTAATGTCTAAAAATGGGTTTGACACTTAGCTTAATTATTTAGGGTGTTTGAATTGGTAAAGTTATTTTTACGACAGTGATGCTAAGAATGAACTAACCGTCACCTTGATTTTAATTTAATAAAGGACTGATCACCCAGTATTTAATTAGGCGGGGTGTCACACCACGTTCACGGGAGTCTATACTTATTTTTGACAAAGTTTTAACACTCGTGGTTACATTCCTATTTTTCCTAGGGGATAGGTTAACATTTATAAGAGGAAGTAATTGAGTCCTTGTGACCTCAATCACCATGATAATTATCCCCAATTGATCGGTCGTATATTTTCCTTGATCCTCACAGGTCGATTATCTCTAATAGTCCTTATCTACGTTATGAGAATGATTGACTGGGTCAGTGGGCCACGTGCTCCAATCCCACATGTGGCAGATTATTTCCCCACAATTACATTCGATATTTATCACATGCTACTTACTATATGTTGTACAATTTGTATATGTAGTATTTTAAAGGGTCATTTGACCTTTGGCCTCCATTAATTATGGCATTTATCACTTTGGGTACCACACTTTTAACATATTATCATTTTGGATATCATTATACATTATTTATAGTTTGAAAACCCCCAAATTCCCTTACATTATTTAAGTCATATGGACTTTGGCCACTGTTTAAATATCAAACACATTGAAAATCTAATCTTTAAAATAAACAAATATTATAATATGCCAAAATAAAAAAAATGGATCCATTTTGAAATTCCATTTTTTAATAGTTTATGGATATTACTTACCTTTTTATATGATCTTCTAAGTTTTTTTTACCGATAGGTCCCGTTTAATAAGTATGTAATCAAATAAGTCCTATGATTTTATTTTTTTCTCTAATAGGTTCCATGAAAAAATATTTTTGCTCCAATAGGTCTTATTAATAAACAAGTAATGAATATTTAATACATGTATGAATAAGACCTAGTGAGAAAATTTCTTTGGATAGAACCAATGAGGAAATTTCTTATATAAATAAGACTTATTTGTCAAGCTCTCATTATTTAAAAAAACAATTGTAATGTTAAATCTTTAGGCAAAGCCTATAATATAGCGCATAGATGAATTAAATCATTCTTCACTTTGATAACATTTATAGCTTATCACACTTTTATGATTATCATTAAATTAATTCTAGTCTCTCGTTAGATAAAAAGAGAAATAAAATCACCCAAGTAAATTTAAAATTATAAGTTTTCATAGCTATAATAATGAGAGAACTGTTCCACTAATTAATTTACTAATGTCAACATTCTCTAACTAACACTAACAAAATTATAAAGAAAATATTGATTTCACTAATTTAAAGTCCAGTCAAATCGGAATCCATAATTTTGTTTAAACAAAAACAATTACTCGCTTCACAATAAAAATATATTATTGGAGCAATTTAAAAGTGTAATAAAATATTCAAAATTCGAGTGTTACATAAATTATTTTCAATTACTTTTACAAAATCGTATCAATAACTTTCAAAGTAATGCTTTCAAAAAATTAAAAATTTGTAAAAAAATTTAAATCTAAATTAGCACTAAAGTATATTTTATTTGAAGAATAAGATTCATTGTGAAATGTCATTTTTATACCAAATTTTTAATTGAGTAACAACATTGAAGTTATAATAAACAGAGGAAATGAGGATTTGATAACCTGAAATTGACGTAATACTTCTTAGATCCCAAATTAGTAGTTGTGCTTTTCTTTTTTGTTTATCCAATTAATAATTGATTTTAAAATAGTATATTACATGAGGTGAGATTACAAAGTTACCAATTCAGACAATACTCATGAATGACTGATAATTAAATTGCATGTCTTATATTCAAACATAATCATTATTTTTAGGGGAATAAATTTGGAAAATATTTTTTTCCTCAAAGTGTTTGAGTTCCAAATGATGACTATTATCTTGGGGTGGATGGAGTGGTAATAAATGAAATAATATAGAAAAATTAATAATGTTATCGTCCTCATTTAGTCCCCTAAATTATTTTTTCCTTCACCCCAATATCCTCTATTAAATGCCAAACATTCTATTATATAAAAAAATTAAACGAATTTTTCCATTTTAATTTTTGGTCAATAGTTTTTTACCTCTAATCCACTTACATATTTTTTTGGCATTAAAGTCCTTCACTTGTTAATGTGTACATTATAAGTTAAGGTATACACAAACTTAACGCACGTATATTACAAAAATTATTATATACATTATGAATTTTTAAGTACAAATTACAATATTTAACAAAAAAATATAAAAAAAACAACGTATACATTACAAAATTTATCGTATACATTGTTAAAAATCAGATATACATTAAGGGAGAGAGATGTTAATGCCCCCCAAATATGTTAATGAATTAGAACAAAAAAAATATAGAAAAAAAGATAAATGGGGCGATGACCAAAGGAACCTTACATAATATAAGGGCATTTTGAGGCTTTCACGCCGAAAAATGCAAGCTAACGGTCAAACCCCTAATTGAATTGTTTCCCTTCAAAATGGTACCCAAAATAATACTACGTTAAACTTTAGCATTCAAAATGATAGACACCATAACTAACAAGCATTAAAACCCAAATGACTCCGTATTTAATGAGCCATGTTGAAGAAAAAAATATTATTTTTAAACAAAACCTAATGCACCAAAAAATATTCTTATGACCTATTTGCAAGAATAATTTTATATTCCAAAACACACTGATATGTTTTTTTCATATTGGTCGACTCGTAAACGCGACACGTTTGGTGTGACAGACTGACGTCTCGTACCCATATTGGCTCGTGTCCGATTCCAACATTATTTTTTTTTAACAAAACCTAATGCACCAAAAAAGATTCTTATTTACAAGAATAATTCTATATCGACACTTTTGGGGTGACATGACATATTTTTCTCGTATTTGCGCGGACTCATAAACTCGACACATTTAGTGTGACACACTGACGTGTCGTAACCATATTGACTCGTGTCCGATTCCAACATTATTTTTTTAACAAAACCTAATGCACCTAAAAATATTCTTATGACATACTTCCAAGAAGAATTCTATATCCGGATACATTTGGTGTGACACACTGACATATTTTTTTCGTATAGAGATTTAGTGTGACACACTGACGTGTCGTACCCGTGTTGACTCTTGTCCGGTTCCAATATCATTTTTTTTAACAAAAACCTAATGCACCAAAAAAAGATTCTTATGACTTTGTGACACCCTGCCTAATTAAATATCGGGGGATCAGTCCTTTATTAAATTATAATCAAGGTGAACGGTTGGTTCATTCTTAGCATCACTATCGCAAAATAAAGTTTCCAATTTAAACACCCTACATAATTAGACTAAGTGTAAAAACAATTTAAACTTTATTTCTATTTTATTTAAATTCCATTAAGAAAACCCTTTCAATAATTAACAGTTTACGAATCGTATAAATGTTAAAGATGGCACTAAACACACAATAATTTAACCATTCAGATAAACCAATACCAAGTCTAAAAACTGCAAATGAAATCATCCTGACACGGATTACATCCCAAAGGGTAATAAATACTGAAAAATAAATGAATAAAAATCTCTGACAATCCAACTGAATAAGGAAGCGGGTGACACATGCCCTAATTAATCAGAACTATAATAAGAGTGGAGTCAATCAACGAGGTCGTCTAAGCAATGGCCTGCAACTCCCACCTAAGATGCAGCGCGTCCGTTCCAAGGAATCTAGGCATGACACCCCTATGGCTGGGCACCTGTAATATATACATATATATACAAGAGAAGAAATAACAGAAAACGGATCAGAGCCCGAGTGTAAAACACTTTAAAAATAGTTCAGCAATTATTTAAAACGCTTACCGGCTAATGAAAAACCATGTTAGTGTGCAACACTCTCTTGAGAAATTCTCACCTCTAATCTACTGTGCACGCCTACCATACTATTAATCTTAAAAGTTTATTTTAACTTAACTTTCCCAATAGGTTTCATTCCGATAATTACCGTGGCAAAGATAATTAATTTCTAAAAATTAAGCTCTCTCATATATCTTATGTTATTTAAAATACCCCAATGATGTCACAAAATTCCCAAACACTTATAATAAAGTTGGAGTATTTATTCATTACTTAACTAGTTTTATGCACAGTAGAAAGTTCCCATACTTAAGTAAGTGTATATATATATATATATATATATATATATATATATATATATATATATATATATTAGTCACTCGTATAATATATATACTATCTGTCCCCCACATAAAATCTATGATGCTGGCATACTCTGCTATCAAGTCCCTGTATCACTCGTACTAAGGGAAATACTAGTTTGGAATCACTCTTGAACTGTATTAACATAAAACACATACAATTGGAGGCGAAGCACAGTTCCAAGTCCCTAAGAGGTCAGCACATACCCTCACGTCTCTTAGGACCGTCTGACTATCAATCATATAGCTTGTACCAAGGAATCCTATGTTCTAGGGTACGAGTCAATATCCCCCATAAAGGCACAATCGAGATAAGACTGTCTCGACGCGAAAACCCTCCGTGATATCATGTAGCTCGAGTATGATTTTATACCAATATATAATATATGCACGATCACACAGTCATATATATATATATATATATATATATATATCCACATTTCTAAATTAGGTGCACCCATGACCCATAATTATAATTATCCGTCATTTACACATTTTACTCGATTAATTCGTATAACGGACTCGTCATTTTTATTCTCATTTATAATTCACTTTATACTCACTTCTCCTCTCTCAAAGTATTATAAGTCTAATTTCAGTAGGCATACACTCACTTACCTTCTGGTCGATCGATCGATCGTCGATCGATCGATGTTCTTTATTGATCGATCCAGCAGTTAATGCGAAACCTGCTCTTTTCCAGTTACAGGTTTACCTCTACAACCTCAACCAAATCTCCATTAATGACTACCAAACTCCCAATTAATACTACTACGAGTACCATATACCTAACAACAAGATTTTCTACGTAAAACATGTCCGAATTCATCAAGTATCATGGTTTAATGGGGTAAATTTCACTTAAACTACAAGAACCCAAATTTTCTTTTAGTTTCCATTCTTTCAATTATTTTCCAGATTTCTTACTTCTAAACCCATACAAATTCGTGGCTTATCCTCTACATGTGATTTAGATGTTCAGAATACGTCTACTTCCTCTACAACATATGATTTGAAATCTCCAAAATTATAATTTCTTTTATGAAACATATTCTAAACAACCCTAGACTAACATGATTGAAACATTAACTAAAATAAAGTAAGATAAATACTTGCATGGAATTTGAGTTTTTGATTTGTGGACGAAAGTGGTATGGTTGCGTTCCTTATCGCGCGATCTACGCTTTGGCGGTGGTGGCGGTGTAAACGGTTGAGTCCTTGGCCCTGATTTGCTTGGAAAGCTCTCCAACCCCTTCTCTAATGGTCATTCCTTGATTTTTTTTGTTAACCCTAGAAGGTAACTCCTAAAAGATGATTTATCCTTAGAAAATTCGTGAGTTTAATTACCCAAAAATGTGAAATGTCTATAATACCCTCCCGGGATGCCAATTAGGCTTAAAAATGCCCCGAGACCCGAACTAAACTCCCGGGTACATTATTTTGACTATCTTGACCCTTCCGGACACATTGGAACACTCGAAAAGACCATACGGGCGACTTATAATTTATTCACTTTAAATACTAATAATAATCTAATCCCGACACGACACAGGCGCGTCCCGATTTAATTTCCATAATTATCAAATTATGCACTCATGAAAATTTCATAAATTCGATTATACATATTACTTTATCCATTAGGTAGTATTCAACAAATTTCCAATAATTACTAACTCTTATCGCGCTAGTAAATATTTAAAATAATTTTCGGATTAATATTAAATTAATATCTCAATTTAAATTTAATAAATCCCCAAATTTAAAGGTTAAAAAAATACGGGGTATTACATACTTCCCCCAAATAACAGAATTTCGTCCCAAAATTTGAAAAATAAGGCATACCTGGCAAAAATAATTCTGGATATTTCTCGGGCATATTTGCCTCGCGCTCCCAAGTGGAGTCCACCACATTATGATGCTCCCAATGGACCCGTAAAAGTGGAACTACCTTCGACCTTAATTTCCTCTCACTATGGTCTAGGATGGCCACTGGTATCTCCTCATAAGAGCTGTCGGGCTGTAAATCAATCTCCACTATCGCTATGTGAGTATGGGCCATGTCATCCCGAAGATATGGTCTCAATGACAAGATGTGCAACACATCGTGAATGCGATGCAAATGCTCTGGCAACCCCAATCTATATGCCACCGGCCCAATCCTCTCGATAATGGGAAATGGTCCCACGTACCTCAGAGCCAACTTACCCTTCTTTCCAAACCTCATCACTCCTCTCATAGGAGACACACCCAGTAATACTTGGTCCCCCACGTTAAACTCTCAGAAAAACTATTTTGCATCGTCGTAGCTTTTCTGCCTGTCCTGGGCTACTCGAATGAGACTCCTGATAAGCTCAATCCTAGATGAAGTTTCCTGAATCACCTTTGGTCCGAGTAATTTGGTGTCCCCCACCTCCATCCAACAAGCAGGAGAACGACAAGGCCTGCCATATAATGCCTCAAATGGGGTCATGCCGATCGTGAACTAGTAGGAGTTACTATAAGCAAACTCCACCAGTGGAAGATACGACTCCCCTACTCTCCAAAATCAAGGGCACACATGCGTAGCATATCCTCCAATATCTGATTGGTATGCTCTGTTTGTCCATCCGTCTGTGGGTGATAAGCTGAACTCAATCTCAACTCTGTACCCATGGCCTCCTGAAAGCTTTCCCAGAAGCGCGACACAAAGATCCTGTCTCGATCAGACACGATATCTAGGGGCACCCCATGTAGCCTAATAACCTCAGCGATGAATAACTTTGCATACTGGTCCATGGTATAGTCTCTCCGTACTGGCAGGAAATGAGCTACCTTGGTGAGTCATGACCCTGTTGTGATGTAAGCAGCCCAGTAATGAAGTCCATGGAAATACTCTCCCACTTCTACGTAGGTATCTCCAACGGCTGAAGTAACCTCGACGGTCTCTGGTGGTCTACCTTTACCATCTGGCAAGTAGAACATTTGGACACGAACTCCGCAATATCTTTCTTCATCCCACTCCACTAGTACTGTCACCTCATATCCTGATACATCTTATCCCCTCCGGGATGTATCGCAAATCTGGACCCGTGAGACTGTGTCATCACTGCATAACGCAAGTCTTCTTCTTCTGGGACCACTAAGCTCCCATTAAACATCAAACCTCCATCAGAACTTACTGAATAGGACTCAACACCCTCAGCTAGACGCCGTACAATTTGTTCTTGACAAAATGAATCCACTTACTGTGCCTTTATCACACTCGTAACAATCTCTGGTGTGACTGTCATGACAGATACAAAGGAACGAGCTACCACGTCCTGGTGACCTAACTCTTTCCACTTTGCTTTCCAGACGTTCGCTACATCGCCCACTGGTTTACGGCTTAACGCATCAATAATCACGTTAGCCTTTCTCGAATGGTACTGTATCTCGAACTGGTAGTCTTTTATAAACTCCAACCATCTGCGTTGACACATATTTAGCTCTCCTTGAATGAACAAGTACTCCAATGACTTGTGCTCTGTGAACAAGCGAAACTTCTCCCCCAACAAGTAATGTCTCCAAATCCTCAATACAAAAATGACCGTTGCTAGCTCTAGGTCATGGGTGGGGTAATTCTTTTTGTGAGGCTTTAGCTTGCGGAAGGCAAAAGCTATAGCCTTCTCCTCTTGCAGAAGTACTCCCCCGAGTCCCCGTAAAGAGGCGTCAGTGTACACCAGATACTCTACTCCCGACTTGGGCCAAGCAAGAACTGGCGCCGAAGTCAACTTGTCTTTCAGTTCATCGAAAGCCAATTGACAAGCATCATCCCAAACATACGAAATTCCCTTGCGAGTCAGATTCATCAATGGACCCGCTATCTTTGAAAATCCTTGGATGAGTCTCCTGTAGTACCCGACTAACCCCAAGAAACTACGCACTTCCGTCAATGTCGTGGGTTGTCCCCACTCCCTCATCGCCGACACCTTGCTCAGGTCAACCGATATTCCCAACTCCAACACAACATGCCCCAAAAATTGTACCTTCTGTAACCAAAATTCGCATTTCTCATACTTAGCATACAACTGATGCTCTCGTAGAGTCTGAAGAACCTGCCTCAAAGGCTCGGCATGCTCCTCCTCAGTGTGTGAATATATCAAGATGTCATCTATGAAAACGATGACAAACTGATCCAAGAACTCTCTGAACACTCGATTCATCAAGTCTATGAATACGGCTGAAGCATTTGGCAGCCCAAAGGGCATGACTTTGAACTCATAGGACCCATATCTTGTCAAAAAAGCAGCCTTCGACACATCCTGCTCCCTAATCCGTAGCTGATGGTATCCCTATCTCAAATCTATCTTCGAAAAGAAGGTTGCTCCCCTCAGATGGTCGAACAGGTCATCGATTCGAGGTAATAGATATTTATTCCGTATCGTGACCTTGTTCAGATCCCGGTAATCCACGCATAATCTCAGTGAACCATCTCTCTTCTTTACAAACAACACTGGAGCACCCCAAGGTGAGGTGCTCCTATGAATGAAGCCCTGACCTAACAGCTACTCTATCTGATCCCGTAACTCCCTCATTTTTATTGTAGCCATACGATACGGTGCACGTGCTATCGGTCGAGTACCTAGCATCAAGTCTATGATGAAATCTATCTCTCAATTGGGGGGTAGGCCTGGTATCTCCTGAAATACATCAGAATACTCACAAACGACTGGAATCGAATCTAAGGGAATCACGACCTCCTTAGAGGTAACCTCCTCTATGTAGTACAAATGGGTGGAAGAGCCTCCCTCTAGGTGAGGCATCGCCACTAAAAACATCTTTTGCCTCGGAGTGGCAGAGATAATACTCCCACCGAAACAATCTATCATGGCTCTGTACGCAGCGAGCCAATCCATGCCAATAATAACATTGTGCTCATGCATCTCTAAGACTAGCATGTTAGCTGGTAAAATTAAGCTACCAATATCTACTCCCACACCCCGGTATATAAAGAAAATTAAAGACACATTCTCCAGTGGTGAGTCTATGCATGTCACAATGCTCTCTGCTGTGTCTAATAAACCTAAGGCCTTTACAAAATGAGTAGCTATAAGACAGTGCAATGCCCCAGTATTAAATAAAACCCGACCCATAGTTCCATGGATAGGAAACGTACCCTCAATCGCGAGTGGTGCCTGAGGTGATGCTGCTTGGTGGATGTTATAGACACATCTGTACTACAGTTGCCCCTGCTGAACTAGAGCTGCTGGGATGGTGGGTAAGGCTGGAACCTGAGCTGGCGCTGGGAGGGCGGCTAGAAAGAATGGCATCTGCGGCTCATTATGGGCACCCTGCTGCTGTGGGGCCCTATCTCCTTCTGGGCAATCCTGGCGCCTATGGCTATTCTTACCACATACGAAACATCTGCCCCTAAAGTTACCTCCCCTCTGCCCCTGTTGACCACGGCCATGTTGGTCGTTACCAACCCACCACTGGCCCTACTGGAAACGCTATTAGCCCTACTGCTGACCCTATTGCTGACGGTGTTGGCCCTATTGGCCATGCTGATTAGACTGGCCCTGCAGGCCCTGGCTGAATCCCCGTAAATCCCTGTCTGGAGTCACCTGATCAGAACTGCTTGGTAGGGTCCCCCTAATGAGAACTCTACTCACTATAACTGGTCTGCCCCTAGGCTACTGGTGCCCCACCAGTACTACTGCCCCCTATCCTGCCCTGCTGGATGGACTCCCCTTCTCGTTTGCTCCCCTGCAGATGGAAGAGGTGATCCTGACAGTGTAACAAAGCAGCGTTGAGTACATTAGTGTAGGTACTCAATGACAGATTGCCTATGAGGTGCTGATGGATCCTCTAGGCCAATCCATCTACAAACAACAGTATTTTCTTCCCCTCTGTAGGTGCATCATCTGGCACTATAGTGAGAAGTCTAGTGAACTCCTCCTCATACTCAGCAACAGTCATATTCTCCTGCTTCAGATTCAGTAACTTCTGCCTCATTTCAGTCTGTACGGCAAATGGGAAGAACTTGCAGTCAAACCTTACCCAGAACGACTAAATCGTGATGTTGTCCCTCTCCTTCAAAGTGGTGGTGGACTCCCACCACTTTAAAGTTCCCCCTCTAGCTTGAAGGAAGCCGAAAGCTATCTCTGTACGTTAGTGCACTCATACATGTGCAGATGCCTGTGGATATCTTTCTTCCATTGGCTAGCGACTACTATGTTCGAACTACCTGATAACTCCGGGGGATGCACCTTCTGAAAGGCATCCCTAACCCTCTCCCACGCAGATGGAAGTTGTGTTGGTACTGGTGATTCGTATCACATATTGCATATTTCTCCCCTATTTATTTATACATTCTAGTGCTTTTATGGTCCTAAATGCCTATATTTATGCTCATTAACCAAACAACCTTGGATTTGGATAGATACATGTTTTGCAGGGGTTAATTACGCTTTTGTAGGTATTGGAACGCTAAAAGTGAGGATCCGTTGCATTTTCACAAAAGTGAGGATCCGTTGCATTTCGGAGAAATTCCATCGTCAAATGCTACTTCAAGGGCATTTTAGTCAATTCACATTTCATCTTCGGATCATGGAATTTCCACGGATGCATAGTACGTCGAACAAGCTTCGCGTGGCTGCAAACGGTGCACGATTTCGAGTCCGGGCGGTGAAGCTATAGCCATTTCCGTAATCTCTTCCTTATGATGACCAAATGCAGCCTGACAACAGATTACCGGTCGACCGCGTCCCTGGGACTGATTGACCGCGGTTTGGGTTTTTTCCTACGAAAGAAGACAGTGGGCTTATTTAAGAAGGATCGGTCGACCGCGCCCCTGCGACCAGTCGACCGGTGATGCCAGATATTTTGCTCTTCTTTCTTTTTTCTTTTCTTTTTCGTTTATTTCTTTTATAACTTACTATATAAAGGAATTTTGTTTCTATTTTCAGGGAGTTAGATATAATTAGTTGGTGAGATAGTTTAGAATATATTTTAGAGAGATAGCTTAGGGTTTTGGGTGATTTTGGTTAGTTCTTCTTCATTTCTCTTAGGATTGACACCCTTTTTGGTATGTAAGTTGACTATTCATTCATCCTCTCCAATTAATATAGCTTATTTTCCATTAATTTTTGCTTTCTATATAATTTACAAGCTTTCATAATTAGGTTTACATGCTTTCTTTCTGTGCTTTCTAGTGTAGTTTTATCGCGTTTATTTACCGCGTTTTTAACATGCTTTCTAGGTAATTTAAGTTAGGTTGTGTTTGAATGGAACTCACTCGGGTTAATGCGTTGCTTGGCTTGGTGATAGTGTTTACGGGTTTATTTCGGGTGCATTGTCCTAGTTATTGCACCTAGGAGATTTGACGGGACATATCATGTATGTCCCGTGCTTAATTTTCGGGATATTTGTTGACGCCAAAATGATATTAGGCTTTTATATGGATTTAGGGGTGTGACAACCCTTTATTCAATTAACTGTCGAAATGAGACGCATGTTAAATAACTCATCAACCCATGTAACCATTTTATACAAATTAACTCGGGTGAGGGATATTCGACGCAACCTATAGTTTTACTCGCTTTTATAATCTAGTTTCATTTCCTTTGCCTAGAATAATCATTTCCCATCCATGCATCTTTTCCTTTTTAGTTTGTAATTCATCTTTTTCACTTTTATTCCGGAATATTAAATCTTATAAATTCTAGCAACTCGTCCCTGTGGATTTTCGATACCCGACTTACCGCTAGACTTGCCCCGCAAGTGTAGTCATAATTTAGGTTTGTTTGTATAGTCACGGCGAGACAGAAAACAACAATTGTGCACTTTACACGCGCACACTTCTCACGCGCTATCAACATGGCGTCGTTGCCGGGGACTTGTTTGTTTTGGACTTTATTTGATTTAGTAGTACATAGTATTTTCTTTCTATTTGTATTATTTGCTAATATTTTGCAGGACTTCCACATTTAAGCACTTAGAAACGCTCGAATTTTTCTCGCGCGCAGTTACTTTGTGGAATCCGCCACTTCGAGCCAATTTTGGGGTAAGCATGTCTTATTCCAATTCTTTCGGTTACCCTTGTTATAATTCTCAAAATTCTAGGCCTATGACTTTCGGTGAATACTTAGAATCCCAAAGTATAACAAATTCAAATATGACTTTGGGCGAGTACAATGAAAGTCAAAATTTAGGTTATTGGGAATTTGATGATGATGACAATGATTTTGGTCCTTTACCTCCTTATAATAGGAATTTTGAAACGAATTCGAATAGTTTTCAAAATTCCTTAATAATGAGTTTTCGTTTAAGTCCGATGGTAATTTTCAAAGTTCCCATTCTCATGTATCCGCACCTCGACTTATGACATTCGGTGAGGATTTGCATATGTATGAGAATGAGAAACTTAAAAATCGTTATCGAGAAGAAAATCGTTCGTGGGAACATGAATTGGATTTATATTTTGAGTTCGACAACGATTTTGATTCTGAGACTTTCGAGGTCGAAGAATGTTTTGAACCAAATGAGGTATTTGTGCCTACTTTGGAACAAGACATTCTATACTTTGCCCATCTCGTAATAGATATTGAAAGTGAGGATGATAATGATGTAATATCTATTTGCAATAAAATGATTTCTTCTTTGGATCCCAAAGAAGAACATTTCATTGAAAATGATATTATTTCCTTCAAAACTCAAACTTCATGCGATGATGATTCATCTCATGACTTTGAATTTCTTTCATCCCCATTTTCATTCTCTATTACCCCACCGTCACAAGTACCCGATGATTCGGTTTCAAACTTTAATATTTTAAACCCTTTTGTCGATAAGGAGTGCTTGCTCGAGTCGCCTTCCATAATCACATCCGTGCCTTTGTGTGTGCCACCTCCCATTCCAATTTCAAAATCATTGGGAGGATATTCGGCTTTTCTCGGTCCCCACATGTTTTTGTCACCCGTGCAATCAAAACACCCCATCGTCCCTCCAAAACTTTTAATTGACGATGGTTCATTTCTTTCGCCTTACACATGCCTTCCGTTGTGCAAACGGAACTCATATTTTTCGGAAGGCATGCTTGTATGTGAGGGTACACCAATTATCCTCCAAAGTCAAATCGTTTTCACGGTGGACCCTCAGTTATTTAGACTTCTAATGTATAGCTAGTGTGAAGCCTAAATATTAGGGAGTATATAGTTAGCTTTTTTATTCATTCTTTCTTTTTATTTTAGTTTAGTGTAATTAGTTAACTTTTTATTATTTGTTTTTGCAATGCTTGGTACTAACTTGTTTTGTAGATTCTTTGGACTTGTTCTTTCACGAGATCGCTCCATTTTGGGTAATATCGCCCTTTTCCTCTCTTAAACTTGGTTCTTAATTCACATTGAGGACAATGTCAAGTTGTAAGTTAGGGGTGTGGGATATTCTATCAATTTCAATATTTAGTCCATGTTTTTGCTCACATGCTATTTACTTAGTATGCTTTTCTTATTAAATTTAAAATTTTCAAAAAGATTTTCTTTCTTTTTTCTCCTTTTTGGGGCATTTTGCCTTTGTTTCAGATGATAAATTTCTATAATTGCTCGATCCAATAGACAACCCAATGATGCATATTCTCGATTTTAGAAGTTATTAGACTTTATTCCTCGATTATTGATATTATGAATAACCTCATGAATTAAACTTTAATCCTATGAGCACATGCACTTTTATTGCCTTATTGATTTGGTTTAAGATTTTTATAACTCGGTAATCTTTTGTTTCATTGTATATAATTACACCGAGTAAGCTTTGTACCTTTCGTCGTTTGTGAGTGTAGACACTATTATTTTCTCATTGAAAATGTTGAATTCGTTGGTAATCTCACTATTCTTTCATTTGATCGTGCATTAATTGAGTTCATACTTGAAATGTGTTACTTGAGCATGATTTTCATATATTGTTTTGACTCGAGAATTGCGTAAACTTTGTGAAATGATCATAGTCCATCTTTGTTATATCACCTATATTGACCTTGACCTCACCCTTATATGTTTACCCTCGTTAACCCCTTTGAGCCTAAATATAGCCTTTCGTTTTATAACCCAAATCCCATAACCAACTCTAAATTGGAGTTTTAGCCCATACATACACCTTACATACCTTTGTTTGGAATGTTACTTGGGATTGAATGTTGTTATTATGATGTCGGTTGCAGTTTAGGCATATGAGAGTTCGAAAAGTAAAGAAAAGAAATTAGTGAAAAAAATGAAGAAAAAGAGAAAGAAAAATGCAAAAGAAAACAAAAAAAAAACATGAGAAAAAGAAGAAAAGAAAAAGAAAGAGAAAGTTGTAAATATGTTGTATATAGTTAAATAAGCTTTGATTACTCTCCCCGATGATATATCTAATGCATATTGCTCGCATTTTCCCATTATCCCGAGTTTTTATTCCGAACACTTCGAATCCGTACATACATTCCTTCGTTTCGTACCCTAGCCTAGCCTACATTATAACCCTATTAAAGTCCTATGTGATCTTTAGTGCATCTAATTTAAAAGTTGAAATAGTTTTGATAATCTGTGAAAATCCATTTCTCCTCTTTTAATGTGCGGTATCTTTCTTTGAGATTACAGTTTTTCAGTTTATATATAGCGTTCTTCATTTGTGACATGTGTGCGACCAAGTTTCCATTTCCATTTACTCTTTAGCCCACATGTTCCGTGTGTTACCTCCCTGTTTTGAGTGATTTCACTTGATGAGTGTAATGCCCGTGAGGATTGAATGTATGCTTGCTTTATTTAGTATCTGGTTTATATAAGTTTTTGCTAAATCACACTTGCATGTGCTCGCTCCCCTCCCACATTTTAAGGTTTCAATTCTATGAGGTGCATTCTATAATGTTAATGATTTGGACTTTCATTTGAATTCATTCAATTTGCTAATAATGCATATGAAATCCTTTTCGCTATTGCTGGGCTTGTCGCATGTTGGTTTGGGCATATTTTAAGGAAACCAGGTGATTTTTGTGGGTATCATCCCTGAAAACCCTCACGAGACGACACTCGTCCACTAGGGTAACCTAGGGGTTTAACAGGTTATTGCATATGCTAAATGCAATCGTGCTCCCCATGAAAGTGACATTTATATTTCGATGCATATATACGTCTTGTAACGCCCTCTGTGGTCTGGTTTTCTTTGTTTCATTACTAGGGACTAACAATGTTTAAGTTAGGGGGTGTGATTTGTAGCACATATTGTATTTGTCTCCTCTATTTCTTTATGCATTCTAGCTCTTTTACGGTCCTAAATGCCTATATTTATGCTCATTAACCAGACAACCTTGGATTTGGATATATACATGTTTTGCAGGGGTTAATTGTGCTTTTGTAGGTATTGGAACGCTAAAAGTGAGGATCTGTTGCATTTCGGAGAAGTTCCGTCGCCGGACGCTACTTCAAGGGCATTTTAGTTAATTCATATTTCACCTTCGTATCATACAATTTCCACGGATGCGTAGTACATCGAGCAAGCTTCTCACGGCCGCAAATGGTGCGCGATTCCGAGTCCGGACGGTAAAGCTATAGCCATTTCTGTAATCAACCTTTTCTTCCTTATGATGACCAAATGCAGCCTGAAAACAGAGTACCGGTCGACCGCGTCCCTGGGATCGGTCGACTGCGGTTTGGGTTTTTTCCTATGAAAGAAGACAGTGGGCTCATTTAAGAACGACCGGTCAACCGCGCCCCTGCGATCGGTCGACCGGTGATGCCAAATATTTTGCTCTTCTATCTTTTTTCTTTTCTTTTTCCTTTATTTCTTTTGTAACTTACTATATAAAGGAATTTTGTTTCTATTTTCAGGGAGTTAGATATAATTAGTTGGTGAGATAGTTTAGAATATATTTTAGAGAGATAGCTTAGGGTTTTGGGTGATTTTTGTTAGTTCTTCTTCATTTCTCTTAGGATTGACACCCTTTTTGGTATCTAAGTTGACTATTCATTCATCCTCTCCAATTAATATAGCTTATTTTCCATTAATTCTTTCTTTCTAGATAATTTACAAGCTTTCATAATTAGGTTTACATGCTTTCTTTCTGTGCTTTCTAGTGTAGTTTTATCGCGTTTATTTACCGCGTTTTTAACATGCTTTCTAGGTAATTTAAGTTAGGTTGTGTTTGAATGGAACTCACTCGGGTTAATGTGTTGCTTGGCTTGGTGATAGTGTTTACGGGTTTATTTCGGGTGCATTGTCATAGTTATTGCACCTAGGAGATTTGACGGGACATATCATGTATGTCCCGTGCTTACAACCTTGCGTGCGCAATTTTTGGAATATTTGTTGATGGCAAAATCGTATTAGGTTTTTATGCAGATTTGGGGGCGTGATAACCCTTGATTTAATTAACTGTCGAAACGAGATGCATGCTAAATAACTCGTCAACCCATGTAACTATTTTATACAAATTTACTCGGGTGAGGGATATTCGATGCAACCTATAGTTTTACTCGCTTTCATAGTCTAGTTTCATTTCCCTTGCCTAGAATAATCATTTCCCATTTATGCATCTTTTCCATTTTAGTTTGTAATTCACCTTTTTCACTTTTATTCCGGAATATTAAATCTTATAAATTCTAGCAACTCGTCCCTGTGGATTTTCGATACCCGACTTACCGCTAGACTTGCCCCGCAAGTGTAGTCGTAATTTAGGTTTGTTTGTATAGTCGCGGCGAGACAGAAAACAACGACTGTGTACTTTACACATGCACACTTCTCGCGCGCTATCAACTGGCACCACTGCCTGAATCTGGGGTGGATCCTGCTGCATTATCGCTAATGCGACATTCACCGCCTGAGCAACAATAGCGACTACCTCAGTTGCGTTCATCATTCACTGAGTCGGAGCTGCTGGCTGCTCAGCCTGGGCATTCCTGTCTCGGGGTGCGCGTCTTAGAGGAATTTGAAATGAGAAGGAAGTTTATTAGTCTACAGTTATTATCAAATCTCGAATGGCTGAAGACATAAGCATAAATACAAGAATACAACAATCCTAAAAATAGGGCTCTATATGAAGGACGCTAAGTTGTAAGAGAAATAAGTCGTACAGATCCTAAAAGGCACTAGAACCTGGTGCTCTGATACCACCTGTGACACCTCGTCTAATTAAATACCGGGTGATCAGTCCTTTATTAAATTAAAAATCACGGTGAACGGTTGGTTCATTCTTAGCATCACTGTCGCGAAATAAAGTTTCCAATTTAAACACCCTACATAATTAGACTAAGTGTCAAAACAATTTAAACCCTATTTCTATTTTATTTAAATTCAATTAAGAAACCCCTTTAAAAAATTAACAGTTTACGAATCGTATAAATGTTAAAGATGGCAATAAACACACAAGAATTTAACCATTCAGATAAACCAATACCAAGTCTAAAAACTACAAATGAAATCATCCTGACACGAAATACATCCCAAGGGTACCAAATACTGAAAAATAAATGAATAAAAATCTATGACATTCAACCTGAATAAGGAAACGGGTGACACATGCCCTAATTAATCAGAACTATAATAAGAGTGGAGTTAATCAACGAGGTAGTCTAAGCAATGGCCTACAACTCCCACCTAAGCTACAACGCATCCGTTCCAAGCAATCTAAGCATGGCGCCCCTGTGGCTGGGCACCTGTAATATATACATATATATATAAGAGAAAAGAAATAACAGAAAATGGGTCAGAGCCCGAGTGTAAAACAGTTTAAAAATAGTTTAGCAAGTATTTAAAACGCTAACCGGTTAATGAAACAACCATGTTAGTATGCGACTCTCTTGAGAAATTCTCACCTCTCACCAACTGTGCACGCCTACCGTACTATTAATCTTAAAAGTTTATTTTAACTTAACTTTCCCAATAGATTTCATTCCTATAATTATCGTGGCTAAGATAATTAATTTCTGAAAATTAATCTCTCTCATATATCTTATGTTATTTAAAATAACCCAATGATGTCACAAAATTCCCAAACACTTATAATAAAGTTGGAGTATTTGTTCATTATTTAACTACTTTTATGCACAGTAGAATATATATATATATATATATATATTAGTCACTCGTATAATATATATATTATTTGCACCCCACATAAAATCTATGATTCTGGCATACTCTGCTATCAAGTCCTCGTATCACTCGTACTAAGGGAAATACTAGTTCGGAATCACTCTCGAATTGTATTAACATAAAACACATACAATCAGAGTTCCAAGTGACTAAGAGGTCAACACATACCCTCACGTCTCTTAGGACCGTCTGACTATCAATCAAATAGCTTGTACCAAGGAATCCTATGTTCTAGGGTACGAGTTAATATTCCCCATAAAGGCACAATCGAGATAAGACTGTCCCGGCGCAGAAACCCTCCGTGATAGCATGTAGCTCGAGTATGATTTTATACCAATATATAATATATGCACGATCATACAGTCATATATATATATATCCACATTTCTAAATTAGGTGCGCCCATGACCCATAATTATAATTATCCGTCATAATTATAATTCGCATAACGGACTCGTCATTTTTATTCTCATTTATAATTCACTTCATACTCACTTCTCCTCTCTCGAAGTATTATAAGTCTAATTTTAGTAGGCATACACTCACTTACCTTCTAGTCTAACTCCCTTACGAGCCTCGATCTTTTTATTAAGTGTACACTTATTTTCTATAGCATAAATAATTCCTCGTTAACCCAAAATCTCATCTTACATTAAATTTCACTCAACTGGGTCTACCTAGACCCTACTGGTCTTCTCTACATCCCATTATATCCCAACAATAACAATCAAGGGTTCCTAGGCATTTTAACCGGATTAAATCATCGGACGAGAAATATGCAGTTTTCCAGGACGGGTCGATCGATCGATGTAAGGGGGTCGATCGATCGATGGTCAAGCAATTATAACGAAACCTGCTCTTTTTCAGTTACGGGTTTACCTCTATAACCTCAACCAAATCTCCATTAACTACTCCCAAACTCCCAATTAATAATACTACAAGTACCATACCTAACAACAAGATTTTCTACGTAAAACATGTCCGAATACATTAAGTATCATGGTTTAATAGGGTAAAATTCACATAAACTACAAGAACCCTAATTTTCTTTTAGTTTCCATTCTTTCAATTCTTCCCAGATTTCTTACTTCTAAACCCATACAAATTCATGGCTTATCCTCTACATGTGATTTAGATGTCCAGAATACGTCTACTTCCTCTACGACATATGATTTGAAATCTCCAAAATTATAATTTCTTCCATGAAACATATTCTAAACAGCCCTAGACTAACATGATTGAAACATTAACTAAAATAAAGCAAGATAAATACTTTCCTGGAATTTGAGTTTCTGATTTATGAACGAAAGTGGTATGGTTGCGTTCCTTATCGCGCGATCTACGCTTTGGCGACGGTGGCGGTATAAACGGTCGAGTCCTTGGCCTTGAGTTGTTTGGAAAGCTCTCCAACCCCTTCTCTAATGGATGTTCCTTGATTTTGTTTTTGTTAACCCTAGAAGGTAACTCCTAAAGGTTGATTTATCCTTAGGAAATTCGTGGGTTTAATTACCCAAAAATGTAAAATGTCTATAATACCCTCCCGGGATGCCAATTAGGCTTAAAAATGCCCCGAGACCTGAACTAAACTCCCGGGCACATTATTTTGACTATCTCGACCCTTCCAGACACATTGGCGCACTCAAAAAGACCATATGGGCGACTTATAATTTATTCACTTTAAATAATTTAATCCCTACACGACAGAGGCACGTCCCGATTTAATTTTTACAATTATCAAATTACACACTCATGAAAATTTCATAAATTCGATTATACATATTACTTTATCCATTAAGTAATATTCAACAAATTCCCAATAATTACTAACTCTTATCACGCTAGTAAATATTTAAAATAATTTTCGGATTAATATTAAATTAATATCTCAATTTAAATATAATAAATCCCCAAATTTAAAGGTTAAAAAGATACGGGGTATTACATACTTATTGCCAAGAATAATTCTATATTCCTATACATTTTGTGTGATACACTAAAATATTTTTTTCGTATTGACACTGACTTATAAACATAACACATTTTGTGTGACCAACAGACATGTCAACTCGTATTGACTTGTATCTGGTTCCAACATTATTTTTTTAACATAACCTCATGCACCAAAAAATATTTTTATAACCTATTTACAAGAAAAATTATACATTCAGATATATTTGGTGTGACATACTAACATATTTTTCATATTGACATAGATTCATAAACGCGACACATTTAGTGTGACACATATTCATAAACGCGACACCGACACGCTGACACGATAAATCTAAAAAAAGTAGGACACGACACGACAGAGACACGACAAAAAATAAATATATTGAAAATTACACACACACACACACACACACACACACACACATATATATATATATATATATATATATATATATATATAGAGAGAGAGAGAGAGAGAGAGAGATGCATTTTTAGCGGATCCTATAAACGACATTATTTTGCATTAGAATGTTTTTTTCTTCTTCAATTTAATGCAAAACAACGTTATTGAGGAGTCCATTTTAAATTCCACTATTTGAGTTTTCATTTGATCGGTTTTGTGTATATATATAGTTGTTAAACTAATTTATCAAAATTAGCATGGTTAAATATCTCGTAATAGCAATTAAACCGTAAATTAAAAGTATATATTGAAATCGAGTTAGAGACTAACTTCATTCATTTTTAACATTCTTACGATGTATAAATTTAAGAAAGATTTACTTTTTACACGATGACACTAAAATTTATTAAAGTTAATTAATTTTTTGGCGATCAGACGTGTCCACGTAGTGTATTACTTATCTGTGAAGTGTCCGACTCCTTTAAAATGTCAAATAAGTCCGACACGCCACATGGAGTGTCGGACACGTGTCCACGAAGAGTTGTACGTGTGTCGGAGTGTCCGGAGTGTCCGACACGGGTACGTCACCTCTGGAGAAGTGTCCATGCTTCATAGATAATTATATATCTCGTTATATTTGGTGTGACACACTGACATGTATTTCTCATATTTGCGTCCACCGACAAACGCGATCCATTTGATGTAATAGACTCGCCCGTCGTATCTGTATGAACCGTGTCTATTTCCAATGTTATCCATTGTAATACCCCGTACTTTTGGCTATATTTATTTTTGGGATTTATTAATTAAATGCGTATTAATTGGAAATTAATCCGGGTTAAAAATACTAACGAGATACGAGTTGGTATTTGATTATGTGCATACATGTTTTTACATGAACATTGAATTATGAAATTTGTCGTGAGATTATTATATACGGCAATTTGAGAATTTTGTTGGGACGCGTGTGACCGCCGCGTCATGGTATATTATATTAATTATAAAAGTGATTTTAATTCTATAAACCGTATGGTTATTTTGAGTGCGCCAACGCGTCCGGAAGGGTCGAGATAGTCAGAAAACACTAGCCGGGGATGTAGTTTAGGTCCCGGGGTATTTTTAGGCCATACCGGCAACTTAAAGGGTATTTTGGTAATTTTGTATTTTGAGGAATTAATAATGACGAAAATTGGGAGTTTTAATCTGATTGATTATTGACCCACTAAGCCACTAACCAACCCATATTAACCCAACAAGCTACGTAGGTTATTAGAATTAGGTTTTCTAATACCTTCCCAAAGCAAACCCTAGCCACCATAGCCACCATTGAAGGAGAAGCTTGGAGAGAGAAGAAATTCTGCAGAAAAGCTTCATCAAACCTACACCAAACTCAGAGACTACCAAGGCAAGTGATTTAACTATATTTAAATTCAGAGAATGTTCTTTCCATGTTAGAAAATTGAAGATTTACAATTGTTCTTGAAAGATAATAAAAACCCATGTAGTTAGAACTTAGAACTCGAAAATCTTGAGGAGAATTGCATGTAGAATGATAGGTAGATGATTATTCTCATGATATATATGATTGGAAGAAATTAAAACGGATTTATATTGGGTTAATTCATGATTCAAAAAGTCAGGGTTTATGTTCTTGAATAATTGGGGAAAAAGTGTAGAGATTTGTATATTGATTGATGTTTGGGTGATTTAATCCTTTAAAACGTGTTAGGAGATGACTATAATATGTTTAGGATTGTTTAGATACCTTTAAACGATTGTTGGGACAAAGTTTAGAAGAGATTTGAGGAGTAAAAATGATGAAAAACGATTTTAGAAAAATCTGGGCTCGCCGCTGGTCGCTCGTTAGAAACCAACCCAGGTCGTTCGAACGAGCTCGTTCGAACGAGCTTCTAACGAGTTGACCAGTCGCTTCTAACGAGGGGCAGTTTCGTTCGATAATCTCGTTAGAACGAGATATCGTTAGAAGGTACAGTTCGTTCGAACGAACTGGATCTCGTTCGAACGAAACTTCTAATGAGCTGACAGTCTAATCTCGTTTGAACAGTCTCGTTCGAACGAGACTTCTAACGAGCTGACAGTTTAGGCCTTTTTGACCTGTTTTGATTTTTGGAGTCCCGTAAGTTGTTCGAGGATAGAGATAACATCCCTATGATGGCGTATTAGTATATTTGGGACATTTGGGTTATATTGAGAAGTGAATTATAGACGAATGATTTAAATAATGGTTCGTACGGAATTGAGACGTGAGTGTTTACTACGAAGTGAGAATTTTTATGCCACGTATAATTATGGACCGGGATAAAATAAGTTGTATATATATTAAGTTGGTACGAGAATGCGATATGTATCAATATATTATAGTGATTACTAAGATGCGTGTTTACTTAGTATTGGCATATGAATTGTGTGTATGACATACCTACCATACTTGCTATCACGGGAGGTTTGCGTTCGCTTAGGGCCCTCTAATCCTTGTGTTGCCCGGATTTAGACTGGTTACCTCGATGAACATAGGTCATAGAAAGACTTATTGTGATATTAATAAGTCCGCTGATCGTGGGAGCGTAGGTATGTGCGTGACCCATGTGATGTGACTGTGTTCGCCTCCACTTTTTGTGACATTGTTATCTGAACGATTCCTGAGAGATTCGGAATACGTGATTCCTTATGTACGTGATGTACCGGGATGGATAGCAGAGTATGTGCACCGCAGCTTAGGCTCGGGGTGCTTATATTGTATATTTATAATGTGAATAATATACACTTAATTAATGGGAACCTTCATTTTAATGTTGTGAATATAATTACGGTATTGTTTCGAGAAACATAACAAGTTAGCTAATAGCGAAATATATTGCATATTGAGCATCTGAGTTACGTTAAACCCTATTTAACTGAGATCGTTATGTTAATAGAACCGAGTAATAAGGGTAGGACCTATGACAGTCTAGCTAGATATGATGTTACTTAGCTAGTGGTTTGTGTCGTTGTAGATGGGTACTTACGTTAGGAGTGCACGGATAGACGAGAGGTGAGAATATCATGTGAGTGCACGTCCTAACATGTACTTTGCATTTAATGTTTTAAATGTTTTTAAAGCACTTGTAGGTTTTTAAAATATCTCCACATTCGGGCTCTGACCCGTTTGCTTTCAAATCTATTTTTCTTTGTAAAACCATTTTTAGGTGCCCAGCCACAAGGACACCATGCATAGGATACTCATTCAGGTGACGAGTTGTAGCTGTTTGTGGAAGCTACAGGGAATTGCTTTAGACGCTTCTATCATTTGGATTCCAGATTCAGTATTCTATCAGTTGTAGGGCATGTTGCCCATTTCTATTAGAGTTACATTTCCATTACAGTTTTCAGACTTTAGCATGTATTGTTTTAGTATTCAGTTTACTTATCAGTTGTGGGATTTGTAGTGAGGAGTTTTCCTCCAGACTTTATTTACATTATATGATGGTTATTCTATTTATCTCATTATGGTGAATGGTATTATTTATTCTTTACACTTGTTGCATGTTAATCAGACTTAAATTAAAATTTGGCACTTACTTTTTAAATACTAGGTGGTTAGTAATCATAAAAATGTTTCGACAGTGATGCTATTAACTGGGCCAGCCTGGCATTTTGAATTAATTTAATAAAGGAGTAGCTACCCGGTATTTAATTAGTTGGGGTGTCACATCCATCTCACCCGTTTTATAGATATTTTGCCAAACATTCATTACTTCATTCACTCCAAATCTAAATAATACATACAAGAGAATGCTGTTGAACAAGAACGGCAAACCCTAGACGTTCTTCCTATTCCACCACTCACCAAATCTCAATCCCCTCCACCACCACACCCACACCCACACCCACAAACCCATTTCAAGTCCAAACCCTTTTATTATTTAACATTTTTTATTATTTTTATTTTATTATTAAGAGAAATAAGGGATTATATTTTGTCTTCTCATTATTATTTTTGGGGCATTCGCATATAAGTCCTATTAGACATTTTTTTACTCATTTTAGTCCCAGCATGTTTTCCTCCTACATATAGATCCTACTACTTTTTTTGAAACTTTTGTTCACAATTTTACCCTTTTAAAACCAACCATCTGTAACTTCCTTGAGAAAGTTACAAAAGTGGTTGGACTTTTTTTGTTAATCATCAAATGATCATAACTTTTAATTGACATATCCGTTTTTCGCAAAATAACTATTTTTGAAATATGCTCTACGAGATCTATCAAACAAGATCCATAAAGCCTATAAAATTTCAGTGAAAAAAATTACACAGACGATAAACTTTACTGTATGCACCAGAAAGAGAAATAACTTTATCTGTAACATTTTCACAAACAGTAACATTTGCTGTGTTAATATTACACAGTATATATATATACACACACACACACAGTGGATCCAAACTTTTTTTCTTTCGAAATTATCTTATTTTTAAAGGTCCACGCTATCAGCATCCAATTTCCACCATCACCCACTCCCATTATCGGAGCGCCAACAACCTTCATCAGAGCTCCGATTGGGGGTGGATAGGGGTGACATTGGGTGTCGTTGACGCGGATCCTAGAAAATAAAAGAATATTAGATAAATGGGGTTTGGATCCACCGAAGCTCCAGTTTGGGGTGAGTAGGGGTGGCATTAAGTTAGGTTTATATCTGTAACATTTTCACAAATAATAACATTTACTGTGTTAACATGGCACATTATATATATATATATATATATATATAGACACACACACACAGTGGATCCAACCCCTTTTGTTTCGAAATTATCTTATTTTTAAAGGTCCACGCTATCGGCATCCAATCCCCTCCATCACCCACCCCCATTATCGGAGCTCCAACAACCTTCATCAAAGATCCGATTTGGGGTGGCATGGGGTGCCGCTGGCGTGGACCCTAGAAAATAAGAGAATATTAGATAAATGGGGTTTGGATCCACCGGAGTTCTGGTTTGGAGTGAGTAGGTGTGACATTGAGTTATGTTTATATCTATAATATTTTCACATACAGTAACATTTATTGTGTTAATATAACACAATATATATATATCGAAACCCTTTTTTTTATATTGCCTTATTTTTAAACGTCCGCACTAGCGGAATCCAATTTCCACCACCACCACCACCATTGTCGGAGCTCCAACAACCTTCTTAAAAGCTCTTATTTGGGGCGGCATGGGGTGCTGTTGGCGCGGACCTTTCAAAATAAGAGAATATTAGATGAATGAGGTTCGGATCCACCGGAACTCTGATTTTGGGTGAGTAGGGGTAGCATTGGGTTCAGTTTATATCTGTAAGATTTTTACAAATAGTAACATTTACTGTGGTAATGTAACACTATATATATATATATATATATGCTTTTCAAAGGTCCGCGCCAGCGGCACCCCATGCCACCACTACTCACCCCAAACCGGAGATCCGATGGATTCAAATTTCATTTATCTAATATTCTCTTAATTTTAAAGGTCCGCCCCAGCGGCACCCTATGCCACCCCTACCCACCCCAAATCGTAGCTCTGATGAAGGGAGTTGAAGCTCCGACAGCGGGTGTGTGGTGGTGGAGATTGAAAGTCGTAGCGCGAACCTTTAAAAATATGGTAATTTTGAAAAAAAAGAGGTTTTAAACAACTGGATTTTATATATATATATATATATATATATATATATATATATATATACACACACAGTAAATGTTACTGTTTATGAAAATATTAGATATATAAAACTATTTCATAAATATATTAATACAGTAAATATTATTGTTTGTGAAAAGTTCATAGATATAAAACTATTCCATTTTCTAGTGAATACAGTAAAGTTTAATATATGTGACATTTTCACAAACAATAACATTTAATGTGTTAATATTACACAGTATATATATATTGAAAAGAAGACACCTATTTTTATTTAAACACTTATTTATCAAATATTCTATTATTTTGAAAGGTATGCGCCATCGACACCTAATGTCACCTTATTCATCCCAAACCGGAGCTCCGGTGGATCCAAATCCTATTTATCCAATAGTCTCGTATTTTCAAAGGACCGCGCCAGCGGCACCCCTACCCACCGCCAATCGGAGCTCTGATGACGGTTGTTGAAGCTCCGACAATGGGGATGAGGGTTGGATGCCTCTAGCACATGCCTTTAAATTTAAGGTAATTTTGGAAAAAATGGGGTTTGGATCCTCCATATATATATATATATATATATATATATATATATATATATATATATATATATATATATATATATATATATATATATATAACTATTTCATATTTTAGAGCATACAGTAAAGTTTACTGTTTGTATAATTTTTTTCTTTAAAATTTTATAGTCTTCATTGAATTTGTTTGATAGATCTCGGCGAGCAGATTTCAAAAATAGTAATTTTGTGAAAAACGGATTTGTCAATCCAAAGTTATGATCATTTTAAGATTAAAAAAAAATCCAACCACTTATGTAACTTCCTCAAGGAAGTTACGGATGATTAGTTTTAAAAAGGATAAAATTATGAAAAAAGATCTCAAAAAATTCTGAATAGAATTTATTTAGTGGTTGAAAAGTCAATTAGATTTTTTGTGATCAGTCCTATACACCCATGTTTTACAAATGTCCGATCCTACATCTTCTTTTAATTGTTGGCAGTCCTAAAATTCCAAACGTTATACCCATTTTGTGTGTTTTTAAAAATCAACTGCTCTTATTTTCATGGGTAAGCAGTTTTTTTTCACTCAGCACCTTTGTAGGGATATGACTAACATCCAAAATAAAAAAGCCTAGGATTGATCATTAAAAAAATTCATAATGCAGGACTAAATGCTTGTGAGCCCAAAAGTCAATTGGACATAAATGGAGGAACTTTGTTCTAATGGGACCTATATATAAATAACTCATTATTTTTTATTAAGTGAAATATAGTAATTATGATTTATATGAGGAGTTAGGCCTGTAAACGGATCGGATTCGGACCGGATCAGGCCAATCCGAATCCGAATCCGTTTATGTTAAACGGATTCGGATCCGATCCGATTATCCGACGGATTATCTGTTAAGGTTCCGAATCCGATTTGTTAAGAATCCGTTAATCCGATCCGTTTATCCGATCCGATCCGATTATTTATTTATTTATTTTGATTATGAATTTCATTAAAAAATGTAATTTTAAGTTAAAATTACATTTTTTAACCACTTAATTTGCAACATTTTTTTATGTCATAATGATAGTTTCAAATCCAAATAATGATATTTCCAAATCCGATTTTTATTTTCATCCCTTATTTCATAAATTTAATTTGCAAATGTTTCCAAGATGAAAGTCCAAAATTTATTCTTAGATTTAATTTCCAAATGTTTCCAAAATCAAACTAACACCAAGATAGAAGTCCACCATTCAAATATTAAACACACCATCCATCACAAATAAACCCCAGATGAAATTCAACAACATTCAAAATCTAAAAATTACAAACATGACTTGGATAAAAGTTCAAAATCAAAATACACAACCATCTTCACTTCAACTTTCTCCTTCAAAGCCACCCTGAAAAACAAAAGAAAATAATGAACATTTATCCTTCAAACATAAATACAAATACACAACCGTCTTGTTGTTGGCTATCAACGTCGATAAAATCATTTCCACCCACACCGCTCGAATTTTGACAAGGATCCAATGAAGACATACCTACCAAAAAAATAGTGAATACATTAATTTGGGACTGAAAAAACATTGATATAAGAAAAAATTGATTGAAAAAATTTAGTTATAAGAAAAACATATGTGTAGTTATTAAAAATTCAGTTATAAATGTGTTATTAAAAATTCAGTTATAAGAAAAAAATTGATTATTATAAATGTATATATTATATACCCAATGTATATATTGTAATCACATGTGTAGTTATAATGAATCAGAATAAGAAGAAGAAAAAACATAGAAATCAGATTCAGATGTGTACACTATTCCCACTCCTTAATAAGTTTTCCCCACCCCACTTTTGTATTCAAAGACCCTAAGACCCTAAAAACTGTTTGTAAAAATTTGCCTTTTATATAAAAAAAACTATACATTTAATTTAAAGCTATTTTATAAAAACAATTAACAGTGTTTTCTATAAATATAAATAAAACACTAGAAAATAGTTAAAACAGATTTTTTCACAAACAGTTTTTGTATAAAAGTAAGCTAGAAAATGGAAAAAACAATTGTTTTTACAAATAGTTTTGGTATAAAAGTAAGCATTGTTAATTGTATATTTATAGAAAACAGTTTTTTCTAGTGTTTTATTTATATTTATTGAAAACATTCTTAATTTTTTTTAATAAAACAGTTTTAAATAAAATCTACCATTTTTTTTAAAAGTTTAAACAAAATCTACAGATTTTTTAAATAAAATCTACAGACTTTTTATCAAACAGTTTATAATAATATCTACAGATTTTTAAAATAAAACCTACAGTTATTTTAGATGTGTAGTTACAAAAAAAAACAGTATTATAATGAAACCTACAGCGAAATCTGATTCAGATGTGTAGTTACAAAAAAAAAAATAGAAATTATTTTACACTATTATAATGAATCAGTAGAAGAAATCAGTAGAAGAAATATCATTACAAGTCTACAATGAATACAAATCTGCGGATGTGTGAGGAAGAAGAAAAAAAATAAAAACATACCTGCGGATCTGATCAGAGTTGATGGCCGGATGTGTGAGATGATGGTCGGACCCGGATGTGTGAGAGTGAGAGGAGGATGTGTGATGCGCCGCCGCTCAGCTGGTTTAGAAATTAGGTTTAGGTTTTTGTTTGTGTTTTTGTAAATGTGTAAATGTGTAGTGTGTGCGTCTGTTTATGTTGTGTGCGTGTGTTTATGTTTTGTGTGGTCGTGTGACTGAGTGGGAGGGAGTCTGAGTCTGTGTGCGTGTGTTTATGTTGTGTGCGTGTGTAGTTTTTTTTTTTTTTGATATATATTATTATATCAATAAATTGTATGATATATTAATAATAATATATATATATATATATATATATATATATATATATATATATATATAACTAGGATCCAAAGCGGACTCATTTAATGGACCTATCAACGGACTTTTGTCCTTTTCCCATCAAACGGTCCCCGTATAGTCCTAAAGTCAACATTATCATACTCCCTTATGGTCCCCACTTATCTTATAGAAATCCCTTTAAAGGCCATACTTTTAAAAGAATTATAATTCAAGACCCATATATTGTAGCAGACTCTTGAGAAATTTAAATCTCACCAAATTTCGACCAAACACCAATTCTAGTATCAGAGCCATAAGACGTTCCTTTTAGACATACGGTAAAAATACTTTAATGCCCTTGGGATTTATCCCTCGCATTTACCAAGATATTTTTGGAACCAACCCAGACTACCAACCTATACCCATAATTGATTTAGACTCAGAAGGTTGTTTAACCACACACATAGACGGTTGTTCACATATTGAACATATCCCAGCCAAACACGCAGACAGTAGACAAATCACTGCTAGTGCTATTAATAGCATAATAAACCAAAATAAGTGTATACTGCTTATATTAAGACAATTAATAAAAGACACTCACACCTTAGAAACAGAGATCAAAAATATCTCTAAAAGATTATTAGACATAGATAATCAAATCCCAATAGACTTAGTACACGTGTTACAAGAAATAAATATTAAAACTAATCATATAGAAGTCATTAACAAAGACATTTTAGAAATTAAGACTTTAATTAAAAATCAAGACAGTGAGTTAATTAAACTTACTAAAGAACAAGCTAAGCTTATCCCTAGACTTGATAGTTATCTTCCTAATGGAGATAGTTAGATCAGACTGGAATGAGGTATCAAAAGACCTCTCCATTCAGACCTTATCAGAATTTTATCAAAGAATTTTAGAAAAGATAAATGATGATAGATTTTATTACAAGATAAATGAAAATGAGATTGCCAATGCGGCTAAAGCAACTAGACTCATATTAGAAAGATTGAATTTAATTTCTACATCCATAGCAGCTACCCAAGACTATAACAGTAGCTTTGTTAAAGACTTGCATTTAGACTTAAAGGCTAAGACAGAAGGATTAACTACCTTCTACACAGACTTTGTTAAATTCCAACAAAATTTAGCAAATTACCTTAATAATATGGAAAGACATAATCTATCTAAAATGGATAGTATTATTAATGAACTTAGACTAGACATGGCCCATGTAGAAGAAAAATACGGTGAAGTTATAAACGGAATTAAGGCCATATATAATAAACCATCCCAAGCAGAAATAGACTCGCCCTTTATTCTAACTAGGTTAGATAAAATTGAAAAGACTGTAGAAGCCATAGAAGTTAGAACCATGCAACAACTAGAAAAAGATAATGAAGTAAAAGACTATATCACTAACGTTGGTAAAACCATCGTTAATTCTCTAGCTAGACATAGTGAAGAAACTTTTGAAAAGACTAGAAAAGAAAATAAGAATTCTAAAGAAGAAATTCTTAATCAGATAAAAAGACAAAAAGATTATTCAGATTCCTTAGAAAGAATTGAAAAAAGACTTGAACAAAAACATGCATCCACCTGTAAATTTAAAGAAACCTCTTCTATAGAAACTAGAGAAGGAAAGACCTTAAGTAGACGAGTCATAAATGATGGATTAGTGAGACTAGCAAGATAACCAGCTCTATCCCAAATATTGGACAGAGTAATCATATGCTCTAAAGATTTAAAGATTCATCCTCCAATGTTAGGACATGGTGGAAGGAAAGAAATTTCACCAATCCTCTCCAATGTAAAGAGTGGGGTGAAGTTGACTGGAAGATTGTGGAAGACTCCATTCATAATGGACAACTTCCAGCCGTTAGATACATAGACTTGTTTAAAGAAGGTGCCACTCCTAAGACTCCCAATTATAACATGACCTACCATTGTAGAAATCATGTGTTAGACAAATCCTATACTGAGCTCCAAGTATTTGACTCAGAATGGCTTAGATCTAGAGGAACTGATAGGAAGTTCCAATTCCTAACCTTTGGACTCTTTCAAGTAAGAATCCAAGGATTACATAGACCCCAGAATAATATAAACATATTATGTTGTTTAGTAGACAAAATATGGAAAGACTTTGAGAAAAGTCTTATTGGGATAGCCCAATTAGAGATGTCAGACAACATAGGATACTTTAATGTCATTCCGGCATTTACAGTAACCGTAGACACAGCCAAACATTTTAAGTTAATCTTATATGCTAGTGGCTATGAGGACTATATTATCCCAGACGCTAATATAAACATAGAATTTCAAAGCTATGTGAAGTTCTCCCAATTTCCTTATGAAGGAATGCAATCGGGAATTCCTAGCGGTAGACTTAATGAAGAAATCTTAGTTAGAACCAATGTTTCAGACTACAATCATACTTACAGTATTAGGAATACTGGACCTATGAAAGAGAAAGCTAAGACCCTCTTGCAATTGCCAGAATTTCAAGAAACTAAGACTATACAAAATAAACCTTTGTTTATTAATCAAGACGACGTCACTGGAAATGTTACCATCCAGTTTGGTCCCCCTAAGATTGTCAATAAGAATATCCAGACTGAAGAAATTAGATTTAGGAATATGGGAGAAGCCATAATCAATGATCCTTCATAAGGAGAATGTAGTAGTAAGACTAGTGCTAGTTTACTTAGACAAGCTCCGATAAATAGACCTAGAAGATCATTTGAACAAAAAGACTTAGTTAAAGAAAAAGCTAGGATCCAAAACTTTGGACATGAGCCCTCATAATTGGATATGAAGACATTTAAAGATAACCTTAAGAAAAGTCATTATGTTAGGTTTCAAGAAAGAGAAAGATTTAATATGATAGCTCAAGAGCGCATGTTAAAATTAAAAGAATCTAAGAACACTAAAGAACTTCTTAGAAACTTAAGATTAATAGAAGAAGGAGAACAAAGACTAATGCCAGCTACACAAGTAGAACCTAGTAAGCAAGAGATAGGAAGTAGTAGTAGGCTAGAAGATGCTCCTAGACTTTTTAGTAAACCAATACGAATAAATATTCCTATATACTCAAGCACCGTAGTAAAGACTAAACCCGATTATATAAAAGACTTCCCAACTAATGACAAGAGTTTCACTCCTGTTAAGACTATGGCAAGACAAGCCATAAATCCAGTAGGTATATACCTTAACCTAGACAGTGTACAAGATAGGAAGAAAGCCTTAGACGAATGGCGTAATCAGATGAATATGTGTTTTGCATCTAATGAACAATGGGATGCAAGTTCATGTAAACAGTACGCTGAGCAATCCGTTAGAGGTATTGCAAAAGACTACTTAGATAGCTTAAGAAAGGCTACAAACGAAGACTCCTTAGCCAAGATTGATAAGATGAAGGAAAACTTAGATGAAAGATCAATTGAAGAATATATTCAATTGTTCACTTCAGAATTCATTGGAGCTGGACATCTAGCTCAGATCAATGAACAAGACCTAGCAAAAACTAAGTTAGCCCTCCTTAGCATTTGCAAGTTAGATAAGATAAATGAATATAGCAATAATTATGAACAGCTATATTACCAAATTAAAGAATTTGGAGAGACCTTAAAAGACGAATACTTTAGAAAGATACCTGCTATAGGACAAATCCTAATTAATGAATATAGGAATTGGCCAGGAGTATCTGGAGTTAAGAATAACTCCCTTGGTGAAAGAATCAATTTCGCCAAAGACTATATCATATCAAAGAGATGTGATTGTTGATACCAAATTTAATCTGCTGACGTGGACCAGTAATAAGAAGACACGTGTCAATCTACATGGCACAATAACAACGAGGAAGTTTATTTCCCCCGACCAAGTCATGTTCGCTCCGAGCAACAAGGATACCCCTAGGAACCACAACACTCCGAGGAACTCCAGCGCTCCGAGGAACTCCTTAACGACAAGCAAATAAGGCGGTTCGAGCTGCATTTCGACCACAGCATTGATTGCCAGATAACCAACAGTTCAAAACTGTTCATTGACTGCTTATCATCTTGACGCACACGCTTGAAGAACATTAAATGAGTCACCCTTTCAGATGATAGCCTCAAGGCCCTTTCATATGTATATCATTTAATGTACCACCCTTTCATATGTAAGCCTCAGGGCTATAAATACATTGTATCTCCCTCATTCAAAGAGACGGGGAATTTCTTGAGAGAACTTGTAATCAAGAATTCTGCAAACACTCAGCAATAACATAACAGTGGACGTAGGCTTTATTCCTAGCCGAACCACTTTAAAAATCTTTGTCTTATTTATTTATCTGTGATTGAATAATTAGAGCAATCTAGTTTTTTACATCAACAGATTGGCGCCGTCTGTGGGAACGTGTTACAAGCGTTGTTCTCCACCAAAAGCTAAGTTTTTATTTTCTCTACGTATAATCAATTATACATACATCTTTTGATTGAATCGTGATTTTTATGTTTATATACATAAATTAATTGTCCAATTTTTATCTGAAAAATGTTGCATCTCATGATTTTTAAATCATAACTGTTAGATTCATCCTTATTTAGAAAATCATAATTCTTTGCTTGATTCTCAAGTTTTAATTTTATATCATGAAATAAATATTTTAAATGATTACATATGCCAATATATACGACGATGATAAGATTTGATCATTTTCATTGTTGATTTTGAAATAAATTTTGTAAGATCTTTGAGGTCTATTCAAATTCCCATCATATTTTTAATAAAAGAATGGGAAAAGGTTAAAGACAATGAAAAGTCTTCTCATGGAAATCATGACCCAGATCTATTTTCTCTCTCTTCAAGTTTGAGTCTCTTTGCATTCACAAGTTTGAGTCTCTTTGCATTCACTTTTATGAATTATATACTTAATTTGGTTCATCTTCCATCTATGTCAATAAAGTCAAATTGATTGATTTTTTATTTGGTAATAACTTTAATCATTCACCATATTTTTATCTCTCCAAATTGGGAATAGGAAGGGATCAATATAAAAAATAATTTTCTCTCACCTGAAAAATCATTACCCACCTCTTGTAAAAGAGTCTGGGCACAAATTTGATATGTTGGCCCCTCGTTCATCACATCACAAGGTTTCTTTGTCGAAATCACACGATCTAATGGATTATATAGTTATTCGTTTAATTAACATTCTTAAGGCCTAAATTTTACATTGAATGTTATTTTTTGATCTCAAGATTCGAGATATTCTAGTCATCCAACCATATATTTTATAATTTGAGATATCCTTAAATGTTGGTCAGCAACATCCATGTTGTTTGTCGGCAGCAGTAGAATATTGGGGTATTAAAAAAATGCTAAGCACCCCTGATATTTTGAAATTAATATTTTTATTTCTCAAGCATATACATATCATATATTGAGTGGATGAGTAAATTATTCTCATGACTAATCAATTCAGCCTACACATATGGCAGAGCAAATTATTAATTTTTACAGGCACAAGATTCAATGCCGACGAATGCTGAAGCACAAATTATTCTATATCCGTTCGGATTCATATTTATCTCAGCATGGAGCTTGAAAAATTTCTTCTCTCTATATATATTCGGCTCCGAAGAAAAGCTACAACAGTTATTATATTTCACCCCCAATGGATAGTTGGTCGGGGTAATTCTTATTTATATTCAAGCCCAGATATCTGCTCCAGCACAAATTATTCTATATATCCATTGGGATTCATATTCTATATTCATCTCAACATGGAGCACGGCGAGATACTTATTATCATATTCATCTCTGAGGAGAACTATAACATTTACTATATTTCACCCCCAACGGATAGTTGGTCGGGGTAATTCTTATTTATATGCAGGCCCAACAAAGTTCTCGGCCATATTCTTATGTTCTGGAAAATATTATTCTTATTCGGCATTCTGCAATTATGCCTCGACAAGATACTTATTCAGCTTTAAGGAGAATTACAACATTCGTTCGGATAATTCTTATTTATATTCAGGCCTGACAACGTTCTCGGCCATATTATTATGTTCTGAAAGATCTTATTCTTGTTCGGCATTATATGATTCTACCTCGACTGATCGGCGAGGCACTTTATTATTTTTAATTATTCTTTATATCTATTTGGATGCATATTCTATTCTCATTTCAGCATGGATCTCGACAAATAATTATATCTTATTCAGCTCCAAGGATGTCTCCAACATTTATTATATCTTATTCAGCTCCAAGGATGTCTCCAACATTTATTATATCTTATTCAGCTCCAAGGATGTCTCCAACATTTATTATATCTTATTCAAGGATGTCTCCAGCATTTATTATATCTTATTCAGCTCCAAGGATGTCTCCAGCATTTATTATATCTTATTCCCAACAATCTGTTGGTCATCGCCGAGGAGGTATCCTGCATTTATTATATCTTATTCCCAACAATCTGTTGGTCATCACCGAGGAGGTATCCTGCATTTATATTATATCTTATTCCCAACAATCTGTTGGTCATCACCGAGGAGGTATCCTACATTTATATTATATCTTATTCCCAACAATCTGTTGGTCATCGCCGAGGAGCGCCGAGGAGGTCTCTAGCATTTATCTTATTCCCAACAAATCTGTTGGTCAGCGCTGAGGAGGTCTTTAGCATTTATATTATCTTATTCCCAACAAATCTGTTGGTCAGCGCCGAGGAGGTCTCCAGCATTTATATTATCTTATTCCCAACAATCTATTGGTCAGCTCCGAGGAAGTCTTCATCATTTATTATCAATTACCACCAACTCCGATTGGTAGATAAAATCCAACTCCGGTTGGTAGACAAAATCCAACTCTGGTTGGTAGATAAAATCCAACTTCGGTTGGTAGAAAAAATCCAACTCCGGTTGGTAGATAAAATCCAACTCCGGTTGGTATTGGTCGATAAATCTCATTCAAAGTTCACATTCCACAGTTGGGGGCTTCTATTACAGATATATTTGTTCATTTGGTGGCACATTCTTATATCATCATGCAGTCGAGCATCAAATTCAACCCCGACTAATCATCATTCAGGAGATATATTGAAGTTCAGGAGGAATATTGAAGTTCAGGAGGTATATTGAAGTTCAAGAGGAATATTGAAGTTCAGGAGATATATTGAAGTTCAGGAGGAATATTGAAGTTCAGGAGGTATATTGAAGTTCAGGAGGAATATTGAAGTTCAGGAGGTATATTGAAATTCAAGAGGTGTATTCAGAAGTATCAGGACATGATGAAAGAAAGCGACAAGTATTCCACCGAGGAACTCTGTCAGACCAGAAATTAGAAGATAAATTGCCTATATGGAGGCTATATGTAGATGGCTCATCTTGCACTACAGGCTATGGGGCAGGAATCATTTTGAACAGCCCAGACGAGGTCGACATGGAATACGCCATACGTTTCTAATTCAAAGCTTCTAATAATGAGGTTGAGTATGAGGCCATGATTGCAGGTCTTAATTTGTCAAATACTAGGGAGGCACAGCAGGTTATTGTCTTCAGTGATTCTCAATTGATCGTAAACCAAATGTGGGGAAAATAATGAGCCGAAGGAGAATTGATGATCAAGTATCAAGCAAAGGTGATGGAGTTGGTATCAGAGTTTGTTGCTGTTAAAACTGGTAAGAATATCAAGAATGGAGAATGTGAGAACATACGCCTTGGCCCGATTAGCATCAGCTATTCGTACCGAGCTGCGAAGAACGATACCAATTGAAGTATTAGAAAGTCGGAGCATAGATGAAGACCTGACGATGAATATTATTACCCTTGATTTAGGACCATCTTGGATGGATCCCATCGGAGCATATATTGAGGAGGAACAATTACCGGAGGATAAGCTCGCTGCCAAGAAATGGAAGTTTAAAGCTGCTCGGTATGTACTAATTAATGGTATTTTGTATAGACGAGGAATTGTGGCAGGTTTGCAAAGATGTGTACATCCCTCCGAGGTGAAAGAATTGATTAAAGAGATCCATGAAGGGTCCTGTGGAGCCCATGTAGCAGGTCGGACACTTTTGCAAAAGGTGATGACGCAGAGATACTACTGGCCGACGATGAGAGCTGATTGTATAGCTTATGCCAAGAAATGTGACAAGTGCCAACGCTTTTCCTCCATCCGAAGAACTTCACAAACATTGTTGACACCCATCATTTATCCTTGGCCATTTTACATGTGGGGATTGATTTGGTTGGACCATTGCCGACGACTCGAGGAAGATTCAAATACCTCGTCATCGCAGTAGATTATTTTACTTAGTGGATAGAAGCTGAGCCACTTATTGACATGACATACGAGAAGGAAGGTGTACCAGTTTGTTTGGAAGAACATCATCTGCCGATATGGTCTCCCTCATGCCTTCATCACAGACCATGGAACACAATTTGATAACGAGGAGTTTGCTGCCTATTGTCATCAGTCGAACGTTTTGAAGTTTCATTCAGCACCAGGCCATCCCAAAAGCAATGGACAGACTGAGGTGACGAACAGAACATTACTAAATGGGTTGAAGAAGAGGTTAAGTGAAGCTGAAGCAAATTGGATTAACGAGCTCCAATCAGTATTATGGGCTTACCGAACAACTCCCCGAGCAGCAACTGGAGAATCACCATATATGCTGGCATTTGGAAGTGAGGCTGTGATACCTGCCGAGTTGGGTCTCCCAACGCATAGAGTGCTGAATTTCAACTCTCCGATCAGTGACTTGATGAGAAGAATGGATTTGGATATGCTTGAAGAAGTCAGAGAGGAAGCAGCCATTAGGAATGCTGCTTATCAACAACGAACAGCTCTGTTCTACAACAAAAAGTGCTCTAAGGAGCCATGGTCTAAGGAGCCATGATCTAAGGAGCCAAAAAGTGCTATAAGTAGCCAACCTCCTTTGGTTAGGAGGACAGCTCTAAGGAGCCAAAAAGTGCTATAAGTAGCCAACCTCCTTTGGTTAGGAGGACAGCTCTAAGGAGCCAAAAAGTGCACTAAGGAGCCAACCTCCTTTGGTTAGGAGGACAGCTCTAAGGAGCCAAAAAATGCTCTAAGGAGCCAAAAGCTCTAAGGAGCCAAAAAATACTCCTTTGGTTAGGAGGTGCACACCAGCATGATCAATGACGGTTGGTAAGATAAAAATATATTCTCACATTACAACTTATGTTGGTCGAGAGGTAACATTATTACAAAAAGTTCTTTGAAGAACAAAATATTCCAAAATACACCAAGTATAGTTAGTCGGGGATAAAAACCCACTAACTGTAGTTGGTCGACGAGGACAAATTATTGACCTTAGTTGGTCGGACACATTTTATGAAAATATTTCAAATTGAACCAAGTATAGTTGGTCGGGGATAAAAGCCCACTAACTATAGTTGGTCGACAAGCATAATTTAACAACCTTGATTGGTTGGAAAAATTCTAAACATTTTTATACTCATTACTTTACTATTAAGTGATCGAGCAACGTTACTAATACTTGTAACTTTTTATTACTAAGTTGGTCGATGAACAACACAATATTGTTATCTTTTTAACAGATACATATGCATAAATGTAAAGTGTTTGATATTTACAAGACAATAGCAATTAAGATTGCGAACAAAAATGAAAGTCTTTCATTAAAATCAAAAACAAAATACATTGAGAATGAAAATGTATACTAACTATTACATTGAGATTCCTATTCTATTGGTTTCTTTTCCTTCTACTTTTGAAACAGGTTCCTCGCCAGCAGGAGGATCATCTAAAATATAAGGGGAGTTTATGAAGTTAAGATCTTTCAACATTCTGATATTCATCACAGATGATCTATCCGAGAAGCATTAGCTCATTCCCGAGAAGCTCTTGCTCGTCCCTGAGAATCACTTGTTCGTCCCCGAGAAACTCTTGCTCGTCCCCGAGCAGAGGTAGAAGTCAAAATCAGCATCTACAGCACTGAGATCTTTGCTAATACTGTCTCGACCAATAATGAAGAAGAATTTATGTGAAAATGTTTCGAAGTCCGCCACTAGCTTGGTACTAATTAGATTGAAGAGTTGGGTTCAAAAGCTAATATGTTACTCGACAAAGTATTCAGAGGAGCATAAATCAAAAAAATCAAGCACGTGAAGTTAGCACTCAGTTGCTCGACACAGGAAGCAGTTGGTCGGCTAGCAAACCAATCAACATACTTGAAGATTATGACAAGCTACAAGCGGCATCATATGTCGTCCAGAAGATAATGCACTTTATGTTGAACAAATCAAGAAGGTAGATCAAGAATTTCACGAGCACCGAGCAACACTGCAGAATAAATACTCCATCCTTTCAAGTAACCCATCAAGCATGAAGTATTGGGGGCTTCTGTTGATACCAAATTTAATCTGCTGACGTGGACCAGTAATAAGAAGACACGTGTCAATCTACATGGCACAATAACAACGAGGAAGTTTATTTCCCCCGACCAAGTCATGTTCGCTCCGAGCAACAAGGATACCCCGAGGAACCACAACACTCCGAGGAACTCCAGCGCTCCGAGGAACTCCTTAACGACAAGCAAATAAGGCGGTTCGAGCTGCATCTCGACCACAGCATTGATTGGAAGATAACCAACAGTTCAAAACTGTTCATTGACTGCTTATCATCTTGATGCACACGCTTGAAGAACATTAAATGAGTCACCCTTTCAGATGATAGCCTCAAGGCCCTTTCATATGTATATCATTTAATGTACCACCCTTTCATATGTAAGCCTCAGGGCTATAAATACATTGTATCTCCCTCATTCAAAGAGACGGGGAATTTCTTGAGAGAACTTGTAATCAAGAATTCTGCAAACACTCAGCAATAACATAACAGTGGACGTAGGCTTTATTCCTAGCCGAACCACTTTAAAAATCTTTGTCTTATTTATTTATCTGTGATTGAATAATTAGAGCAATCTAGTTTTTTACATCAACAGTGATATAACTCAAGAAAAGTTAATAGAAGAAACTTTCAAACAGATCCCTCCAATCAAAGACGAAAGAGATATTGCTCCAATCCAATGGGGATGTGGAAGTGAATCTAAGAAATTCAAAAAGAAATTAGAATGGAAACATAGGAAGTTTAAGACTAGACCTTTAGGACTTCCAAAGAAGTACAAATTTAGACAATCTACTACCTTTAGGGAAAAGAATCCTAAGACTAAGAAAAATAGATTTAATCAAAGAAGATACTTTAAAAAGAATACTAGTAAGCATAAGAAGGTTCCTAATTATAGGAAAGAAAAAGATGTAGCTCAATCTAAGACTGCCACTAAAGAATGTTTGACTTGCGGCAAAGAAGGACACTTTGCTAAAGACTGCCCTAATAAGAAAGATAAAGAAGGTATTAAGATTATTAATACAATATTAGACTATGCAGATCAAGAAGAATTAGATATCTTATATGCTATAGAAATATCAGACATAGAAGATGATGATAACACTAGTATCTATAGTGTTTACACAGACAGTGATTCTGAAGATTATAGTGATACTGATGAGTATGAAGACTCTCAGGATACCCTAGACTTACATATGATACAGACTGATCATGACGATCTAGATGATGAATATATAGACTTTGAAGACGCTTGGTATAAATGTATATTAAGCCCATTCCTGAAGAAAAGATGGACAGTTAGTAATCCTGAGTTACTAACCTATATACCTAAATGCTACTATGACGAAAGACATTTTTGCACATTTGAGATGAAGTGCAGCAAGAAAGACTTTAGATGTGTAGAATGTTTTGAAACTATACAAACAGAATTATTTTTGGTTTGTATTGTTTGTCAACTACTCTACCATGAAGACTGTTGGAGAATTAGATTTAGAGCAATCTATACTAGCCAGTATGACGCTCAAATAGACTTAGATATTAAAACCTATTATCAAGACATTGATAGGAATATAGCCAAAAGATTGCAAGAAAATGAAGATGTCAAAGGAAAAGGAATTTCCTATGACTTAGACGAATACCATTCTGATGATAGTTCAGAAGACCAAATACCTTTAGATTTTATAGATAAACCTCAGAAAGGAATATCTATTTTAGAAAAGAACAATTTAGGAATTTCTACTAAACCACATGCTTGTTTTGTAGAATTATTTGTTCAACATAAAGACTATCCTAAAAGACTTTCAGCTTTTATAGATACAGGGTGCTCTCAGAGTATTTGTAAGGCTAATGCCTTCCCTGAAGACTACTTTTTAGAAAGTACTCAAGAAATCTATGGTAAAGTGGATAATGGAGATCCATTTACCTTATATTTCCAGACTATTCCTATTTATTTTAAATTAGGAAATCAGACCAACAAAATCGTGAATCATCGGTTTTGGATAATGGATCCTCGTCCTAGTTTCACAGGAAACATTATTTTAGGACAAGACTTTATTAGTAAATATCATCCTTATACTCAGTATAACGATAAGATATTAATTAGTGATCAAGAGGAATTTAATATTAAAGCTCCTCTAATAGATCATAAAACTGCTTTTGACCTAATGCAGGTCAAGCCCAATTATAGACCCATCAAACATCAGAGTTCTTCAGCTGAGCATGGTGGACCTAGACCTACAACCCAACAAGAAGCCCTAGATATTACTAAACCCTTACAAAAAGAGTGTAAGTGTCCAGACCAAAAGTGTTATAAGCAAATTACGCTTATACAACAAGACATTTTAGATCAAGCCCAGCAGACCTTATTACAGGTCCAAGCTATATCCAAACAGAAGAAAATGGATATAGAAGTAGAAAAGGAAAAAATTAGGCAACTAGCTGAGCCTACCTTAGGAGAAAATCCCATCGCTAAGTGGGATAAAGACCAAAGCTATTGTGAAATCATCCCTATTAACCCAGACGCCACTATTAATGGTGGAACCTATAAGAAAGGATACTCACAAGAAGATAGGGAAGAATTTAAGAAAGACATAGATGAAATGCTTAAGTTAGGCATTATTAGAGAAAGTAAAAGTAGACATAATAGTTTAGCCTTCTATGTTCAAAATGAATCTGAACGTAAAAGAGGAAAAAGACGCATGGTTATAGATTATAGACAATTAAATAAGAATTGTGAATTTGATTCTTATAAGATACCAGACAAGAATAATTTGATTAATTTAATCAAAGATAGAATAATATTCAGTAAGTTTGATTGCAAATCAGGCTTCTGGCAAATTAAGATGCATCCAGACAGTATTACTTGGACAGCCTTTAGTGTGCCCCAAGGAAAATACGAATGGCTAGTCATGCCATTTGGATACTTGAATGCTCCTCAAGTTTTCCAAAGAAGAATGGATAATATATTTAGACCTTATTCAGAATTTTGCCTTGTTTACATAGATGATATTCTTGTATCAAGTAAGACTGAGATAGAGCATGTAGACCATCTTAAAAATATTATTTTAGAATTAGATAAACATGGTATTGTTATTTCCGAAAGGAAAATGCAATTATTCCAGACTGAAATAGACTTTGTGGGAATGCATATTAATAAAGGAAAATTATCCTTAGCAGAACACATAACCAAAAAGATTCTTGAGTTTCCAGACCAACTCAAAGATAGAAAACAATTACAATCATTTTTAGGATTGCTTAATTGTGCTGCAGACTTTATTAAAGACCTTGCTTCAAAAAGACAAAGCTTAACATCCAAATTAAAAGGAACAGACAAAACTAATCCCTTTTATTGGACTGAAGACGATTTTAAAGTAATAAGACAGATTAAAGATGCAGTCAAGAACATTCCTTTACTTGAACTGCCTAATGCAGAAGATCAGTTTATAGTAGAAACAGATGCCTCTGATAAGCAATGGGGAGCAGTATACTTTGCCATTGATCATCAGACAAAAAAGAAGAGACTGTGTAGACATAGTTCTGGAACTTTCACAGACCCAGAAACAAGATACACTGCCCATGAAAAAGAAGTTTTAGCAATAGTAAGGGCAATAGAAAAATATATGTTGTTTCTTAGACCTAAACATTTTACTGTTTATACAGACTCTTCTTATGCAGTAAAATTCAGAGACTTAGATTTATTCAAATCAAGGACTAATAGACTCATTAGATGGCAGCAACTGCTTAATGGTTATGACTTCTCTGTTATTCATATTAAGGGAAGTAAAAATACCATTCCAGACATTATATCAAGAGAGCCAATGTTTGCTAACACTAATATAATTTCTTGTTTTATGTTGCAAACAGAAGACCTAGAAGACATGAGTTCCTCTGGAACAAATAGACTGAACAGGGAAGACGTTGCAGACTATCTTAGACGCGTAAGACCAAATGCTGGTGTAACGCAAAGACAGACTCATATTCAAGACTCTCAAGAAAGACCAATCCTAGAGAACTTTGATGATATCTTAGTTCCTCCTGGAAAATCTAGACAAGAGATTATTTCTCAAAATAGACTCATTGGGAAGATGTATTTCCCCCAATATAGACCCGATCAAAGATATCCAGACTTGATCAAATTTAGACGAGAATTCTCAGAAGACGAAAATACTCTTGTAGATGCCATATGGTGGAACGTGAAGAATATACTTTGGATTGAGTTCAAACAAAATTTGGTAGCTATTGCCAGATTTATGAGAACCCAAAGACTCGCAGTTACCCAGCTTAGTGGTAATACTGTGCCTAGACCTCAGAATCAGACTTATGCTCAGACTCTTGGAGAATCCTCCAAAGCTAGACCCACTGATAATTTTTGTTATCAGAAAAAGACTTTTAAGACTAAGATTGTTATACCATTTGGTCATAATAATCTTCCATTAACTGAAGACTATTTGAAAGAATCTAATAGCATTATTGAACATTTCAATATGTTATTATCTGAGACCATTGGAGATGCCTTAATAATGAAAGGTTTCTTCAAAGAAGTCCCTAAGATTTATCTTGCTGGGAAGGCAGAAATTGCCCAGATTACCCTAGCAGACTATGGGTTCATTGGACTCATTAGAATTGAGACTATAGAAGACTCTATCGCTCTTGGAAAGATAGTCCATGAGTATGTTAGAAAGGTAGAAGATTTCCTTCCTTTATTTGCTAGAATCTATCAGATTGCTCCAAGTTCCTGTGGAGGAATGAGAGTGGAAGGATTTAGACTTGTTAGATTTTCTAATTATACTTTTGAAGATGTTGAGATCCTCTCAGAAGACGAAACCAAAGATTTAATTATTGATAAGTCCAAGATCCAGATCTCTCAAGCCATGGAGACAATTGAGATCATGGAGTTATTAACAGGAGAAGACAGGTGGTACACTGCCTACCACAAAGAAGACTTGATAATCCAAGCTGATGAGCCATTCAACGGAAGGCTCAAGAAAGAATCAAAAGACATGGTGGAGATAGCTTTGCCAGCCAGCCTCAGAACGGTAGGCCTTATTGATGAATTTTTCAATAATACCCTCCCAAATCAAGACAAGGCAGAAGAAGACACAGACACGACAAAGAAGGGCCCCTCAGTGGTGGATGAATTAATAAAGACGGAAGAATCATTTACCTAGACCATGCTTTCCATAAAGCAAGAAAGACCCATGCCCCACATGGACCACTAGACTGATGAAGACTTTGTTTGATGCTCTTGCATTATTACAAAAAGACAAGACCTATGATGAAGACCTGGCATGCCTTTCTTTTCATAAAAGAAGGGTCCCCCCATTATCAAAAGATGCCTAAAAGCTGTAGACCCAGTTGCTAAAGATTCCCAAGACTATGCTGCTTTAATAATTTATGCTTTCAACCGGATTGCTTTTGGTAGCCGGTTACCAGTCATGTTGTAGTACCCTTGATCTATAAAAGGGAGCGTCCATTTGTGTTTAAGATATCGAGAGTTAGAGAGAGTGAGTGATAGCTAGACTGCTATACTTGTAATAAATGTTATGTATATGAGTGAGTAAACCTCTCATAGTTAGGGGAGAGGGGAGAGTTGTAATTACCTATGATTTGTAATAAAAGTGTTTTCTTTTCCAGAAATCTCTTATGCCAAGTTGTTATTGTCCAAATTGCTTCCAACTTTCTGTTCATAGAGGACTATTGTGTTGAACCTCTGGTGTAGCACACAAGGTGTTATACTGGTGAACCGCCGTCAGGTGCCGATTAGCCGTGAAGCCGTTAGCCAGGGTGGGCGTTAGGCATGAAGGCGTACAGGCAGGAAACGGGTCAACCGCCAAAATAGTGGATTGAGGTGCGACACATAAAGAGAGAGTTGTAGGAGGCCGAGACCGGAGAAGAATAGTGACAAAGCTGAAGAGACAAAGGGAAGAAGATAAAGTTATTACAGACCAGAAGGAAGGTACAACTCGAACCAAACCCTTTACTATTTTACATAATATTGTTTTAAGAAAAATCTTATATGAGCTTACAAATCACTAAAGACTTTTTAGAATTTGTTAATCAAACAAGTTTAGACCTAACTATAGAAATTCAAGACTGGACTCTTACAGACCCTAAAGACAAAGAACTTATAGAATCTGCTTTAATATACGCAGGCGGTATGTTTAAATACATAGACCATATTATTGAGTGGTTAGGAAGAGAAGTACCTAGAATAGAAATAATTAGAACAGGGATCCGAGATCTCTTTAGACAAAAATTAAGAACTGAAGAATTTGCAGAAGAATTGTCAAGACCTGAAAAGTATCAAGAATACACTAGGATACTTGAAGATAGTATAGACGTATTAAAATTTGTTAGACGTAAAAGGTTAGCTGAAACAAAGGCTACTTTAATTAGAGCTGGAGGAATCCGCCCTCTTATTAAAAACGTAGAAACAGCTGCCCCTAGAACATACCATAGATTTTTGTCATCCTATGGTGATAATAATTTAGATGAATTTATAGATAACGATATAATTAATATTGTTAATCAAATATATAAAGAAACTAGACAGATAAACCCACGATATCGTATAAGGTATTTAAGACTAGAATATTTTCCAGCAAAACCGATTTCAATTTCTAGACTCCCTGAAGAAACTGTTTATATAGATAATCCTCGCTATTCAGAATTCCAATACGATAGTGACGGAAGAAGTTTAAGAAGTAGTAGTAGTCCTGAGACTTCTACACTCAGACTCCCAGATTAATTAGGTTTTAAAAATAGGCTTAAAAGACCTTAGAAATCCTTGGGGTAGAAATTCATATTAAAGAAACCACATAATAAGACAAAAGACATATAGTGGTCCCAAGACTTTTGGACGGTAGTAAAACCCGTCGTTTAGACCCGTCGGAGATCCTGACCGTATATATATATATATATATATATATTATAAATATTAATCGGATCGGATCGGATTATTAACGGATCGGATCATATGAATCCAAATCCGCTCCATTTAATAAACGGATAATCGGGTAATCGGATTTCTGGCTTGATCCAAATCCGTATAAATGGATCGGATTCGGATTCGGATAAAATCCGATCCATTGACAGGCCTATGAGGAGTTATTTTTGTCTTTTGGGCGTTTTGTGTCTACGGGCTCTTCCAACTTTATCCATTTCACTTCACTCGTTTTAGTTATTTTGCCACACATTCGTTTCTTCATTCACTCCAAATCTACAAAATACATACAAGAGAATATGCTATTGAACAACAATGGCAAACCCTAGACGTTCTTCCTATTCCACCACCCATCAAATCTCAATCCACTCAACCACCGCACCCACACCCACAAACCCTTTTAACCCTTTCAACTCTCTAACACTTTCTGAAGAAACGCCACGCCATCCCTTATGAATTGAAAAATAAAATAAAAGACATTACAGAGACACTGTGGCCAGCAGTCCACTACAGCATAAATGCAAGGGAAATATATATAGAGTGAACTGTGAAAAAAGGGTAAAAAAGATTGTGAACATAATTCCCCAGCACACCCGTAAAAAGTACTTGCTTAAAACCCTTTAAGAGCTTTGGTATTAGCGTAAAACAAAAACATCAGATCATATAAGCAGACCCATATAACTACCTCACCCCCACCACCCATCTTGTCATCCAACAGCTCGAGCGCAATTGGTATTAATTAACCCTGCCTCCATCTGTTCAAAACATTTAAAGGATGAGGCTAACGAAGATGCTACAAATTTGGCTTTTCCCCAAAATTGTCCTTTTTGAAGACTTCTTGAAAGCACCTGTCAGTTTTTTTAAGCCATATCTTTCGCACTACATCTCTCTAATACTTTGTGGTTGCCCTTATCTTCTCCCAAACTCCACTCCATTACAAGAAAATTGGCCCGAGTAATTCCTATTAAAATAAACGTTGAAAGACTTTGTCCCGTTGAAATGTGGAAGAATGACAACACAACAAAGTGTGATTAATGTCCTCGTTGCTATCTTTGTACGGAATACACATGAGAAACAAGAAAAGGGTCTCTTTTGTTGAAAAAGATCACATGTATTTACTGTTCTCCTAGTGTGAGCAGTGTGAAAATGAGAACTTTTGGAGGTAATACTTATCTCCCAAATCATATGATGGGGCTCAAATAAAGGCAAAGATGGAGAGTCAGTCAAATTTTCAAACAAACATTTGAATATTACCAAATTGTTGAGACTTCATAACCCTAAGGGAAATCCTAGTGTCATGGGCTCTAATCTCACATCTTCGAGATTGAGAGTTCGAATCTTCTTGGGGCCATCTCGGTTCATACGGATTGAAGGGTATATTCTTACCCTTGGGGTTAGTCGACCCCATTACATCCATCAGTTTTTTGTTGTTCAAAACTTCAAATCCTAATAGCAACACAACACTTCTAACATTGAAGAAGTGAAACAAAGTCATTGAATTACCATTCATGAATGTTTCTCCCAAAAGAAATGTTCCAAGAAACCGAATTATTAAAATACCAAGGAATGGATAAATTTACGAAAATCAAGCAAAGATTTATAATGTCAATGAAAAGAAGAGCATAAAGTCGAGTTTTATCCCCCTTAATCCGAGTTGGATTAAGAAAAATATTCAAGCTTTGCGATAGAAATCTTCATGGACTATGGAAAAAACCAATTACATTCACATTGGAATCCGATCCATTTTCATTAAGACCATTATTACTTCTTTTGGTAGAACTCTATAATGAAACTCTTTTATGAGAAATCTCCACCTCCAACTCTCCGAGGTTAGCCAAATTAAAATTTTAGAAGATTACCAAAACCCAACCCCTCTAGACTTATTTCTACAACCACCTTCCACTTAACAAAATGTTTTTTTTCCATTCCTCATTTCTTTCATAAAAAAGTTCTTTTTAATTTTCAAGAGGTTTAACCACAGTTACAACATCGCAAGGTTTTTTTTTATAATAAACACGGAGTATTTGGGGATAAATATAAGGACCGATTGCATGAAAAAAAAAATTTATTGACCCTAGACAAACTACTTTTCTCCTAAACGTTTGGCCTTTTTGCCACATTAGCAATAACATGATCACAAAAAATTAAGGGTTTTCCCTAAAGGCAAATCAAGCAAGCTAGAAGCAAATATTCCACTTCACGACCTAGCTCATTAGCTTTTAGATTGTTATATAATTGTTTTATAATGTGACACAAGGGATTACCTACTATGTTATAAACTTAAAGTCCAAATGTTGTTGGGATACACATAAAAGTTGTTCTGTGTTAAGGGCTTATGACAATAGGCGCCCAATCTATTCTATTCTTAAACCCTAATAACTCTTTCGTCCCTAAAACTCTTACTAAAAAAAAACCACGCTATCCCTTTTCTTTTCTCCATATTCCTCCTCCTCACATGGGTTTCTCTAAGACTCCAACACCACTCTTTCAATTTCTCTTCTTTAAATGGGAAACAAAAATTGAGTGGAGGTGATGATGAGGATCATAATGCTACTATTGTTAGATTTGGTTCTAGTGGGTATCCATCACCAATTGTTAAGGATAAGAGAGGGTGATTGTTGGATCCTATTTCTATTTCTCTAGATTCTCACATTTAAGGTTAATTTTTTATTACCCTTTTCATATGTTTGATACGTACAAAATACAAGTGTTTGTGTGTGGTTTGTGACTGGTAATATGACATCTACAAATATTTCTAACATGATCGGAAACTTTCTAATATGACACATTTGCTTTGTTAGATTAGATACCACCACCTCCAACCCATTTCAATCCCAAACCCTATCTTCCCTCAAAATCTTCCTCAAAAAGCCCCACGTCGTCCTTTTTTTCTCCATATTCCTACTCCTCACATGGGTTTCTCCAAGACTCCAACACCACTCTTCCAATTTATCTTCTTCAAATGGGAAACAAAAATTGAGGGGAGATGATGATGAGGATCATAATGCTAATCTTGTTAGATTTGGCTCTATTGGGTATCCATCACATATTGTGAAAGATAAGAGAGGGTGGTTATTGGATCATATTTCTCTTGCTCACATTCAGGTCAGTATTTTTTTACCCTTTATTTACGTGTTTAATAGATACAAAATTTAGGTTATTTATTGTTTAGTCCCTAAAATAATATTTAGTCCCACATATATTTAATACTCTAAAAGCAGGGTCTCGGAGAGCCGGATGTTAGCTGGCCTTACCCCCATATATGGAGAGGCTTCTCCCGAACCGAGACCAACCGTAGCTTGGGTGAGGGTACTTGCCATCGCACCCAAAATATTCTAATATGATTGAATTTTTTTTAATGACACATTTACATTGTTATAACAGAGTCATGATTCGTGGATCCCGGCATTGTATGTTATATTAAATTTTAAGGCCTCAAATTAAAGTCCAAAAGTTGTTGGATGCACATACATGTTGTGTGTTAAGGGCTTATGATAGGCACCCAATCCATTCCATGGCTAAACCCAAACAACACTTTCTTCTGTAAAACTCTTCCTACAAAAGTCCCATGCAAGCCCTTTCCCGTCTCCATATTCCTCCCCCTCCTCATATAATTGACTGGAGATGATGATGAGGACCATAATTCTATTCTTGTTAAATTTGGTTCTAATGGGTATTCTAATCTTCATCACCCATTGTTAAAGATAAGAGAGGATGGTTGTTGGATCCTATTTCAGTTGCTTAGATGCCCACATTGTAGGTTACTTTTTTGTCCTCTCTATATACGTTTTTTATACATAAAAGCTATATTAGGTCATGGAACAAAAAAACCACCACCATAATTCAATTTTTATTTAATTTTTAATCTAACATATTGTCATAATTAATTTTTAGTTCTTGATAGTGATTTTAACATCATCTAGGATTGTTGACATGGCACCCAATGTTTAAAAAGGCGCCCGAGGCGCGCCTCGAGGCGAGAGAAAAATGCCTCGAGGCTTAAGCCTCAGGCCATTAAATAAAGGCTTACGCCTTTTTGGATGAGGCGCTGCGCCTCAAGGCTGACCGCCTCAAGGCGGTGAGGCGTACGCCTCTTATACGGGGCTTAAAAAATGGAAAAGAGAAGATAGTTAAAAAAAAAACCGTTCGTTAGAAATAAACCCTAACCCATCTATTATTGAAGTCCGCTTACTCTCTCTCTGCTCCGAAACCATTTTCCTTCACCGAAACCCTAATCCGGCCATCCTTCTCCTTCCATTCTTCAAGTCCGGCCCCCGGTAAGAGCAAAATCCCTTAATTCTTCAACTCCGGCCCTAGTTTTTTACTAGAAACTGTTATTTGTTTGTTTTTTATACGAAACTGTTATACGAAACTGTTAACATAAAGTTTTTATGTTATTTGTTTTTTAGTTTAGTATTAGTTTTAGTTTTAGTTTAGTTTTAGTATTAGACTTAGTTATAGTATATTTTTTTTTGTAAAAACTTTGGTTTTAAGTTTTTTTACCTGTAAAAACATTGTAAAAACTTATTTTTTTTCCTGTAAACTTAGTTTAGTTTTCTGTTTTTTTTTTTTTCTGTTTTTTTTCTTCTGTTTTTTCCCTGTTTTCTGTTATTTCCTATAAAAACTTTTAGTTTTAGCTTAGTTTTTAGTTTTACACTTTTTTCTGTTTCACAATATTTTAATAAAACCTGTTTCACAATATTTTTTAACTTGTTTTTTGTCTAAAAACTGTTATATGAAACTGTTTATGTTATTTGTTTTTTAGTTTTAGTAGATTTTTTTTTGTAAAAACTTTGGTTTTAATTTTTTTTACTTTTTTTTTTCCTGTAAAAACTTACATTGTAAGAACTTATTTTTTTTTCCTGTAAACTTAGTTTACTTTTCTATTTTTTTTTCTGTTTTTTTTTCTTCTGTTTTTTTTCCTGTTTTCTGTTATTTCCCATAAAAACTTTTATTTTTAGCTTAGTTTAGAGTTTTACACTTTTTTCTGTTTTTTTTTCTGTTTCACAATATTTTAATAAAACCTGTTCCACAATATTTTGTAACTTGTTTTTTGTAATAACTTTGTTTTATATTTTTTTTGTAGTTGAATTATGTCTAGAAAGGATCCCGCTTGGAAATATGGTACGGAGGTTGACAATGGGAAAGGATATGTCTATATCCAATGTAAGTTTTGCAATAAAGTTATAAATGGGGGTGTCAAACGAATGAAAGATCATCTTGTGGGAACGAAAAAAAATGTTCGAGAATGTGATAGAGTTCCTACGGATGTGAGACAAGAAATGGCGGATTTCTTGAAAAATAAAAACTTTGAAAAAGATGTGGCCCGAAGAAAATCCGAGGAACATATTGAAAGTGGTGCGTATTTTACAAGTTCAAAAGATGGTTCAAGTATGGGTAGTACAGCTAGGGGGATTAGGGGACCCATGGATAGGTTTTTAGTCAATCTTGATGATGATGGTTGTGATGATCAACCTAAGCCTAAAACTGAAAAGGAGGCTAGAGATGAAGCATGCCTTGATATTGGTAGATTTTTCTTTGATAATGGTCTTCCATTTCATGGGGCAAATAGTCCTTCCTTTATTAGTATGGTGCGAGCAATTGGAAAGTATGGTCGCGGGTTGAAACCTCCTACTGCATACGAGCTTAGCACGTGGATATTAGAAGAGGAAGAAAGGCGTGCCAAAATTGTAGTTGATGAAGTAAAGAAAACGTGGATGCAAACAGGGGTGTCCATATTATCGGATGGTTGGAAGGATATTCGAGGTCGCCATTTGATTAATTTTCTCGTTAATAATCCACATGGAACGGTTTTCTTGCGATCAGTTGATGCGTCAGATGCTATAAAGGACGCAAACATGTTGTTTAAGCTTCTTGATAGTGTTGTTGAGGAGGTGGGGGAGGAGGTGGTCATTCAAGTTGTAACCGACAATGCCTCGAATTATAAGGCGGCGGGAAAGTTGTTGATGGAGAAGAGGAAACGACTGTGGTGGACACCATGCGCCGCCCATTGCATTGACCTAATGTTGGAGAAAGTTGGGGAATTGCCGCAGCACAAAAACGCCTTGATAAAGTCAAAGAAGGTATTAAATCATCTTTAATTTTTTACTTTTTAATTCGTTTCACATATTACTTTTTAATTGTAGGTGAGTAACTTCATATATAATCATGGGTGGGTTTTGCAATTGATGAGAGATCATACGAAGAAGGATCTTATTCGCCCGGCTGCAACGAGATTTGCTACCGCTTATTTGACCCTTCAGAGTATGTATAGCCTTAAGGAATCATTGGAGCATATGTTCACTTCTCCTGAATGGGCTAGATCAAGCTGGGCAAAGAAGGATGAAGGGAAGCAAAAAAAAAAATTCATTTTGCAGGATCGAAATTTTTGGGGTAGTATGTCGTACGCAATTAGAAGCACAAAACCTCTTGTGGGGGTTTTGAGAATGACTGATTCAGAGAAGATGCCAGGGATGGGTTTCATTTATGGTGCAATGGACAAAGCAAAGGAGACCATAGCAGAAAATTTGGGAGGAGATGAGGGGTCTTATAAGGAGATATGGAGCATAATTGATACGAAATGGGAGTTTCAGTTACATCGCCATTTGCATGCATCGGCATATTTCTTAAATCCACATTTTCAATATGAAGAGAACTTCTCTAACCATCCTGAAATTAAATTGGGTTTATTGAATTGCATGGAAAAGCTTATTCCGAATGAGCAAGATAGATTGAAAGCGGATATACAGATTGATGATTTTAGGAATAGAAAGGGGTTTTTCTCTTTTGCGTCGGCAAAAACAAGTTGCAAATTGCGTAGTCCCGGTAAGTAAATCTTTTGTTTAAGTACGATTTGCTTTTGATTAATACCATTAAATACATTTTTTAACTAAATTTTACTTCACTCTTATTTTAGCGGATTGGTGGATTCAATTTGGAGATGGAACTCCAGAATTGACTAGTTTTGCGGTGAGGGTTTTGAGTCTTACATGCTCTTCGTCCTCATGTGAACGCAACTGGAGCACATTCAATCAGGTATTCGTTTGTAAAAAAATATTATTTGTAAAAATTATTATTTATTTTATGACTAAAAAATTATTATTTGAAAAATTTATACAGCTCCATACGAAAAAGAGAAATCGTTTGTCAACGAAGAGGTTGAATTCATTGGTGTATATAATGTATAACAAGAAGTTAAAGACGAAGTTTTTGAGAAAGAAGGCGCTTAAAGAGGATGAAGACCCATTGGTTATTGATCATCTACCTTCAGATGATGAGTGGGTAGCGGGGCAAGATGATTCCCATTCGACAGATGCCTCGGTGGTTACGGAAGCCTCAGGAGCGATGGATGATGTGATAGGGGTAGGAGAGATTCCCATTCCCATTCGACGTGAACGTGCTAGAGGGGGGCGAGGAAGAAAGAGAAATAATTCACAATTTAACACTTCAAAAAAGGGTTAGTATTCACAATTGTCTTTTTTACATTAAATAATTATTTTAAAGAGTTAAAATAATTATATTTTATCTTATAGGTAAAGGAAAGGGGATCTTGGTAGATGAGGAAGATGAATTTGTTGATGTTGACTCGGGTGATGATGATGACGAGACGACCATTAGATATGATGATGATTCAATGGACGATCCTATTAGCGATGGTGATGATAGCGGCGATGATGATGGATTAAATCCGCTTTTCAAGCCTTTGGATACGGATGATCCATTATTGTTTTAGTATTAAGCTTGAAGGGATGCTTTGTTTTTCTATGTTTTTGTGATGAGCAATATGTTTTTGTGATGAACAATACGGTAATGATGTAATGGAGATGAACTTTTAGTTTGATTGGTTGATGGATTGAATGATTATGGACCCTTTTGCATCATTTAATGTGTTGGATTATTTTTTGTGAAATTATTAGACTTTTTATATTTTTTTCCCTTTCTTTTTTTCTTTTCGGTGAGGCTTACGCCTCAAGCGCCTCGAGGCTTATGCCTCGCCTCGTCGAGGCCAAAACGCCTCGCCTCGCCTCTCCTTTCGCCTTTTTAAACATTGATGGCACCACATCATCGTCGGTGATGTTGAAATTGGCAATTGTGACATTGATGTGACATCATTTTGACTTCGAAATAGTCGTTCAAAAATGATGATGTGACAGACTGACAATGCCTCATCATCACCAGCGCACGACGGGCACTACCATGTGACTATTACTTAGTATCACAATGGACTTTTTGTTAAATATGGTTTTATCTTGGATTAGAGAATAAATTTGGTATATGCGCAGCCCAATAATTTTTATTTTTTAGTTTGCTTCTTTTATGTTATTAACTTCGACTATATAATTATAAAAAGGGTTATATATTGTTTGCCCCCATTAATTATTGGATATTGACTTTGCCCCCTAATTTATTTATTTATTGGCATTTTACCCCCGTATTGACTTTTAGCGAAACTTTGTAAAAATATACGTGAAATTGAAATTCATTTTGGGGCCAAACTCTAAGAAATGAAAACTTGTGGGCCAAAGTTAGTATCAAAGAATTAATCGGGGACAAACCCTAAATCACCCATTCAAAAATAAGGTGTAGTTTGTATTTTTCAGCCTCTAAATTTATGTTGTTTGTTTGAAATTAAGTAAGTCTGAACTTTAAATATTTCAGGTTATTTTTACATCACTAGTAATTGTTTATGAAACTACATTGTATTAGTGGTCATTTATCAAGTATCATAAGGGTAAAACTAGAATCTTAGATACCCCCACCCCCACTAATCCCTTAACCCTATAAATAAATAAAGTTATTATTTACATTATTGCAATACAAAATAGTTATGATTTGGATGTTAATATATTATATTCCTATATATATGCTACATTATATTGATAAAACTCGTTAAAGAATGACTAAATTATATAGTAGAAAAAATTTAAGGGTCCATATGCTGAAGTTTTTAAAAAATTAGGGGGGCCATGGCCCCCTTGAAAGTGGTTGGCTTTGTCCCTGGCTCAATGCTGATTCTTTTATTACATATACACATATATATAAACTGACGAATGGACTAGTAAATGTATGTATGCTTGGTTGTTTAAACTTATTTGATTCTGAAAGGTGAATACAAATTATTTTCATAACTTTACCGTCATTAATGGTTTACTAAACTGTTTATTATCACAAATAGTAATGGTAAGAATGGAACAAAATTTCATCAAAGAGCTTCAAAATGTATTATTAAGCATTCTAACTCTCGTTCAACACTAAGAGGCAGAAAACAAACTAAAAAATATCACAAGTCTCAATCAAGCACTAAGAGGCAATAACAAACAACCCTTATAATGTTGAATGCTGAATTTTAACTCTTTAGCGTGTTAAGAGGTAAAAACACAAACACAAATATTTCCTCTTATTGCTGAATGGTGGGGGTGGCAAAGGGTCGTATCGTGTCGGTTTCGTGCCGAGTCTAATCGGCTTCGTGTCAAAATCACCTCTACCCAAATCCGACCCGTTAAGCCTTTCGTGTGTACTGCGTCGTGTCTTATTGGGTTCGTGTCATGTTTGGATCGTGTTCAAGTTGTGCCTTAACGAGTCGTGTTATGTATTTACACTAAATGGTTAAACCCAAACCCAATTCGTTTAGTTTTCATGTTTAGCGGGTCCACCCGTTAAGCACTCGTATTCGTTAAGGCTTAACCCAAAGCCGCTAAAAAATTGGGTGGGTCATGTCGTATTATCTGGTCGTGTGACAATTTGCCACCCTTACTGAATGGTGAATGGGGCTCAATTTAGTATTAAATACGGAAAGGGAAAAATAAATACCAATTTACTTATTATTACATACATTTTGCGCTAATTGTATATGTCTCAAATACTTATTCAACCCACATGCCTTGAGAACTTGCTATGCAGTTAATTAATTTTTTACTAGCTATCTTTGTTGACCAGTAATGAGAAAATCTTTATTAATTGAAAAATAAAATAAAAGACATTACAAAGAAATTGTGGCCAGCAGTCTACTATAGCATAAGTACGTAGAGAAATACATATAGAGTGAACGGTGAAAAAAAGAGCAAAAAAGATTGTGAACATAATTCCCCAGAACACCCGTAAAAAGTACTTGAATAAAACCTTTTAGAGCTTTGGTATTAGCAGAAAACTAAAACACCAGATCGTATAAGCAACCCCATATAACTACCTGACCCCCACCACTCATATTGTCATCCAACATCTATTCAAAACATTTAAAATACGAGGCCCACGAAGGTGCTACAAATTTGGGTTTTCCCCAAATTCGTCCTTTTTGTAGGCTTCTTGAAAGCACGTCAATTTTTTCTAGCCATATCTTTCACACTACATATCTCTTTAATACTCTGTGCTTGTACTTATCTTATCCCAAACTCCACTCCATGACAAGAAAATTGGCCCAAGAGTAATTCCTATTAAACCAAACTTTTGAAGACATTGTCCCGTTAAATTTGGAAGAATGACAACACAACAAAATGTGATTAATGTCCTCACAGCTATCTTAGTACGGAATGCACATGAGAAACAAGAAAAGGGTCTCTTTCGTTGTAAAAGATCACATGTATTTACTGTTCTCGTAGTGTGAGCAATGCAAAAATGAGAACTTTTGGAGGTAATACTTGGCTCCCAAATCATATGATGGGGCCCAAATAAAGGCAAAGATGGAGAGTCGGCCAAATTTTCAAACAAACATTTGAATATTGCCAAATTGTTGAGACTTTGGCCAATAGTTTGTAGAAACTTGGTACAAGACTGACGTGGCTTAAATGTTTCACCTTTATAGAGTCTTGACTTCTTTGGAATCAAACAAATATACGTAGAATTGGTCCTAGCATCTACCTCCCTATCTGACAGCTATTTGTGCATGTGTGAGTGTGTGACAATTGAGTTGTCATTTTATAATAGAATTTTGATTTTAATAAGAAGTCAAAAGATTCTAAATTGTTAAGATGGTAAAATTTATCACTAGGGACGGAGTTATGTGGTAGTGGGTTGGGTCAAGAGCTCTGCCTTAAAATTTAAATTTTAACCCTTACACTTGGATATTGTATGGACATAGCATAATGCCCCAATCAGAAATTAGAATTCCGTATACCTAAGAAATTCCCTGTTGTTGGCATGCTACATATTTTATCATTTTTATGATTCTTAATTATGCAACATTTAGAAATGGTACTTTGGATATTCATAAGTATATGCCAAGTATCCATTTGTCTCTATTTTTTTGGCTTATTATTGTCGTGTGTGATTTGCAAGATTTGTTAGTTAATGGGGAATTTTTCACTTTGAATTTGGATCAGATTGCATCTTACTGGGTAATCTTTGTGTGCTCTTCTAGAGATCCGATGTGTTGAGCGAAGTTTTTCGCAATTGTTACTGACAATTTGCATCTTCCATAACTTAGAGAATCTGTAGTCGTACATACTTGATATATATATACTAGGGTATGCCCGTGCTTGAAAGCACGACGCTAATTTTCGAAAGTGTACGTCGTTGATAGGACCATACGTCGTATTTAGTTCGCAATATATAAACATTTTTTGATACTCCAATGTTGGATACCTGATTGACAAACGTATTAGAGAAACAATAACACCTAACGTATTCATAAGCTCAATTAACAAATCGGAATAAAAGTATTAACAAATGAAAATGATGAATTTTTCAAAGTATTGAATCATGTATTAGTAATAAAGTTTAATTACAACACGAATGTGTAAACAATTTAGAAAATGTGGACAAAATTTCCTTTGTTTATAGGATTATCCACCTTGTTTAAGAAATAAAAAATACTCCAACCAACACAATACTAATAGTCCATCCCAAACCTCGTAATAATTGAAAACTATTATATAACACAAATAATTGTTAACAATTTAAAAAATTTTGACAAAATTTTCTCTGTTTATAAGACTTATCCACCCTGTTTAAAAAAAAAATAGTCCGCGACAGCCTGTCTGTCTTGGGGTATATCGGCCTTCTACTTTGCTACCGCGACAGCCTGAGTGTGCCCACCAATATCATCAACTAAACCTCATGAAGCATCATCATTACCAGTCCAAACTCTCCCTTGTGCGACCTCTTCCATTTCATCTACCTATAACAGAATGATTGAGATTGCAACGAATTAAATTTCATCTTATTTAATAACGATGTTACCCACCTTTAGTGGACTTTGTAGAGAATGTATGTATAATGATTCAATAAAAAACATAACAGTTCAAAACATATAGCAGTTCATATGTAGAGAATGAAAAAAAAAGCTTATAACATAAGAGGTATGCTTTCTAGCAGTTATGAACTGCTATAAGTGTTCTAGCAGGGGAAAAACATAAGAGGTATGCTCAATTCATATGCTATAAGGTATAAAGCATAATAACAAAGTAGGAATGAATGGATGTAGCAACATTCAAACTGTTAAGTTATAATGGTAAAGCATGTCTAGATCATAAATCAGTGCTATGTTCTCACGGACATCATTACTAACTGATCTGAAAAATAAAGTGTGCTGCGAAAAAATGTTATAATTTTAATAGAGGTAAAAAAGTGTACACACATGTTAACGAATATATTGACCAATCCGGTTGCAGTTGAAGTAGTGACCAATCATGCTCGCGATACTGTTAAGATTGATGTGGACACATCAGGCCCCTATATTGACACCACATTAATTGATGATTTGATCAACCACATGAGAGTTAGTACGACTGCAGTAAATATAAATTATGTACGTGATACCGAACACTATCAGCTATTCTTTTGATCATTCTGAGAACATTTTAGCCCCCTCAATAGCTACTAAAAATCAACTTTGCTCAAGATTTCTCCAAACATCACATCAGCTCATAACTCCCATTCTATGAACATCATAAGCCCTCACACATGCTATTTAAACTACCAGTTCCATTTAGACCAAAAACATAGAACTTAGCTAAGTATTTAATCAAGTGTTCACGCAGCTAAGTTCTTTGTTTAATAAGAGAAAACATACAAAAAAAACATAGAACTTAGGTTGATATTAAATTTATCTCCCTACTGTCAAAGGGGACCTTATGTTTCGATTCACAAAACACTAAAAACTTATGTTCAAGTATAAGTATGGAATTCCTCTACTAAGCCTAATTTATTTGAACTTTGAAAATCAAGTGTAGGCCAATAGAAGCTAAGCCAAATTATTCTTGTGGAGTTTAAAAGTTAAGCCAAATCTTCAACAATAAAAATAAATTTAATGCCCCCTCAATAAGACGTCGATAACCTTGTTCGGGTGCGATCTGGTGAGGTTGGTAACTGTATGCCTCTGAAATGATTTTCCTCACATTCTGTAAGGAAAAATGATGATCAAATGGTAGATTGCGCAACGCCAAATGAAGCTCGTTGTCAAAAACTCCAGATATTCACCTCCTGGTCTCCCTCCATCAAGATTCTCCTTAAATATCTGGTCAAAAGCACGATAAAGTTCCAAGATAGTGTACAATTAGGTCCCTACATCAGCACCAATAGGTATAAAACCTTGATTTGGGAATTTATTCAACAATCCAACATGAAACTATGCAAGTTGTAGTATATTATTCTAAAAGATACATCCACAGTAAACACCGTGATCAAACAATAATACTTGAAAATTGCTTGAGTTGAAAATAAAAGTAACACCGATCATATCCAAACAAAAAAAAACTAAAACCCATTCCAAATTATGAAGTGCGAGGATATGAGCTATTACCAGCATTTGGAATTATTGCACTGCGACGTTATCCCTGATTTTCCTATGACCGAAAGATTTATGATAATATACAATCATGAGTTGGGTATTCTGTCAATCCTTTTGGACTATTTTTTAAACTCCTCACCTGTTGACGAAAAACTAAATAAAAAATGATTAGCATAGGGAAACTAATTGAGTATTCACATAATAACACAGATAAAACGTATGTGTTCCAGAACCCAATTTCAATAAACCCTAAAGCAGTTAAATTGTGTCCATAGTACTAAGTGAACCGTAACCTTTTTATATGATTATCAACTATTACAAACTAAAACATTTTATCTCTCAAAAAGTAAGTCAGAATGAAAGCGAGTTCAGTCACTTAAGAAGAAGTGAAATTGTGCCATATTTAACCCATATTTTTGGGCAAATTAACAGTAACCCAATAAAATATATAGAAAATCTAAAAGAACAATTAATTAACACCACAAATTCTATATAAAATCAACCAGCCTCTCACGTAGATTTCTTTAATCATTAAACAAACACAGTAAGGAAGAGGGGGGAGAAATACCTAAATGCTTCAGTTCTCCTTTGGTTGCCACATTAAACAAACATAATAAGGAACAGTATGTAGACAAACATTGAATGTATGGGCTATGCTCTACCATTTATACAGAGTACATTAGGTATTCACAATATATTGTATGAAAAAACATATAAATGAAGAAAATGTAGGCCAATAGTATACCATACCTAAAACAACATATATTAAATAATATAAATTAATCAACACTCATACATAAATAATATATTAATGAAATAGAAAAAGTTCCAATCAGAAAGAAAGAATGTATACCTGGTTGTCCCAGCCTGAAAAAAATACATAAACAGTAAAACATTAAGGAATGATTACAGTTCATAAAACCCACATTTGAGTTATGTAAACCCTAGATCTGAATGTAAAAAACGCATACCGTTGCTTGTGAAAGTTGTGGCTCATGTTCCTACTTCGAAATCACAAATCGACTTTGCAATACAAAAAAACATTAGATCTGCAAACAAAATATTATAAATGTTAAAAAATTAAGCTCCCAGATCTGTGTGTGCATGTGTGAGAGAGAGATTACCTGAAGTTTGCAGAGTTGGAGGCGTAGGGCAGTGGTGGAGGGCGGCGGCGGGTAGGGTTATTGTTGGGAGTGTTGAAAGGTGGAGAGAGTAGAATTGAGTTTGAAAGCTGGAGGGATGAATGAGGGAGTTGGAGTGAGTTTGGTGTTCAAATGAGAGCATTCTCTCATTTGCCATGTCATATGACTTCAATATGCTATTGCACACTTTTAGACCCTTAGATCGCACCACGACCATTGGATCATTGGCACTATTTAAACACACCTCTCCCATATTATATATATATATATATATACATACGTATTATATTTATTTTAGACACTGTCGGTCCCAAGCTCGGATAAAGGAGGAGGTTTGCGTTAGATAGCTGTAGCTGACAGCTAGCATAAAACTTTGTCAGATCCTTATGAACATGAATACTATGACAGTGTGAAATGAAAGAATATGATTCATGTAGCCGACCCCAAATAATTGGGAAAAGGCTTTGATGAGTTGAGTTGAGTATATATGACTGCTTGTATATACATGTGTGTATGTGTGCGCGATATTTGCACATGTGAATATGCTATTTGCAAAAAAAATTGTCATCTCCCCTGACTACCTTTGTAAATCATCAAAGCTGCACACCAAAATTTAGAGAGCAAACTAACTATTAGATGAAAATTTGGGACTATTAGTATAAAATTCAGAAACCAACTAACTATTAGGAACGTCTCGATGAAATCCAACATTAAATACACATGTATAAATAAAGTAATACTTCGGAATAGTGAATAGTTAAACAGGCATAATCTTAGTTTTGAAGGAATATAAGAAGTATAAACCAACCTTGATAAAATTTTATAGTACAATGAATATGGCCTTGCACTGACCATCCATTGGACCACGGACTAATCGCGAATTGCCTCAAAGGGCAGTGCCCGCCCCATCGGCCCCCCTCCCAACACACACAAGGTACATCTTGTGCAGCTTTCTACTATTGTTTCTTTGTCACTTCTTGGAAATCACGAAGAGGATTTCTGGACTGAATCGAGCTGGAGGGGAGAATACTTAAAAAAAAGATTTAGTTTGTAATATGATTCCGATGTAAACGCAATGAAATATTACCTACACTTACAAATGAATCAAAGAAATTCTCTCCCAATAACAAGTTAATTGATTACAAAAGAAATACCTTATTTACAATAATATTAACCAAGTGTCCTAGTTCTAATATAAGAAAAAAAAACTAGGAAAGTAAAAGATAAATCCTAAATAATATATACTACCTAAAGTACCTCCTTAAAAATGTAACTATTAATAACAGTCATAAAAAGTAAAAGATTAATAGATATATTCTGCCCAAATAGTTTCTGAAATCCCAGGGGCTCCCCTCAAGTATTGTTGTACACCACTCCCCCCCCCCCCTTCGAAAACAACGCCCACGAGTTTCGAGAAATTTAGGGAAGAAGCTCGTCTCCCCCCCAAAAAAAATATTTGAGTATTTTCTACATTTAAATTTGCGTCATAATAATTTTCTAAGATTTTTCTAGTCTTAGATAAATTAATTTTCTCCAATTATAATTCGGGACAAATTGACAAATTTTTGGTCTGACGAAGTTCACCATATGACTTTCTTTTAGATCTAGCAAATGTTCACAATCTATTATATTTAGATGGAATTGTCGTGGCTATATAGTTAAGGCCCAACTGCTCAATAATTCCTTTGTTAATAATTGGCCCTCCGTCCAAACTCACGTTCTCGTTCTCCCTGGTATCACTGTCAGCCCCATAACCAAATACACAACTAAATAAAGCTCAAGTCAACCGTGGGATTGGGCAGCACTTCAATCTCTTATAAGCCGCAAAGCAGTGAATTTGTTCTAACAAAATCCTTGCTCCAGTCATCTTCAATGATATGAACGCCTTCTTTGCCGCAACCCAATAACTCGCCAATGCCTTTTTTCTTCGGCGTTTTTCCCAGTTCGAAGGCCTCATTATCACTGTTGTCCTCCAAAATTGTCTCCATGGCTGTTGACAACGGCCAGTCAACCTGGCCATGTCGCACCTTGTCGGTACCGTTGCCTCCATCAATCGCCACTGGAGGGATGACAAAGTCTCCGTTGTCATTGTAATGACCTACGACTTTGTTACCCTCTTTCGTGCCTTCTTTGGCTGGGTTTTTGTTTCTTTGCTCTTTGATGCTATTGGTAATGGTATGAGTTGCTTTAGACCTGCAAAGGTGATCTGTGAATTGTGATGTCACTTCGCTCGAAAACTCCGGGGACCGTGCCTTCAGAATCGATAATCTGGAAAAAGGAAAACTGTGCCTTCTAGCTTGTCTCTGACCATAAGCATGCATGTTTCGGGTTACCTTAAGTGGCATCATTCTTGATGGGTCACTGTGGAGGTGGGACGACAGTTTTGGCCATGGTTTTACTGAGTTTGACCATGCATTCTTCGCAGTCACGCAACCCACACTCGTATTTCGTTTTTGACATGAAGAATGGTTGCGAAACTCAATTCACTTTCAAGCCATCTATATTAAAAAACAGAACGTAACTGCCCAGGAGAACAGTGGATTGTAAAATAATATCATTGGTAATAACGGTTACATGGATTTTCTGGGAAATCTGTTGAGAGAGAATCTCATTGAGAAATTCGTGGTTGTGCACAAGGTTATACCTCTCCAAAGCGATAAGGATCTTGAAAATGTAGCACTTAGATGGAAGCTAGAAGTCTGGGGGCAATGGGCACGATCAGATTACTGAACAGTATCTCGATGGTGCTAAGATGTTTTTTATTTTTTATTTATTTTTAATTTTTTTGTAAAACAATCACGAAATTTAAAGAGGTGGGAGAAAGCCTAAATCATATTTATTTCTTATTGGTCCTTTGAAGTTTTTATAGAGCAAAGTGTTTTATGAATTCGAGGTGGTGGGGTTTCTACCAAAAGTTTGGTCCAATTTAATTTTAATTATCAGTATCTTATGGCAATAAGATGCCTAGATGTTGTATTGAGATGTTTTTTGCTTATGTGGGAGTGGTATGGTAGGATCTCGAATACAAAGGAGATGAACATGAAGAGGGGTTTGAAAACAATCAAGCTTCTTGTTTCACTTTGAGCTTCATCAATGAAGTTTTCCATCACTTATGTTTGCATGATCTTGTATAATTTGAATCTAGTACTTTGGGGATGTATTATTCATTATCTATTAGTCTTGTAACTCTTGACGAGACCATCTGGAATTATGAGCCTTTAAAACCTCGTAAGCATATAACTTCGTGTGTGCGTGACTTATAGATCGTAAGGAAGAGTGATTTAGTTAGTATTGATGGTAAAAAGGACATGATATTACGTGGTTTAACCGAAGATATTGCGCTGTACAGAATGGAATGGAAAAATAGGATTCATGTAGCCGATCCCAAATAATTGGGAAAAGGCTTTGTTGAGTTGAGTTGAGTATCTTCTACGTTTTTGAGTTGGACTGGTCTATCAAACATAAATATTTAATTAGCGATATCATTTTGTGGTGATGGAATTGTTGGATTGTATATAAGCCGGCAGACATAAAAAATCTAGCTAATAGGTAGAACTATGTTCTTTTTGTTTTTAATTCTTCTTTATATTTCTTTCATAACAGTTTGTGTTGTTAATAGGGGGTGTGGTGACTTGTGCTTCGATTCATGTTGGTGAGATCCGACCAGGTGGTATGAGGGGAAACCACAGGGGGAAACCACAGACACCACACTTGTAATGAGACAATCCTCATTTGGGGTGCTAAAACAAAATATAGGGTATGATGCCTCATCTTATGATGGGAAAGATTGTCCTTCCATCTTTCTTAAAGTACAATTTTCCCCGAGAACTTTTTTTATGTATACCAAAGTTTTTTACTCCAGATAATCTTTGTTATCAAGATCTACTGTCGTAATATCTATTTCCATTCAACCATAAAGGCTTCCATGCGAGAAGAAAAAAGCATTTCTTAAGTTGTTTCGTTTTTAATTCTTCCGGACAACCAGATGGAGGGTTTGCGAATAAAATTTTGTATGACGTTGCATCTACAATAACTGACTTCTTGATGCACAAGAGTGCAACATCTCTCTCTCTCTCTCTCTCTCTCTCTCTCTCTCTCTCTCTCTCTCTATCTCTATCTCCCTTATATATATATATATATATATATATATATATATATATATATATATATAAAATTTAGGCGTTAGGCACTGCACCTTAAACTTTGAAGTCTTAAATATGAATTATTAGTTTAAATTCTGTATCTGAAAAATATGATTGTTTTTTGGGTCAAGTATTGTATAGTCCCCAATATAAATACATATTTTGTAAAAAGGATATCTATTTTTAGTTTAATCCATTTAGTCCCCCAAATACCAATTTATTCCATATTCTCTTATTTTTAAAGGGCCGTGCTAGCGGCACCCCCTCTCCACCTCCTCCCCCCCCCCCCCCCCTCTCAACCCCCACTGTTGGAGCTCCGGTGATCCCCAGAATCCACATTCGGGCACTTGCCAAACATGTGGCCACACATCACAAGTCGTAAAATCAAAATTGCAATTCATCTTAGGAGTTCTATCTCTTGGCTAAACTCGTTATTTCGTAGCATCCTCTTCCATTCTCCCCCAATTATCTCTAATAGGGGTACTCTTAATCTTACCTTCGTAATTATAACCCTCAATCGAAACACGCTCTTTCTTTGAGCTTCTTGGAACTTACATGTCCATAAACTTTATTCATTATTAGTGCATCAATAAAACACGACTATAATGCACAAGCCGCTCCATCCTCATAAAATTTCTTATTAAGTTGTCTCCCCTCATATTCCGTAACCACACGGTGACGCAACTCCTAGGTCCAAACACTCTCACATTATCCTCACCCAAATCACAAAGAATTTAACAACATAAATGAATCTTGCTCAAATCTGAGTAAAACACCAACTCCACTCTATAAAGGGATTAGTCACACCTTAACTTTTCATCAAAATCCTTATATTTGCTTAAACTGATCAATACATTACCCTCTCTTTTAGGCGCATAAAAATTTGTAAGGTCACTCTACTAGCCTAAATTCCGATGAAGATCCGTATTACCATTACTATGCGTAACATTCGTATAGTGTTAGTAATAATTTACAACTGTTACTAATGCATATTTAGTATTTTAAAATTAAAAGGAAAAAACCCTAAAAAAACCTCCCACTACACGTCCCCAACACACATGATGACTCTCTTAAAAAAGCCGCCTCCACTTCCAAAAAACCTTCCCTCGGCGACCTCTGTTAGTTCTCCTTATCCCTTGTCATTCTCCATCCCTTTAACGCATTTATCCATTACATTTCAAACAAGGTTAGTAGGGTTTTGTTTCTATCTCTTTGTTTTGTTCTTTCTCGTGATCTTTATTAAGCTATTAGAAGATTTGGTGGGTTTGGTAGTTTTTTTGGTAGATCTTCCCTATACTTCATCTGTAAATTCTGAGGTTGCAGATACCCTTGCTGAAGCACCATTAATGGCAAGCTTGGGTTGTTTATATTTAATTTCTTACATGTGAATGATTATTGGATGAAGGAGTTGTGCATCTGTTGTGCTCAGCCCTTGGAAAAAAAACGGCCCGATCTCTATATTAAACCTGTGCCTCTCTTAGTTGCAAAATAGGACTGAAGTTTCACAGTAATTTCTTCTACAATGTATATGTATATATATATATACTATTTGCCCCCGTGATAAAAAAAAATTTGAGAAAAATAAAATTGAGAAAAAATAAACAAATTTTGAGAAAAAATAAAAAATATGAATTAAAAAAAGAAAAAAGAAAAAAATATTTAAAAAATAGTTTAAAAAAATGGGAAAAATATTTAATAAAAATATATAAATTTACATGTATTTAAAAAAATACATGTATTTATAATAGTATAATAGTATTTATAATAGTATATATATAACACAAAAAAAAAGAAAAAAAAATAACTTTTAGCATGACATTTCATATATGTGCATGAAAGAGAAAAATGTCATGCATAAAAAAAGTGAAGATATTTTGGCAAAATTTTCAAAAACCATGCTCCTTTATTATATGGATATATATATATATATATTTCCCATTGATAACCCGTTGATAAATATTCATTCTATGTATACACTGCCTTTGCAGAATCATTTGTCCTGTCTTCTACAAATTCTATTTTCCGTTGCAGTTGATAACCTGTTGATAAATAAAATCTAGTCTCGCATGATTTTCATAAATGTGATAATTATTGATCTCTTGGATGCTGCAAGCCATTTTTTTTATATCAGATATCTGATATTTTGGTTTTGTGAGGCAGATGTCACAAGAGGCTTTTTCGGTAAGGTAACTAAAGTTGTGTATGAAATATTTCATAATATTGAGGATATACCTGAATTAAAGTAAACTGATTCTTAGTTGAACGCTCAAGTGGATGGTCTGTGGGATTATAGAGTATTGTCAAATGTGCTTGTTATTTGTGTATATCGTTACTGGTTGTTATTGGGAAATTTTGTAAGGTTAGTGAGTATTGGTGTCCCTTCCGCATTACTCTGGTATGGTTCTAAGCCTCATTTTCTGGCAATTTTACTAATGTATTGTGGAGAAATGTTGAGGACCTACTGTTGATGGAGGAGATACAAGGAACTAAATTTTTTTATATTTGTTATTGGGTTGCGATTTAAGAATATTTTTCTTTGTTACTGTTTATATACTCGAGGTATATCCGTGAATATTTTTTAATGATGGCAATTTTAGATCATTGAAGGGTTATTTTAGTGTTTAATCTTGATAGTTCATTATCACAAGTCCTGATAAATCTTTGGGTAAAATTTGAGTACTTCATTCATACCATGAAGCTTCTTGTCCACTGTTTTTCATCCTTCATCGCTTTACTAGGTCAATCTTTAACCCATCTCTATAATCTTTTACAAAATTGTTCTCGTTGCTTGTAGCCATATTTTTCATTATTGTGAATAAAAAAGTTTTTATAATTTTTTATTTATAGGATTAGTGATTAGAGTGACAGAATGTGACTTGGTAAAATGCTAGTCTTGGGTATGTTCTTAATGATGGCTTCTTGTAGTCAGTTTAAGTGCAACTTTGGTTTAGTTGTGACATTTTTCATTCTCTTTAGTCTTTGTAGTTTCTTGGATAATCCGAGTACTTCATTCATACCCGTGAAGCTTACTGTATACTAATTCTTCACCCTCTGTACCATTTCATTAGGTCATTGTTTGATTTAGCCATAATCTTCTACAAAACTGTTGTCCTTGATGTTAGTCATATTTTTTTAGTTTATTTTTAATTTTTGTATATGATCATTGATTGAACTGTCACTTGTTCAATATATCTTGTATAATATTTTTTTAATCAAGTGGTTCTTAACTTCTTATTTAAAAACAAACTTACAGTTATGGACAAGCAGGTTATGGGGTACACCTCAGAGGCCTCCTGTTTTAATGACATCCTTGTAATTGGGAATTTGAGTTGTTTGCCTCGTGAACTTAATAACATAATTGCACTAACACTTGAGATTTTTTAATTAAATGTTAAAGTCAGTTTCTTAAATAATTGGGCCACTTATATATATGGTATGTTTTTCACAGATAACAGGTGGTTGGACGTGCCTCGTGTTGTTTGAAGAATTAGGCTACTCACATTCTTTTATTGTGCGTCGTGCTGTTTTGGAGCAGTTATCTCTCTCCATGGGTCCGTACTTGGCCTTCATTTGCAGGATGATGTATGATTTGGGAATGAGCCGCCCCGTGGTTGGGGAGGCTTAGGAGTTCTTTATTTGGGGCACCTTCATGCCTTGGCTTGCAACGTACCTTCGGTAGACATCTCGAAGTCCCTGTGATTTCTAGAGGAGGCCCCGTGATCCTAGATGGCATGGGTATGGAGAAGTTAGTACCGGATTCTAGCGATGAAGGATTGTCGTATATTGGATGTAAAGGATTGTCTGCCCGAGGGGCCAGGTTTTAGAATATGTATTTTTTTTCTTCATTTGTTATTGTATTTTATTTTGGGGATTCAAAGCGGTTTGTGCTTTATTTCTTGGGAGTGTATTTTATACGAAAAATGCTTCTTGGGAGTGTATTTTGTATGGAAAAATGTTTATTTTGTTTTTATTTGAATGTGATCTTTGTTTATTGCTTGCTCTTCTAATTTGCTAATAGTATATCAAAACAAAAAGTGTAGATGAGATTAAAAAAAATAAGGAAAATGAGTAGACCTTTTCAAAGGACTCACACATTCCTCACGTTTTTTTATTTTCTCGGATTGGTGCAGTAAAATGCATTTATGCACTATATGCATGAAATTGCTGTGGTGATAAGAATACATTATTTTTAAAAAAAATTCTTTAATATTAATAACGGACCTATACTGTTAGTAAATGTTGCAAAATTTTGTGTTAGAATGTGTTATGAAATGTTGGTAATGGTAAAAGTCCATTAGAATTTGAATCAATTTGTAACACTTTAGTAGTGGTAGGGATGTGTTAGTAATACATAATTTAGTATTGTAAAAAAGTGTTATTATTTTGCTTTCCCACTCTTTTTTTCTAACGGTAATTTAGCGTTAGTAATTATTTTTGTAACCCTACAGTACTGTTACTAATATAGTGATTTGGTGTAGTGAATACTTTAACAAAATACACACTTAATACATAAAACTCCATCCTTAAACAAATATCTAACTGGGTCTTCTGAACTCGAACTAATAAGAAAATCAATACTCTCCTCTCTGCTTTCAACTCACTTAGGTGTACTGCAATTTATTTTTAACTAGTTTCCGGCCAAAATTTCAAAACCACACGGTGATCTTACTCCTAAATCCAAATGCTATCACATTATCATCATCCTAATTATAAACGGTTTAGTAACATAATTGAACCTTGCTTTAATCTGAGTGCAACACCATTTCCCCTCTCTAACGGGAATTAATTCACATATATTCATCATCAAAGTCTTTATTTTTTTTCTACAATGAAGCAATCCATTTCCCTCTCTTAGGTGTATAAAATTTCGTAAGGTCATTCAGCTAACCTAAGTTTCCATCACCATCCATATTACCATAAGTAGAACCCAAAACTCTAATACATTAAGGATATAACTAGCGTACCACCTCGCATTAGTGGTGGAGGGGTCATAGGAATTCGAAGAATCTGCAGAATTATTGTCCTCACCTTCTGTCTCTTCCTCAATAGGTTCTTCCACGGAGGAAACAAAGGGAATTAGCCCTACACTGTCAAGCCTGATATCATCGGCCCTGTCTGATCTAATCTCCTCAGAAGAGGAATCCAAGTTTATTGCCGACATAGATTCTCTATTTTCTAAATCCCAACACCTTCTTGTTATGGAAATGAACTATACACTCCTTGATCGTCAAAGTCAAGAGCCAAAAATAGGGATTTCACTGGTAGTGGGCTGAACCACTAGAGGATACTGCCTTAGGGATATGTCTTGGGTGTCTTGTCTCGTCCTCTGAGCAAAAAACTTGCAAGGGTTGTCGAAACATCCTAGGAATGATACCGGGATCGGTAGGCTCCAATTCAGCTATTATGTCAAAGAAACACTAAATGTGGGGACGATAGCTCATCAAGTTTATACGCAAGCCTTTTTGGTAAACAAACTGGAATTAGGGGCTAACTGGATGAAGAAAAAGGGAATTGAGCTAGAAGAAACCCTAAAAATGGCATATTCTTAGTCCAACTAACTCAGTGACCATCTAAACGCCTAAACTTCCGACCAAATACCAAACAACCCAAAACTAACAATAGACTTAACAAATACTAAGCAAGAAATACCCCAAGATAGAGGATGAGACCCCTAAAAGCTTGAGAGGATAAGTGGGAAGATACCTTCTGACTAGAAAAAGAAGTTGAAAGCAGAGAACAAAGAACTACACAAGGAAAGTGAGGGACTGAAGAGATAATAGAACACAGATGATGATGGAATAAACCTTCTTTCTCTCTCTAGAACGACACTCAGGAAATTTGAATCAGTGATGGAGTTTAAACGATGGAGATGCCAACCCTTTAAATACTTTGGGTTGGCGGTAAAAGGTCACTTGTCATTAATGACATCACTACTGAAAATCCAACCAACGGTGCAAGTCCATTGTACCTACTCGCGCATGCATAATGATTACTCAGACGTCAGTTCCAACCATCTGACACGTGTCTTCTTCATTTAAAAATAACTTAAGTTAATCAACTAGGAGCAGACCGAGGAAAAATTAGGACGACCAGATCTAGTTCTACCAACCAGAGTTAATACTTTATCCATTCATTCTATCCAGCAACCACTCCGGAATGATATCAATCCAGAGAAGCTGCTACAAATTCTAATCATACATGAAGTCTTAGGGGCTTTTGTTATACCATAAATATAAAACACCACGTGGACCTCTCAAAGGATGCCACGTGGTCTCCCTAAAGGAAAATAAAGAGGTCATCCTCATTTATTTTATTCTTCTTGTTCAGTAGAGATGTGATCGTCTTAGGTGTATATGTGATCGGCCCTACCGTTCTGTTTGATGTCCTGCCACTATTAATATGGTGTTAGTTGACTCTGTCAATACCAACCTCAAGCCATCTTGCACACGTGATGGAATACCACTAGTCACATTTATCCTATTTGTACACGTGGGTAACTTACTCACTATCCCACTCTTATTATGTTGTAACAAACTCATCCTTACCTATCCCACTAAGTGTAAAAGGTGTAATTGCCTGACCTATAAAGTCACTCCACATATACCTTAATATTCTCTGATAACTAACTATAAGTAGCACTGAATCCCATGGGATAAGGGATCCAGAATCATCTCCCTAACAGCTATAGATATACCGTAGAGAAAAAGCAAACCAAAACTTGTATTCACCATTTTGCTGGCATTTGCCAAATAGAAAATAAAACACCATCATTGCACCTATGGATGTAGGCACTGTATCGGGACAAACCACGAAAATCTCTGACTTCTCGATTTGCCTCTCACTCCATTCTCTCTCTTTAATTAGTAATCCTATAGTATAATCATTTTACTCGTTATTATTTATTATTGGAAATCCCACAGCTAAGACAGTAAATTCATAAACCAATTTTAATTGATAACAAAATGTATACATATATATTTATAACACACGAAGGCATGTACCCTCGGTGTCCATCTCGTGCCTCTATTGGTAAGTCACCTAACGGATTAAATAAAACACACATAATTGGGGAGATTAATATGCAGTAACATCACCTACCACCCATACCCAAGCTATGTATATGGATCCGGTCATCCTATTTCTCTCATCACAAAGAGTTACCCTTAACGTATGATCTAAAATAATGACCTCCACTACGACATCACATCTCAGCTAATGTATGGTACAAGGTCCGATATCAAATGCAACCCCCAACCGATAGATTCACCATGAATACGAGTATCTCCTCATAATCACACACACACACACACACACACACACACACACATATATATATATATATATATATATATATATATATATATATATATATATATATATATATATATATATATATATATATATAAATAGAGAGAGATAGAGAGAAAGAGAGAGAGAGAGAGAGTAAGGCTCAAGTACATTACTATATATACATCGCTGCTACATCATTATCTAAACGATACCCTTTAAAACAACACCCTTTAAAACACGATTTAACATAAAGATCACTCTCTCCCCCTAAAAAAGTTAGCGGACTTCTTCACTAGATATTAATTTTCGATCTTCCTCATGCTCCCTCTCTCTCTTCGTACGCTGGCCTTCTTCACCCGAGATTAATTGTAGGGCGTTTCAAAGGTAATTTCTTAGTATTTATTTCTGTAAACCTAATTTGTTGCGTGTACAATCGATTTTAAGTGATTCAGTGGTTTGTTTTTCTTTTTTCATAATACGGTAATGAGTTTTCGTTCATTTTGTGTTCCTATTTTCGTGATACAGTAATGATTTTAAGCGATTTTAAGCTTTTCATTTTATGGCACAATAATGAGTTTCAAGGATTTTTGTTCAGTAATTTCTTTATGAAAAAAACCTAATTTGTTGGGTTAATTGGTTGTATTAATGAGTTTTTGTTCAGTTTCTTTCTTGGGTTAATGTGTTCCTATTTTAGTCTTAATAAAAATTACGATACATTGTAATTAATTCCTATTTTCTCATTTGATGTTTTCTAGAAAAATGGAGCATTCTTATATTGGGAATAACAAAGAACTTTGGATAGGGGAAGATATGAAAATTGAATTTGAATTTGAGGACAATGGGAATGTGGAAATTTAAAAGGTTTAAGAAGTTGATTCCGAACAAGACAATTTATTCAACCCTCATGTACAGTTGAAAAAAACACCAAAGATTGGGCGAAAGTTTGGATGATGTTTGGAACTTCTACAATGAATATGCTAAAATTGCGAAATTTCATGTTCGCAATTCCACGGTTAATAGGTGTCGAAAGACGAATGAGATCATTAGGAGTCGGGAGACGAATGAGATCATTAGGAAGTCATATGTACGTTTCCAGGAAGAGAAGAGTACACTTGTAGAGAAATCGGGGGACATCTAGACGCTGAGGGGCCATTAGAGAGAATTGTAAAGCTAAGCTTTTGATGTTGCATTTGAAAGATAATAAGTTTATGGTTAGTATATTTATTGAGGGTCATAGTCACCCATTGACTACTAAAATAAAAACTCATTTTTTGCGATCACATCGAGGTGTTTTGATTGCCCAAAAATGCTTAGCACAACAACCTGGTGTAGTTAACATACCAACACATCAACAATACAACCTATTGGGGTTACAAGTGGGTGGGTTTGATAATGTTGGCTTTACTAAAAAAGATTTGTAAAATCGAGGCCGGAATAAATGTAGTGAGTTTGTTGGTCGTGATGGTGATATGTTATTAGAGTTTTTAAATTTATAGCAACAAAATAACCTATCATTTTATTTTAAAATTGAGTCGGATGATGATAATAGAATCAAGCATTGTGTTTAGGCAGATGCCACATCCAGATGGGCTTATGGTTGTTATGGTGATGTGGTGGTGTTTGACACGACATATAATACAAATAAATGTAGTTTAGTATTTTCACAACTTATGGGGGTTAACGATCACGGGCAAACAATTATATACAGTTGTTCTTTTTTGAGCGACAAAACAATTGAGTCATTCATTTGGTTCTTGAATCAGTTCTTGGATGCGATGCCGGGTGATGCGCCAAAAATGATAATTACCGATCAAGATCTGACTATGATGAGGTTTATAGATGAAGTACTACTCCACACACATCATAAGTTTATGTTCGTGGCACATTTTGATAAACTTTTCGGAGAAAATAGATGGGGTGAAGTATAGCAAGTATCAGAGGGATATTTTCGATTGCATATGGAAATCGGGGACAAAGGAAGAGTTTGATTCGAAGTGGCTTGATCTTATGACAAGGAGCATTTTGAGTGAAAATAAGTGGCTTAATTCGTTGTATGAAATTCGTTCAAAATGGGTCCTGACATACGTGAATCATATCTTTTTCGCATATATGTTGAGTAACCAAAGAGCGGAAAGCACACACTCTTTTCTCAAGAAATATGTTTCGTAAAACAATTCCTTTGTTGGATTTATGATCGAATTTAATAGGGGTATTATGCATAAACGTGGTGAAGAGTTGCTTTGTGATCATAAAGATTACAATGAGAAGCCGAAATTGAGACTTATTCACTATGTTTTGGAGAAAATGGTGGACATTTATATGAGAGAAATCTTCCACAAGTTTCAAAACGAGATATGGGAAATGTTGTATTATAAGTTTGATTTTAAGATTGAGGAGGGGCATAAAAATGTGTATGAGGTTTGAAAGAAAATTGGTGATAACCAGCATGTGCGACTAATAAGTTATAACCAGAGTTTGGATTTTGTATCTTGTAGTTACAAGTTGTTTGATAGCACAAGTATTCCATGTCAACACATGATCGCATATTTGGTTAAGTTTTTTTATATTAATAGTTTGCCGAGAAAGTACATCTTGAGTAGGTGGACCAAGAGAGCTAAAAAGTTACCCGTTAGGTATTAGTGGGATGATGATAACTTGCGACAAATCGTACTTCCTCCAATGTAGTCGACTAATTCAAAGATCTTTAAATGTGGTGGAGAAGGCCCTTATTCGTTAAAAACTACAATTTTTTTTATGATGCTTTAGATGTGGCATGTGAAAAAATAGATTTACTTGTTGATCATGTGCAACCATCAATATCATTGTTGCAAGGTCACAGTGGGGGAGTTTCGATTAATATGGGAACAAGTGGTGGAGTTTCGGTAAACATGAGTACCAATTTCAAACACATATATAATGAACCGCAACAAATAAGGGATTAAGGATGTGGTAAGCAACTAAAAGATGGAAAAGAAAGAGCATTGAAAAAGGTGAAAAAGTAAAGGAGCAACGTTGTAATGGGTGTGGATTGGTAGGCCAATCTCATAACAAAAGAAATTTCCCGGTATTGCATAACATGTAATATTTTTGTTCTTGTGTGTTATTAATATTGATTACCAATGTATAAAAAATAACTTGTTTTTAAATTTCTCATGTAGGGTCATGGATGATAATTTAGAAGGAAGCCTGGTTTCAAGTTTGTTTGAGGAGATGTCAAGTTGAATGGAATTTTGATGATTTCTAAGTGTAGTGTTGATTAGTGTTGGAGATGTCTGTGTTTTTTTACACACCTATATTTTGTATCGGATGTACTTTGTTATAGTATGAAGACTATGTTCAATTAGATCCCTTGTTTTTCAATTTATAACTGCACTGTCTTATTCATTATGTCAAATGCAGTTGTCTAATTATAGGTGCCAATCGCAAACTATAAACAGGAGCAATGTCAGTGTCCAAAATACATCTTAAAACAAGTGCAATTGCAAAATTCCAATAGTTGCTATAAAATAATTGTCCGAAATGAGTTGAATGCTATTGGACAGTTAATATTGAATGAATGCCAATAGTTGCTATAAAATAACTGTCCAAAATGAATGTCAATAGCAGGTGCACTATCACTGTCCAAAATGAATGTTATAAAATAACTGTCCAAACATTCATCAAACATTTATTGCAAATTGAATTCCAAACAGGAGAAATCCAACATTTATTACAAAAATCGAACATTCATTGCAAAAATACAACATCCATCCATTACAAATTTCTAATATTCATTACATATTGCACTTGAAATTAATTAAAAAATATAAGAGAAATGAGTAACACAATTAGTCCTACAATAAGGCATTTAATTTCCACTCTAAACTTGTTGAATTCAGTTTGTAATGTCGCCAATTCCATCTCCAACAAATTGATCTTTGTCGCTAACTTGTAGTTATCGTTACTCATGGAATTTTTATCGTCCAGCCATTCAAAAAAATTACACGACCCATCTTGGTTATTTGGACAACACAGAAAACGCCTTTCAGGATTTGCGGTTGTCTTCGATATGCGAATAATTGTATCGGCACCACAAAACATTTCAATTTTGAATAATTTGAAGCACTACTAGTTGTCATTTTTGCAAAACAAATCATAATAATCAAATTGATTTAATTTTCACAATCAAAACGTAATAAAAAATATATAAACAAATTATGAACTCAAAATAAATTGAAAAAAATGTGAGAATCAAGTAATAGTTAGACATTTGAAATTGAAAAGAGTAGGTACTGAGGACTTATAGTCACAAATTGTAGACAAAAATTGAACTCAAAATAAATTTAATGATACTTATAGACACGAATTGAAATAAAAAAAATGCAATTGAAAAGAAAATGAAGCCTAACTCAAGTACCAATTATGAACTCAGCTAAAAATAATAATAAAAAGAACTAACTAGAACTCAGGTGAAAATGACCGGCGAGCTTACTTACCAATGATCAAGAGCCAATGATGGAAGATCGAACTCAGGTGAGGGAGACCGATGACGAAAAGGGTGGTTAGGTACGGAGAGAGAGAGAGAGAGAGAGAGAGAGAGTCGACAACTTGTTTAAAAGAGAGAATTTTATTTTAAGGGCGTCGTTTTGTGTCAAATGTAGTGTCGTTTAAATAATGATGTAGCAGTGATGTATATATAGTGATGTACCTGAGCATATATATATATATATATATATATATATATATATATATATATAGCCATAAGTTAACACATACACTCAAGCGTACCCAACCATATAGGTCCCCACGACGTTAGATCCTTATTTTAAATAGATTTATAATCTCTCAAAACCAAGTTAAACGTATATATGCAAGTAAGATGTCGCATAGACTCTAGCATACCCCAAAATAATTAAAGTCCTAAACACTGGATTATTCTTATGTTATTAGGATCGTCAATTTTAATCCTTATTAAATTCAATTCTTAATGTATTGCGTATCTAAACTAAGAGTACATCTATCCCTACACACACACACACACACACACACACACTCTCTCTCTCTCTTTCGTAACATACATATATGTTCCTTTATTTAATTGCTAAATTAATTTCACGGTATATATCCTCTTAAGACCTGAATTATTTCTCTCAGACACTTTAACTCGTGATTCTCTAAGTGCGATATACACATATGACCATAGGATACATCTCACTCGTGCGTTTACCAATTCTAACCAAATCCCAACACCGAATGCGAATAGAATATTACAAAGGCCATACCTCTAACCTACACAACTATCCTCAATATTAACCAAGTCTGATCCATCGCTAAATTTGATGTCATCCTAAAGAAAATTCTCAACTAAAAATCACAAAATCCAAATCTTGGTCTCGCACACCTTTTAATAGAAAAATCATATCACCCCCCCTCCCCCCCCCCCAAAAAAAAAACGAAATCAGCGCCCACACTTTCAACTTTCGATTATGCACAACCTGGAAAACTTTCAAAAATCATTCGAATGAGAAAAGGATCTCGTTTAAATGAAAAAGGGATCACGTTTGAATGAGAATGGAACGTCATTCGTATGAGAAATGCACTTCGTTCGATCAACGTTTCAACGATATTCCAACGAGATTGAAGATGTGCTTCGTCCCCAACTACGAAAATCGGCTCCAAAACTCCCTTAAAATCTCCATTATAGTTCCATTAACGTCTCCAATCAAATCCCCATCATAGCAGAACCTAAAACCAACGTGAGGGAAAAAATCCTAGTGATTTTTAATCGTAAATAAGGGTTTTCAACATGATTTGAATCAACAATCAAATTAACCCAAATTCTTCAATAACAATTTAAAATTTCTAATATCCTTCAATTCATGATTCATTAAATATAAATTCGATTAAAAAGTAACTGCAAACCTAAACATGAATTCTAACATAATTTCCATTAACCATTCAATGTGGATTTCAAGTTTTATCACCAAAGTCTTAACTTTCAAAATAAGATTAATTACTATTAATCATAATCAGTCCCAATCATAAATCATCGTATAAATCAGTCTCCAGCATAATTAAAAACCCAAAATCTTTTGAGAAAGCATTTTTATAAATTAAGAAACACATTTTATAAGATATTGCAAGAAAAATCTTGCTTTAGAAGATGATTGCAGATTCCTCCTTTGAGATTCTCCTCCTTTTCTCCTCTCCAAGCTTGTTAACTTCTCTCAAAAGGTTTGTGGCTGCTATGTTTAATTTGAAATTGATAGATTACCTAATGAGTGGCTTATGTTATAACTAAACTCCCTAATCTCGTATCTCCCCATATGACCTAATTTTTCCCTTAAAAAAGATCCCAGAAAGCTACCCAAAATTGCCAAAAATCTCTCCTAAAGGTATACTTATCACCTGGGACTAATTTCAAGTGACAAAAACACAAATGAACATCTGTGTTACCCCAGAGTCCAGTTTAAATGATATTACCCACAACTCATAGTAATATTTCACAACATTAATAAAACGACACGCTTAAATATTCTACGCGTACACATAGCTCACAATCATACAATTAATATCACTAATTAATTATTACTAACACACATTACAAAAATCACAATGCATGCAACATTTAATTATCATCTAAATTATACCAAATTATTATTACTAAGCCACACAAGTAATAATTAATCCCTTTTATTAATTATTTAATCACTTGATAAATAATAATTATAGTCCCTGAAAATACGGTATATTACATTCTTAATTTGCTAAAGTATAACGTCAAAGTATAACCCGTACAAATAATATAAGCTTACAAATAATTGACCTAATCACGTATCCCATGAGGTAAAAGGAAAAAGGTTCACATATGCCTAATATAGTGTGCCACAACTGGGGTGCCCACACACCCTGTACCACATGTACACACGCATAAACATCGTATATGTAATACACATATAAACATCCAAGAATCAGTCACACATGCCATGCATGACCATACAGTAAAGGTATACTCAATTACCCTACTAATCGCGACTTAATTTTTTTTAAGATTCACCCACTTATTCAACTAGTGGTGCGAACATTCCTAAGTGACCTTGAATATATACTACTTAGCCCCACTGTCCTTAACTCATATAATATCTCACCGCTGGATGCATTATATCATCATAAGTAATATCTAACGTATTGAACCAAACTTCATAGAGACTAAACGTCTGTCCACTCCTAATACCTACTAAGCCTCATGCGTGGGACATCTCGTAAGCAAAATCTAAATAAGAAGCCCTCTTGATACGCTATTGCCTATTTTAGTCAGTTATTGAGATTCACAAACACGAAACAATGTATTAACCACACAATTCTCAACTTGTGACTATTCCAACAAAAGGCTCATGCCTTCTAAGAGTGGTATCAAACCTTATAAGTTAATCAATCGAATATGCTAAAAATTACATGATTTTCTCAAATATCTGGTAGGACACCCTCTGTCCATCCTTAATTATAATTGAGTACTTAATCACTTCTAAACCTATGAATATCTACCCATTCTAATAAGGCCCTACTATCACTAGTCTCCCTAACAATGTTACTATGCTAACACCATACGTGACCATACAAAACTTTATGTAACCGAGGCCGTCACTAGCCATAAAATTCTCAAAATAACCAAAACCTTTACAATATAATTGCTTCTCGTCACTCAAATATTTAATACTAGGATAAATCCATCATCGATTAACTATCCCACGTAGCCATCCTATAAAGTATGTCTCCATCAACATATAGCCCATATAAATACTCCAATTCCCAAAATTACCTCCAATAGACATGTCATAAGTCAAAATCATTATCATCATTACATTAACTATGAAAATCAAGAGTAGGGCATTGCCACCACCCAAGAATGACTGCTAGAATGCATAAGGCATTTGCGAAACCCATCAATCATTCAGCCCTCTCCTAACTCACAAATAAATGATAACAATGTCGACGTTCACATGTCCATCACAATCCAATATCTAGGGAAGAATATACACATAATTTACCCATTCACAATAAATTGCATAATCACTTCCATATAGAATGAGGTCTCTCACCTCTAACACCAAATCCTAGTGAACAACAACCCATAATCCACATATTTGCATCAACCGTCACTCCGTCGATAAAGAGACAACTCTCAATAAAACCATTATGCCCAACTAAGGAACATTACAATACAAAATATAGATATTGTGAACAACGCTCTTCATTATATACCAGATCCAATAACTAAGTTAATAGCCAACCTAAGATCCGTATATCATTGCCCTACTCTTGACAAGGTGATACTTCCCAAATCATGCAAAACCCATGGCTATAACCCTAATGCACGTAGAAATGCCCACCATATAAAATCTATAAAACCTCAATCGAACCATCCTTGGTTCTAATCTACCATATTCAGAATTCACATTCGGTACCTACCAACTACATGGTTATACTCCACATGTCATAAAAGTCGGAATTACAATCCATCTTAGGAGTTCTGCCTCTCAGCTCAACTCGCTATTTCGTAACATCATCTTCGTTTTTCCCTTAGTTAGCTCTAATTGGGGTACTCTCAATCTTACATTCCCAATTACAACCATCAATCGAAACATGTACTTTCTTTGAGATTCTTGAAACTTACTTGTTCTTAAACCTTATTCATAACAAAAACATCAACAAAATACACACTTATAATGCACAGGAAGCTCCACCCTCATACAAATATTTAATTGGGCCATCTCAACTCGAACCAATAAGAAAATAAATACTCTCCTCTCTAATTTCCACTCACTGAGGTGTACTACAATTTATTTCTAATTATTCTACAACCCAAATTCCGTTATCACACGGTAATCCTACTCCTAGGTCCAAACACTCTCACATTATCATCACCCTAATCACAAACGGGTTTAGCAACATAAATGAACCTTGCTCAAATCTGAGCACAACACCAATTCCAATATCTAACGGGAATTAATCCACATATAAATTCATCATCAAATTCCTTATATTTTTCTACAAAGAAGCAATCCATTTTCCTCTCTCTTAGGTGCATAAAATTTCATAAGGTCATTCAACTAGCCTAAGTTTCCATCACCATCCATATTACCATAGGTAGAACCCAAAACTCTAATAGTCTCACTTTGTGATATGATTTCTTAGCTAACAATTATTTAATCATTATTTGAAAATCGTGAGAAATAATTTTTGTTGAGTTATTTTGATATATGTTAATGGATCCAGTATGACTTTGTGGTGAAAAAAATCCTAATACAACAATAAATTAAGGGAGTTCTTGAGTTTCCCAATTGACTTCCAAACTAACTTTTTGTAAAGATTTCAAATTTGTCAATTCTCATACTTTATGATAAAAAAAATTAAAACAACTACTTAGTTGAAATTTAAGTTGTATATTATATCCAAATTACATTTATTTTCAAAATTTGATATCCTCATGTTCATTAGCCCTGGAAAAATGAGGCACGACACGATAACACGACACGATCCGACATGAAGTTATAAGTTAATGGGTGAACCCTTAATGGGTTCGGGTCATATAAGTGCCAAATCGATAAGACGCGATAGTTAACGGGTCGGGTTAGGGTTGACCCCCCTTCACCCGTTAATACCCGATAAAACCCGTTATGACCCATTAATTAAAGTAAATAAGATATACTTTTGGAACTTATAAATAAATTTTGTAGCATAATGTTAATTTAATCATAATGAATTTAATCATAAGATATACCCATTAAGATAATGAATTATTGGATCTATTTCGGTTAAAAAATGAGATAATATGTCAACTTGTATACAATTCAAAATAATTCATTATCTTAATGGGTATTAGTGAGTGATCACGACACGACAACATAACGGGTCGGGTTTGGATATGATTTTTTCACACGATAAAAAAGTCACCCATTTAGACACAAACCCAATAAGACCCGAACACGATAAAAACGACACGAACACGACTCGACACGACCTATTGACAGGTCTAATGTTCATACACAAATCCAATTATTTTTTTTGATATATCCAATAAAAAATATTGAGTTACAATTTTCTTTATTTACTCAATACACTTTATTAAATAAATATTAAATTAAATAAAATATTTTACTAAACTATTTTTTATTTATTAAAAATGATAAAAAAAAAAAACTAGGGTCATTTATTAAAATACAACCCAGTTTGTATCTACAATAATTTTTCTTTGTTTTTCCTTATAATTTTTACTTATTTAGAAAAACAAATATCTATTTTTTTTTTTGTTTTTTGTCCCAATTCTTATACATTAAAGTATAAAAACTTTATGTTTTTCCTGTTTTTTCTGTCCCACTTTTTATTTATTAAAAAATAAAAACTATTTACTTTGTCTATTTTGCTTCTTAGTTTTTAACTATCAAAAAAATGTATCTTTTCCTTATTTCCTTCTATTTTTTTTATTGAAAACAATTAATATTACATAGCCAAAAGAGTTAGAGAGAGGATTCTAGGTTTGCATGGCGTGAGACTGAGAAGAATGTTTTAAAAAGGTATTTTGAAAAATATAAAGTAAGTTGTTGGTTTTACATTGGTGGGATGAGTTAACGAAATAAGCAGGTCAAGCAAAAACTCTTCAAATTAAACTACAATCATGAGTCGCCAACCTCTTTAACATTTTTGTCATTTTTATTTGCTTTTTTTACTATCAGTGTTTTAAAAAGCGCGTCTAGTGTTAAGCCTTTTATGCTTTATTCTTGATAAAAGACTTAAGGCGCACTTTTTTTTTTCAAAACAAAAACGCTTTAGTGAAACGATATCCCCTTTTAAAGGCTTTTTTATAAAAGAACCGGACCAATATCTCATTAAAAATAATCAAAAAACAAATGGTAACCCCAAACTCTCGGCCTCTCATCCAAAAAAATGCGTGTTTTTTCTTAGTATTTAAAAAAAATAGTATTTTAGTTTGCATATATTTAAACATATTTTAAGATATGTACCATTTTAGTATTTTTAATAGCGTTGTTATAGCTAAAAATATCAAAATATATTAAAAAATGCCTAAACGTCTTTTCACGCCTTTTTAAGGCGTAAAGGCCGCCTAAGCTTTCACGGTTTAAAACATGACCGCAACACCCCCGTTTTTAGAACCTCGATGATATTTGAACTATTTAGCAATGTGTATTTTTACACTAATATTACGACACTAAGTCAATATTGAGGACAGTTTTACACTTTTTGTGCTTCACTCCCTTGCCTATCTATACTATTCTAAGTTGGTGGGCAGAAAATTTCAGCCACACAATTAGGTGAGTAGAATTTTCTTCATATTCTCTAGCAAAAGCCACCATTCGTCATCATAAGTCTTGAGCAAAATCCACAATATCAGGTTTCTCTCTATAACTCAATATGATTTTATTTGGTGTTGTGTACTAATTTGTTGCCTCATAACGTATACATTGTCAATTTTTTAGATAATTGGGAGTTACCATAAGTTCCATTTTGAGCTGGTAACAATACTTTCTTAGAAATATTAGTTCAATTGTAAGCAAAAATTTATGACATGAATATATGAAAGATCTTATGTTCTGTTTATGATATTAAAAATAATTAGTTTTTGGTTGTTTCAATATGACAATATTTATCTTCCACGGGTTTGTTTTCTAGTAAATTTTTGAACCATTTGTTTTAGTTGTGGAAAATTATTTTCTGTTTTCTATGTCCAATTTTCATGTTCCATAGAAAATTTTAGAAAACTAGAAATTGCGTTCATATGGTAGATAAATTATTGTTTTCAAACTGTAGTTTATAGAAAATTCGGGATTCAAATATAATTTACACGAAGTTTAGGGTTATAATGTAATTACAAAAAGTTCAAGATTCAAATGTAATTTATAAATGGACAATTTACTATTAGGTCCATTAGTAATAGTTTTTAAATATTTAAGGACAATTTACAATTAGGTCCATTTGTTATGCCACTAGCGTGGACTTCTACAAGAAGATAATTAGTGGACCTAAGTGTTTAAAATTTGTCAAAATTCCTTTAATGTTTAAAATTTGTTTGTGAGGGACCTTAGAGTACTTTTCCCATTTATAAATAGTCAAAAGAGCCAAAATAAAGTTTATAGGAAGTTCATGGGCCAAAATGTAATTCTAAAAAATTTCAAGGCCAAAGTGTCATTTTTAGAAAACTAAGAGTTTTAAATGTAATTTACCAAATGGTTAAGGATCTAGATGTAAGTTATAGAAAATTCAGGGTTAAAATGTAATTTTATTGATACTTGGTGAAAAACTTGCTAAAGTTGTTTTCCAATTTTGGGAAAATTGGAAAATTTGGAAAACTGTTTTTCAATATTCTATTTTGAAAAAATATTAAACTTGAACACATTTTCTAATTTTCCATTTTTATGGAAAAATTTCTGGAAAAAAACCGTGTTTTCCACACCTAAACAACGCCTTAATGTTCTACTGTTTGGTATTTTCGTGCAATTCTAGTTGAATATTATTTCAAAACATTCATATATAGATAGTTGGAAAAACTCACCTACAATATTAGGGGATACACATGGTAAAGAACTACGGTCATTTAGCACAAATTCTACGCATGCATTATCATCTCTCAAAGAACTCAAAATCTCCATATTTCTTTAAGCATGTTATTAATCCTTCAATAAATTGTTTGGTTTTATTGTTATACAAAGTCATCTTAATATAGTTACGCAAATGTTATTTATTAATTAATTTTTTGAATTTATAGATTGGAAAATTGATGATTTACATTGAAGAAGTAATATTTTGACTCCACTAAGGAAGAATATCATTGAACTACACTCACAAGTTATATTTGAGGAATAATGGAGGAAGAAGAAACACAAACCTAAATAAATTGAACGATAAAGGTACGATAAAGGTATGTGTGCGATTTGAATTTAATGAAACTAAATTGTAAGTGTTTGTAGTTTTATGTCGTCCCATTACGGTAGTGAGTGGAATTTGGTTGGTTAGAGTTAGAGTCGAATGTCATTTTCATTTTCATAATTGTCGCTTTCTTCACAGATGTGATAAAATAAATTTACAGTACTTTTTAAGTTTGAAGTTTTTGGTTAAGGTGTTTGAGGACTTTCATGGGAGCATTAATTCTCCTTTGTCTTTTAAAATTTTGAATGATATTGGGTATGATTTGGTGTAAGGTTTTAGTTACTTTGTAAAAACAATTTTGATACGGATCTTGTGGCTGATTCTTATAAATTATACGATAGTTATGTGTTTGATTTGAATTTCAATATTTATTGGCTTGAATAGAAATGTTGGTTGTTAAGGCCTTGTTTGCGAGTTTTATTTTGGAGAGAAAAGAAAGGAAAGGAAGAGAAAGTGTGTTTCCTTTCTTTCGTGGGAGTTTAAGTAGGGAAGAAAGTGACTTTCTCTCGTTTGGGAGTTTTGGAGAGAAAAGAAAGGAAAGAAAAATTTTATTAGGAGAGAAAAGAAAAGAAGAGAAAGTTAATAAGAGAGAAAAGAAAAGAAAATAAGAGAAAGGAATTTGGGAGAGAAAGGAAAACAACTTTCTTTCGTTTGGGAGTTTAAGTAGGGAAGAAAGTTACTTTCTCTCGTTTGGGAGTTTAAAAGGAGAGAAAAGAAAGGAAATCTTTTAAAAAACTTTCCATTCTTTTCTTTTCAAAACTTTCTTTGGAAACCGGAAAGAAATGGAGAGAAAAGAAAGTTTTTTAATGAATTGTACCTTCTTTCCATTAAAAAAATTACTTTCCTTCCAAACTCCCAAACACAATAAAGAAAGTTGTTTTCCTTTCTCTCCCAAACTCCTTTCTCTTCTTTTCTTTTCCCTCCTAATAAAATTTTCCTTCCTTTCTTTTCTCTCCAAAACTCCCAAACGAGCCCTAAGTTGTAATGTGTTTTTAGTTATTGATTGGACTATGACTTTATCGACGGAATATATAATACTGCTTTGTGATCTTTGTGATCTATGTTATCTCTGTTACAGTTGAATTTCATATCGGATTGATTTATTTGTGTTTCCTGTTTTTGTGATCTTATTAGAACAATTGGCGAATGAAACTATTAGCTGTGATTTGACCATAGTTCTGAAGATTAAAATTTGATCAGTAGTATATGTAAGAACTTCGTGTATTTATAGAAGCCGTTTTTTATTTATGCATTAAAATTTTATTAATTTCTGCAGGTCTTGTTTGACATCAACATGGCGGAATCGTTTGCTTTTCAAATTACAGGGCAAGTGTTAGGCAAGTTGGTCAAGCTTACTATAAATGAGATTGGATCAATATGGAAGGTAAGAAGTGAGCTGGAGAGAATTGAACTCACTGTATCTGCAATTAAAGCGGTGCTGTTGGACGCTGCTGAGCAACAAGTGAATAGGCCACACGTGAGAGATTGGTTGGAAAAGCTTGAAGATGTTCTTTATGATTTGGATGATGTACTCGATGATTTCATGACTGAAGATTTGCGACGGAAAGTAAAAATTAAAGGAAGCAAGCGAAAAGAGGTAAGCAACTTCTTTTCAAGCTCCAACCCACTTGCATTTCGTGTCAACATGAGTATTAAAATAAAGAAGATACGACAGAAATTAGATGATATTGCAAATGATAGGATAAATTTTCAGTTTATAGAGCGAGTTATAGATACCCGAAGTACAAATAGATTGAGGGAACAAACCCACTCTTTTGTACGCTCGTCAGATGTTATTGGGAGAGATGATGATAAAAGGAATATTGTAGAGCTTTTATTACGTTCTAGAAGTTGTAGTGAGAGTGTATCTGTTCTTCCTATTGTTGGTATTGGGGGACTTGGCAAGACCACGCTTGCTAAGTTAGTTTACAATGACGGTAGGATTGTTGAAAACTTTGAGACGAGAATTTGGGTGTGTGTGTCAGAAGATTTTGATCTAAGAAATCTGATAGAAAAAATCATAAGAGCTGTCAGTGGTAATAATAACGCCAACATGGATTTAGACCAGTTGCAAACTTGTGTTCGTAATCATTTGGATTCCAAGAAGTTTTTACTTGTCCTTGATGATTTATGGAATGAGGATCCTAAAAAGTGGATGGATATGAGAGATTTGTTAGACTGTGGTGCGCAGGGAAGTATTATCATTGTTACTACACGGAGTAAAACTTTTGGAGCAATTATGGGCACATTTCCCTCGTATGATCTTAAAGGTCTTTCAAATGATGAGTGCGTGTCTATATTTCTAAGATGTGCATTTAAAGAAGGAGAAGAAAAAGAGCATCCAAAGCTAGTGGAAATAGGGAAAGAAATCGCGCGGAAGTGTGGTGGACTTCCTTTAGCTGTGAGAACTCTAGGCAGCTTATTGTACACAAAAACCGAGGAGCGTGAATGGCTTTATATAAAGGATAATGAAATATGGAAAATTGCGCAAAAGGACAATGATATCTTGCCTATATTGAAGTTGAGCTTTGATGAAATGCCAATGCATTTGAAACCGTGCTTTGCTTATTGTTCCACATTTCCTAAAGAGTTTGAACTGCCCAGAGTTTGCTTGATTAATCATTGGATTGCACATGGATTTATACAATTGACAGATGGAACTCGAGAAATAGAAAATATTGGGAACTAGTATTTCAATGAGTTGTTGTCGAGATCCTTTTTTCAAGATGTTGAAGTAGGATTTGATTGTGAAGTGTTGACGTGTAAAATGCATGACCTAGTGCATGATCTTGCCCAATCTGTGGCAAGTAAAGAGGTTTCAAGTGTGAATTTTGATACAAAGAACATTTCTGAAAGGCTTCGACATATGTGGTTTTGTGAAGAAAATTTGTGGGGGAGGGAATTTCCTAGACATCTACTCGAATTCAAGAAGTTGAGGTCATTTTCTTTTTCATTGAAGGTTGGGTCCATTAGCAAACCATTTCTTGTTACGCTTCTGCATACTTTTAATGGCTTACGAGTGTTGGACTTGAGCAAATCATGGTTTGCGGAGTTGCCAAGTTTTGTGGGAACCTTGAAACATTTGAGGTATTTTAGCCTTCGTGGCAATATTGACATCAAAGCAGTCCCCAACTCTGTTTCTAACTTACTGAATTTACAAACGTTTGATCTTTCTTATTGCAAGAAACTTAGTAATTTGCCTAGAGACATGGGTAATATGTGGAACCTGAGACATTTATATGTAACTGCAAAAATAACAAGTTTTCCAGAGGAGGGGATGGAGGGCTTAAGCTCTCTGCAAAGTTTGTGCATCACACGCTGCGATTATCTAAAGTCATTGTCCATGGGATTGCGAAACCTTACATCCCTTCGTTTGCTGACTATCAATCAGTGTCAGAGTCTGACCGATCTCCCGGAGAGTATGAGTCACCTCTCTTGCCTTGAGAAACTCACCATCATAAATTTGCAAACTGAATAAATATTCTAAAAAGTTTGAAGCAATACTGCAAACTATGAATTTCCAATAACAAAATAGATTTACAATAAAAAAATAGATGTCTAATAAAATTAGGAAAAATATGCAATAATAACAGAAACCAGAATATATATTTAAAACAATAAAAAGAGAAAACAATTTCCAAATTTTTTTTTTGGATGAGAGCAAGATAAAAATGATTTCGAGAGAATAAATTTTTATCGAAAAAAATGTTTTCTTATAGGTAAAAAACCCATCATTAAAAAAAAAGAAGAAAAAAAACGCCATCCAACAATCTATAAAAAATCTGAAATTTTGGATTAAAAAACATTAATCTCAAAAAGCAAAATCTCCCGAAATCAATAAAAAAATATTTTCTAGCAAAATAAAAATTATTTTCAAAAGAGAAAAATGATTTTTAGCCTAAAAAACTTTTGTGTCATATACCAAATAGTCCCTCGAATATTTTTTAATACACGTTTAGTCCAATCTTTTTTATTGTCCAAAAAAGTCCCTCAACATGTCGCTAGTGCGGACTTTTAAAAATAAGAGAATATTGGTTAAATAGGTGTTTGAGGGACTTTTTGGAACAAAAAAAAAACTTGAACTAAATGTGTATTAAAATATGTTTGAGGGACTTTTTAGTAATTGATCCAAAACTATTTTCTAATAGATAAAACACTATCATCAAATTTCAAGAAAAAAGAAAAGAACAACAAACAAAAAAATCCATCCAACAATGTAAAAAATAATTCTGAAAATATGGATTAAAAAACCATCAAATCTCCAAAAACCAAATCTCACAAATCCTTACCTTCTGCTTTTTCTCCGTGTCATCAAAAGCGTAAATCAAGTCCTTTAACTGACCGCCTCTGAGTTGGCCAATTCAAACGCCGGGGACAAAGCTAATAGCGTCCACGAGGTTGGATTTATCGGCGTGATTGGGCAATGTCGTAGAAAGGGCCGATAGTTTGAAAGCCTTTGTAGAATTTGAAGTTCTCCCGTTCGAGTCGGTGGATTTTCACGAAATGAGTGTGAATGTATTCACCATGGTGTTGTCGTTAGGAACCAAGAAATCTTGGTTGCTAGATCTCCATTTCTTAGATTTCTTAGTTGCTGAATATAAATTCGGCTTTTGTGGAAACAAATCAAATGGATCGAGCCTCCTATCTCTCTTTTTTTTTCTTTTGTGTTTCTGTAACTCGAGTTTCTGGAAATAGGCTTCATCTGGAAGGGAAGTGGAGTGGACATTCTATTGGTTGAAACCAATCGCTCCCCTACCGAGCATATCGACCTCTCTCTATAGATGTTTGTTATTGGGCGTTTTGAAAGTGAGAAGGTTAATGGGTTGAAGAACATCATTTTTTTTCTTTAGCCCTGTGTAGTTTATCGACATTTCTAGAGCCCATACACTGAATCGACATTTATGAGGCGAAGATAAAAGGCCTAAACGCTGATGCTGATAGCGGGAGAAATTACATTTGAGACTTAAGGATATTTGATAGCCACATGTCAGCCTTACACGATTTGGGGCAACAATTTTTATATAGTTATATAGATTAGCATGTCATGTCTGAATTGATTGGTGTTTTGAAATATAATCAGTGGACCCCAAACACAAATTAATCCAAATACAACGTGTGTGTCTTCGCCCTAAAATCACTCATAAATAGATAGTTACAATGAATTCCGCTTCCGTTACATGGTTAATTTGTATTAACTATTTTCTTCTAAACCACATTATTCACATGATGCCTTAAATGTTATTAATTTTTATTTTCACTACATAGTTTGTAAAACTGTCTTTTCTTTTATTTATTTTTTCAAATGGCAGGAAATGGTAATATGAAGTTAAGATGACTATGAAAATGTTGGGTTACGATCAACAATTGGTGACCAAGTCGTCACGTTTCCTACTATTTGGGGAAACAATAATTCTTATAGTGTGATTTTTTCTTTTTTCTTGTGTGATTATTTCGTAACTGCATTTATTTAATTATTATTTGAAAACCGTGAGAAATAATTTTTGTTGAATTATTTTGATATATGTTTATGGATCAAGTAAGAATATGTGGTGAAAAAATCCTAATTTTGAGATGGTTGGTTCATTTTTTTTGTTTCATTTAGTTGGTACATTGGTTCATTGTTCACCGATGTGTTGTTTTTTTTTTTAATTCACGTATGGTTTATCTCTTGGTTCATTATTCGTTGTTCATTTTTTTAATACATCTCTCCATTGTATAACATCACAGATTCGCATATTCTTGTTGTGAAATTTATTTTTTTGCTTTTTTTTTTCCAGGTCTGAGTTGATGATGACGAGGAGATTGCAAAATGATGATAGTCGAGCTATTTGAGACTTTTGTGTAACAATTGCTATATTGGGAACTTATTTTGTAATACTTGATGTTGTTTGAGACTTGTATTATTTGAAACTTATTTTGTGGTAGTTGATATTATTTGGGACTTATTTTGTAATAGTTGATGTTGTTTGAGACTTGGAAATTTGACATTTTAAATTGTGTGATTTAAGACATTTTAATTATTTTGAGACTTTTATGTTGATGTTGAAGTTTTAGACTTAGAAATTGATGTTGAGGCATTGGTATTCATTCATACATTTTATTTGCTTATAAAGTCACTATTTTATTTATTATATAATAAAATCATTTTTTTAAATAATTCAAAATTTTGGGTTTTAACCCACGAGGCGGGGCGGTTCTGACTCGTTTAATTCATGTGGGACGGGGCAGGGGTTATACTTAAACGGGTTCGGGGCCTAAAATCTCTACCCGTCGCGGGACGGCGCAGGTTAATCCTTTTTTTCGCGGGGCGTTGTTGGGTTATGACAAATCTGCCTCATACCCGACCCGTTACCATCCCTACTACTTCAATAAAAAATTAAGGGAGTTCTTGAGTTTCTCAATTAACTTCCAAACCAACTGTGTCAAGATTTCAAATTTGTCAATTTTTCGTACATCCCAACGAAAATATTAAAACATCTACCTAGTTGAAATTTGAATTTTATATTGTTTCCAAATTTCATTTATTTTCAAAATTTGATATCATCATGCGCATACAAATATCCAAATAAAAAATTTATTCGGTTACAATTTTCTTATTTACCAAAAAAACTTTGTTAAATAAATATTTGATTAAATAAAATACTTTACTAAACAATTTTTTATTTATTGAAAATAACAAAAACAATTAAGGTTATTTGGGGTTTGGCCCCCTCTAATTCCTTGATATTGATTTTGGCCCCCAATATTTGCACCTTTTGGAACACCCAAAATGAGTTTTAGCAATGGAAAATGTGTCGCAAAAAATATTTGGTAAAATAATTTGTGACATTTTTTCTGTCGTTAAAAGTCATTTTGCGGTCCAACCCCCATGAAATGAAAATTACAAGGATTAAAATCAATTACTTTAGAAGAAACAAAAAACATTGTTTGTGTTCTCTTTTTCGCCTCAAATTTCACAAAAAAAATACTATTTTTTCTTTCCTTTTTGTCCTAGTTTTTTTTATAAAAAAAAATCGAAGTTTTTATTTACTAAAAAAACAAGAAACAACTTTTCGTCTCTTTATCCTCCCAAAATTTATTTGTTAGTTTTTTTTTCTTTTTTCCATCCCAGTTTCTATTTACAATATTTTTCTTCTCTTTTTACTCCTATTTTTATTTATTTATTATGAAAAACATAAAAGAATTTTTTTCTCTTTTTTGTCCAATTTTTTTAATATTAAAGAGTATAAAAACTATATTTTTTTGCTATTTTTTCATCCCTTTTTTTATTTATTAAAAAAATAAAAACTATTTACTTTGTCTATTTTTATTCCTAGATTTTATCTAATAGAATTTTTTTTCTTTTTATTTTTATTAAAATAATTTAATATGTTTTGTATTACATAGACAAAAGAGCTAGAGAGAAAATTACGGGTTTACATAGGTGAGAAAAATGCTTTTAAAGGGTATTTTGAAAAATATAATGTAGTTTGGATTTAGATTGGAGGGGTGAGTTGGCAGAATAAGCGTGTGTGAGCGAAAATTCTCCAAATTAAACTAAAATCGTGAGTCACCAACCTCTTTAACATTTTTTTTGTCGTTTTGTCATTTTTTTATATTACTATCATTATTGACATCAGATAGTGAATAATGTTAATTTTATAAAACAACAAAAATTCTTGTTCAATCTTAATTGTCCCATGCGAATTTTTTATTAGAGAATACATATGAAACATATTTGATACTACAACACTTACTATCTATTCCATGTTAATTCATAATGATAACAAGTGTGATTTTGAATCTCAAAAAAGGGAATATGTCTTAAACTTAAAGAAGAGGTCAAAATAAAAAGCTAGGGATATCATTGCTTCTAACCAAGACTCCAACATTATAGCGAGCCCCAAAATCCCATTTAAAGAACCCTTAGAAGCTTTCACGAAGTGATATTAAAGGTAAAACACTTGCACCAAACCTCAGCTGCCAGAATCACGTCATGCAGTGAACAACAAAAACTAGATGTTCCATGCCTTAGGGAGACATCAACAAAAACTCAATTACGACTCATTAAGACAAAACCCACCTTTATTTGCGTCCTCAGGCCCCAGCGGGGTTGAGGTCCACTTTCCCAAAGTAGAGAATTCCCCATAACTCACTTTTTCTTAGAGCATTTAATGTTCCCCGTAACCACCACTATAGGCATGTAACATCTTTAGCCAACACTCCACCTCTCCACTGTAGAGACAGAGATCATGACATTATCGCCCATGTCGCAAATGTCTTATCTCCCCAATCAAAGGAAAATGGTTATATATTGGACACTTCGGTAAGGCAACATTGATCGAAGCCAAGTGATTCTTAAACAGATTAGAGAGTGGAGGTATAAACTTCCATATTAGTAAAGATATTGGACCACTTTCTTATCTCCTATTTAATTCTAAATATTATACTTATTTGCCTTATATATAGTTGATTTTAGTGAGTCATAAGTTAGTTGCAATCACCTAGAGGAGATAATCAGTTACCCCTCAAAGTTTTATTCCCATTACAAAGACTTTAAAATACCTCGAATCATGTTAACCAAAGCCTAAGGTTAATCATCCTTATATTGTTTATTAATATACAAAATATACAAGAGAGAAACAACTTCACAATGGATATAGGTACCTAAACAAAGGCACTGGATTTAGGTACATCCTTTATCATTATAATTATTAATTTAAGAACATATTATCCTTCCTTATGAGTATCATTCGGTAAGGTTGAGGTCCAAACCAATTTTGGTTTACCGTCGCCTATGGGAACATTTGCTCTCTAAATTTAAATCTACTAACAAATCCTTTTCTATTTTCTACTTCAAGCATCATGAAAACAAATATCCAATTGAATAAAGTTATGAGGGACAAGGAAGCTCATAAAAAATACCTACAAGAAAAGTATGCTAGTATAATAAAAAGTCTACCGCCTCTTGCGCCGGCACCAACTGTATCCTCATCTGGTGATGAAGGGTACTTGGGACCAGGGATGTAAGGATATGGGTGAAAAACCCCGTGTTGAGGAGAAAAAGGAAGCTCTCCTCGATCACAAAGGTCACGGGTAATCATTCCAACAAAGGAAACACTATTTTTTCCTAATGGACACTCCTATGTAAACTCTATGGTGGTCAAACTATGAGATGATGTAATAAAAAAGATGCAAGTTGAAGAGGTCACCGGAGTAAAATAGGGAAAATCTAAGTACTTTCTATTTGACATTCATCATGCAAACATTTACAATTATCGTTTCTGCTTAAAATAAGCCATTGAAGAAGTCACCAAACAAGGTTACCTCAAGAAGTTTTTCGCCCAACCTTGTGGAGCTCTGAATTAATGTAACACAAAACTAACTATAATTGATGTTAATAAAATTTTAGCAGGATTTGTTTGAAGTGGTACATCCTCTTCAGTACAAAAGTCCCACTTAAGAGAAGTCAACCAAGTAAGCCTCATGAACAATCGCAGTGATGATTTTTCTAGAAGTTGACCTCGCTAGAGTCTCCCTACCTTGTTGATATAGGCAACTCAACAGAGATCATATTTATGGACAATTGGGCATAACCATGAAATACCTAATACTTGTTATGACCCCACTTGTAGCTTTCAATAAAGAACCAACCTTCTGAATTGGGTACATTACCCTTCCTCTCACACTTGGCTCTAAAGACTGTGGTATCACCATTTGGAACAAGTTTTTAGCGGTGAACCTATCCTGTCCCTATAATGTCATGATGTGATGAGAAGGATGCTAATGCAATTCCCCACCCCATTTTCGGTAAGACAAGGCCATAAATATGAGAAAAAAACACTATAATTCTACAATAGCCACATGAGTGACATGGAATGGTCTTTAGAAGGTGCAGTAACTCTTTTCATGCACCAGAAAGCTCAACTATGCTTGTAAGCCGCAGAGTAAATACATATGAAGTCTGCCCAAATACTCTTTAGGCCTTAACATAGGTACAAAAAGCATAGGAAAAAAAATAGAGTTTAACAAAATGCAAGAATGGAAAAATGAGTAATAGGGAATAGATTTTTATTATCACTCATTGTAATGAACAAAAGGAATGTATTTTTTCTAATTTGTAGAGTTCGAGTTATTTGCATATAAAATTTGAAGGGTTTTCTCCTTGGTTTTAACAGTCACTAGGTCCAAGTACTCTTGACTTAAATTTCTAAAAGGTTTGTAAAGATTTAATCCTTCTCTCTGTAGTCCTGATCTATATTTACCCTTGACTGAAATTTTATAAAGATTTTGCAAGTATTTAGACATTGTCCTTATAGTCGTGAGGTCCAAGTATCGTTGTCTTTTTTTAAGCAATTGCAAGGTTGTAATACTTGTCTCTAAAAGGCTTTGAGGTTCCATGACACTAAGTTTCTTAACAAATTAGAAATTATAAGGACGCATAACTTAGTTCTGGAAGGACACAAGGACTGGTCACCCAATACCATTGCCTTTTTCTAGTTTTAAGGATTGCATCCTTAGAACAAAAAATTTTGAGGTATAATGACCTTGAACTTAAAAGGAATTATGAGCTTTAAGTTTGCTATCTTATAGGGTTCTGAGGTCTGATAACCAAAAATTTGATTTTTCAGAGTTTTAATGCTTTTATCCTGAACTCACAATCATTTGAGGTCTAATGACCTTGAACCTAGCCTTTTTTTACTAATTACAAAACTCTCATCCTTAGTTGTAACTATGAATATAGTTTTATATCAATTTTGGAAGATAAAATATAAATGCTTTAAAGAAAAGAAATGGGGTTTTAGGAAATAATGTTATACAAACATCAAAACCTACCAACATTCAAAAATAAAAAAATAAAAACTCCAAATTATTTCTTCAAAACACACAAGTATAAAAAACCATTCGAACGAAACATAAAACGAAGACAAGTTAAAATAAATCTTTTTCATATTTTTAGAAATTACAAAAATGTCAAAAGTAAAACAAACAAAAGGCTCATGAAGCCTTGTTGTCACCATATACAATTTATTAGAGGCCTAAGGGTTTAATGGATATTCTTTAAACGAGAGGGCTCAACTTGCTCCAAATCCTCATCACCCTAATTTCCTTATCGAAAGAAGAATATATTGTAAGAACTCTCGAAATGTCAAGATTAGGATATAACATTGAGACCTTAGTCTTACAATCTACAAAATCATCTTCATAGTAACCACATATAAAGTTCTCGTATAACTTAAATCTAAAGTAAAAAGCCATCTATTGCTTGATGTTATCTGACACTTGGCCTTAGAGTGATATGATATTCGCATTAAACTCGATAAGTTGTCTTTGGAGGTCAAAATATTGATCGTAATATTGTTATTTCTCCAACTCAACATCAACCATAATAGACTTCAAGTTAACCAAGTATCCAAAAACCATGGCCAACTTCAAGTTCTTCTTATCCAATTCCAGGAAGCTCGTGTTCAGAGCCTCATAATCACAATTTGACCCCTCATGATTAGGAGAAATATTATATTAGGCTTTCTTTTCCCTCTCTAGAGGTTCAGAAGCACATTTTTTTTATAGTCAAGAAGAATATTTTAAGTGTTAATTCTTTGCGACTTACACTCTCGAGCATTAATAGCTTGGATTTTGATGGTTTTATTAACATTGGTTAATCGGGACCTTAGGCTTTATCAATAATCAACTAGAGCTTCTATATCATCGAGTTGTTTCTCCCCCTCCATTTAGTAAATCTCTAATCTATGAGTAAAAGCCATGAACTTGTGTCAAGCATGATCTCACCTTAATAACAAGCCTAAAATAGATAATGAACTTATAAAATGATAAGAAGGTGTAAAATATATGAAATGTAAAGATAAATAATTGAGTACGACATATATTGGCCCTATATGGTGGATTAGTTCTTTTACATTGGCCTCAACACCTCTTATCTTCCACTGTAGCAAGGCAATTTACCTCCACAAAGGCCTTTAAAGAATTAGCAGCAGATGTGTAAGAATTCAAACCCTGAATATCTTGTGGTTTGCTTTAGTCAAAGATAGTCTTTACAAATTCATAGGAATAAGGGTCATCAAAGTTTCCTCTTTCTTATACAACTTTCTATTTCTCTTTTTCCAAGGTAGCATGGTCCTCCTCAAAATTATTAATTATCTCCCCTCATAGGATTGTAATGGGAACATTTTTAACCCTATGAATCTTTGAAAGGGGTGTGCAAAGACTTGGCTTCTTTGTTTAAGATCCCCACAAGGGATTCAAAGAGCGAAATGGGTGGTGTCTCCATCATTTTTTATAAGATTAAGGTTCCAAGTCCTCGTAAAAAGAATGCATTCCTTGTGCTAGCTCAAGGAGATCACCAACACTTACAATGGAGGTGCGGTTTAGTTTAGAGCATCACTATTAAGATAAGATAATTAAATGTTATTCTAGCTTCATATTTCTCCCCTGAAGCTTTACCTCACGTCATTTTACCTCTCCGGATAAGGACTTAAACGGATGAAAGGTTCAAACCGTTCATACCATAGTTTGTTTTTCCCCATTGCCTGACTAAAGGGCGCTAAATTATGCTCAAGTAGGTGTTACGTTATCTTCTTTTTTGCCTCCTTATACCCAAGGAAAGAAAAAACAAAGTAACTTAAAATTATAAAATGTTCAAAGAGGATCTATACAATGCTATATAAAATTACCAAGATTTAGCTCATGGCCCCTGATAAGGCCATAATCTACTCCACTATGTTGTTTATGAGAGAATCATAGTCTAGGGAAATAGTGGGTCTCCTTTGGTAGTACATTATTCACTTTCTTTGGCCTCAATAACTAACAATCTTGTGTAACTCATTCAGTAATTATAGGCGTATAAGGATTGTGCTTAATAGCTAAGGTGTACACTTAAGCCTCTACACTAATAATAGTATTTTCATGTAAAATATTGTTTGTGAAAACAATCCAATTAATATATCAAAAGCTTCATTATCTGCTCTATAATGTCATTAAGATAAAAATAAGCACTCAAGACATCATGAGTATCACCATGAAAAACAACGCTACAAGGAGAACCATCGCATATAAGAACATATAAGTACTTTATCTCTACAAAATACATGATCATGTTTTTGCTTCCAATATAATACCTAAGAAATCATCTCACTAAAAAAGAAGTCATAACCAATGCATTCAATAAGAAAGTCATTCTTATTAATAAAGTCATACGACCACAAGCTATGATGCCAAAAGAAATAAACCATGAGAAATTCACGAAAATATTACATGCCAAAGTAAAGTAAGCCATATTTATGAATTTCTCATATCACAATAACTAAAAACGTCAAAATCCATCAAACTCGTGCTGGTAAGAATTAACTAAGAGAATATTGAAAATCTCTATGCAAGCACAACCAGTGATTAAGGCTTCATAAGTTCATCCAAAAGTAATAAGCGATTAGGGAGTGATTATAATAATGTAAATAATCTTATTTAATTAAGTACTTGCCCAAATAAGGCATAAAAAATTCCCTCAAAATAATCACCAAACCCAAAAAACCATAAATAATTTTAAACCCAAGTCGAGCTAAAGTGGAGTTTAAGTTGACTCAAAGTTGAGTTCAAGTTGACTTAAATAGGTTATTTGGTACTGCCTTGATTCTGAACAAAAATGAACTTTTTGAATATTTTTCAAAAAATAAAGTCCGGGACATTGAGTCGACTCAGAGTCACTTTAAGTCAACTCAGAGTTCCTAAGTGGTTACTTTTCTAATGACTAGTTTTCAAATTTCAAATCCAAAGTTCCAACATATTACCTAACTATCCTCTAACGACTAGTTTTTTTTCAAGCCTATAAAATGACCTATTTTACTTCTTCTACAAACACGCAAGCTTACTACATCATCATCCAAAGATCAAATTTCCATTTCAAAGATTTTTTCCTTAATATTTGATTTTTATATAGAGAGAAACAAAGAGCCTAAATCCATTCCCAAAGTTTTGAGTTTTTAAACCCAAACACGCCATTAAAGCAAAGCTAAATAAAACCATTTCAGCTAAATCTTTTTCCCCAAACATTCTTTTTGAAAGTACCAAACCCAGTGCCTAAATGTACTAAATAAATCCCTAAAAAACTAATTCAGCATCATACTTGTGATTACTTGAAAGTTGATATTTCTAAAGTGTGGAGGTAAATCCATTTTACCAATGTTACTTACTGAGAATAATCGTTTTACAATTTGATTACATATCTTTTGGTAGTTACTATAGTTTAACTCTTTTATGTCTTCATGGTTGGTAGTACTATTGTTGGGGGATTCTAGACGTAATAAGACATTGGGCTCTTTTGTTTTTTGTTTAGGCAATGAACGGTATAGTTTACTTGTTAGTTTTGGTTGAAATATATGATAATTCCTCGTGAGGTTTTGGATTCATCTTAATAAATTGGAGATTATGAAGTTTTTGGGCTATGGTCTTGAGATTTAACTTAGGCAAATTTGAACCATGTTAAAACCTCGATTTGAAATGTTTCACTAAACTCTTTATATTACTATTCATAGTTTATTAATTCCTTATGATTTAATTTACTAACTATATTGCAATTAATATAAAAGGATAATTGTTAATTAATTTTGTACTTTTATATTGTTATATCATATTTGAATTCATTACAAGATTTTTTAAATTTCCATTGAATCCAATTCACCCCCCCCCCCCCCCACATATTGGGTATATTTTTGGACCAGCAAATGGGTAAATATCCTTGTTTCTTAAGGTTTGGTCTTAAGCCATCTTTGAAGGATCTTTTTGGGGTCACTAGGGTGTTAAAAGGGACCTTGTCTAGACCCAAGGCTTTATGAAACCTAAAATTTCAACAAAGGTAGTAAAAATATCACCAACAGTGGGAGGGTGATTCTAAATAGTGGGAACCCCTATCCTAGTACCACTTCTGGACACCTATTCACAACTAACTAAGAATAATTTCTACTTTAAATACTTGGGAAAATTACCTTTTATAAACCCTACCTCCGTAGTCTGGGAGACAAGTGCATCGTATTTAAATCATTTTTTTTCTTATTCTCTTGGAAGTGATAAATGTGAAAGAACTAATTATGGGTCATGTCAAACTCTATATTTCTCATCTCTTTGAAGGACAAGACCACAACCATTAGTGGTCTCCATGAGTAGGCCACCAATTAGGAAGATGACAACCCGACATTAATGAATATATCACCCATTATATAGGGAAAGGGGAATATAGCTCCATATTTTAGGAGCTACTCATTTAAGTAGGAAAATTAATAAACCCATTATCAAGCCCTATCGCAAGTCTCAACAGACCTCAGGCGCACATAGTTTTGGGATCAGGTATTTCAATCTCACGACCTTAAGGTCCTCAACAGTCATGTTAAAAGATTTTTGGGTTCCTCCAAAGAATTTAGGTTCCAAAGTACCTTAGTAATGCATAACCTTAGTGACAGTGGGCTTAGTAGATGATGGAATATTCATAAAAATGAGAACAGTGATCTTTTTCCATTTATCCTAAGAACCAACAATTAGTATGTGGACTTCTCCAGAGAAAGGAGAAGCCATTACCAAAGGTACTAAGTCTTAGAATTAGGGGTATAATTCTTAGGACCCATAAAAGTTATGGAAAGCTAATAGAGAAAGAAAGAAATGAGCGGAATAACAGGAAGAACAAGAAATTTCAAGAGTTTGCGATTGGTAGAAAGTGTGAAGGAAACTAAAAGCCGCAAGGCAATTACTTATAGTTTGATAATAATTGTCATGCCTTTTCCCTAAGCAAGCCAACTATCATATAAACTTGACTCTCCGATTGCTCTATTTGAATGAAATGATTATCCATTAAGTCCCATTAAGATATAATTTGCAGGTAAATTCGTATGATAAAAGTGTAAGTAGATCACTAAGTATTTATCCCTCCATGGCATGAAAGAACCATTATATGCTATTGATAATTCCAAGTATGATCTTAAACGTCCAACACGGGAGAGGCCAACCTCTTTGATTTATTTATTTATTGGTTTTATTCTAAATATTAGCATAACTATTGATAGCAAATAATGAAAAACAAATGTTTGTTTTATAAAAAAACAAAAATTATTGTTTAATCTTAACTATACCATGAAGATTTTCTATGGGGGAACATATGTAAAATGTAGGGGAATCAAATCTACAATAATGATTTTTACCAAACTAGGCCTAGAGTTATATGAAAGAATATTAAACAATAGATAAAATAAGTGATTCAGTAAGTCGGCCTTAGCTACGTTCGCAAGTAATGATGGGTAGGTTATCTATTATAAAATAATAAACTTGGACTCTTATGATTTCTATTTGAGAATCCAAGCCAAGTATACACGGTGTGATTTATGAGTCACTTAAAACATATACCCTCATCATAACAAGGGATTTTATTTATATAAATATTAGGTACCATGTAATTATAACTCTAAGGGGATTGATTTTAATTGTAGTTGATGTCTTAATGAGTTTATCGCCAAAGATATCATTGAGATGGAATAGAAGTTCATTTCTTTAGATCTTGGTTTGAACTTATTCAAGTGTTGAAAGAGTTCCAGTGTGACCAGTCATGTCTGAGATTGACTGGTATAACCTATGGGGTTTTGGGTATTGCATGCCATATGTCCTCTTTAGTGGGGAAAATTAATTCCAATTTCCCTCATAATTAGGGAGGATAGTATTTAGTTTAATTTGGCATAGTTAAGTTAATTAATTTGTTAAAACTACATGTGATTTTGGGTTAATTTTATTTAACGATTACATGTGTTCCAATTAGGAACAAATGGGAGTGTAGTAATTGCCTTTCTTCACTTAATCCCTAGGATTATGGTTTCATGCATTGTCCATGATAGTTCCTTAGGCCACGATTGCGAATGGGGCTCATGACCTGGGCGAGTTAACGGGCAACACTCATAACGAGGTTGTAAGTTTGTGTGGCAGGAGAATATTATACGGCAATCAAAGTCTTTTGCACTTTTTCTCCTCTTCATTTAACATTAGGTACAAATATTTTTTCTTTATTCTCTTCTTTCCATCATCTCTATAATTGTTTTCTACATTTTTGACAAATTCTCCTATTTCAAAATATTCCCTCTTTTTTTCTTGAAATGTTGCCACGACTAAGCATTGGAGAAATATAAGGATTCATCAACATATGATTTTAGGGATATTCACAAAAAGTACAAGACCTAGTGAAGAAATTTAGCTAGCATAATTGAAGACATAATAAAATTGCTAGAATGAATACTAATTTTCAATAATAAAACAAACTTACAAATGTTGTGTCTCATAAATAATCTTGACAAAATTCCTCCCACAAAGATACAATTCTTGGCCCTCAAATATAAATAAAATTCTAAGAAAAAGAACCAAAAAATATCTCTCAAGCTCTCACTACAATTATCCGAAATAATGAGCCCAGGGGTCTTATTTATAGGCTTAGGAAAGAGGTATTAGGGTTTTGATGGACTCTTTCTGATTGGTAAAAATGTGTTTATACTTATCACTCCACCTCTTCAATCTTTAGATCAAGATAAGTGACTGAATTTCCCCCCACTCGAAAAGTCTTAGATTTCCCTGCTGAACACGCATGCCAAATTTTGTCCAAATTGGAGAATAAAAATGACCGACTTTTTTTACGATTTCACAAGAATTAGCTTTTTTGCGCCTTTTTCGAGTTGATCATCAATTTGCACCAAATTTCATAATTACCTGCAAAAATTTTACTAGGCAACTTTTTTCACAAATTAGCACAAGAATATTACAAAAATTATCAAAGTGCCAATTTTTTACTTAAAATTGCCATTTTTAATAATAATTCGATCATTCTTGCAATTTTTCCCCTTTCAGCAAAATAATCCTAAGAACTTATTAAATAAAATAAAATGGGACTAACAAAGTATAATTTGGGTGCAAAATATACAAAATAATGCACTCATCACTTTCCTGTACCGCCCATAAAGTACCCTACAGTTTACACTTAATTATCATTAAGTTCTTAATTAAGTTTCTTTTTGACTCACACATATCACCCACACAGTAAGCTATCGTAACACTAATAATTAACATTCTTGCATGCTATTATTAAACCATAATCAACGTTTCACATATGTTCACATTAAGCCATTTCCTTATGTTGCTCTACTTAAATCATTTTTTGATATACTCTGATGATCCTGGAATTAGCACCACCAGATAAGGTGTTTTCAAGCCCAATCTAAGAACAATAATGGCAGCATAGTTATGTAAAAGGTAAGAGAATGAGATGAGGAGAAGAGGAGAGAGCACCAGGATATAAGTGGTTCAGCCTAAATTGACCTACGTCCACTGTGTGTGTGTGTGAATAACCTCACTGCAGCAAGGCACTAACGGCCATGGATACAATCTCTCAACCTTTCTCTCTCTACTGTGTACCTAGACAGAGTTTCAGCTAGGGTTGAATATCTGGGGATCCTTTTAAGGTAGAGGATGACCTCTATATATATATAGTACTTAGGGGGTGTAGTGTACCCCCATGCATGTAATATGCACATGTGTGTTAGCCTCACCAATAGGGGGAAGCCACCTGTCACTGTCACATGTAAGGAATGATGATGAAATATTCTCCCCACGTGTGGAGAATAATATTGTTACAACTGATTTGTGCCCATGTGTCCTTATCCAAATGTCAACAGATGCTCGACTGCCATATTGGTGCATGACCTCGGTCTGGGAGAGGCCGAGCTGTAAAGGCTTGATATTCGTTCAATCCGAGATGTGCCATAGGGAGTCTCGGCCTGATCTCAGCCGAGACATTATGCTGGGGTCGGCCCCAGCCGAGGTTGAACTGATTCCATGTTGAAGATTACCAAGGCTTCTTGTCACCTCGGCCTACACTCGGTCGAGGTTTCCATACCCGGGTATATGAGAATGCTGTTGATGCCTGTGATGCGCGTAGTGTCCATTGGAAATATATGTGATAGTGTCGGCCTGGGCCGACCTTACTAAGGCCGAGGGCTGATATCGTGGGCCCATGGCTTATCCAGGGTCGATCAATATCTCGGCCATCACCTCGACCGAGGTTGGTGTCTCTAGGCCGAGGTCACACTTAGGGCATATCAATCACCCCCCATCCCCTAGTCACATATGAGGGAAGGTGACTAGGGGATTAGTACGCATCCGAGGCCTGTCTTCTTACGAACCAGTACTTGCTTGACACTTGTCCAATGTTGGAGCATGCTCATTTGGTAGGTGTGTGCTGTCAGCCGCCCTTTGGGGATCCCAAGGCAATGATGGGCCTTGGGAAACGTGCCCATGTATTTAAGGGTTTCAAAACCCTTTTCCCTCCTTCTTCTTCACTTCTTCTCTCCTGTGCATGATTTGTTCTTGCCATTTCTCTCTCTAAAGCTTCTCTAATCAACGCTCTACTGCTGAGGCCTTTGTTGGTTTTTTCGCAAGCTTTCTTCATTTGCCTTCATTGTTTCATTTCCATGTATTTTCTCCCTTCCATTTCCTTTGTTTTTCGCTTTCGGTTTGCATTTTCCGGCGAATTTCTAATTTTTCGGGCGAGCACCATTATTTCAGGCGAACTGTGTTTGCTTTGAATTTCTTGGTTTGATCTTTAGACTCCTTTATTTTACAAGTCAATCCTGTTTGTAGTTTTAGGAGTTATTCCCAAGTTTAGGGTCGTCCTCTGATGCTCAGACCTTTATACCAGCTTCTTGAGGATTTCCCCTCTCTTAGAGAGAAGACCCTAGAAAAGATTAGGCAAATAGAAAGGGCCCAAGAGGAGGCTCGTAGGTTGCAAGAATTTCCTATTAGACCTATATTTCCCCCACCTCTCAAGGTGGTATATCCTGATCCCCCTGAGTTCTTCTATCAGATAGAGGTCCCTGCCGACCCAATACCGATGTCTGAGTCTGAGTCTGAGTCTTCCACCTCAGACCCTATGTCTGTGGACTCTTTTCAGGAAGCCATGGATTTCACACCTCGGCCTGGTCAGGCCCCTGATCAGGCCGAGGTCTCCAGCCGAGCTTCATCCCATAATGGCTCAAGCACCTCAACCTCTTCTTCAGAGGTTGAAATTGTTGAGCCGAGTGTGGCTGTGCCACCCATTCTTGACGCCATCCCCCTGTCGGCCGTCACAGGGTCAGAGTTCGCTCAGAGATTCGCTAGTAACCCATCTACATCCGCTCCGGATGACGTTGAGCTTGATGATGATGAAGATGCTAAAAGCGATGTCGACGTCTCTGAGGTGGCCGAGATCGAGAGCACGGTAACTGATGTGGATCTTTTGTGCTTCAGATATTTATACTCCATTAGTCCCTCCATAAAATTAAGGAGACCTCTGAGGGAAGAGAGGGCCTATCACGACCGAGATGGGGAAATCTGCCTGTACGAGCAGATATTTAAGTTAGGGTTTTCCCTACCCATTCATCCCATCATCAAATCCATTCTCTCTTATATCAACTTGCCCCCCTCACAGCTATCCCCCAATGCCTGGAGAGTCATCATAGGGGCCATTATCCTGTGGAGGGCATTCCACCACTTTGACCTCCCAGTTTAGGTCTTCGTTGGTTGTTATGTCCCAACCTCGGCCAAAAACCATCCTAGCTACTATCATTTTATGGCTCGGAGGCCTGAGAAGAAAATGCTCCAGGTGACTCAGACCTCAAACCATAATTGGAAGCCCCGCTATTTTTTCGCCTCTGGACCATGGGAATTTGGCCCATGCGTTCCCTCTTCCACACTTGAGCCGAGAATACCCCTCAAATGGGGTAAGGTCACCATGTCTGCTAGGACCGACCCTGGTCTAAGTCTTCAGAACATCCAGAAGGTGAAAGCCCTGCAAGACCAAGGGGCACATGGTCTTTTTGTTAAGTTTGAACATTTGCTGACCCCCCAGTATCTCTCGGGGACGGGCCTAGGTGGAAATCCCCTTGTTGACTTTGGTAAGTATTTTTCTTTTTAAGTTTAACCTCTGAACTCATTCATATCCGATCTATAACCCATATCTTTTAACTTTTGCAGAGCGACCACAAGGCATTACAGACGAACTGTGGGAGATGCCTGCACCGAGCTTAGCGAGACTTGCCAAAAAAGCCGGTCTGAACACTCCTCCCCCAGCTCCCTCTACATCCAAATCTCAGGCCTCAAAGAAGAGGGCCCCAGAAGTCCATGCCTCTGAGGATCAGAGGTCGACCTTGAGACAGAAGAAGGCCTCTGATGCTCCAATTCCAATTTCCTCGGCCGAAGCCCTGTCGGCCCGCCTGGACCAGCTGAAGTTATCTGACAGCATTGTCGGCCATAGTCTGCAGGCCCTTGACGCCATCGGCTCTGCATTGACCGGGGCTGACAAGCGCTTTTCAGGTCTCTGGATACGTAATTACTGGTTGAGTTCGGCCTTCACAGAGCCGTTCAAGTACGTCTTGATCTCTCGTCAAAATTTTATAAGTGCAACATCTGACTTTTCTCCAGCTTAACCTCTTCCTTAAATGTGCAGGGAGTGGCTTCTATGCACCACCTATCGAACTGGACTCTGAGGAAATTGCCCCTCATCCAGAAGGGGCAAGAGGCCGAGAAGGGTCAGAGCGCCCTAAATGCTGAGGTCGACCGTCTAAAATCAGAGCTGCAGAACTCTGAAAGTAAGGTTAAGGGGTTGGAGAAAGACATTTCTCTGCTCGTCGAAGATCATGCCAAAGCCCTGAAGGCCAAAGATGACGTTCTGTAGCAGAAGGTCAGCTCGGCTGTCAAGGCTGCCCTTGAAGATGCCTCGGCCAAAATAATTTCTGACTACAAAGCCTCAGACGAGTTCATGGGTTTTGGTTTTGAATATATCGAAAGAGGTATCAAGGCTACTACCAAATGGGCTGAAGTCAGAGAGAGGGAGGTCGGTACTCTAAAGGCCTCTGACTTTATGGGTCTCGGCTTTGCTGACCCTCAGTTTGCTCAGGCGCTTCAAGAGCTGGAGGACGAGGCTGCTGCTCCTGCTGAGACTGCAACTCTGGGAGGTATCGAGGTCGGAGGGGAAGACCATACTGATGACGTGGCCGAGGTGACTAATGCTAATCAAGCCAATCAGGCCGAGGCTGTTAATGTTCCCCCCCCCCCCCCCAAACCTTTAGGATTTGTAACTTGTAACACCATGGTACTTTGTAGTCAAGGAATATTTGTTACTTCTTTGTATTTCGACCTCTGAATCCTATATGATCTCTTCCCTTTATTGAATGCCATGCGATATTTTCTATTATTTTGTTGTAGTGATGTCTTGTTTATACTCAGTCAATAATTCTGACCTCAGACGTCTTCACCACTAAATTGTTTTTAGGCTCTGAGGTCATTACCTAAGATGCTATTCTCATAACCAAATTCACCAAATTAATGATGTTAAGGGTCTGAGGTCATCTGCTAAGGTGTCTGAGCTCAGACCTCTTCACCACCGAGTGATGTTATGAAGGTCTGAGGTCATCACCTAAGATGTCTGAGCTCAGACCTCTTCACCACCGAGTGATGTTATGAAGGTCTGAGGTCATCACCTAAGATGTTACCCTCATAATTAATATCACCAAATTAATGATGTTAAGAGTCTGAGGTCATGTAACTAAGGTGTCTGAGCTCAGACCTCGTCACCACCGAGTGATGTTATGAAGGTCTGAGGTCATCACCTAAGATGTTAGCCTCATAATTAATCTCACCAAATTAATGATGTTAAGAGTCTGAGGTCATCTAACTAAGGTGTCTGAGCTCAGACCTCTTCATCACCGAGTGATGTTATGAAGGTCTAAGGTCATCACCTAAGATGTTAGCCTCATAATTAATCTCACCAAATTAATGATGTTAAGAGTCTGAGGTCATCTAACTAAGGTGTTTGAGCTCAGACCTCTTCACCACCGAGTGATGTTATGAAGGTCTGAGGTCATCACCTAAGATGTCTGAGCTCAGACCTCTTCACCACCGAGTGATGTTATGAAGGTCTGAGGTCATCACCTAAGATGTTACCCTCATAATTAATATCACCAAATTAATGATGTTAAGAGTCTGAGGTCATCTAACTAAGGTGTCTGAGCTCAGACCTCATCACCACCGAGTGATGTTATGAAGGTCTGAGGTCATCACCTAAGATGTTAGCCTTATAATTAATCTCACCAAATTAATGATTTTAAGAGTCTGAGGTCATCTAACTAAGGTGTCTGAGCTCAGACCTCGTCACCACCGAGTGATGTTATGAAGGTCTGAGGTCATCACCTAAGATGTTAGCCTCATAATTAATCTCACCAAATTAATGATGTTAAGAGTCTGAGGTCATCTAACTAAGGTGTCTGAGCTCAGACCTCTTCACCACCGAGTGATGTTATGAAGGTTTGAGGTGATCACCTAAGATGTCTGAGCTCAGACCTCTTCACCACCGAGTGATGTTATGAAGGTCTGAGGTCATCACCTAAGATGTTACCCTCATAATTAATAACCAAATTAAGATGTTAAGAGTCTGAGGTCATGTAACTAAGGTGTTTGAGCTCAGACCTCGTCACCACCGAGTGATGTTATGAAGGTCTGCGGTCATCACCTAAGATGTTATCCCCATAATATATCTCTGGTCTAAGAATGAAGCAAAAACTGTCATGGAAATTGATCTTTATTAATAACCTCTTCTCAATAAGATGGTACATTTACATAAAATTCTATGCAACATCATATGTAATATCTCTTTAGGTGGTCAGCGTTCCATGGGTTAGTGAAAGGTTCTCCTTCTAGGTTTTCTAGCCTGTAAGTGCCAGGCACAACCTCTTTTGTTACTTTGTAGGGGCCATGCCAGTTTGGGTGTAGCTTATTTGCCTTTTGTAGGGTCTTCTTTAGCACTAGGTCTCCCACTGCAATGGGTCTTGACTTCACCCTTTGGTTGTAGAATTTCGCAGCCCGCTGCTGGTAGGCTGCTTTTCTGAACTCTGCGTCTTCTCTTCTTTCTTCGATAAGATCCAGGTCTAGCCTCCTCTCTTCCCCATTACTGTCTGGGTCGTAGGTCTAAATCCGATGAGTTGGTAGTCCTACTTCCTTTGGTATGACGGCCTCTGAGCCATATGCCAGCATGAATGGGGTTTCTCCTGTTGGTGTCCTTGCCGTGGTTCTGTAGGCCCATAACACAGTGTAGACCTCTTCTGTCCATCTCTCTTCGCATCTTCTAACCTCTTCTTGATTCCGTCCAAGATGGTTCTGTTTGTGACCTCGGTCTGGCCATTTGCCTGAGGTCGACCAAGAGATGAGAAGAACTGTTTAATCCCCACTCTTAGGCAATACTTTTCTAAGGATGAGTTCTTGAACTGGGTCCCATTATCCGAGATGAGAGTGTTTGGGAGGCCATATCTCCATATGATGTTCCTCCAAATGAACTGGAAGGTCTTCTGCTCTGTAATTGTTATCATCGGTTCTGCCTCCACCCACTTTGAAAAGTAGTCAATGGCAACTATCAAGAATCTATAGTTGTTGACATCTCTTGGCAAAGGTCCTACCAAGTCAATTCCCCATACCGCAAATGGCCATAGAGAAGAGATTGATGTCATAGGCTGATGGGGTTGATGAGGGATAGTGGCGAACCTTTGACATTTATCGCACCTCTTCACATAGTCTGTAGCGTCCTTAGACAAGGTAGGCCACCAGTATCCCTGAGTGATGATCCTCTTGGCTAAGGGCCTTCCCCCTATGTGGCTAGAGCAAGAACACTCATGGACCTCCTGTAAGACCTGGGGTACTTCCATGGGATGCACACATCTGAGGAGAGGCAATAGAAACCCCTTTTTGTACAAGATGTCTCCTATCATTGAGAACTTGGCAGCCCTGTATCTCAACCTTTTCCTTTCTAGCTTGGACTCAGGCAGCTCTCCCTCTCTTAGGTATCTGACGAGCGGGTCGATCCATGAGTCTCCTAGGTTCACATTGTGACAAGGGCTACATACCTCGTCCTCCTCGATGGTTGCCTTTCCTAAGACCTCAATTGGAATGGTCCTTCCCATATCTGTCTTCACTGCTGAGGCCAGCCTTGCCAATGCATCAGCGTGATTGTTACTCAGTCGAGGCACTCTCTTCAGTTTTGCTTCTTTAAAATATTCTAACAACCTTCTTACCTTCTTTAAGTACTTGGCCATCCTTTCGTCTTTAGCCTCGTATATCCCCAATACTTGATTGACAACCAACCTTGAGTCGCTATGGAGTAGGAGTCGCTTTACTCGAAGAGTTGTTGCCAATAAGAGACCTGCTATCATGGCCTCATACTCAGACTCGTTGTTTGAGTCCTGGAAGTTGAATCTCAAGGCGTATTCAATGTTGGTGCCATTTGGAGCCGAGAGTATTAGTCCTGCCCCACTTCCACTGTCATAAGAAGAGCCATCAACGAAGAGGCTCCAGACGTCTGTATCTGATGAGAAGACCCCTTCTCTCATAACCCCCTTCTTGAAGAGGTATCGATCCTCTTCGTTCTCTTCTATTCCGCTCCGGGTTTTGCCTGAGATGACCTCTTCCCGATCTCGGAAGACGTTTGGTGCCGTCTCATCTGAATCTCAAAAGTCACTACAGTTCGTCTCTTCACCGTTATCTAAGCCTTTCTCTGTCTCGGCCTCTTCCGAACTTCTACCGGCCTCTTCCCAGGTGAATTCTGCGACAAAGTCTGCGAGGGCCTTCCCCTTGATGGCTGTCCTAGGCTAGTAGGTAAGATCATATTCTCCTAGTTCGATATCCCAGGTCATCAATCTTCCTGATTTCTCAGGTTTGTGCAGAACCTGCCTTAGTGGGGAGTCAGTGAGGACTACCATGGAGTGAGCTTGGAAGTAAGGCTTCATTTTCCTTGAGGCATGTATTAGGGCATAAGCCAGCTTCTCCATTCGGGGATAATTTAGTTCAGACCCTTGAAGGGCCTTACGGTTGAAGTACACAGGCCTTTGGACCCCATCCTCTTCCCGTATGATGGCCGCCCTGATGGCTGATTCAGAGACTGCTAGATACACAAACAACCTTTCCCCCGTGATGGGCCGAGACAGCAACAAGGGAGACTCTAAGTAGGACTTAAGTTGGTTGAAGGCTTTTTCACACTCTTCATCCCATTGGAAGGCCTTTCTTAGAACTTTAAAGAATGGAAGACACTTGTCCGTTGCCCTAGAAACAAACTTGTTAAGGGCAGCCACTCTTCCCGTGAGTCTCTGGACATCCTTGATACTCCTAGGAGTCTTCATGTCGAGTAATGTCTTGATTTTCTCAGGGTTCGCTTCAATCCCCCTCTAATTAACGATGAATCCCAGGAACTTCCCAGCTCCCACTTCGAAGACACACTTTGCTGGGTTGAGTTTCATTCTGTACGAGTCCATGACATCGAAGGTCTTCTCAAGGTCCGCTACGTGAGTACATGCTTTCAGGCTCTTCGTTAGCATATCGTCTACATATACCTCCATGGTCTTACCTATTTGTTCTTCGAACATCTTATTGACAAGACGTTGATACGTTGCCCCCACATTTTTCAGACCGAAGGGCATCACCTTGTAGCAGTACGTCCCTTTGTCAGTAATGAAGGCTGTCTTCTCAGAGTCTTCAGCATCCATGAAGATTTGGTTATAGCCTGAATAAGCGTCCATGAAGCTCATGAGCTCGTGCCCTGCCGTTGCGTCCACCATCTGGTCTATCCTAGGTAAGGGATAGCTGTCTTTCGGGCAAGACCTGTTCAGGTCCGTGAAATCTACACACATTCGCCACTTCCCATTGGCCTTAGGCACGATGACTGCATTTGAGAGCCACTCCGGATAGGTAACCTCTCTTATGAACTCGACCTCTTCCAACTTTTTTACTTCTTCCCGAATGACGTCGTACTTCTCCCTGGAGTAGACTCTTCGTCTCTGCTTGATTGGCTTGGCATCTCTGTCCACGTTGATCTTGTGGCTCATGACCTCAGGGTCGATGCCAGGCATGTCTGCGTGACTCCATGCGAAGACACTTTGTCTGCTCCTGAGGAAGTTTATCAGCTCTTCCTTGATTCTTGGTTCTAGGGCCTTACCGACCTGGACGGTTTTTTTTGGCTCGTCCTCATTGAGGACGATGGATTCTACCTCTTCCGCGGCCTCACCCTTCTTCAATTTTTTTTCGTCTCTTGGGTCAAGAGTGTCAATGCTGTAAGTGGTGGTTGCTCTCTTATGGGCTTCTCTCTCTTCGGCCGAGTTGAAGTAACACTCTCGCGCCGTGGTCTGGTCCCCTTGCACTTCCCCTACTCCATAAGGAGTCGGGAATTTTAGCATCTGATGGACCGTTGACGGCACAACTTCAAACTCTTTAAGGGCCACCCTTCCTATGATGAGGTTGTAGGCCGAGAAGACGTTTTCGTCCATAACGAAAAAGTTTATCTTCTTGGTCAGCCTCCTAGGCCACTCATACCCCATCCGTACATCCATCTCATACATGCCCAATGGGTGGACCTTTTCGCCACTAAAGCCTATCAATGGGTGATGATAGGGCACCAGCCTTGCCCTGCTAAGACCCAGGCTCTTGAAGCAAGGCCAGAACATCACGTCTACTGAACTTCCCCCGTCTATGAGGATCATGCGTACCTCGCACCCATGCACCCTTTTTGTTATGACCAAAGGGTCATCACGGGGGGCTAAGATACCCTTAAAGTCGAGTCTGGAGAACCCCACTACGAGGGTGTCCATGTCTACCTTCTTCCTCTTCTGCACTGCATCAGAAGACGTTAGATTCACAACTTCGAGCTTGGCCAATGACCTGGCCTCTGCTACATGAGCCTTCCTGTCGGCTACCTCAGAGCCACCTCCTGCAAATCCCCCACATATGGTGCTAACACCAAAGGAGATCATACCGACCCTCTTCACCGGGGTGTTGTCATCCTTTGGCGGAAGATCCGAGTCGTCTTCATCATCTCCTTCTGAATCATCGTCCCTTCTGGCCGGGACATTGCCACGGCATCTGTCATTTCTTCTTTTCTTAGGGTCATCTCTTCCACCCTTTGGAGCCTTACCATCCACATACTTCCTCAGCTTTCCAGATTTCAACATCTTCTCAATCTCATCCTTTAAAGCGAAGCATCTATCTGTGACATGGCCATGATCCTGATGGAACTCGCACCATATGTTTTTGTTCCTCTTATGTGGCGGGGACTTCAGTTTCTCTGGCCACCTCAGAGTTCGATCAGTCTTAATCTCATTGAGGATGTGCTCACAGCTCACAGTCAGAGGAGTGTAATGAGTGAACTTTTCATATCCTGACCTTTTCTTCCCCTCTTTCTTACCTTGGGACTTCCCCGTGCCACCGCGGTTCTCCTCCTCACACTTGGCGGCCATTGCCTCTTCCGCATTCATCACTTTCCCTGAGGTTGCCAGCAGCTCCGCCGTGGACCTAGGGGGTCTTCCGCCAGTTTCCACAATAGCTTCCCCTTCTGGAGGCCTCCTATAAGGGAGGTCATGGCTATGCTCTCTTCATAATCTTCCACCTCCAATTTCTCTTTGTTGAATCTCGCTATGTAGTCTCTTAGGCTCTCACCCTTGTCCTGCTTGACATAAAGCAGGTGGGTAGTCTTCTTTTGAGGTCCTACCCCAAAGCAGAAGTTGTGGATGAACTGCTCAGCCAAGCCTTTGAAGTTCTCAATTGAGTTCTTCGAAAGGGAGGTGAACCAACTGTGCGCTGCCCCTGTCAAGGTCCCTGAGAAGGCCCTACACTTCATCTCATCGGGTATCGAGTAAATGTCTGCTGCCGACTAGTACATCTCGATATGGTGTACAGGGTTAGTGTTGCTATCATACTTGGGAGTCACTGTAGAAGGCTTGAACTTGGCTGGGGTTGGGAACCCCACTATCCTAGCCACAAATGGGGAGCCCTCTGAGTAACCCCTTTGTAATGGGTCCTTGCTTTTAATGAGATCTCCTATCTTCTCCTCAAGGCGTTGGATAGAATCATTCCAGGGTCTTATATCATCAACTTGGCCGAGGTTATCCCCTGCCACCTCCCTGCGATAGACAGAGGGTTCCCCAACCGCGACACGTTGGCTGTTGACCTCTTCCTGTTCCCCGCCTCTTCTTTCATAGGGTCGGCCTTGGTCTGGCCGACCCTGCCTATTCCCTCTCTGAGAGCCTGCTGCGCTCCTTGACCTCGACAACCTCTGTCTTAGGTCATTCACCGGGCCCAGTCTCTCGAAGGCCGACCCTCGCTCAACCTATCAAAGGCCGACCCTCTTTGTTGGGCCTCTTTACCTCTTCGGCCGACACATCCTTGACTCTGCCTAAGAGGTCGTATAGTGTTATTTGACACCTCATACGGCTCCCAGCAGTCTTCTGGGGCTTCTTCAGCTTCTAGGTTATCATACCTGTCCTCTAGGTAAGGGTTTCCCTACCTCCCCAAGCGCAAGCGCCTAGGGTCAACAACGTCCCTTCTCCACTGGGGTGCAAGCTGGTCCTTCATTGGCGCCTGGGGTGGTCCCCTGGCGTCAGGATGAGGCTGAACTACCGCCGGAGTGATCATGTCTGGTGAGACTCCAGGTGGCCTCATCATAGGTTGACTGAGCTTAGCAAATTGCTCCTTCATGGCTTGTTGTGTTGCAGTTAAAGATTTCAAGGCCGCTGCTACCTCCGCCATTTCGGACTAAGGCGGTGCCTGGCTAGAACTAGGCCCGCCTTCACTAGGTGGAGGAAGAGGCGGTGGTAACGCTGGTGCCATGTGTTAACAATAAAGAGCTTGAGTAGCAAGTGAGCTTAATACCTTAAAGGACCTCTTTCAATGGGGAAACAGCTCCACGCAAGGGGTGGTTCCTGGTTCACCACCAGAGTCTCTGGTGAGGTTAAGCTGAAGAAGAGGAAGAGATAGCTTCTCGTTCCCACAGACGGCGCCAAAATGATGATGCTGGAATTAGCACCACCAGATAAGGTGTTTTCAAGCCCAATCTAAGAACAACAATGACAGCATAGTTATGTAAAAGGTAAGATAATGAGATGAGGATAAGAGGAGAGAGCACCAGGATATAAGTGGTTCAGCCTAAATTGGCCTACGTCCACTGTGTGTGTGTGTGAATAACCTCACTACAGCAAGGCACTAACGGCCATGGATACAATCTCTCAAGCTTTCTCTCTCTACTGTATACCTAGACAGAGTTTCAGCTAGGGTTGAATATCTGGGGATCCTTTTAAGGTAGAGGATGACCTCTCTATATATATAGTACTTAGGGGGTGTAGTGTACCCCATGCATGTAATATGCACATGTGTGTTAGCCTCACCAATAGGGGGAAGCCACCTGTCACTGTCACATGTAAGGAATGATGATGAAATATTCTCCCCACGTGTGGAGAATAATCTTGTTACAACTGATTTGTGCCCATGTGTCCTTATCCAAATGTCAACAGATGCTCGACCGCCATATTGGTGCATGATCTCGGCCTGGGAGAGGCCGAGCTGTAAAGGCTTGATATTCGTTCAATCCGATATGTGCCATAGGGAGTCTCGGCCTGATCTCAGCCGAGACATTATGCTGGGGTCGGCCCCATCCGAGGTTGGACTGATTCCATGTTGAAGATTACCAAGGCTTCTTGTCACCTCGGCCTACACTCGGCCGAGGTTGCCATACCCAGGTGTATGAGAATGCTGTTGATGCCTGTGATGCGCGTAGTGTCCATTGGAAATGTAGGTGATAGTGTCGGCCTGGACCGACCTTACTAAGGCCGAGGGCTGATATCGTGGGCCCATGGCTTATCCAGGGTCGATCAATATCTCGGCCATCACCTCGGCCGAGGTTGGTGTCTCTAGGCCGAGGTCACACTTAGGGCATATCATACTCTATCTATCTTTACTACCATCACTGTATGACCTTGACCCAAGCCATATCACAATTTACACTATTGCAATTATGAAAGGAGTGTTCATTTCCCCTTCATCCAATACTAGTGGAGACACTCGATCACTATGGAATAATCTCCCACTGGGAGCATGGGAGATTTTTTCGAATCATTATGGGGATTGTCGTAATAAACCAAAATTTTTAAATAAATTTAGCTCTGAATGAAATTAGGTATTTCTATGACCTTATATTCAATATTGGGTCAAGCACATACCATTTCAAGGCTTGAGATAAATCTTGTTGCCTAGTTGAATGGCTACCCAAGTCCAACAAATATACGGACAAATACATCTTGTTAATTTTTGGATCTCTCTATGATGAGATAATGAACTAGAAGTGTTGTGCCTATCTCAACAGCAAGCCGAGTAGTGCATTTATCATTAAAAAGAGATTTCCTCTCTTTTCCCTTTTTATGATATTGGCAAATGACTGCTAATAGACCTTACCGTTTGCAGATCCACACAGTATAAATAAGACCAAAAACTACTAAGTGAATCTTGTGGACTTGAAAAAAATCTGGAGTAGAAATAAGTCATTTGGGTGTTAAGTATACTTGGAGGGCTACACACGTACTTCTTGTCTTCGAACTGACTATTATATCGGCCAAAAATATTACGATAGTTCTTTTTGTCACTGCGATTGATTACACAAAATTCGGAGACTCCAACATTGTTACAACAATCTTTATTATAGATGTAAATTCTAGGAGTTGATACATGGGTATGAGTGACTTATTTGCCTTTATAGTTTCAAATGCATATGAATCTTACCTTTTCAAACATAAACACCCCAAAATCTTAAAGCAAAATCTTATATATATATATATATATGTGTGTGTGTGTGTGTGTGTGTGTGTGTGTGTGTGTGCATGTGCGTGTGTGCGCGCGTGTGTGTGTGTGTAAATAAAAGGGGTAAAACTATAAATATCCAATTACCAAGCCATAAGCACAAAACTACAAAAGTAAATTTCCTTAACTGCCCGATTGATGGTCTTTGACCGCACAGTTGATCCTTCAAATTGAAAGGTTGAAAATCCCAAGACAATTGATAACTCTATATTTGTTTTCCTTCGGATATGATTTGAAATGTCGTTGCGGTCAAACTTCGAGTATCAAAATTCCTGGAATTACCTACAAAACTTATTACAAATTCAGCATCACGGTAAATTCGGGTATCAATCCAATTTCAAGCGTTGAAACTGTAATCGTGAAAACTTGCAATTTCAAATTTTATTAAAAATCTTTTTTGTATTTATTTTTGTATTTATTTATTTTTTTTAAAACATTTTTTAAATGAGGAAATGAAATTTAACGCAACTAAAGTAACGACGAAATTTTGAAAAATAACTGAGTGTAGAATTTATGAAACGAGACAAGAGATGGGATTACTCCACGCAATTACTTTAATTTAATTTTTCCAATTATTCATTTGATACGTTCGAAATAATATTGAAATTTAAAATTTAACTCTCGTTACAATCCTAAATTCAAAATTATTTTTTTTAGCAATTAAATCAGAATGTGTCACAACAGATAAAAATTAGATTCATACCCTTTTTTACAAACTACCCGCTAGGATCAATTCATAAAAAATTGTACGGATCTTTGAATTGCACACACATGATTAATATTTGAATTCAAGAATGAAACCTATCTCTAAGTTAAATCCAAAAATCAAATATCAATTTTTAACATTAATTTATTAACTCTCGTTAAATAAATTAATGTGTGATTTTTTTCCAATTTAATTTGCCTAGAACACATCAATTGAACAATTGTTTAATTAATTAATTTAATATACGTGTTTCATCCCACTCCTTGAATGAGGTGTTTAGCCAGACATAATTAAGATTTTAACACAAACACAATCAACAAACAAGAAATTAAAAGGAAGAGGAAGAAATACGATACGAATAATTTCTTGAGTCAATTGTGACATGAACACGCGTCCCAAATTCGTCACAAAAACTAGATTGGATTACAAAACTAAAAGAAGAAACAAAACCTACAAATTTTTCTAAACCTAAAACTAATTTTTTTGTATTTTTCTGACTACTTTTTTCTACCCTCTTTTTTTTTTCTTTTTTTGTGTCACCGTCTCTCTATCTGTGTATATCTTTATTTGCTGTTGAGAGACTCTTTTAAAGTGGTCTTCCTTCCTTGCTTTGTAACCCACGATATTGTTTGGCTTGATGAGAGATTTTGTTGGGATTGGAAGATGACCAAATAAAATATGGAGCTTGGATTTGCACATTGCTTTGGTCCGATTTTTTTGGGATTGGTTGAGGTATGTTGGTTGACGGTAGGGGTGGTAAACGGACGGATACGGATCGGATACCATGTTTTCCATATCCGTATCCGCTATCTGAATATATTCTCCGTATCTGTATCCGTATCCGTATCCGCCCAGATAGTTAAAACAACTATCCATATCCGTATCCGCTCGGATACCTCGGATTCGGATGATATCCGTATCCGTTTACATTATTTAGCCATCGCAAAAAATAACAATTAAAATATCCAATCCAATGAAATCCAATCCAATCCAAATAAATATATAACAAAATTACTGCCTCCTAATATCAACAATTATGGATTCCATAATAATAATATCATTCCATAATGATAATATGGCTTAAAGTCATCCATAGTTTACAACCATATAAGTTTAAAGCCATCAAAAAAAAATAACAGTCGCATTCCATGACAGTAGAAATAAATATGCACCTTTTAGATTAATCAAATTTATTGAGAATGATAACCTCATGGACCTTTTGTCTTCAAAACATACTAATATTTTTATTTTAATAAGTACAAATTTTTATTTTGTATATAATATACATGTTGTTAACTTCAGTTCTCATCACAATCAAAACCATCTCTTTACTTTTCTATTTCCCTCTTACATTCTATTATGTTTCTCTCTTATATTCTTTTATGTTTTTCTCTTACATTTATTTATAATTAAGAAAACTAACGAACAACCACATGAGAGTTTCTTTTCTCTTGTTTTGTATGAAAGAGAAATGAAACGAAGTTATTTTTTTTTTTTAGTGGAGTATATGTTTTTTAGTCGGTGTGTGTTGTGTGTGATAGGGTGTATTGTACCTTTAGTGTAACTCTATGATAATATACCCAATAAAATAATAATACATGACATTTTATAATATACCCAATAAAATAATAACTTTAGGGTGTTTTTGTTTGGAGTGGAGTATGTGTTTATTTTATTTTGGGGAATAAACGATTAAGGTTTTCTTTAATATTTATTTACTAGTAATAATAATACTAATATTATTAGTAATATTTTAAACATATGTTTGACGGATACGGATATTCGGTAAAACGGATATCCGATAAAATGGATACTCCGCATCGGATACGGATTATCCATGTCGGATAAAATGGATACTCCGCATCGGATACGGATTATCCATGTCGGATACTAGTACTATCCGTATCCGTATCCGTTTTCTCGGATATTTTTATCGAGTATCCATATTCGTATCCGTTTCCATATTTTCGGATAAATATCCGCAAATTCGAATTCGGATATCGGACGGATGCGGATTTTCGAATATCCATTTACAGCCCTAGTTGACGGGATTTCGGATTGTGAATTTTGGTTTTTTTTTTCGGTTTGGGTTTAGCCGGATCGGGCTGTTCGCGGGTTAGGGACGACGTGGTTCGGGTTAAGCTGGCCCGCCTAGGCACGCCTTGGAGTAGGGGATCGGGCAGCAGGTATGGGTTGCGATTTGGTCGCGGTTTCGATCGGCAGTGGGAGAAGGATTCTGGCGAGGCTGGGGGTGCGCCGTTCAGGGACTGCCAGGTGAGTCTCGAGGAGCTCGGGTTTAAGACGGCGCCGGATTGGAGCCGGTTCGCGTGGTTCCGGTTTGATGGTGAGGAGGTCGGGGTTTTTGGTGTTGGGTTAGTGGAAGATTAAGGAGAGAGATGGTGGGTGTGAGGTAAAAGAAAGGTGTGAGAGTTGGAGGTTGAATTGACGAAGACGATGAATAGTGTAGTGTTTTAGTTTGTAAAAAAAAATTAAAAAGTAAAAAACTAAATAACAATAAGATTCTAAAAATTTAAACTAAAAATAATAAACCTAAAAATAAAATCTAACTAAAAAAATAAAATAATTAAAAATAAAATCCTAAGCTTATATAAAACTAAAATAAAACAAAAGAAATAAAAATTTAAAATCTAAATGAAAACTAAAATCCTAAAAAAATATATATAAAATATAATAAACTAAAAATAAACTCCTAAAAACTAATCCTAAGAAAAATAAAATTAAATAAAGATTATAAATTAAAAACTAATAAAAGTCAAAATCAAAATAAAGAAATAGAAAAATAGAAAATAAATCCTAAAAAATTCTAAATAAATCTAAAATAAATCCTAAAAATAAAACGACTAAAAATAAAAATCTAAAAAAATAATAAATGTACAAACTTAACACACACCGGCTCGGGCTATGGACTGGGCTCGGTCTACGCTAGGTTAAGGTTACGGGACTGGTTCGGGGCATCGGAACACATCGGGGCAAGCTCAGATTGGACTCCAGACTTCGCGATCTCTTTAGATTTCTTCGATGTACGATTTTGACCGCTTCTGCGTCGCATTTGACTTGATTTATCATTATTTGATACTGCGACCGGTGATTGACCTGAAAAATAATAAAATACGACATAAGGCCAATTTTAATTAAAACGAGGGACTAAAATGCACATATTCGGGGTATAAAATATACACTTTTGGGTGCTTATCAATAATCATTACCGTATTAAACCATAAACAGTATGGTTGATGGTATAAACAACATGGTCATTCCCTCATGGACAACTATCCCCTAAGAACTTATCCATCCCTACATGTTTCCCACTAAGCCCCATCCTTAGTAACAGGTGTCCCCACATTTCAAACGCATGGTTGTTCAAGGCTTCAACAACAGGATTGATGTCCCTAATACGACAACTTTTATATAATATAAAACATAATTTAGACAAAATTACTCAATTTAGTAAATTATTTTCGAGGCATCAGGCCATAGAGGAGGAAACCTAGGAGCTAGAGCTAAACATGCGGGAAAGATATACTCATTTATTTCAAGGTGAAAATTAAAATTTCAATATCTTCAATCTTGATGACATGGAAATAATTTTGTAAATCGATAAAGATAATGACCAAGACCTAGACTATAGAAAATCCAAGTGCTGGATTTTAAATCGTGGAGTGTTGTGTGATCGCGGACCATCCTTGTAGTAAGGTTAAGTTCCACTGCAGTCGGTAGGCCACAAAAAGTTCAGATCTAAACCAATGTTTCTTTAAGACTAAGTACATGTGGACATAATTCATGTTATTTGGAGATAATGGATATTGATATTTAAAGGTTATAGCCTTGACTGAGTCCTTGAAAATTTTGATTATGGGTAAAACTGGAGGATCAATGACATGGACTAATTAGATTATAACTTTGGGATCAATATTGAGATATTTTATAAGGATCCATAATAAGGAAATTTTGGAAAAATTGATTAGACATTGGTAAACCTTAGGATTAACCCTAATATTATAAATAGGATGTGACAACCCGCCTAATAAGATACCGGGCGATCACTCCTATATCAAATTTTAACAGGAGTCTCATATGGATCATTCTTAGCATCACTGTCGAAAGTTCATTTAATTTCTAATAACCTATTAGGCCGGTGTCAAAATTTTACTTAACTACTCTTTTTAAACAATTACAAATAAAACATCCACACAGTTTGCGAAAATGAAACCGAAATGAAATAAAATAACCGAACACTCGGTCAAAATATACAACCACATAGAATGCTGTATTAAAAGAAGAAATAAATGCAATTGGGTCATTGACCCGAATGTTTATACAGTACCTCCTATCTAGAGTACAATAATGGAAGCGTTTATCGAGAACCCGCAAGCATCCACAGCTGCTGCAGCAGACGTCTGACTCGAAGGAAGTGTCATCCAGGTGTTCCTGTGTCTGGACACCTATATATATATATATATATATATATATATATATATATATATATATATAGAAAGAAAGGAAAGGTAGATAAACGGGTCAGAGCCCGAGTTTGAAAATATTTAGCAAGTGCATAAATGCTTTATTTTTAGAAAAATAGATTTTATCTCATATTTAAATTGGTATCGCACTCCCATGAGATACCCCTCACCTCTCCTCTAATAGTGCACATCTAACGCACTTAACTTTCTAGTTAAGCTACCTTGCCTAACTAATCTAATTCACCCATCTACTAGAAACCTCTACAACCCGGGCACTAAGGGCTAAACTTCTCTCCATTCTCAACACCGCGATAAGTTCGTGCGTGGGGTGTCTCGCAAAGCGAAATCCAAACAAGGAACCCCCCCCCCCCGATACACTACTACTTGGCAGGGTTAATGGTAGAGATCCATTAGGCCCGTAGCACGAAACTAAAGTATAAATACACACTTATATATTTATATACATATCACATTCATTCTTATATATACCTTACAATATACATCCGGATAATATCTCCCGGACTGAGGATTCATATACAAAGTATTAATCAATACTTTTCATTTTTATCTCAAAACTTTTCATTTCCTTTCTTATATCCAGGAAATGTATTTGAAAGCCAACTCATTAGCATGAATTTCTTTAACATATCATATACTTTTAAAAAGCCAGTTTTATTAACATAAAAATGCTTTTCCATTTTAAAACATCCCATTTCCCTTATTATATCCATGAAATGTATTTAAAAGCCATTTTTATTATCATAAAAATGCTTTTACCATATCACATGCTTCCACTTCCCTTCTTCCATCCGGGAAGTGTTACCGAAGCCAAACATTTATCCCATTTCCCTTCTTCCATCCAGGAGATGTATTTAAAGATAATTTATTATCATAAATTGCTTTAACATATAACGCGTTCTAAGACCGCCCGTCCGGGTTTCCCCACTGTGCGCGCCCCTAAATGGCTATCATCTTCCAGGGCCTATCATCAAGACAACCTCGGATCCTATAACGCAAGACGTCGGGAAGCGACCATATGCCTGCGGGATAGTCAAGACCCCACCCAGAATCTCCTAACCAGTGAAGAAACAATAATCGCTCATATGGCCTATAGGACTATATCCACCCTGCATTCATTAGCCAGGGGTCTTCACCATATGCACGCAACATCCCTTATGATAGCGATTTAGAGAGGTGTGTATCCATAAATTATTATTTATGAAAATCATTTATCTTTCCATATTGAAAACATTTATCTTTACATTTTCAAAAGTCATCTACATCATATCATATATATACTTTAATCAAATAGTATATATATATATATATATATATACCATACATTCATCCTCGAATATATATATATGGCCATAATTGCCAATTACGTCTAGCGACGACCAATAATCCCAAAGATTCTCCCAAAGAGTCACAATCATGCATTCATATACGGATGATACTAAACCCAAAGTATTTCCTCACATACATTCAATTACATAAATACCTAGGCTCGATGGTATCCGAACTCCCTCTCAAATTTTGTTCGTCCCGAACGTTAACTATGTTCGTTCCCCGGATTATGCCCTACACCAATCCAAGGCCTTCTCTTTCATCTAAAGGTTTACTAACCCTCAAAACCATCATTTAGGAGTCCCGATATCATAACTAGGAACCCCCATATAAAATCCCAAATTGTAATCTTACTCCCCATACTCTTAAGGGGAGAAAACTGGCAAATCTGACCAAAGAGAATCGATTCACCCCAACTGCGAATCGATTCGGGTAGGCGAATCGATTCGGCCCCCAATCCGAATCGATTCGGAAAGTGTACTGCAAATAGGTCCTTAATGGCGAATCGATTCGGTCTAAATCCGAATCGATTCGGCCCACTACAGAAACATAGATCCCCTTAGGCGAATCGATTCGGCTTAGACCCGAATCGATTCGGCCTGTTCGAGGGGCACTGTTTGGGCAATTTTTTCAATATCCAAAATACCCAAAATTTAATCCAATCTCCATTTAAATCATACTTGGATTTATTCCTACAAACCCAAAGTTTTTATATCTCCTCAAATTCTTTAGAGGTCCTAACACTCCATTTGAGAACCCTTAATATTTATCTCCAAAGTTCTATCCTTAATTTCTAACTAACGATTTCGATCTCGGACAGCTTTCCGTAGAAAAATCACTATAAATAAAAAAAAATCAGAAAAATACGCGGTCAGTGTGCACGTGAACGCGTCGAGAAGATCTAAAAATTTCTTTTTGACCAAGGGCCGAATCGATTCGCATCAGGTCCGAATCGATTCAGAATGTCGCTGCATCACTATTCATCATCATCTCCAACGATCCCAAACCTCCATTAATACACCTCCAAGCTTTATATCTCTTCTCCCACCAACATATAACTACACCTAAATATATATACACCAAGGAAATAGGTTCTAATCATCCTAGAACCAAGAATCAACAATTAAATTCAAGAAATTCCTAAGTTTCTCCAAATTGATATTTTTCAGGGTTTAATTGTTTTAACTCCCCAAAACCCATTTTATCCATGAAAACCCAGCCCAAAATCTTTAGGGTTTGTTATACCAACAATGATATGAGATATTTATGCTCAAAAATAAATAAAGCAAGTAAACACTTGCCTCGTGGATATAATCCGACGACCTCGAGTCGAATTCGGCGGAGTTTGGCCCGAGATCTCCATTTCTCTCCTCTTTTCTCTCCTCCTCTCTCTTTTTTCTCTTTCCTTTCTTCTCTTTCTCTTTTCTTTCCCTCTCTCCCTCTTTATATAGGAAGAAAAGGGTTTTAACCCTTAAAACCCAAAAACGACTCGTTTACTCAATTACAAGCCCGTTTAACTCCAAAATTCCCCGAAACTCAATTTCGACAATCGAACACTCTTTTCCGACTGTCTCGGACATTCTGGGACTCACGACGCAGTCGAAATTCCCATCCAAGGTACTTGACCACAAATCACTATTTTAACCCAATATAACTTAATGCGGGTTTTCTAATTAAAATCTGACCTTTTTGTCACTTTTCTCCACGGTGACATATAATTAAATTACTTCGACATATTTAATCCCAAAAATAATTACAACACCCATCAAAAATCACTAAATCCTCGAAAATCCCAAGAATCACTATTCCGAGAAATTCTCCAAATTTCAATTTATACTTAATTATGGAATTTAATTATCTCCAAGAAGACGGGTTGTTTCATCCTCGAAATTCAGATATAACCTACATCACCAAACTAGGATCACAAATCCCACTACGTCTTAGTACCCCCAAAAATCAAAAGGTGCTAATACGATAGTCCTTTACCATATTCCACCCACCTCAAGGTGTACTCAAAATACTAGCTTTACCATAAGCTCATCTAAATTTCTATCTGCTGATGCACATCAACAACGCTCCATCTCACACACTCCAACCCTCTCGTGACCACCTCACGACATAAACCACAACTTTATATACTACGCCCCTTCTATTTCAGGCGGCATATAAACCAACCGAGTAAGGTGCCCATACACCTTTCTAACCTGTGCACATCTGCACATCCATAGTGAACGTCTGACACGTAACACTCTCTCCCAATAAGGTTCTCCTTTCCTCGGTGTAATACTCACACATGGGTCCTCCTAACCTGCGAAATTCATTCTCCTAACCTCGGCGCCACTAACTCTATCGAACTTACATCCTAATAATACTAAGGTCTATGCAATGTCCTACCTACGCGAAATGAGTATAATCCTAAGTATAGCCCTAGTGCCCAAGGCCTCTCTCAACTCCCGACATTTTCTTGGTTTCATGCGTGGGACGTCTTGCCAAAGCAAAATCCAAATAAGAAACCCTCCCGTTACACTACTCCCTCGCTTTTTCGGTCATTGAGATATAGCGACCTAAGGCACACCAGCGGGATGTCCTAAATCCTACCTAAGCTAACCTACGAATGCATTTCTATTATTCTATCCTTCCACCCATACGAAAGGAAAACTAACTAATCGAAGTGCCCAACTCTCTGAAAGAGCACTACGTTCATCGTACCCAAAGTATACTTTCTCAAAATTTTTCCTTTTCACTAAGGCCTAGCCATAATCCTTAAATCAAAATCTCTAAGTCCTACTTCACCCACCAACCTGTGGCGAGAGGACCACTTTAATGCTTTTCCATAGCACAATATTTTCATAAACATACCATCATCACATGGCTCATAGTCTATAGTGGTTCATCCATACTATAAGACTTATCAACAAAACCCACATCCATGCATCCTATAGCATCTCTCCACTCCCGACGCCGTTAAGATTCATGTGTGGAGCGTCTCGAAAAGTGAAATCCAAACAAGGAACCCCTCCACACACTCCTACTTAACTTTTTCGGTCATGGAGGTCCGTTATTTGAAACATGCAATCGGGATAACCTTATCCCCTTTTCCAACAAAAGGGTGGTCTGAACTCCTATCTCTAACTAGGAGCCACATCACTAAGCGCATCGCACTACACTCAGTCTCTACGCAATCAATAATGATATTAGACTCCCAGCTCAATAATTAACCCGGCACACCTCAAATCATATCTATAAGGTCGCCACATATTCAAATCACGATAATGAAACCTCTGCTCATCGAAGTTCCATCTACCCATAACAATAAAGGTGAACTCAACCTGTATCCAGGCGAGACACCGCAACAACAACCCGTTCCACCCTGGAACTGCGAACACGGTAGTCTTTCCATCATTAGCCTGCTATTGCTCCGAACAACCAATAAAATTATATGCTCACCTTATCACCATACTCGTATAGACATATAAAACGCGAATCCCAAACCATATATATATATATATATATATATATATATATATATATACACAATATATCAACACCCGCCTTTATGGAGAATGAAGGAAAATAAAATTCCGCTACCGCGGAAAACACATAGGCACACATTGTATAATGTTATCGATACCACCATAAAGCTCAAATTACACACACGAATCAGGGACTAACAAATACCATGACTTTATCTAGTCATACCAAATATACCTCCTTCATTGAGGTAAAACTCATAATAACCACTATACCCTGCTCCTTACAATCATCTTACTAATCCTCATAACTTCTCCATTAGAAGGAAATTTCCACTATAAGCTTCAACCTTATAGCTCCAACTAAGCCCCATCTCCTGCCGCCATCCAAGCCCCGCACACGATTCTCGAATGAGTGCACAAAAGATTTACATAATCTTATACTATGGCAGGAGAACGAAATCTCACAAGAGAAATCAATAATCCGAATCTTGAGGCTCTATATCAAATCAAGAGCAATGCTGAAAGCGTAATACGTCTGCACAGATTCCTAAGGACACTAGAACGTGATGCTCTGATACCATCTGTGACAACCCGCCTAATAAGATACCGGACGATCACTCCTATATCAATTTTTAACAGGAGTCTCATATGGATCATTCTTAGCATCAATGTCGAAAATCCATTTAATTTCTAATAACCTATTAGGCCGGTGTCAAAATTTTATGTAACTACTCTTTTTAAATAATTACAAATAAAACATCCACACAGTTTGTGAAAATGAAACTGAAATGAAATAAAATAACCGAACACTCGGTCAAAATATACAACCATATCGAATGCTGTATTAAAAGAAGAAATAAATGCAATTGGGTCATTGACCCAAATTTTTATACAGTACCTCCTATCTAGAGTACAATAATGGAAGCATCTATCGAGAACCCGCAAGCATCCACAGCTGCTGCAGCAGACGTCTAACTCGAAGGAAGTGTCATCCAGGCGTCCCTGTGTCTGGACACCTATATATATATATCTATATATATATAGTAAGAAAGTAAAGGTAGATAAACGGGTCAGAGCCCGAGTTTGAAAATATTTAGCAAGTGCATAAATGCTTTATTTTTAGAAAAATAGATTTTATCTCATCTTTAAATTGATATCGCACTCCCATAAGATACCCCTCACCTCTCCTCTAATAGTGCACATCTAACGCACTTAACTTTCTAGTTAAGCTACCTTGCCTAACTAATCTAATTAACCCATCTACTAGAAACCTCTACAACCCGGGCACTAAGGGCTAAACTTCTCTCCATTCTCAACACTGCGCTAAGTTCATGCGTGGGGTGTCTCGCAAAGCGAAATCCAAACAAGGAACCCCCCCGATACACTACTACTTGGCAGAAGGGTTAATTGTAAAGATCCATTAGGCCCGTAGTACGAAACTAAAGTATAAGTACACACTTATATATTTATATATAGATATCACATTTATTCTTATATATACCTTACAATATACATCCGGATAATATCTCCCGAACTGAGGATTCATATACAAAGTATTTATCAATACTTTTCATTTTTATCTCAAAACTTTCCATTTCATTTCTTATGTCCAGAAAATGTATTTAAAAGCCAACTCATTAGCATGAATTGCTTTAACATATCATATACTTTTAAAAAGCGAGTTTTATTAACATAAAAATGCTTTTCCGTTTTAAAACATCCCATGTCCTTTCCCAGGAAATGTATTTAAAAGCCATTTTTATTATCATAAAAATGCTTTTACAATATCACATGCTTCCACTTCCCTTCTTCCACCCGGGAAGTGTTACCGAAGCCAAAACATTTATCCCATTTCCCTTCTTCCATCCAGGAAATGTATTTAAAGCCACTTTATTATCATAAATTGCTTTAACATATAACGCGTTCTAAGACCGCCCGTCCGGGTTTTCCCACTGTGCGCGCTCCTAAATGGCTATCATCTTCCAGGGCCTATCATCAAGAGAATCTGGGATCCTACAACGCAAGACGTCGGGAAGCGGCCATATGCCTGCGGGATAGTCAAGACCACACCCGAAATCTCTTAACCAGCGCGGAAACAATAATCTCTCATATGGCCTATAGGACTATATTGACCCTGCATTCATTAGCCAGGGGGCTTCACCATACGCACGCAACTTCCCTTATGATAGCGATTTAGAGAGGTGTGTATCCATAAATTATTATTTATGAAAACCATTTATCTTTCCATTTTGAAAACATTTATCTTTACATTTTCAAAAGTCATCTACATCATATCATATATATACTTTAATCAAATAGTATATATATATATATATATATACACACCATACATTCACCCTCGAATATATATATATATATATGGCCATAATTGCCAATTACGTCTGGCGACGACCATTAATCCCAAAGATTCTCTCAAAGAATCACAATCATGCATTCATATACGCATGATACTAAACCCAAAGTATTTCCCCACATACATTCAATTACATAAATACCTAGGCTCGATGGTATCCGAACTCCCTCTCAAATTTTGTTCGTCCCGAACGTTAACTATGTTCGTTCCCCGGATTATGCCCTACACCAATCCAAGGCCATCTCTTTCATCTAAAGGTTTACTAACCCTCAAAACTATCATTTAGGAGTCCCAATATCATAACTAGAAACCCCCATATAAAATCCCAAATTGTAATCTAATTCCCCATACTCTTAAGGGGAGAAAACTGGCAAATCTGACCAAAGTGAATCGATTCGCCCCAATTGCGAATCGATTCGGGTAGGCGAATCGATTCGACACCTAATCCGAATCGATTCGGAAAGTGTTCTGCAAATAGGTCCTTAATGGAAAATCAATTCGGTATAAATTCGAATCGATTCGGCCCACTGCAGAAACACAGATCCCCTTAGGCGAATCGATTCGGCCTAGACCCGAATCGATTCGGCCTGTTCGAGGGGAACTGTTTGGGCAATTTTTTCAATCTCCAAAATACCCAAAATTTAATCCAATCTCCATTTAAATCATACTTGGATTTATTACTACAAACCCAAAGTTTTTATATCTCCTCAAATTTTTTAGAGGTCCTAACACTCCAGTTGAGAACCCCTAATATTTATCTCCAAAGTTCTATCCTTAATTTCTAACTATCGATTTCAATTTCGGACAACTTTCTGTAGAAAAATCACTATAAATAAAAAAAAATCAGAAAAATACGCGGTCAGTGCGCACGTGACCGCGTCGAAAATATCTACAAATTTCATTTTTTGACCAAGGGCCGAATCGATTCGCATCAGGGCCGAATCGATTTGGAAAGCCGCTACCTCACTATTCATCATCATCTCCAACGATCCCAAACCTCCATTAATACACCTCCAAGCTTTTTATCTCTTCTCCCACCAACATATAACTACACCTAACTATATATACACCAAGGAAATAGGTTCTAATCATCCTAGAACCAAGAATCAACAATTAAATTCAAGAAATTCCTAAGTTTCTCCAAATTGATATTTTTCGGGGTTTAATTGTTTTAACTCCCAAAAACCCGTTTTATCCATGAAAACCCAACCCAAAATCTTTAGGGTTTGTTATACCAACAATCATATGAGATATTTATGCTAAAAAATAAATAAAGCAAGCAAACACTTGCCTCGTGGATATAATCCGACGACCTCGAGTTGAATCCGGCGGAGTTTGGCCCGAGATCTCCATTTCTCTCCTCTTTTCTCTCCTCCTCTCTGTCTTATCTCTTTCATTTATTCTCTTTATCTTTTCTCTCCCTATCTCCCTGTTTATATAGGAAGAAAAGGGTTGTAACCCTTAAAACCCAAAAACGACTCGTTTACTCAATTACGAGCCCGTTTAACTTCAAAATTCCCCGAAACTCAATTTCGACAATCGAACACTCTTTTCCGACTATCTCGGACATTCCGGGACTCACGACGTAGTCGAAATTCCCATCTGAGGTACTTGACCACAAATCACTATTCTAACCCAATATAACTTAATGCGGGTTTTCTAATTAAAATCTGACCTTTTTGTCACTTTTCTCCACGGTGACATATAATTAAATTACTTCGACATATTTAATCCCAAAAATAATTACAACACCCATCGAATATCATTAAATCCTCGAAAATCCCAAGAATCACTATTCCGAGAAATTCTCCAAATTTCAATTTATACTTAATTATGGAATTTAATTGTCTCCAAGAGGACGGGTTGTTTATAGGAACTATGGTCTCGCTCTTTAGTTTTATTAGTATTCTATATATCTTTCAGAGAGAGAAAATGTGAGAAAGAGTCAGGGAGTTACTATTGACAAAGGGTGATCATGATCGATGAGAGATAGAATCAGATGAGAGCATGGTTGATAGGGTTTCTTTAGTATCTGTCAAGGCAAAGGATTCCTAGTCTTTTTTGTTTTCCCTCATTTTTGCCTTAGTTTTTATTACTTCTTTGAACAATATGAGACACAATTGATATATAGTTTTACTAATAAGTTTCATTTGACATCCTAGGATTTATTAATTAAATCATCATCCATTAATCTCAAGTATAAATGGGTTTTGTTGGATTATATTAAGGTTATTAGCATGATCTTGAAGTTTCTAGGTTAGGTTTGGGTTTTTTTATCTTTAAAATATAAAAATATAACTTGTTTGTTGTAAAACTATCCATTTTATCTAAATATTATATTTTTATAACCATCAAAATTTTTAACTTCTTCTTTATGGCCATGGACATCAGGTAAACATGGTCTTGTGCCTCATTTTATTTTTATACCTCTTTTGGACCTTGTCCCCCATTATATTTTCTACCTCTACGCATAATTTATTTAGTTTTCCATGCCACGACATCTTGGGATTGATTTCTGACTTTTTTTTCTATAATCTAGGGAATACATGTGAGGAGATAGATCGACTAATTACTTCTTTTTTGACACTTGTAAAATCCATAAATAGATCAATCGGTTCTAATATAAAAATCATGGGAGTAAAAAATAATTGATAACATTCTAAGCATGACTGAGGTAAATAACGATATAAGTAAATACACATTGAGATACAAAAATTGTTGAATGAATTAAAACACCTCTGATACCATCCAAATAACTATAGAATCAAACTGCAAATCTAGAATATAATATATCTCAATGTCTCAAAGTTCAACTCTAAATAAATAAATAAATACATCTCGTACAAATGTTTGACTCGTGAAATCTAAAAAATACAACCAATTGAAAACTAAAATATAAATAAATACAATAATGTAAAGGAGTTATGATGCTAGACACCTATATCCTAGGAATGATAGATAGAACTTGTGCTGGAGAAACTCCTCCATTGAGTAGTGCAAGACAGTAGCACCAACTGCAACATAAGACTTATAAAAATAAGAAGAAGTGTGTTAGACATCATGATGGTAAATGAATACATTTTCCATATGTTCCTCCACATTTGCAAGATAAGAGAGTTGAGAGAAGAGTTCACGAAACTATAAAGAATGCGAAAAGGAAGATTCGATATTGTACTTTTTGCAAGGTAGAATGTCACACCAATCAATCCTATAAATTCTTTAGAAAAAAAACATAGGTTCATGGGAAATAGGAGGCAAGTATTTCGTAAGGATACTATTAGTAAACTTAGGTGTCAAATTTATGAGTTGATGAAGAGAGTGTATTTCCTAGTGAAAGGTAGAGGTGAGGATATAAGGGATATACCTATACCTAGACCTAGACCATTTTCTCAAGTTCTAAGGAGTACGCATAATAATACTATAAGGAACATGAGGTGGGTGCTAAGTAATGTGAATTAATTACCTAGGAATGAACCAAGAGAGAGGATTGCGGTTGAAGTTCCTCATAACAAGTTTGTGCAGAGAGAGGTTTTTTGTGTTCTTCCCTTTGATTTGGAAGATGTTACACACATCTCAATCTAGGAGATAGTTTTCTAGGATGTTTAGGATCTTGTGTGTGTGTAGGTCCCCTCCCAGGTATTCTTAATTTATTTGGGATTAAATCATTATGGGTGAGCGCTTAAATGTCATACCTGGATCGTTTTTCATATTTTTGTGAGGATTTCATACATTTGTGCATTTAAATGCATTTTTCTATATTCTTTGTTCCTTTCTTAACATGTTGTAAATACATGCATCACTCTTTTATAAAATTCCAAAAGGATTTTTCACTTTGTTTATTTTCATGATTATGTGATTAAGTCATTTATTTCACGCGGTTTGATTAATAAACTTAACCTGAATGATGATTAAAATATGGATTTTTAGCCATTTTGATTGAAAATGTTAATAATGTCAATGTTTAGACGATAATTCATTTGAAAAATCATGATTGTCATATTTTTTGAAATATTTGATGTTGATTTCACACTACTTGAGCACGTTCATATCACGTGTTGCATTAACTATAGTTATGTGATTATTGATTTTAGTGCTTAACTTAGTCATGATTGAATCCTGAGATCTTAAATTGGTTTTGAAAGTTTATATAGTCCATGTGTGAGATCTTTATGTTTCATACTTGTTGGAGTTGTAAAAGGGCCATTTTACATGCGTTGATAAGGGCTACAATTAGAATGATTACACCGAATTTAGAATTTAAGTATCATTAGGTAGGTGTCATCTAATTGTGTGAAAAGACAATCAATGAAAAAAAATACAATATGTTGTAAAGAGCCATAAGCCAAGTGCTTAAACAACCATTCAAAATAAGATAGGGCCATATCTTTTCAAATGAAAATTGTTATTTTAGTTTGACATTGAAAATATTTCTAACCAATATATGCTAAAGGGAGGAAAATGGTTAAAAACTACCATTTTATGAGATTTTGAAAGGATAGTGATGTAATGATAAAATTATGCATCACTTGTAATTTTCAGTGACTTGGTTATGAATAATAATTTGATTTATAAACCCTGTTTGTCAGGAATCTTGCCTTGGTTGAAATACAAAGATGCATGAAATAATTTGATAAGAATTTTGACCCTTATATGTTGAATTGATTGATATTTGAATTGAATATGTTCTTGATCAAAGAAAATTTGTTTGCCAAATCAAATTTATCATTTATGCCTAATCACTATAACATATTTTCATTTTAGAGTTTACATATGTAGACATGATTTTTGTGCATTTGTCTCAAAATTATGCTTTTCAAGTAAAAAAATGAATGATTCTACCCTTACATGCATTAATTCATACCAAATTATATTGAGAGTTTGGGTTTTTATTTCATACTTAGTCATTCTGGACTTTATATCCCTGACTATGCATACTGGTTAGAGTTGTATGCAGGGATAAAAGACGCCCATACGCAAAGCCTGTATGCACGACAAACTGGCCTCGTGCGCTCGATTATTGGCACTAGATAATAGGGTTTCTCATTTTTTATGCTCATTTCAGTTCAAAAATCTCCCAGAGCCTAAACCCTATGCAATTTTTTCTCAGTACTATATTTTTATCAGTGATTGATCATTTTATGTGGAATTTAGCATTAAATTTAGTGGTTGTTCGTGTTCAAACCCTAGTTTTTAGAACTAATTGAGTTCTCATGGGATCACTTATGTAAGCATTCATCAATTATTATTGTTAATTTACACTTCTTAGAGTATATCTACGTCTAATTCATAGGTCTAAGTATTTAATTTGAGATTGTGATTGATTTGGGGGGATTTTAGGTTTTGTACACCTTTGTTCTCTCATACACTCTTAAAATTCATTCCTATTCTAGTTGTGCATTGTTGTCTAGCTTATTTATTTTATCATAGTGAGAGAAAAGTCACATGCAAAAAATAGAGTTGTATTACCTCGATACCTGAGTGGTCCAAGTGAGAGTTCTCATAGTAAAGAGTCACCACCACGTTCATCTTGTCGAGGCAGGCATCAAGAGACTCTATACCTATTTCGAAACTCACTATGGATGCGTCTAGGATTAGGTTCACATGAGATGGTTCCCCTCTTCATGCGAGTTTTATGTCTTGTTTTGTTATAGCCAAAAGAGATATTGACTTAAAGCACTTCAGTCGTTGCAAGGATGGTCAATTATTGTTTCCTTTGATAGGGGGTCTTTGCAATTCTTGTTTACTATGGTTACATCATTCATCTATTTCCACTCTAGCATGTAAGTTTTACACAAACATTCTTGTGACATATGAGGCTCTTATCATTTTGACCTCGTTTGTTAGAGGTATTGAGGTAATTTTGACTGAGGAGGCTTTTTCTTCATATTTAGGTATTGAGGCTAATATTGAAAATCCTGATTATATCTCTTTTAGAGAGGGTATGATTCCTCATGATATGTTTGCTTTTTTTCTAGGTATGTATACTATGACTTGGGTTGGAAATATTTTCCAATAAGTTGTTATGGATAAGAGGTATTCTCTACTTTATTTTTTATTCTCTGTAACCTCATGCCCCATCTTCGCTCTCAGGATTTTCCTTATCTTATAGGTCGGTTGATGTATGCTCTAGCTCATAGTCAATCTATTGATTACCTCGTACTTATCTTGGAGGTGATGCATCGAGTTTGTACTGATGTTTCACGCGAGTCTTTACCATATGGTCGGATGATTACCGAATACCTATACCAGTCTGGTGTTTTAAAACTTTATGCATATGATATTCCTACCATTATTTATTATTTATATATAATGAGTTCATGTCGGTCCAATGACAAGACTTCTCTTAGACCACCTTGTCAGCCCATTCATCCCAAGAGATCCCATGTACCGGCATCAACACCAGAGCCTGCACATGCAATGAGAGCTCATTAGGGTACTAGAGAGTTTATAGAGGCCTAGTTTGCCTACATGTATGGTTATTTTGTTAATATGCGATCACAGATGAGTCACATGCATGATTACTTTGGTCATCATCTTCCTATAATGAATAGAGAACAAGCCAGTCAGCAGACCAATGTTGTTTTTATTTTTAATTTTTTAAGTAGGATCGGGATTGTCCCAAATGTTCTAGCTTTTACCTATGCACCACCACCAATTACTACTCCACCTCGTGTACCTCCAGTTGATGATGACGGTGATGACAACTATGATGATGAAAATGAGGAGACAACTGATGAATAAATATTTTATGTGTGTGCCTCTATTATATTTCTTTTGTTAAGAATTTACAGTATTGTTTGTGGTACTTGGATATTACGCTTGTTGTTTGTATTTAGATCATTTTACCTATTACTTTTTTTCTTGTTGCGGAGTACTTTTGGTTACTTGTTTGTACATTTTCGATGGTTGTTATGGATTTCTTATTTTTTTTATCCATATCTTCATGCTTACATTGCTATATACATGCTTTATATGATATCATTCTAGTTAGAATGATTTATATCACATATCATGCTTCACATGCTTATTGTTTAATATATTTTATCTACTAGTTCCTGATTTGAGATTCATATTATTCTACACTTGTGTGTTTCTCATACTCATGATGATTACCTTGAGTATTCCTTTTATAGCTTTGGTTCCTTACTGATTATCTATCTTTTGTTTTGCTAGTTTTGTCTATTCATTGTGATTATTGTTGCATTACCTTTATATACCCATTATTTATGTCTTTCTACCTCTCTTTGACTTTTCATGTCAAAATGGGGGTGAAATGTCTAAGATAGAAGGAGATTCCCATGTTACTTTCTTTAGGGGTATAAACTTTTATGTATGGGTTTACGGGGGAGATATATTATTATTCACGAGATATTTCATGCAATGGATCACTTACTTTTTGTATTTATTGATATTATATGATCTTGTCATTTTTCACATGCTTTATATAATCTATATCTCATTGATGCTTCAGAAGATTCCCAAAGCAAGGACAGTTACTCTTTATGCATGATATTACCTATGTGATCCTATTTTGTTATTCAAGTGGTTTTTGGTATAAACATTTTGATCCGGATCATACTCATCATTTCAGACTCGATTTTGATGCATCCTGGGTGTTTTGGACTCTATGTGTATTACTTCCTCTTACTCTCACTATACGAATAGTGTGGACTGGGTTTGGTAGGAGTAATCAAGAGATTTTTTGGTTTGGGGGGTTTTTCCATGCAAAAGCCAAAGGGGTAGATTGAAAATGTAAACATTTGTATAATACAAAAGTCGGCTAAATTCAGTGTCAAAGCATTGAGTCGTTGAGTCATTCGTGCTACATACGCTTGAATTGATGTGAAATGATTGAGTAGAGTGAGGCTCGTTCATTTAGACTATATGGACTTTTAAACTTTGAAGATATATTAAGCCCCTCTATTATAACTTAATACTTATGTTGTCGATTTAAAGATGTATCCTTTTATTAGTTTTATTATACTTAGCTCATTATATGATTATATGGTTTTACAAGGCACACCATGGATTATGTAGGATTATTCTTCACTCACTTGCTTTATTGTATACTAACCCATGATTTATACTTGTTAACTTCGACACATGTGTGACACCCCGCCTAATTAACCCCGGGTGATCAGTCCTAAATTAAGTTAGAACAGGTTTCTCAGTTGGTTTATTCTTAGCATCAATGTCGCGTTTTTAATTACTAACCACCTAAGTGAGAAAATTAGACTGGTGCCAAGTTTTATCATTCATTAACTAAAATAAAATACTCTTGGGGAAACAAAATAATATAAACAATCAAAACTAAATGAAATCAATCATTCACAATTAATTAACTGACAGAATAAACCATCGTTTCAAAATCCAACGAAAGTAAAGGCAAGTAATAAGTCTCAACAGGTCTGACATAAGTACTGAATAAAACTATGAGCAACATGCTCGAATAACTAATAGGAAGTATCTACACTAAGAATGAAAAGAATCATGCGCCTATCAAACTCCCGCAACATCCACACATGCTGCAGCAACGGATCCCTGGAATGAGTCATGCCTAGCATCCCTGTGGCTGGACACCTAAGAGGTTTTTAGAATTTTTTATAGCAAGGTTTAGAAGCCAAAACATTTGGAAAATATTTAGCAAATGATTAACTTGCAGTAATAAATAAATATTCATGCTCTCCATATTTTGGTTAGTGCCTCACTCCCTTGAGGACATCCTCACCTCTCCTCTAATGCGCACTACTAACGCCTTGATTAATTTACCTAGTTACTTAACTCATGACCAGATAATTTATATAACCCTTTTGCAACTACCCTCCTCTAACCGAGTATGCCATAGTTATGATTTCTAAGTTATTATCAACACTAACTTAATTAATCATTTCCCTTTTGAGATTCATATAATTTTCACACCCATTATATATATAATATAATTCACGACCTGTATTAATTTTTCCGTATATAATTATTTACCTCATTATATACGTATAGTCATATTACAACATTCACAAACATGCTGAAATAATAATAATAATAACATCCTCCTGAGTAATAACTCACCGGATGTAAATTCTCTAAAGTGCTATCCCACTAGGTATATTCACATAACCTAGTTACCCCAAGTCAGAATCGCTTACTAACTTGGTTAATACAAAAATTGGAGGCGGTCATATTCCTTCCCTGAAAGTGAGATGCCCCTCACCCATAAAATGGACGCTATGAACTGGGAATATACTCGCCCTACTCCTCAAGCTAGGGAATTCATCCACTATGCACAACCTCCCCTTATAGCACTAGAGTATATAATAATAATAATATCTAACTACTGATATTAATGAACACACCATATATATATATATACTATCGCACACCGTATATATATATAAATAAAAATAAACTATCCCGGCTATACCGTGTAATAAGTCCGTAACACAAGCCTATTCAAATTATTATGAGTTTATGGACCAACTCTAATTATTAATTAATTCGCACATTAATTAATTAAATTACTTTTGGTGTCGCCCCAACCAATATATTCGGACTTACTCTCGTGGCCTGAAATAAAACAATACCTGAGTCTAAATTCCAAAATTTAAATTATTTAGCTTTCACTCTAAATAAATTTAACGCCTTGGTATCACTCAACCCATATACCTGGACTCGTCCACTTAGCTCGTATTGAATTATGTCGAAATATTCTTTCCAAAATTTAACCGTAGTGTGTCACACATAAATTTTTCTCCAAATCCCAATTAATTTACTTCACAATTACTTTTATTGTATCCCTATGTTTATTTCTTATTACATAAGGTATAGGAAAGGTATTTAAATTAAATTCCCCTTATATATATATAAACTGGGAGAACTGCCAGAATTTACCGACCATCGATCAATCGATCCCCAACCCTCGATCGATCCTTCGTACATGTCACCATCTTCTCTAGGTTGTCCGTTTCAGCCATGGATGAAAACTCAAAACCCTAACTTCTTCTACAGTCTAAACCAAGTCCTTCCTTCAACAAAATACCCCAATAACCTCATAAAGACCCCCATAAAGTCCACAAACACCATTTAATTTCCGTTGTCTACTGTTTTCATAAATTGGGGAAAAATCCATTTTATTCGTTGACCCATCTCAACATAAAATTCGAATCTCAAATTCATTTCTAATTTTTCTGGGTTTACACATCTTACCAGATATATATACAAATCTCATATTATACATCAATTTCTACACAATTTAGAAAGTCAGAATATTGATTTACAAATACCCCATGTTTGTACCCTTTAAATCCCAAAACGAATTTTGATTTCTCACATCATATAAATATGAATCAAAATGCAAATTAAATGCTGGAGCAAGTTAACCACTTGCCTTATGATTCGTAGGGTCTGATTTGAGGTTGTGAATTCCCAAGGTTGAAGATGAAATCCCTTCTTTTGGCTCTTTCCTTTGTCCCCCAATTTTCCTTTAAATGCCTCTTAGGGTTTCCTCTCCCACTAAGTATTTTCTAAACTCTAATCAGCCATCCCCCTTTTCCTTATGATTAATTAATTAGGCTAAATCCCATTTTTTGCCTAATGGGCCAAGCCCAAGTGACCCAAACGCCCCCGTGTGGGCCTGACTATGCCTAAAAACATCCCGTGACCCGTTTACTATCCCCGGGTACACTTTTTCGACTATCTCGGTCCATCTGGACTCAACCATACACTTATAATTGACATTCAAATTAATTTATAAAATCCTTATCTCACACCCAAATTAGTCTATACCAACTCCCGACTGAGATAAGTACACATCCCGTCATTAATACCCGAAATGATATAAATAAATTATTACTATTCACTTAGTAATTAAATTTTCCTAAATATTAACCATTCGCTCCCCGATTAATATTTAATTATATATTTCCATAATTAATTAAATTAAAATTACTACACACAAGTAATTTTGAATTCCCAAATTAATTAAATATTATGCACAAAAATACGGGATGTTACGTACTCCCCCCCTTACAAAGGAATTTCGTCCCTAAAATTAGGTCATACCTGTGGTGAATAGCTCTGGATATTATTCCCGCATATCCTCCTCCCACTCCTAGGTAGACTCGTCAACATTGTGATGACCTCACTGTAGTCTAACTAGTGGAACAACCTTGGAACGTAACTTTCGCTCACTACGGTCCAGAATAGCCACCGGTCTCTCCTCATATGAGATGTCTGGCTGTAAATCAATTTCCTCTAATGGAATGTGCCAGAAGGCCCTCCCGCTCGTTCGATATTTCTTCAGCGATGCCACATGGAACACGTCGTGTATCCGCCGAAGATGCTCTGGCAATCCCAGTCTATATGCCACATGTCCCACTCTCTCAATAATAGGGAAAGGTCCCACGTACCTTGGTGCTAACTTACCGTTCTTGTCGAACCTCATCACCCCTTTCATAGGGGACACCTGAACTAATACCTAGTCTCCAACCTCTAACTTCACATGTCTTCGTGAAGCATCAGCATAACTCTTCTGCCTATCCTGGTCTATCTGAATTCACCCTCGGATCAACTCTATCTTGGAATACATCTCCTGGACAATCTCCGACCCCTATAGCTTGTTGTCCCCCACCTCTAACCAACAAGCGGGTGAACGACAAGGTCACTCGTACAATGCCTCGAACGGTGCCATACAAATCGTGAATTGGTAAGAGTTATTATACACGAACTCTACCAAAGGCAGATATTGTTCCTAACCTCCCCCAAAGTCTAAGATGCACATTCTGAGCATGTCTTCCAGGATCTGATTGACTCTCCCAGTCTTCCCGTCGGTCTGTGGGTGATAGGTTGTACACAAATGTAACTCCGTGCCCATAGCCTCCTGAAAGATTTGCCAAAAGTGGGCCACAAAAATTTTTTCTCTATCGAACACAATATTTATTGGCACCCCGTGCAGCTTAATAATCTCTGCTATGAATAGCTGCACATAACGCATCGTCTCAAAGTCCGTGCGAATCGGCAGGAAGTGGTCCACCTTGGTCAACCGAACCACAATGACCCATATGGAATCGTGACCCCTCTGCGAAGAAGGTAACCCTGTAATGAAGTCCATGGAGATGCTCTCCCACTTCCATATGGGAATTTTTAGCATCTGTAGCATCCTTAATGGTCTCTGATGGTTAACTTTCACGAGCTGACATGTGGCACATTTCGAGACAAACTCTGCTATGTCATGTTTCATTCCTTCCCACCAATACTGCCTCCTCATATCCTGATACATTTGATCCCCACCGGCATTTATCGTAAATCTCAAACCATGGGACTCTGTCATAACAGCGTGCCTCAACTCCTCATCCTCTGGCACAATTAACCTCCCATTAAGGCGTAGGCCTCCTTCCGAGTTGATAGAGTAACCCCCTGCTCCCTCAGCTAACAACTGGCTCACCCTATCCCGGCAGATCTGATCCTCTGCCGAAGCCCTCATAACCCACATAATGATCTCAGGTGTGATGGATAACGCTGACATGCAGTCCCTGGCTACATCATCCTCATATCGAAGCTCTCTCCATTTCACTTTCCAGATTTCTGATATTTCCCTAGTCGATCTCTGGCTCAATGCGTCTGCTACCAAATTAGCCTTACCAGGATGATACTGAATATCAAACTGGTAGTCTTTCACGAATTCTAGCCATCGCCTCTGCCTCATATTTAGATCCTTCTGTGTGAAGAGATACTGAAGTGACTTGTGATCCGTGAATAAAGTGAACTGCTCTCCTAGAAGATAATGTCTCCATATCCTCAAAGAAAAAATGATCGCTGCTTGCTCTAGGTCGTGAGTGGGGTAATTCCTCTCGTGTGGCTTTAGCTTTCTAGACGCATAAGCTATAGCCCTTTCCTTCTGCTGAAGCACACTCCCTAGTCCCTATAAGGATGCGTCAGTGTAAACCCGATACTCTAGTCCTCCCTTCGGCAAAGCAAGTATAGGTGCAGATGTCAACTTGTCCTTTAGCTCATTGAAAGCTAATTGATAATGATAACTCCAAGTGAAAGGCACTCCTTTTCGAGTTAGATTCGTCAAAAGGCCTGCAATCTTTGAGAATCCTTTAATGAACCACCTATAATAACCGACTAATCCCAGAAAACTTGACATCTGCACCCATAGTGCACACACCCAGAGTGCATTTGCCCCTGGTGCTGTGGGGAGGGTGGAGTTGGTGCTGCTGGCGGCATCTGCCCCTATTGCCACTGTTGGGCACCTTGCTAATGAACTCTGCCCCTCTACGGTCACTCCCTCTTGAAGTGTCCTGCCACAGACAAAATGACGTTTCTGATCGTCTCCCTATCATTGGCCCCATTAGCCCTGACGTGGATGGCCCTGCTGGCCTCCCGCATTGTTCCCTTGGCCCTGAGGAACCTTCTGTTACAGATTCGGGCTTGGGTGCCCCTGCCTGAACCACTGTCCTCCCGGTCGAAACCCACAAAGCCTAAATTTCTTAGCCTGATTCCCCTGCTGACTGCTAGTCTGCTGTTGAGTACCACTCATGTCACCACCAGTAACAGCCTTGCCCTGTTGGCTCGACTCCCCTACTCTCTTTCTCCCCTTCGCATGGAGGCGATGATCTTGGCAATGTACAAGGGTGGCATTAATGACATCTGTATAAGTCACTAACACCGGATTACCAATTAAATGCTTCCTGATCCTACAGGCTAAGCCATCCATGAACCTCGACTTCTTTCCCTCCTCATCGCTCACCTCATTTGGTACAAATTTTGCCAAACGGGTGAACTCTTACTCATAGTCTGTCACTGATCGGTCACCCGGTACTAACTCACAGAACTTCTTCCTCATCTCAGCCTCTATCACTGGTGGGAAGTATTTGCGGTCGAACAACACCCGAAATTCGGATATCATCATCAAATCCCGCTCCTCAACGGTGGTAACTGACTCCCACCACTGTAAGGGTACCCCCGATAGACGAAAGGTAGCAAGCATCTGTTTCTGCACATCGGTACACTCCAGCATGCACAGATGGCACTGAATATTCTTCTTCCAGTCACAAGCCTCTACTACATCTGTACTACCCAGAAACTCAAGTGGGTGACCCTTCTGAAAGGTCTCCCTAACTCTCAGCCAAGATGGTGTCCCCATTGGAGCCTGAGCTGCTGGTGCCATTGGAGGTGGTGCCTGGGGTTGTGGAAAATGAGCTGCCATAGCTCGCATCACTGTCTCGACTTCCCGAGCCACTATCACTACCACATGAGTAGTGGAGATCAACTCGGGTGGGGGTGGTGGTGGAGGTACTTGTGGTTCTTGATGAGCCTCCCTGAGCTCATCCCTAACCTCAGCCCTCTCCGTTCTCTGCCTCTTCAGTGGCATTTGAAAACAGATCGAATTGTATAAGTACACAATTTATACAAAAACTAATAGCAGAAATATGATATCTCACATGCGGAAAATGAATCAACAGTCCTAATAATAGGGATCTATAACAACCGAACGCTATGCTAAAATGTAGTAAGCCGCACAGATCCTAAGGACACTAGAACCTAATGCTCTGATACCATCTGTGACACCCCACCTAATTAACCCCGGGTGATCAGTCCTAAATTAAGTTAGAACATGTTTCTTAGTTGGTTCATTCTTAGCATCACTGTCGCCTTTTTAATTACTAACCACCTAAGTGAGAAAATTAGGCCGGTGCCAAGTTTTATCTTTCATTAACTAAAATGAAATACTCATGCGAAAACAAAATAATATAAAAAATCACAACTAACTGAAATCAACCATTCTCAATTAATTAACTGACCGAATAAACCATCGGTTTAAAATCCAACAAAAGTAAAGGCAAGTAATAAGTCTCAACAGGTCTGACATAAGTATTGAATAAAACTGTGAGCGACATGCTCGAATAACTGATAGGAAGTCTCTACAATGAAAAGAACGATGCGCTTATCAAACTCCCGCAACATCCACACATGCTGCAGCAACGGATCCTTGGAAGGAGTCAAGCCTGGCGTCCCTATGGCTGGACACCTAAAAGGTTTTTAAATTTTTTTATAGCAAGGGTTGGTACCCAAAACATTGCCAAAAGATTTAGCAAATGATTAAATTGCTGTAATAAATAAATATGCATGCTCTCCATAGTTTAGTTAGTGCCTCACTCCCTTGAGGACATCCTCACCTCTCTTCTAATGTGCACTACTAACGCCTTGATTAATTTACCTAGTTATTTAACTCATGACTAGATAATTTATATAACCCCCTTGTAACTACCATGCTCTAACCGAGTATGCCATAATTATTATTTCTAAGATATTATCAACACTAAATTAATTAATCATTTACCTTTTGATATTCATATAATTTTCACACCCATTATATATATAATACAATTCACGGCCTGTATTAATTTTCCCGTATATAATTATTTACCTCATTATATATGTATAGTCATATTACAGCATTCACAAACATGCTGAAATAATAATAATAACATCCTCCCGAGTAATAACTCACCAGATGTAAATTCTCTAAAGTGCTATTCCATTAGGTATATTAACATAACCTAGTTACCCCAGGTCAGAATCGCTCACTAACTTGGTTAATACATAAAAATTGGAGGCGGTCATATTCCTTCCCTGAAAGTGAGATGCCCCTCTCCCATATAATGGACTCTATGACCTGGGAACTCGCCCTACTCCTCAAGCTAGGGGATTCATCCACTACACGCAACCTCCCATTATATCACTAGAGTATATAATAATAATATCTAACTACTGATATTAATGCACACACCATATATATATACTATCACACACCGTATATATATATAAATAAAAATAAACTATCCCGGCTATACCGTTTAATAAGTCCGTAACACAAGCCTATTCAAATTATTATGAGTTTATGGCCCAACTCTAATTATTAATTAATTCGTACATTAATTAATTAAATTACTTTTGGTGTCGCCCCAACCAATATATTCGGACTTACTCTCGTGGCCCGAAATAAAACAATCCTCGATTCTAAATTTCCGACTCTAAATAAATTTAACTCCTTGGTATCACTCAACCCATATACCCTGACTCGCCCACTCAATCCGTATTTAATTATTTCGAAATATTCTTTCGTAAGTTTAACCGTAGTGTGTCACATATAAATTTTCCTCCAAATCCCAATTAATTTTCCTTCACAATTACTGTGATTGTATCCCTATGTTTATTTCTTATTACATAAAGTATAGGAAAAGATTTTAAATTAAATTCCCCTTATATATATATATATAAACTGGCCGAACTGCCAGAATTTACCGACCATCGATCGATCAATCCCCAACCCTCGATCGATCGATCGTACAGGTCATCGTCTTCTCCAGGTTGTTTATTTCAGCCATGGACGAAAACTCAAAACCCTGACTTATTCTACAGTCTAAACCAAGTCCTTCCTTCAACAAAATTCCCCAAGAACCTCATAAGGGGCCTCCGTAAAGTCCACAAACACCATTTAATTTCCGTTCTCTACCGTTTTCATAAATTGGGGAAAAATCTGTTTTATTCGTTAACCCATCTCAACAACAAATTCGTATCTCAAATTTGTTTCTAATTTATCTGGGTTTACACATCTTACCAGATATATATACAAATCTCAAATTATACATCAATTGGTACACAATTTAGAAATTCAGAATATTGATTTACAAAACCCCATGTTTGTACCCTTTAAATCCCAAAACGAATTTTGATTTCTCACATCACATAAATATGAATCAAAATGCAAATTAAATGCTACAACAATTTAACCACTTGCCTTATGATTCATAGGGTCTGATTTTTAGGTTGTGAATTCCCAAGGTTGAAGATGAAATCCCTTCTTTTGGCTCTTTCCTTTGTCCCCCAATTTGCCTTTAACTGCCTCTTAGGGTTTCCTCTCCCACAAAGTATTTTCTAAACTCTAATCAGTCGTCCCCATTTTCCTTATAATTAATTAATCAGGTTAAATCCCATTTTTTGCCTAATGGGCCAAGCTCAAGTGACCCAAACGCCCCCGTGTGGGCCCAACTATGCCTAAAAACGTCCCGTGACCCGTTTACTACCTTTGGGTACACTTTTTCGACTATGTCGCTCCATCCGGACTCAATCGTACACTCAAAATTGGTATCTGAATTAATTTATAAAAATCCTTATCTCACACCCAAATTAGTCTATACCGACTCTCGGCTGAGATAAGTACATACCCCGTCATTAATACCCAAAATGACATAAATAAATTATTACTATTCACTTAGTAAATGAATTTTCCTAAATATTAACCATTACCTCCCCGATTAATATTTAATTATATATTGCCATAATTAATTAAATTAAAATTATGACACACACGTAATTTTGAATTCTCGAATTAATTAAATATTAAATGCACAGAAATACGGGGTGTTACAACATGCTTCACTTGTTCCATGTTTACTAAACTTTGACTTGTATAGGTGTTTACATGCTTTAGTTAGATTATGCTACTTTTCTATCTCTATTATTAAAATATGGGTAAGATTCCTAGAATTGCATATTTTATCTTTATTTAATTTTGATTGAAATAACTCATTATATGATCGTTCTTAAAACACTTGTTTAATTTAATGTTTCTTTGCTTTGTCAATTCCATGACAAACAAATAGAGAAAGGTTAGATTAATGGGGATTTCTAATTACAAACATATTATGAATTGTTTCATGAAAAATGAAATGAACATGGATTATATATCGAAGAAATGTAGTACATATCTCAATATGGCCTATAACATTAAGATATTATCATTTCTAGAACTTGTATAATGACCTTGAATGATGAATCACTTTCATATCTTATTCATCACATGTTTTCTGTTAACTACTCGTTATATTGCTATATCTATATCTTGTATTAGCTTGAATGACATATTAACAGGTAGAAGACTTTCTAGGAATTTTTCTACAAAGGAGGATTAGTAATATAGGGATGGCATTGCCTTTGGTCGGGCTTCTGTCTATATGTCATAGGTTTCTAGATTTGTCTATAATATTTGTAATATTCATTTTTGTATATTTTGTCATGGAATAGAAAAAAGGGGAGATTATAAGAGCATGCATTTTACTCATGTGCCCCGTTAGGACTATATTGTCTTATTTTGCTGATCAAATATACTTTGAGTATTATCCTTGAGGTCGTTCTGACAAAGAGTCATGAAAATCATTCAACAAACATCCTCACCTTCATGTATATCCTTTTTATACCAATATTAGGAAGTTAAACAAACAAGTACTCTCACATAAATTTTAATCACACATGTTCTATTTATTAGAAAAACTTTGTGTGCGTGTGTTTGTGTTAATATGGATCTTTGGAATTATTTATGACATGCAATAAAACTTGATTTGAAAATCTTATAAATTGTATCTCATAAAGGTTCTTAAGGTCTAGCACATGAGACCTATAGTGCAGTAAGACTTTCTCTCGCTGCAGCAATAATGTCTCACTGGTCATGCCTTGTTGCAGAGATTTTTTTCTTCGACTTCCTTGTATCCTCGCGACAGCTTCGCAATAATGATGCAAAAGTTTGTCGTGGAAAAACTTCAGCGATATGTGCCCGTACAAAAAGTTTGAACTATTACGCGACCTGGATCACTTTATGTCTGACAGTGACAAAAGTTACTTTTTGAGTTAAGATTATGCACATCTTTCTTAAAAGCTTGGGTGATTATATCTAAGTGGGTTAGACTTCATTTTGTGCGAGAGTGTAAGTGTGGTTTCATTATTTCTTTGTTGACAAAATATGTTTTCTAAATCTTTCTTTCCACAAGAGTTATCTTTAAGGAGAGAAAAATCTTTTGATAAAAACTTATTTTTCAGTCTTGTATCATCTAAGTTTTAAGTCTTGTTTTTCTCTTCTATATATTAAGATATTTTAAGTTTAAATGCTTTTGAAATCTGGAAATATTTTGAAGTAAACTTATTTACTTTAAGATATTTTCAAAACCTTGGATAAATCTCTTGCAAATTTATTCTTGTGTTATTTTTAGATTTCATAGATCTCAAAGATATATTTTGTGAGTTAAGCCATAATTTTTAGAAAACACTTTCACCTTAGGTCATCACACACCTAAAAAGTGTTACTACACTCCAAGGAGGATTCTCACATTTGTTTCAAGTGGTGGAACACATAGTTCTCTTCAACCTCAAAATTAAGAAAGTTGGTTCTACTTTAAAGAAGATTTTTTTGGCACGAGGACTTGACAACATTGGTTGAGGACCAAAATTGGTCGCGGCTGTGTAGCATTTTCTAGTTGTTGGTGCTCTCTGTGGAGGATATGGTGGGAATGAGTGTCTAGTGTAATACCCCGTACTTTTAAAGATAATTAAACTACACTGTGGATGTAATTTGGTAATTTGAGAAATTATTGTGAATAGTAATTCTTGAAATTATGAGTGAAGTTTAATAAATTTAATATTATAAAGTGAATACTAAATATTAGTTTTCAAGTGTCAGATTAATATATACATGGATTATATTTTCTTACGAGACTAAGTATATGAGTAAATTATTTTTATTACATGTCGCAGTTAGGTAAAGTGACAAAGGGAAATATTTTAAATTGGAAAACACGCGTATTGAACGTGTTGGGTTTAATTAGTGAATTTTAGTTAAGTGACTCGGATGGATATTTTGACTACGCCGTTGGGTTCGAAATGGCAGAGATAGTCAAAATAGAGTATCCGGGGGTAGTGTTTAGGTTCCGGGGATTGTTGGACTAGTAGGTACTCGTAAATGAGTACACAAGTCATTTTACAATTGGGTACACACCCAATTTTGGGATTTAAGACCCTAGGGTCAGCCATATCTTCCCCAAATCAGACCTAAGAGAGAGAGAGAGAGAGAAGATAGAAGGAAGAGAAGAAAGAAGAAGAAGAGAAGAAGAAAGAAAAGGAATTTTCGGGCCAAAATTCACGGGATTCGACTCGGGGTCGTCGGATTTAATCCAAGAGGCAAGTGTTTAACTTGCTTTATGATTTAGTGTGTTTATTTCTCATATTATAGTTGGTATAAAACTATAAATATTTTTGGTTTGAAATTTTCATGAATCAAATGGGTTTTTGGAAGATTAAACGGATAAAACTCGGTTTATACCCAATTTGAGAAACTTAAGAATATATTGAAATTAATGGTTGGTTATGGGTTCTAGGATGACTAGAACCCTTTTTTATGTGTGTATTTATGGTTTTTTGAGGTTGGATGGTGATGAGAGAGAAGATAAAAATCTTGGAGGTGCTTTAATGGAGGTTTGAATTTTTGGAGAAGAAGGTCAATAGTGACCAGCGTCACTTCCGAACTATTCCAGCTAGGAAGAGTACCGATTTGGCTCCTGGTCAAAACATAAAAGTTTTAGATCTTTTTTATATGGTCGCGTGGGCGCCGACCGCTTTTTTTTTTTAAAAAGTTACGATTTTTCTAAGAAAGCAGTTCCGAGGTTGAAATCATTAGCTCGGAAATCAAATCGGAAATTGGAAAAATAAAGGCTAGAATTATTTGGAGATAAATATTTGGGGTTCCTAAAAATAGTATGGGGACTTCTAAATAATGTTTTTTAGTAAGGCGTGTACCTTGGGTTAGTTCAAAGTAAAATCCAAGATTTACCCAAATAGGGGTGTTCGTGAGGAATAATACTTAAAGAGGTATTTAGGTGGGCAATTTTATATAAGTAATTGTGCGCATAGAAAAGGTATTTATATACCGACTTTGGTTAAGAAAATCCTACGAGGTGACTACGATGAAATTTAGATACGTAATACAAAGAATTGAGCAATTATCCTATACGTCTATGGACGACGATTATTATAGGTAATGAGATACCTACGGAATAAAGATAAGTAGTGCGTATGCTATTTAATTATTACGAATTGGTATATTCATAATTTTATATGCAAATCCTTATGAAGAGATTTAGGTGTGATTTGAATATTAAATAAGAGAGTACGTATTGGGGTAGTATTTTAAGTGTGTGACTGCTTATATTATTACGAATGGAAATATTCGAGGCTATTGGCTATCGCTATAAGAGTTTGAAAATTATAGCCATAGTATATTGAGAAGGGATATACATTATATATACGATGTCGTTAAAGTATATATAATATGAGACGAATAAATGTAACGGTGTTATTGGTATTATCATCGTGCGGTAAGAAAAGCTATAAAATAATATATTGAGGATTAGTTAAAGTCGATAAATGCGTAGGATTTTCAAGATATAAATATACTATGTATGGTATTTATTATATGGGCTATGCATAAGCCCTGATGTTATTATATACATGGGTCAAATAAATACCTATAGGGAATTATGTATAGGTGAGATAAATACCTTTCGTTATTATATGGTTGTGTGAATACCTCACTGAGGTTATATTTATATAGGTGGAATGTGTACCTATATTATTGTTTATTATGTGTATGACATACCTACCATACTTTCTATCACGGGAGGTCGGCTTTCGAAAGAGGACAATCTTATCTTGTGTTGACTTCGGGGGGATTTAGATTTGGTACCTCAAGGACATAGGACTATGAATGACTTATTTGTGAGTCGATAAGTCTGCTGACTATGGGAGCGTAGGTATGTACGTGACCCATGGATATGTGAACTATGTTTGCCTCCAATATGTGTGATTTGTATTGATACGGTTCCAGAGTGATTTGGAATGCGTGATCCTGATGTACGTGATGTACTTGGATTTGATAGCAGAGTATGTGTGCACCGCAGCTTAGCCTAGGGGTGCCAGATATGATTATATGCACTGAGAATAAAATACATGTATACTTGTGATGTTCCACCGTTGCTTAGTAAGTAAAAATAACTAAGCTACTTATATTGTAGCTCGGTGGATTGATTATTATACTTTTTGTGTATAGTATATTGTTATATATGAGATGAGATATCATATAATGTAACCTTGTATAAAAGTTAAAAGAATGAATAAAGTAATATAATCCTTCCGGTAAATTTATTTCCGGATTTATAAGTATTTGAATCGTAGGTTCTAATGAGAACTATATATATATACGGGTTAGTATAATATGTTGTTTGTACTGAGGGCCTAATTGATCCCAACGATCAACATTATCACGTATTAGTGTATCAGGAGGGTTCCTTTTTTTGATTTCGCTTCATGAGACACCCCACGCACGAACATAACATAATGTTGGGAATGGAGAGAAGTTTAGTCCTTCGTACTCGAATTAATAAGGATTATTAGAAGATGGTAAATACAATAGTTAGGAAGGGTAGCTTAACTAGGTTGTTTAGAAGATATGCGATAGTTGTGGACTATTAGAGGAGGGGTGAGGTGTATCTCATGAGAGTGCGATACCAGTTTAAATATGAGAAAGATCATACCATAAAAATATGGATTTTAATCACTTGCTAAAAATGTTTTCAAAACTCGGGCTCTGCCCCGTTTCTTTATTTTCCCCTCTCTTGCAATATCTATATATATATATATAGGTGTCCAAACACAGGGGAGCCTGGATGATGATTCCTTCGAGTCAGACGTTTGCTGCAGCAGCTGTGGATGCAAGCAGGTTTATTATAGACGCTTCTATCATTGAGATCTAGATAGAAGGTATTGTAGACATATTCGAGCTGATGGCCCAACTGTACTCATTTATTTTTCTACCGCCTTTTTGTGCGGCATTCGATTTGGTTGTATTATTTTGTACCGAGTGTTCGGTTACTTTATTTCATTTTAGTTATTGCATACAACTGTTGTAATTATTTTACTTGAATGGTTTGGTTAAAAAGATTAGTTAATTAAAATTTGACGCCAGCCTAATAGGATATTAGTAATTAAATTGGTTTTCGACATTGATGCTGAGAATGAACCATATGAGACTCATATTTTAATTTGATATAGGAGTGATCGCCCGGTATTTTATTAGGCGGGGTTGTCACAGGTGGTATCAGAGCATCAGGTTCTAGTGTCGTTTAGGAATCTGTGCGGACATACTAGGGATATAGTTAGAATAGTACTCATATTACGTGTGCTAGAAACACCTTGACTTTAGGACTACCACGATGTAAAGGCAATAAAACTATCGACACTGATATAGGAAGACTATTGTGAGTTAACCACAAGAAGATCGATGGGATAATCTTGAGAAGGATTGAATTTCCAAGTATCAGGAGAATTAAATTTCGAAATTATTCGGGTTAAGGGTACCCAGGTGTTAGTAATAGGTCGACTAAATGAGGCCCATTATTTAGAAAGAGTGTTACGTATCAGATGTTTATAATATTTGTGCAGATAGGCACAAGTTAAAAGGTGTATGGGAACCTTGGAAAGTTGATTTTATATACCGCCCGAAATAGAAGGGACATAGTATATAAAGTTAGAGATTATGCTGCACGGCAGTTATAAATGGATTGGATGGAACGTCGTAGGTAGTACGCAATGATCCAATTATATTTGTGTAATACGAGTTAGCACACTTAGGATAAGAGAAAAGATTAACGGGAATAGTCGAGCGCTAATGTAATTTCCTTTTTGAGGGAAATTAGATGTCCTGACATAAATGAGTGAATACTTGGAGTAACAGATCTCCGATGGGACCAATAAGTTCGAATAACGGTTATAGGCTTGTTTTCTTTATATGCACTTAAAAAAGCACTAGGTGCAATATGATGTTAGAGTCAACCTTACGACCTAGGTAGCGTTGTAACATATAGAGATTTAGTAAGCTTTTAATTAGGCTAGGACATATGAGCATACGCCTTGAGATAGGTGGAATATGGCAGGAGACCATTGTATTAGGCTATATCTAAATTTGGTTAAGCTAGGATATAGTGTATATAGCGATCCTAGAGTAGTGGTGTAGGTTATACCAAAATTACGAGGATGAAATTCTGTTGTAAGGGGTAAAGTATCTAATACCCCGTACTTTTAAAGATATTTAAATTACACTGTGGATGTAATTTTAGTAATTTGAGGAATTAGTGTGAATAGTAATTTTTGAAATTATGAGTGAAGTTTAATAAATTTATTATTATAAAGTGAATAGTAAATATTAGTTTTCAAGAGTCGGATTAAAATTTACATTGATTATATTTTCATACGAGACTAAGTATATGAGTAAATTATTTTGATTACATGTCGCAGTTAGGTAAAGCGACAAAGGAAAATATTTTAAATTCGAAAACACGCGTATTGAACGTGTTGGGTTTAATTAGTGAATTTTAGTTAAGTGACTCGGATGGATATTTCGATTGTTCCATTGGGTTTAGAATGGCCGAGATAGTCAAAATAGAGTATCCGGGGGAAGTGTTTAGGTTCCGGGGATTTTTGGACTAGTAGGGACTCGTAAATGAGTACACGAGTCATTTTACAATTGGATACACACCCAATTTTGGGATTTAGACCCAAGGGGAAGCCATATCTTCCCCAAATCAGACCTCAGAGAGAAAGAGAGAGAAGAGAGAAGGAAGATAAGAAAGAAGAGGAAGAGAAGAAGAAAGAAAAGGAATTTTCGAGCCAAAATTCGCGGGATTTGACTCGGGGTCGTCGGATTTAATCCAAGAGGCAAGTGTTTAAATTTCTTTATGATTTAGTGTGTTTATTTCTCAAATTATAGTTGGTATAAAACTGTAAAGATTTTCGGGTTGAAATTTGCGTAAATCAAATGGGTTTTTGGAAGATTAAATGGATAAAACTCGTTTTATACCCAATTTTAGAAACTAAAGAATTAATTGAAATTAATGGTTGGTTATGAGTCCTAGGATGATTAGAACCCTTTTTTAGGTGTGTATTTATGGTTGTTTGAGGTTGTATGATGATGAGAGAGAAGATAAAAAGCTTGGAGGTGCTTTAATGGAGGTTTGGATTTTTGGAGAAGAAGGTCAATAGTGACCAACGTCACTTTCGAACTATTCTGGCTAGGAAGAGTACCGATTCGGCTCCTGGTCAAAACATAAAAGTTTTAGATCTTTTCGATATGGTCGCGTGGGCGCCAACCGTGTATTTTTTTTATTTTGTTTGAATTAGTTATGATTTTTCTAAGAACGCAGTTTCGAGGTTGAAATCATTAGCTCGGAAATCAAATCGGAAATTGGAAAAATAAAGGCTAGAATTGTTTGGAGATAAATATTTGGGTTACTAAAAATAGGGACTTATAAATAAGTTTTTTTAGTAAGGCGTGTACCTTGGTTTAGTTGAAAGTAAAATCCAAGATTTACCCAAATAGGGGTGTTCGTGAGGAATAATACTTAAAAAGGTATTTTGGTGGGCAATTTTATATAAGTAATTGTGCGCATTGAAAAGGTATTTATATACCGAATATGGTTAAGTAAAATCCTAAGAGGTGACTAGGATGAAATTTAGGATACGTAATACAAAGAATTGAGAAATTATCCCATACGTCTATGGACGACGATTATTATAGGTGATGAGATACCTACGGAATAAAGATAAGTAGTGCGTATGCTATTTAATTATTACGAATTGGTATATTCATAATTTTATATGCAAATCCTTATGAAGAGATTTAGGTGTGATTTGAATATTAAATAAGAGAGTACGTATTGGGGTAGTATTTTAGGTGTGTGACTGCTTATATTATTACGAATGGAAAATTCGAGGCTATTGGCTATCGCTATTAGAGTTTGGAAATTATAGCCATAGTATATTGAGAAGAGATATATATTATATATACGATGTCGTTAAAGTATATATAATATGAGACGAATAAATGTAACAGTGTTATTGGTATTATCATCGTGCGGTAAGAAAAGCTATAAAATAATATATTGAGGATTAGTTAAAATCGATAAATGCTTAGGATATTCAAGATATAAATATACTACATATGGGATTTATTATATGGGCTATGCGTAAGCCCTGATGTTATTATATACATGGTAAATACCTATGGGGAACTATGTATAGGTGAGACAAATACCTATCATTATTATATGGTTGTGTGAATACCTCAGTGGGGTTATATTTATATAGGTGGAATGTGTACCTATATTATTGTTTATTATGTGTATGACATACCTACCATACTTGCTATCACGGTAGGTCGGCTTTCGAAAGAGGACAATCTTATCATGTGTTGCCTTCGGGGGGATTTAGATTTGGTACCTCAAGGACATAGAATTGTGAATGGCTTACTTGTGAGTCGATAAGTCTGATGAATATGGGAACGTAGGTATGTGCGTGACCCATGGATATGTGAACTATGTTCGTCTCCAATATGTGTGATTTGTATTGATACGTTTCCGGAGTGATTCGGAATGCGTGATCTTGATGTACGTGATTTGTATTAATTAATTTGATTTTCTATAGTGTTTCTAAGAATGACCAAATGGAAATCCTATTTTAATTTAATAAAGGGCTGATCAACCGATATTTAATTAAGCGGGGTGTCACACATTTTATTAACGAACCTTTTTTTTTTATAAAGTGGGACGGTGTAATACCCCGTATTTTTATGACTTTTAAATTTGGGGATTTATTAAATTTAATTTGAGATATTAATTTAATATTAATCAGAAAATTATTTTAAATATTTACTAGCGTGATGAGAGTTAGTAATTATTGGGATTTTGTTGAATATTAGTTAATGGATAAAGTAATATGTTTGATAATTGCGGAAATTAAATCGGGACGTGCCTGTGTCATGTCGTGTCGGGATTAAATTAGTATTATTAAAAGTGAATAAATTGTAAGTCACCCATACGATCATTTCGAGTGCGCCAATGGGTCCGGAAGGGTAGAGATAGACAAAATAATGTACCCAGGGGTTTAGTTTGGGGTCTCAGGATGTTTTTAGGCCTAATTAGCATCCCGAGAGGGCGTTTTGGACAATTCGTATTTTTGGGCAATTAAACCCATGAATTTCCCAAGGTTATATCAGCTTCTAGGAGTTCTCATCTAGGGTTAACAAAAGCAAAACCAAAGAACGACCATTTGAGAAGAAGTGGGAAAGCTTTCCAAGGAGGTCAAGGCCAAAAACTCCACCGTTTGCAACGCCCCCACCGCCAAATCGTAAATCGTGCGACGGGGAACACAACCACACCACTTTCTTCCACAAATCAGAAACTAAATTTCTAGGAAAGTATCTATCTTGCCTTATTTTTAGTTAATGTTTCAATTATTTTAGTCTAGGGTTGTTTAGAACTTGTTTCATGAAAGAAAGTGTAGTTTGGAGACTATAATTCACATGTCATAGAAGAAGTAATCATATTCTGGACATCTAATTCGTATGTAGAGGATACACCACGAAATTTCATGGATTTAGAAGTAGAAAATCTGGAAAAGAATTGGAAGAATTGAAATTTAAAGAAAAGATTAGGGTTCTTGAAGTTTATGTAGATTTTACCCCTTTTTAAATTGTTATACTTGATGAAAACTCACATATTTTACGTAGAAAATCATATATTTGGGTATATAGTGCTTGTAGTATCATCTTTTGGAAGTTTGGGAATCATATATGGAGATTTGGTTGAGGTTGGAGATGGATTTCCGTAACTCGGTTAATGCAGTTTTTTCCATAACTTCTTGATCGATCGATATACCCAAGAACATCGATCAATCTATGATCGATCGATCGAACCCCTTCCATTGATCGATCGACCCCTCCTGGAAAACTGCATATTCCTCTTATTATGGTTTATTCTGATTAAAATGTATAGTAACCCTTGAGTATTATTGTTAGAACATTTTGGGATATAAATTGGACCAGTAGGGTTTTAGTAAACCCCAATAAGTGAGAATTTAATGTAAGATGAAATTAAAGGTTAACGGGGAGTGATTTACACATATGAAATTATGCGAACGTTTAAATAAAAGATTGAGACTCGTTAGGAAGTTAGACTAGAAAGTAAGTGAGAGTAGCTACTGAAATTATATTTAGGGAGATAGAATACTTCGAGAGATATGAAGTATGTATGGAATAACCTGTAAATAAAAATAAAAGAGAACAGTCCGTTATACGGGATAAACGGGTAAAATGTATTAAGAACGAATAATTATAATTATGGGTCGTGGGTGAACCTAATTGAGAAATGTGAATAGGGATATATATATATGACTTTGTGATTGTGCATATATTTTAGATATGTGTAGAAATCGTACCCGAGATACTTGCTATCACAGGGGGATTCCCACGCTGGGACAGTCTTATCTCGATTGGGCCTTTACGGAGGATAATGACTTGTACCCTAGAACATAGGATTCCTTGGTACAGGCTATCTGATTGATAGTTAGACGGTCCTAAGAGACGTGATGGTATCTGCTGACCTCTTAGTGACTTGGGAGTAGGCTTCGCCTCCATTTGTTTATGTTTTGTGTTAATACAGTTCGAGAGTGATTCCGAACTAGTATTTCCCTTAGTACAAGTGATACGGGGACTTGATGGCAAAGTATGCCAGCACTATAAATCTTATGTGGGGTGCTGATAGTATATATATATATATATATATATATATATTATATGAGCGGATAATCTAGATATGTATACTTAAGTATGGGAATTTTCTACTGTGCATAAAGGTAGTTAAGTAATGAATAAATACTCCGATTTTATTATTAAGTGTTTGAGAATTTTGTGGCAACACTGGAACATTTTAAAATGAAATGAGATAGATGTGAGAACTTTATTTTCAGAAATTAATTATCCTAGCCATAGTAATTGTTGGCATGAAACCTTATGGGAAAGTCATGTTAAAATAAACTTTTGGAGTTAATAGTGCGGTAGGCGTGCACACTAGATGAGAGGTGAGAATTTCTCAAGAGAGTGTCGCATACTAACATGTTTGTTACATTAGCCGGTAAGCATTTTAAATATTTGCTAAACTAAATTTAAACTGTTTTACAATCGGGCTCTGACCCGTTTCCTGTTATCTCTTCTCTCTTGTATGTATATATATGTATATAGTATAGGTGCCCAGCGACATGGGCGTCATGCTTAGGTTCTTTGGACTGGACATGCTGCAGTTTATGTGGGAGTTGCAGTCCAATTGCTTAGACGACCTCGTTGTTGATTCCAATCTTATTTTAGTTCTAATTAGTTGGGCATGTGTCGCCCGTTTCCTTATTCAGTTGGATTTGTCAGAGATTATGTTCATTTATCTTTAGTATTTTTACTCTTTGGGATTTGATTGCTGTCAGGATGGTTTTCCTTTGTAGTTTTAAAGTGGGTATTGGTTTATCTGAATGGTTATATTCATGGGATTTTATTTCTAGTCTCAATAATTGTGTGATTCTTAAACTGTTACTTATTAAAGGGTTTCATAATTGAATTTAATAAAATGGAAATAATGTTTTAAATGTTTTTGACACTTAGCTTAATTATTTAGGGTGTTTAAATTGGAAAGTTTATTTTGCGACAGTGATGCTGAGAATGAACCAATCGTTCACCTTAATTATAATTTAATAAAGGACTGATCACCCGGTATTTAATTAGGCAGGTGTTACAGGTGGTATCAGAGCATCAGGTTCTATTGTCCTTTAGGATATGTACGGCTTATTTCGCTTCCAGCTTAGCGTTCTTAATATAGAGCCCTATTTTTAGGATTGTTGTATTCTTTTATTTACACTTACGTCTTCAGTTATTCGAGATTTGATAATAACTGTAGACTAATAATCTTCATTCTCATTTTAGATGCCTCCGATAAGTGCACCCTGAGACAGAAATGCCCAGGCCGAGCAGTTGGCAGCTCTGGCTCATGGGATGATGAACGCAACTGAGGTAGCCGCTATTGTTGCTCTGGCGATGAATGCCGCCTTAGCGGTAGTGCAGAAGGCTCCACCCCAGATTCAGGCAGTGGCGCCAGTACCAACATAACTTCCATCTGCATGGGATCGGGTTAGGGATGCCTTTCAGAAGGCGCATCCCCCGAAGTTTTTGGGTAGTTTGGATATCATAGTCGCCAGCCAATGGGAGAAAGATATCCAGAGGCATCTGTGCATGTATGAGTGCAGGGACGTATAGAGACAGCTGTTGGCTTCCTTTAAGCTAGTGGGGGCCGCTTTACAGTGGTAGGAGTCCACCACCACCTTGGAGGAGAGGGACATCATCACGATTTAGTCGTTCTGGGTGTGGTTTGACCGGAAATACTTCCCATCCATCGTGCAGACTGAGATAAGGCGCAAGTTACTGAATCTGAAATAGGAGAATATGACTGTTGCTAAGTACGAGGAGGAGTTTATTAGACTTCTCACTACAGTGCCAGATGAGGCACCCACAAAGGGGAATAATATACTACTGTTTGTGGATGGATTTTCCTGGAGAATCCACTAGCACCTCATAGGCAATCTATCACTGAGTACTTACACGGATGTACTCAACGCTGCGTTATTACACTGTCAGGATCACCGCTTCCATCTGCAGGGAAGCAAATGAGTAGGAGAATCCAACCAGCAGGGCAGGACAGGGGGCAGTAGTACCGGTCGGGCACCAGCAGCCTAGGGGCAGACTTGTCACAGTGAGCAAAGTTCCCATCAAGGGGACCCTGCTAAGCGGTTCAGATCAGGTGACTCCAAGCAGGGATTTGGGGGATTTAGGCTCAGAATGTGTCTCTAATGTGCGTTCACTCTAGGCTCAAGTGCAAAATTGTCGCGTTAGTAATAAACCCGATAAGTCGGGATCGTATCCACAGGGAAAAAGGACAACGGAATTGTAACGACGGGAAAAGACGAAGGAACCCTAACTCTGACTTTAAAAAGAAAGGAAAAATGATTTGGTTTTTGAGAATGATTATGCTAAATGAAATTATGAAATTATGAAGAAATGCAGCTATATTAAACTACCTAAAATATGAATGAAAGATGATTTGAAACTTTTGTCTAAGTGATGGGAAAAACAGGACGGGAATACAATCCCCCAACCCTAGTGAATTGCAGTTATAATATTAATCGTAAATTTAACTGATTAAATTTAACTCGGAATTTAGTACTCCCAAGCATTATGTATACGAGGTTCAAGCCCGCGTCATACCTAATCTAAGGACGAGTAAATCGATATCGCGATAGTGACACTCAAATTGCATTCTAAATTATCACGGTTACCTAGAGGCAAACGAGATATAAAGACCTACAATTGTTATGTTCCTACGCGATACGGTCGTATTCAATCACTAAATTCAGAGGATTAATGTTATACACGTAAAATTAACACATCAGGCTGGGTTCATGTATCCCGGCCTTAGAAAATCTAGCCTAGCATGATGAAAGTCCTAAAAACAGTGATTGAAGTGCAGGAATTCATAATTACTCTAAAGAAAATTGTGAATAGATGTAGAAAGGAATTAAGAAAAAGAAATAACTCACTAAATCACCAAAGTAGTAATTGCAGCACTTAATAACACTGGTAATCAAATAAACTCTGAATGAATCTTCAAACTTTTAATTAAAACTGGGAATTCTATCTACAACTAGGGTTTCTGTAAAATAATAGAAAACTATCTAAAATCCCCTCTAATCTACATACAAATAATAACAATAAAATGGGTTTTTATACCCTCCTTGAAAATAGGAATTTCAGCTGCACTAGGACTGTCTCAAGAGAAAATCAGATTTGCAAATCTCGATGCCCGGACCGGTTCGAACCTTAGGCGGACTGGTCTGCCTCTGAAGCGGATCGGTTCTTTTTATTTTGGGGCGGACCGGTCTGAGGGCGGACCGGTTCTTTTTATTTTTGCCTTCTTCGGTTTGCTTGTGGTCCGGGGTCTTCTAGAGTTTGGCAAAGCGGACCGGTTCGGGGTAGGGGCGGACCGGTCTGCCTATTTGACTTTTTAGCTCAACTTTGACTGCTTATATCTTCTTCTCCGGGACTCCGATTGAGGTATCGTTTGTTCCTATGTTCTCGTGAAAGAGGTCTCTTAAACTTCAATTTAGGTACCTTATCCGAATTCCGGGTGGAAATTACACTTCTGCCCTTGTGATTTTCCTTCTTTTCTTTCTTGATTCTTCCGGTTTCCTTCTTCCATTTCTTGACATCAAATACCTGTAAAAACACTACGAAACACTAGAAACTCGGTGTACTCATTAGGATTAGTCAGTAGCAAGATTATGAGATAAAGTCAGCTCAATTACGTTATTCGAGGTGCTAAAAGTAACTAAATCAAGGGATAAATTAGGAATAATTTATGCCTAATCAAGGGCCAACAGGGCCAGACTAATCAGTAGGGCCAACACCGTCAGCAGCAGGGACAGCAGCAGGGCCATCATGGCCAACAATGGTTTTAGCAGGGCCAGCAAGGCTAGTGGCAGGGTGGTAATGGCCAACATGGCCGTGGTCAGCAAGGACAGAGGGGAGGTAACTTCAGGGGCCGATGTTTCGGATGTGGAAAGAATGGCCATAGGCGCCAGGATTGTCCAGAGGGAGATAGGGCCCCACAGCAGCAGGGTGCCCGTAATGAGACACATAGACCACTCTTTCCAGCTATCCTCCTAGCGCCAGCTCAGGTACCAGCCCTACCAGCCATTCCATCAGCTCCAGTACAGCAGGGGCAGTTGTAGTACGGACGTGTCCACAACGTCCACCAAGCAGCATCTCCTCAGGCACCACCCGCGACTGAGGGTAGGTTTCCTATCCATGGCACTATGGGTCTGGTTTTATTTGATACTGGGGAAACACACTATTTTATAGCTACTCATTTTGTAAAGGCCTTAGGATTATTAGCCATAGCAGAGAGCACTGTGACATGCATAGACTCACCACAGGGGAATGGGTCGTTCATTTTCTTTATATGCCGGGGTGTGGGAATAGAGATTGGTAGCTTCATTTTACCAGCAGACATGTTAGTCTTAGAGATGCATGAGCACGATGTTATTATTGGCATGGATTGGCTCGTCGCATACAGAGCCATGATAGATTATTTTGGTGGGAGTATTATATTTTCCATTCCGGGGTAGGAGATGTTTTTGGTGGCGATGCCTCGCCCAGAGGGAGGTTCTTCCACCCATTTGTATGACATAGAGGAGGATACCTCTAAGGAGGTCGTGATTCCCTTAGATTTGATCCCAGTCGTTCGTGAATATTCTGATGTATTTTAGGATATACGGGCCTACCCCCAAGTCTAGAGATAGATTTTATCATAGACTTGATACCGGATACTCGACCAATAGCACGTTATTCGTACCGTAGAGCTCCAGCAGAAATGAGGGAGTTACGGGATCAGATAGAGTAACTGTTAGGTTAGGGATTTATTCATAGGAGCACCTCATCTTGGGGCGCTCTAGTATTGTTTGTGAAGAATAAAGATGGTTCACTGAGGTTATGCATGGATTACCGGGAGTTGAACAAGGTCACTATACGAAACAAATATCCGTTGCCTCGAATCGATGACCTGTTCGACCATCTAAGAGGAGCAAACTTATTTTCGAAGATAGATTTGAGATCAGGATACCATCAGCTACAGATTAGGGAGCAGGATGTGTTGAAGACTGCTTTCTTGATGATATATGGGCTCTATGAGTTCCAAGTCATGTCGTTTGGGCTGATAAATGCTCCATCCGTATTCATGGACTTAATGAAACGAGTGTTCAGATAGTTCTTGGATCAGTTTGTCATCATCTTCATAGATGACATCCTGATATATTCACACACTGAGGAGGAGCATGCTGAGCACTTGAGGCAGGTTCTTTAGACTCTACGAGAGCATCATCTATATGCTAAGTACAAGAAGTGCGGATTCTGGTTATGATAGGTACAATTTTTTGGGCATATTATGTCAGAATTGAGGATATTTGTTGACCCGAGCAAAGTGTCAGTTGTGAGGGAGAGGGGACATCCCATGACACCGATGAAAGTGAGTAGTTTCTTGGGGTTAGTCGGGTACTACAGGAGATTCATCCGAGGTTTCTCAAAGATAGCGGGTCCATTGACAAATCTGACTCACAAGGGGGTACCGTATGTTTGGGGCGATGCTTGTCAATTGGCTTTCGATGAGCTAAAAGATAAGATGACTTCGAAACTAGTTCTTACTTTACCCAAGATGGGAGTAGAGTATCTGGTTTACACCGACACCTATTTATGGGGACTCGGGGAAGTACTTCAGCAGGAGGAGAAGGCAATAGCTTTTTCCTCCCACAAGATTAAGCCACATGAAAGAAATTACCCCACCCACGACCTAGAGCTAGCAACGGTCATTTTTGCATTGAGGATATGGAGACATTATCTATTGGGGGAGAAGTTTCGCTTGTTAACAGATCACAACTCACTGCAGTAACTGTTCACTCAGCGAGAGCTGAATATGCGTCAGCATAGATGGTTAGAGTTTGTGAAAGACTACCAGTTCAAAATTCAGTACCATTCGGGAAAGGCTAACGTGGTTGCTGATGCGTGGAGCCGTAGATCGGTAGCTGATGTAACGGACGTCTAGAAAGTGAAGTGGAAAGAGTTGGGTAACCAGGACGCGGTAGCCCATTCCTTTATATCTGTCATGACAGTCACACCTGAGATTGTTACGAGGGTGATACCGACACAGTCAGTGGACTCATTTTGTCAGGAGAAGATTATACGTCTCTTAGATGAGGGCGCTGATTCCTATTCAGTAAGTTCTGATGGAGGTTTAAGGTTTAATGGGAGATTGGTGGTTCCATAAGGAGAAGACTTACGTCATGCAGTGATAACACAGTCTCACGAGTCCAAATTTGTGGTACATCCCAGAGGAGATAAGATGTACCAGGATATGAGGCGGCAGTAGTTGTGGAGTGGGATGAAGAAGGACATTGCTGAGTTTGTGTCCAAGTGTTCTACTTGCCAGATGGTAAAGGTATACCACCAGAGACTGTCGGGGTTGCATCAACCATTATAGATACCTACATGGAAGTGGAAGAGTATTTCCATGGACTTCATTACTGGGCTGCCTACATCACAGCTGGGGTCATGACTCCATCTGGGTGATCGTGGACCGTTTGACCAAGGTGTCTCATTTTCTGCCAGTACGGACAGACTATACCACTGGCCAGTATGCTCAGTTGTTCATTACCGAGATTATTAGGCTACATGGGGTTCCCTGGATATTGTGTCGGATAGAGACAAGATTTTCGTGTCGCATTCCCGGGAGAGATTTTGGTGGCCATGGGTACAGAGTTGAGATTGAATTCAGCTTATCACCCACAGACGGATGGACAAACAGAGCATACCAATCAGATGTTGGAAGATATGATACGCATGTGTGTCCTCGATTTTAGAGGAGGATGGTAGATGTATCTTCCACCGATGGAGTTTGCTTACATTAACTCCTATCAATTCATGATCGGCATGGCTCCATTTGAGGCATTGTATGACAGGCCTTGTCGTTCTCCAACTTGTTGGATAGAGGTGGGGGACAACAAGTTGCTCAAACCAGAGGTAATTCAGGAAACCTTATCTAGGATTGAGCTTATCAGGAGTCGCATTTGCGTAGCCCAGGACAGGCAGAAAAGCTACGCCGATGCAAACAGGTCTTTTCGAGAATTTAATGTGGGGTACCAAGTATTACTGCGCGTGTCTCCTCTGAGAGGAGTGATGAGGTTTGGGAAGAAGGGGAAGTTGGCCCTAATGTACGTGGGACCATTTCCCATTATCGAGAGGATTGGGACGGTAGTATACAGATTGGGGTTGCCAGAGCACTTACACTGCATTCACGATGTATTCCACATTTCATCATTAAGACGATACCTTCGGGATGATATGGCCCACACCCACATCGCGATATAGGAGATTGACTTACATCCCAATAGCTCTTACGAGGAGAGACCAGTGGCTATCATAGACCATAGCGAAAGAAGATTGAGGTCGAAGGTAGTTCCACTTGTGTGGGTCCAGTGGGAGCATCATAATGTGGAGGAATCCACTTGGGAGCGTGAGGCAGACATGCACGATAAATACCCAGAGTTATTCTTACCAGGTGTGCCTTATTTTCTGAATTTTGAGATGAAATTCCGTTATTTGGTGGGAATTATGTAATACCTCGTATTTTTATAACTTTATAATTTGGGGATTTATTAAGTTTAATTTGAGATATTAATTAAAAAATTATTTTAAATATTTACTAGCATGATGAGAGTTAGTAATTATAGGGATTTTGTTGAATACTACTTAATGGTTAAAGTAATATGTACAATCAAATTTATTAAAATTATCACGAGTATATAATTTGATAATTGTGAAAATTAAATCGGGACACGCCTGTGTCGTGTCGGGATTAAATTAGTATTATTAAAAGTGAATAAATTATAAGTCACTGGTATGGTCATTTCGAGTGCGCCAATGGGTCCAGAAGGGTCGAGATAGTCAAAATAATGTACCCGGGGTTTAGTTTGGGTCTCGGGGGCATTTTTAGGCCTAATTAGCATCCCGAGAGGGCGTTTTGGACATTTTGTATTTTTGGGAAATTAAACCTACGAATTTCCCAAAGTTATATTAGCTTATAGGAGTTGTCATCTATGGTTAACAAAACCAAAACCAAAAAACGTCCATTGGAGAAGAAGTTGGAAAGCTTTCTAAGGAGTTCAAGGCCAAAAACTCTATCGTTTGCACTGCCACCACCGCCAAATCGTAGATCGGGCGATGGGGAACACAACCACACCACTTTCGTCCACAAATCAGAAACTAAATTTCTAGGCAAGTATCTATCTTGCTTTGTTTTTAGTTAATGTCTCAATTATGTTAGGCTAGGGTTTTTTAGAACTTGTTTCATGAAAGAAAGTGTAGTTTAGAGACTAGAATTCACATGTCGTAGAAGAAGTAATCATATTCTGGACATCTAATTCGTATGTAGAGGATACACCACGAAATTTCATGGATTTAGAAGTAGAAAATCTGGAAAAGAATTGGAAGAATTGAAATTTAAAGAAAAGATTAGGGTTCTTGAAGTTTACGTAGATTTTACCCCTTTTTAAATTGTTATACTTGATGAAAACTCACATATTTTATGTAGAAAATCATATATTTGGGTATATAGTGCTTGTAGTATCATTTGTTGGGAGTTTGGGAATCATATATGGAGATTTGGTTGAGGTTGGAGATAAATTTTCGTAACTGGGTTAATGCAGTTTTCGCCATAATTGCTTGATCGATCGATGGACCCAAGAACATCAATCGATCGATGATCGATCGATCGACCCCCTTCCCTTGATCGATCGAGCCCTCCTGGAAAATTTCATATTCCTCTTATTATGGTTTATTTCGATTAAAATGCATAGTAACCCTTGAGTATTATTGTTAGAACATTTTGGGATATAATTAGGACCAGTAGGGTTTTAGTAAACCCCAATAAGTGAGAATTTTATATAAGATGAAATTAAGGGTTAACGGGGAGTGATTTACACATATGAAATTATGCGAACGTTTAAATAAGAGATTGAGACTCGTTAGGAAGTTAGACTAGAAAGTAAGTGAGAGTAGCTACCGAAATTATACTTAGGGAGATGGAATACTTCGAGAGACATGAAGTAAGTATGGAATAACCTATAAATGGAAATAAAATAGACGAGTCCGTTATACGGGATAAACGAGTCAAATGTATTAAGAAGGGATAATTATAATTATGGGTCGTGGGTGCAACTACTTGAGAAATGTGAATAGGGATATATATATATATATATATATATATATATATATATATATATATATATATATGACCGTGTGATTGTGCATATATTATAGATATGTGTAAAAATCGTACCCGAGCTACTTGCTATCACGGGGGGGTTTCCACGCTGGGACAGTCTTATCTCGATTGGGCCTTTACGGGGATAACGACTTATACCCTAGAACATAGAATTCCTTGGTACAGGCTATCTGATTAATAGTCAGACGGTCCTAAGAGACGTGAGGATATGTGCTGACCTCTTAGTGACTTGGGACTATGCTTCACCTCCATTTGTTTATGTTTTGTGTTAATACAGTTCGAGAGTGATTCCGAACTAGTATTTCCCTTAGTACGAGTGATACGGGGACTTAATAGCAGAGTATGCCATCACCATAAATCTTATGTGGGGTGCCGATAGTATATATATATTATATGAGTGGATAATATAGATATGTATACTTAAGTATGGGAACGTTCTACTGTGCATAAAGGTAGTTAAGTAATGAATAAATAGTCTGATTTTATTATTAAGTGTTTGAGAATTTTGTGACAGAGTTTAAAATGAAATGAGATAGATGTGAGAACTTTATTTTCAGAAATTAATTATCCTAGCCATAGTAATTATCGGCATGAAACCTTATGGGAAAGTCAAGTTAAAATAAACTTTTGGAGTTAATAGTGCGGTAGGCGTGCACACTAGATGAGAGGTGAGAATTTCTCAAGAGAGTGTCACATACTAACATGGTTGTTACATTAGTCGGTATGCATTTTAAAAACCCGCTAAACTAAATTTAAACTGTTTTACAATCGGGCTCTGACCCATTTCCTGTTATCTCATCTCTTTTATATATATGTATATATTACAGGTGCCCTGCCACATGGGCATCATGCTTAGGTTCTTTGGACTGGATGTGCTGCAGCTTATGTGGGAGTTGCATGCCATTTGCTTAGACGACCTCGTTGTTGATTCCACTCTTATTTCAGTTCTAATTAGTTGGGCATGTGTCGCCCGTTTCCTTATTCAGTTGGATTTGTCATAGATTATGTTCATTTATCTTTAGTATTTTTACTCTTTGGGATTTGATTAATGTCAGGATGGTTTCCTTTATAGTTTTAAAGTTGGTATTGGTTTATCTGAATGGTTATATTCATGGGTTTTTATTTCTAGCCTTAATAATTGTGTGATTCTTAAACTGTTACTTATTAAAGGTTTTCATAATTGAATTTAATTAAATGGAAATGATGTTTTAAATGGTTTTAACACTTAGCTTAATTATTTAGGGTGTTTAAATTGGAAAGTTTATTTTGTGACAGTTATGCTGAGAATGAACCAACCGTTCACCTTGATTATAATTTAATAAAGGACTGATCATCCAGTATTTAATTAGGCGGGGTGTTATAGATGGTACGCACACAAGTTTTATATATTTTAAAATAATAGAGAAAAAGCCTCTCCGTAGCTTGACAAGCCCTTACTTACCCATGACTAGAGGTTGGGCCCAATACTCTAGACAACAAAACTAAAAATTTGGGGATTTATAGTATCCCCATTACAATTTATTGAAAACTCTATACAAAACAACAAAATTGGGATTTATACCATCCCCATTACATTATTTGTTGATCCTAGTCCTAATTTGAGGAATTTTTTATCTATCCATATTGATCTTTCCTTTGAAAATTTGATGAAGATAGGTGAATGTCCACTATATTGTATTGCAAATTTTTAGGGCCTCTATTGATGCAAAAAGATCTGCCACTGCATTCTTTTCCTTCCACATATGTTGAATTTGAAATTGATATGATCTTTGTATAAAGTCTAGTGTGCCATGATATTACCAAGGGGGTTTAGCTTGCTTCATTACCGTATCCGCTAGTAATTTGCAGTCTGGTTATACTAAAATGTTTTGGATATTAAGACTCTGAGATAACTTTAGGCCTTGTTCAAGAGCTAATGAATCTGAGTTAAAAGCTGAGTGGAAACCTATAGATTTTTCAAACCTTCAATAAATATATCTTCAGATTCCCTAATTACTCCACCAATGCCACTTTCTCCTGGGTTACCTTTTGATGCACCATTATTGACGAGCCATTGGATTGTTTCCCTGACATTCTTCATCCCAAAGGGAATCGCTTTGTATTGTAGGTCCCTTAGTCAGTTAAGAATGACGTCTTCTCCTTATCAACTGAGTGCATTCGAATTTAATTGTAATGAAAGTATACATCCATAATTGTAGAATCTTATAGCCTGGTGTCGTTTCCACCAATGTGTCAATCTTAGGAAGTGAGTAATAGTCCTTACTACAGGCCTCATTCATATCCGAATAATCAATGCAGAGTCTCCACTTCCTATTTGGCTTTCTTACCATCACTATTGTTATCGCTAGAAATTTGTATTGACAATATCTTAACTAAATGATATTATTAAACTAGGAAAGAAACCATTTAACGGATAAGATATTGAATGACTACTACAAAAATGAAGCAGGGGGTAAAGGGGGAAAGAGAAACACCCTAATTTACATGGTTTGACATAATTAGGTGCCTATATCCACAATTGAAATGTTCTTTATTCCTTTAGTAGTAAATTTTCATGGAAATACAGTTAGTTATAATCTCCCTCTCTATCTCTATCTCTCTACAACTTGGAAGCATAACAATATATAAAATATCTCATACCTCACTTGAGGTTAATGGGATGATATTTATAGTCTACTGGAAGTGAGAGAAGAGGGTGACATATGCCTCACCTTTATAATTCAAGTTAGACCATGTTTTACAAATTATATATGGTAATAATCACAAGTTAGTTATGGAATATGGGAAAGGATATCTGCATACTATCTTATGTTGCACGCGTATCTAGATGCTGACATAACCCAAACACAAGGTACACACCTTCTAAGATGGTATTAACTAATAAAGTTATCCTCATTCTAGATTTTGGGTCGAGGACAACCCTAAGACGAATCGGCCTCTTGCATAGGCTTCGGCTTCTCCTATGTGTTAGGTTACCTGACTTAGATACCTTCTATCATAGGTGTCGTAGTCTAATATGTCCTCAGAGTACACTATATTTAGGTCATAATAATATGCCCCAAGACTTTACTCATGACTTTGTCTATTTTGCGGGTCTCTTAAAAAGTTGTGCCTTCTAGGGGTATGCATTGTTGTTGGAGTGAGTGAAGTTTTTCGTATGACCTGTCATCGTCTCTATTTTTCAACCTTGCATCAATCCAAGCAAAATGATTTATGTAATTTTGAAATACTTAGTGTTGAGTATGCCACATGCCAGTCATTTGCTAGAGCGTCACATCAAAACTAATGCGCACACGCTTTGGGTAGCATGCACATAATTTCAAACCGCTAGAACGCTTTTCGAGGAAGCTTATGTTATGGTTTTTTCAATAGAAAAATCGATGTTACAAGCATAATTAAACCTCCCATTCTAATCATTTAAGCCTTTCAACATCGAAAATATTTGACCATCTAAGAGAGATAAATTTCTACCTTTCATTTTCAATTATTTCCCTTGTTTTTAGCTGGAGATCCTATTTTTTCCTAGTCACTGTTGCCTTCAATCATCATTTTCCTTATCTTCTTTCAGTTCCACGTCTTTCAGGTACTTTTTATCCCCTTTGGCTAATTTTTTAGGGGTTTGAGATTTATTTGGTTTTATTTTAAAAAAAATTATTTGCGGATATATTCATTATGCTTTGATTGTTGATTTGTTGGTGGATTTGGGTTAATAGTTGTTTTAGATAGCCATTGAGTTGGTTGGATTAGGGTATCCCCAATTTACAGGGTTTAAGATTTTCCTTTATTTCCTCCACTTGTAGTAGGTAATTTATTTAGGTTTTCTCTATTTTTTCCTTGCTTTCCACCAATTATGTGTACTGATGTGTGGGGGGGGGGGGGGGGGGGGGGGAGAGGATTTTGAAGTAATTATGTAAAGCGAACATAATTGCCTAATAATCCCTTAGGGTCATGCCCCTATCTATAATTTAACCAACATTGAATAGGACCCTTCTAAGTCTTTTGGTTCTACCCTTAATCCCCTAAATACCTAATATAGTAGATCTGATTTCATGGCATTAAACAACTTGGACGATGGGGCTATAAGTGAGGAAGGAGGGAGGAACCAAAAAGACGAGACATCGTCTGAGTTCATCATTGCCCTTGGAGACTAGACCAAGGAATCCCTTTAATCTCATCCTCCCTTAGACTCTGCCAATTCTTTTATTGAGGTTCTAGTTGATGAAAATAACCATTCAGCCTCAACCCATTCACATAACCCTTCAAAGAAAGATGTTTTCAATTTTGCCTACGATATGATTCCAATCAAACTGTTGGAGTTTGAAGACTTATATAATATTCTATTGAGCATCACCCGTATGTTGACTTAAAAAATGAGCGAGTCTATAATCGACTATACTCTAAGGAGATTGTCATTTCCCAATCTACTTTAGCTTTGGGGCTTAATCTTACCTTCCATCCCATCATCTGAGGTATTCTTAAAGGTTATGGAGTAGCCCCAACCCAACTTGGCCTAAATTCCTGCTGAATAATCCTAGGGTTCATAATATACTTGAGGGAAGGGTCAAGTTTTGACAATAATGAGGTGATCTTTAGGTACATTAATGTCCTGAAGGATAATGCAAAGCCCCCACTATTACTACATCACCCCCATTAAACCTCAAAATAAACTTGTTAGGTTCTCCCAGACTAGTAACCATTTATGTAAATGCAAGTTTTTCGTCGTTAAGGGTAACTGGTAGTTCATCTCGAATGAGGTCAGGAAGAGTACAATGACTCCTCGCAATTGAAGTCTCCCTAACTCCATTGGTACTTTGCCTCTTTTGATTATTTGAACAACATTTTCTTTTCTTATGTGCTTTGTTTCTTTTCTAATTTTTTTTTTCTCTGTAGAGAAAACTAATCATAAGCTCAGTACTACTAAATGGAGTTGGGTTGATAAGTATTGTTGAGCCGACCGCTTAGTGCTCAAAGATATATTTTTTTGCTAAGCCCACAAAGTTTGGTTATTACACAACTAGTGTCCAACTGAGGCTGACACTGAAGAAGGTAAGTGGTAATTTTTCCAAGTGTTTGCTTGTCATTTTTCCATCTCATCCTTACTAATATAACCTCTTATTTTATGTAGTATCAAATCCATCCATCTCATAATTTAATACACAATCAACTTAGGGAATGGCACCGAAGGCTGCTGATCATATTTCCTTCACCGCCCGCAAAAAACAACATGCTAATGCCAAAAAGGGTTTACTAAAACAAAAGTTAAGGACAAGAAGAGGTCCATTGACATTACTGTTGTCATGCCCTACCCTAAGAGGTAGAATAATGTATTTGGGCCAAAAAATACCAATAAAGAATGAGACGTTTTTGGTGGTGGTCTTACATGATGTCTTATGAAGGAGGTTCCCATAATCGAGGTGTCGGAGGATCCTCCTTACGTTAAAAACCGTACTCTTCTTATCTCATATGAGAATTTAAGAAAGGACAAAAAAAAAATTTGAGGTGACTCTATTAATGCAATTGATCACATAAATTATTCTCGGTACGATCCCGACTATAGGTTCCTCAGTACCTTGAGAACAGATACTTTGTGGTGCTATTCTCAGCACACGTCGATGTAGATAATGATATAAACTTTATTATTTCCATACATCACTTATAATTTTATATTGGACGGTCTCATACTTATCTTTTTGCGGAAAGTTATGGTCTCAACCATACTTCATGAGAGGATCTTAGTTTCAAAGGAGCATCTTTAAAGATTTGAGAATGAGAAAAAGATTAATATTTAGCTCTAGAATCTGGTGGCTGACCTAGGGTAGAAAGTGACTATTTTTAAGACCAAGGAAACTAGGGGCAAGGACGATCTGAAGGAATAGAGGGATATGCTGAAAGAGGTTAAAAAGAAGCTGAAAAGGGCTTAGGATAAGCAAAATGAGGATATTATCATCATTTAAAGTATTAGGGGAGATATTACCAAGGACTGTGAAGCTGATGTGGCTGAATATAAATCCTCCCAAGAGTGAACCTTGGAGAAGATGGGGTATTTTGATAATGGGTACACTAAACTGAAGAAGAAAATGTCTAAGAACTACCCTGACCTTCTTGAGGTCATTAGAATCTCGGAGTGTTATGATAAAGAGTACATGTCCTTGGCCCAAGCCGATGAGATGGATATCGATCCCCCGACCCAAGTGATTAATCAAGTTGAGTTGAACACAGTTCCGAAAGCTAAAGTAGCTAACCTAACCAATGAACATGCTTCCCCTACTGTTGATCCTTCAGTTATTACTCTTATAACAACTTTAACCCTTTTAGCACGTTTCTGACTTTGTATTCTTCTATTTTGAGAGAAAATTTTCTAATTGTAGAACACATTTATCAAGGCCCATAGCCTATGGATTTTGTTATTTTTTACAATGAATGAGTTTGTAACAGAAGCTTTTGAATGAATACTTTACTTATGCTTTTGTTCGCTTATCCACTGATTAATTATAGCCTTATACATTATTATGTTATAGTTTTTAATTGGTCTGTTAATATTCTAGTATAATAAGTTATATGTTCATATAGGTTTATAATCCTTTAGACTATGCTTTGGGCTTTTATTTTAAGGTATGTCGGTGAATTAGTCATCTGCTTGACCTTAGGTCGGCTTGTGGATGACATGAGTTAGTGACGGCAGTATCTACCAATGGAAGGACCAATTTCATGACCTAACTTGTCCAAAGGACTAGATCGCTCATGAAATGTTATCGCGATGAGGTTGTTTTAAGCAAAAAATATACTTATCATTCCTTCATCAATTTGTTTGGGCATTATCTTTAGTCGAGGTTGAAATAATGATATTGTTATATTTTTTTGGGGGGATGGGTGGGTCTTCTAGTTCTTTAGTGATGTTGGTACTTAGGTTAGACCATGGTCGACCTGACTTGTTGATTACACTAGCAACCTATTGACTAACCAATTTCATGCCCTGACATGATCGAAGGACTAAATCGCTCATGAAACATGGTATTGGTATAGTGTTTTTATAACTCTTCTTTTCATCTTCCTTGAGATGCCTTCGACCAAAGCCTCTTACCCACCTCATAGGGATGAGAATCTTAGCAGGTTATAACAGAGAAATTGAGAGTTGAATAATAACAATTACAGAGAATAGTGGAAGCTTCTTCATTGATGACGATATATATTCTCATTATAATTTCTCCTTCTATTACACTTGATCAGACTAATGATAATATATGCACGGATGCTCGACATTCTAGGGATTTTCAGAAGCTTCCCTTTCAATAATTTTATTTAGAAAGTCCCAAGTTGGATAACTGAGTCAACCCTATGTAACCCATGCCAATTAGCTTTCAATTTGTTCCCCTTTTAGACAATCTTCTTCAATGCGATATCCCCTTGTTTCAGTGTGCTCGTCTTAACGCTTCTGTTATAATACCAAATTATTCTCTATTGATAAGGCCCCACTTAAAGTGAAACATGTTCTCTTACTTACTCAACAAAATCTAGCTCCAGCTACCGCATGAAGTCTCTTACAGGAGAGTTAAAGTTTGGAACTCGATGATTGGAAAAATCAACCTCCGTCGAGACTATAGCCTTGGATTCGAATGTCACTATAAATGGAGTCTCTCCAGTATTGGTTCTAGGGGTCGTCTTATATGCCAACAGGACACTATGAAGTTCATTGATCCAATTGGCCATTTCATCCGACAAACGTTTCTTAATTCCATCCAAAAGAGTCTTATTGGTGATTCATGTTTGTCCGTTGGATTATAGATGGCCTGGAGAAGAGTACAATTTTTTTTTATGTTAGATACGATGCAGTAGTTTCTAAACCAATTACTATCTAACTATGTGTCTTGATTTTTGATACAGGCATTAATGATACCTTATCTATATATTATTTTTTTCAGATGAACTGGAATGTCTTTGGTTGAATGATCTCAATCATCGGTTTGACCTCCACCCACTTGGTGAATTAGTCAACCTCCACTATCAGGCACCTAAATCTTCAGTTTATCTTAGACAACAATCCCACAACGTCTATTCTCCATAACACAAATGGCCAATGGAAATTTATTGGTGTTAAGTTTGCTACCAGTCTTTATCCTATCACAACATATTTTTGGTATTTCTCACAAGTCCTTGCGTAATCAGCACAATATTCTTTCATTGTGGGCCAGTAATAAACCTGTGTGAGCTCTACATGATCCCTCATTAAATTTTCTCACTAGATCATGAACCTTTTTAGGATAAACACAATGGAGTAATAGTATCACATATCCTCATTTGAATAGTACACCCCCATCAAGCATGTATCTCGATTTGTTGTAGTGCAACCTCTTTATTTATTTTGTATTGGAGAAAACCTCTCATGTCTACAAGTATAATAATATTATATCCATCCAATATGGACCCAATTTAAGGTCCATAATCTATATGTACTCTTCTTCAATATTAGATTGTAATAAAATCTCTACCGCGATAGTCCTCTTTAGGTCGACTTTAGTTGTTGAAGTTTAAGGAGCCATATCATTGACTCAAGAATTTTCTACCATTGGTATCCTGACCATATTTATGCCGGCAAACTTTGGTAGAAACTTCCTTACTTTTCTCATGTATTTTACCATTTTACTTTCCCTCACCTCATACAAGCTCAAAACTCGGTTTGCAACCAACTGTGAATCACTATGGGTCGATACATGTAAGACCCTCAAGAAAAAAGCTAAGCTTAATCCTATAATTAAGGCTTTGTATTCGACTTCATTGTTCGAAGCCTCAAACTTGAACTTGAGTGCGTACTCCACATTTTCTCCCTCTAGAGTGGAGACAATAAGGCCATCGCCACTACCCTTAACACAATACGAGCCATCCATGAATAACTTTCGGATGGGCGTGGTTTCATCGAAGCCACCTTCAAGCAGCATGCCTAATGTGAATACCTTATTCATATATTCTTAGTCTCTAATCCACTCAACTGCTCTTGTGTTGGTCTCGACTTCGGTAGGGGTCGTAGGTTGTGATTCTGCGTTTTTCTCTAGAATTTCCTCCTCATACATAAATTTGGCAATGAAATCTTCTACAGCCTATCCTTTGATCATTTTCTTGGCTTGTAGACTATATTAAAATCTATTAGTTTGACAGTCAATGCCATTAATTTATCAAACTTATATGTCTTATGAATATCATGTGTTAGGGGTAAGTCAGTGTATACCATAATTGTATAATACTGGAAGTACGATTTCATACTCCTTAACGCTTCGATTAGGTCCAAGACTAATTTTTATATCCTTGGTATCTTATCTCTGCTCCTCTATAAGCCTTGTTGGTGTAGTACACCGACTTCTGCATGTAATTTTTATTTTTTTTACCAACATTGAGGTGGTGGTTGATTCAGATATGACTAAGTACATTTATAACCTTTCCCCAAGGATTGTCTTGGAGAACAGGGGAGGGGACCCCAAATATTGCTTCAACTCTTGGAATGCCGCTTCACACTCTGCATTCCACTCAAAGGTTTTTATTAACACTTTGAATAATGGGAGACACATATCAATGGCTCTTGACACAATTCTTTTTAGAGCTACAACCCGAAGTGTAAGCCTTTGGATCTCTTTCTTATTCTTTAGAGAATGCATATATGATAAGGGCCTTGATCTTATCTAGATTTTCCTCAATCCCCTATTAGTTTACAATAAACCTCATAAACTTATCGTCTCTTATGACAAACACACATGTTGTAGGATTCAACTTCATATGTTACTTCTCTATCACATCAAAAGACTGGGTGAGGTCCTTTATGTGGTCTTTATCCTTTTTACTATTCGTAATCCCGTCGTTCACAAATACTTCCATGATTATATCGATCTGCTTTTTAAGAATCTTATTCATAAACCTTTGGTACACTGCTCTTATGTTTTTTATCCTTAAATGTATAATGTTGTTGCAATAAGTACCATTTCTTGTTATAAATGAGGTATTCTCCCCGTCTTCTAGCTTTGTCAAAATTTGGTTGTAACCTGAGTAGGCACCCAAAACACTAAGGAGCTCATGCCTAGTCTTTTGACTATTTACCAAGGAGCTCAACCATCATGGTTGGAGGTTCTTTCACAAGAGCCTAGTACAGTTTTCCTGGTAGTTAGACACTCATGATGGAAGTAATGACAATTTTCTCATCATAATCAATCACCTCCAGTTTTTTATTATTGAATCTCATAATGTGTTCTCTCATTGTCTCATCCTCCTTCTGTATGACACTTAATAAATAATCCACTTTATTCCCTGGATTTGTATTGAAGCAGAAGTTACTAATATATAGGCCAGACAACTATCAAAACGTGGAAAATTGCCCCCTTGGGAGCCCCATGTACCACACATGGTCCGAGTCGATCAAGGTATTAGGAAAAGGTCTATAACATCACATATATAATAAATATCATAAGAAACTAGATACTTCTCAATATGATGTATGGGATCTGATTTTCCATCATATCTGGGTGTAATAACTAGTGACTTAAACTTGACTATAGTAGGATAACTCAGTACGAGCAAAATGTGATCCTTCAGTATAACCCCTCTACAGATGGTTATTTTTTATAAGATCCTATAGTCGATTCTTGAGCCATTAGATGGAGCCTTTCCATGGCCAATCCTTCTCAACTTTAGTTAACTCATCAACTCGTCTTTGACTCCCTATCGAGCTCTCTTCTTGTCTAATTTGGTGCTTGACCTTCGCCGATACCCTCACTCGCTGCCTTGACCTGGCCTAGTAGATGTCCTCTTTGCTCATCGACAATAAGGACTCTTATCAATCCCCCTTCTTTGACTGGCCCTAAGAGACCCATGAGTTAGAAACCAGGTAGTCAAACCCTATTCCTATGCCCAACCTCTAAAATTCTATCGGGCGTAGTGGCTCGATTTATAACTATGTTCTTATGTAGTTTTGATAGTGGATGTTCTTTATGGCCTATATGATTCATCCCTTCGATTTGATTCAGCCCGTCTATCAAACTTGCGTTTACTGTCTACTGAACCTAGTTTCATGCATCTTGGGTTCTCCATGTCTCTCTCTCTAAACGAGTACCTCCTGTCCCTATGTGGGGTAAGTGGTGTCATCTCCTTACGCTTGTAAAAAAAATCTCCTACTGTTGGAGTGATTGAATTCCGCTCCTGATGGGGATAGATTGGTTGGGCTTGTCCATTAACAAGGCCCTGGGTAAAAATCTTCATGTTTTCTTACATAATTGTTCGGCTATTTACCAAACTCTACAATATATCCTACAAATCTACCATTCTGATGGGTGGTGATGGGATTACCCATTCCCTCACATTTCTAGTCTCTGGGTTATTATACATTTCCACAACATAATAAGTTTTTTCCAAATCGGGGTATGCAACAAGCAAAGATAAAATAAAAAATAAAGATCTAAAGATAATCTAACATAATTCTATGAATCGAACGAAAATTCCTTTAAGAAATAACTCTAACACTTTGCAACCAGGGTGAATCAAATAAAGATTTCTTCGGTTTAAGTAAAATAAGTATCCTCGAGCCCTAAAAATGAAATTTGGGGGAAACAAACATGGTTTTATTATAGCCCACATACAACACCAAACTAAAATCGCTAAAATATGGTATTGAGATTTTAGCTATATGATATCAATAAACTAGTGAATAAATCAGTCAAGAGATAAAATATTGACACATAATTGAAGTAGAGAGTAAAGAAGGAAAGAGAAAGACCCGAATTTACATGGTTCATCCCAATTAGGTACCCACGTCCACAGGTGCAGTGTTCATTATTCCTTTAATGGGAAATTGACCTGGAAATACAATAAGTTACAGTCTCTCTCGCTACAATTTGGTAATATGACAATATATAAAATACCTCATACATCACATAACGTTATGTGCTACTATTTATAGGTTACTAGAAGTGAGAGAAGAGGGGGACACATGTCTCTCCTTTATAAGTCAGGTGCAATCATGTTTTACAAGTTATATGAGAGAATCACTATACTAAAACAATAGACTTGTCAAGGTTTAAAATCGTGACAAGTCAAACTTGTCAAGTGAAAACTGCCTTTGTTATGGACTTGTCACGGCTAAAAACTGTGACAAGTTCATTAGACTTATCACGGACTTGTTACAGTCTTTGAACTTGACATGTTTCTTCACGGTTAAAGACCATGATAAGTCCGTGACAAGTTTCTTTGTCAAGGGCTTGTCACGATATTTTACCCTGATAATTCTGGGCAGAATTTAAAAAAAAACTGCGGGGCAGTATGGCCAGTGCCACTACCTAGCAGTATATTTGTACCTATTATAGAAAAATTATACATGCACAAACTACATATATCCAAATGAAATAGAAATAATGTACCAAATTATGGCATACATAATCCATATCCAAATAAAATAGAAATACAAATATCCATATCCAAACAAACAAATAAAATAGAAAACGGATAGAAATAATGTCATGGCATATGGTCTTGAGCAGGTTGGGGGAGGGAGGAAGGCCACATAATAAATGAATTTAGAACCGCTTCAATTCTCTCAACGCCGCATTGTTCGCGCAACCACAGAGGTGGGTTCTCCTTTTCGAACGCCACATACGTGACGAGCACCCTTGCCTCAATTGCTTGGAGGTAACGTCCATGAACCACCATACTCGGGAGGAAGGATGGGTCCCTCAACCCTCTCATTATCTTCTCCCCACAATAAATGTTGAGTATAAACACACTCTGCCAAACGATTGTTACATAGGTCGCTCAATGGGAGTCAAGATGGGAAATGAAACACATAGAGGCGAGTCCATGTGTATCGGTGATGAAACTGTGATGTCCTCGTCTACCCCTAACTCCTTCCCCTTATCCTTCTCCTTCTACTTCCCCTTCCCCTTCCCTAACTGACACTCCATGCAGGCGTACATATCAAGGACCTTCACCTCCAACCTTGATAGCTTATTGTCATGGGTGTCCACCTTATGTACAAACCCGGTGTTGCTCGTCTCCATTCCAATGATCCTCGACTTCACACCCATGAGCTCACCCCTAGTCCCCCCTTGTGATCCATCCCAAGAACTTAGCTAAGTGAATCCGTAGCTAAATATGCTTTCCCAGCATCATACAACGACTCATGCACTTCCTTAAGCTTTGCCTGAAAAGATAAAAAGTGTAACACCCCGTATTTTTGTGCATTTAATATTTAATTAATTCGGGAATTAAAAATTACTTGTGTCGTAATTTTAATTGAATTAAGTTTGAAAAAATATATTTAAATATTAATCGGTGAATGAATGGTTAATATTTAAGGAAATTTAATTACTGAGTGAATAGTAATAATTTATTTATGTCATTTCGGGTATTTATGACGGGGTATGTACTTATCTCAATCGGGAGTCGGTATAGACTAAATTTGGTGTGAGATAAAGATTTTCATAAATTAATTTAGATGGCAATTATGATTATAAGGTTGAGTACGGATGGATCGAGATAGTTAGAAAAGTGTACCCGGGGATAGTAAACATGTCACGGGACGTTTTTAGGCATAGTCGGGCCCACATGGGGGCATTTGGGTCACTTGGGCTTGGCCCATTAGGAAAAAATGGGATTTAGCCTAATTAAACAATTATAAGGAAAAGGGGAACGACTGATTTGAGTTTAGAAAATACTTAGTGGGAGAGGAAACCCTAAAAGGAAGTTTAAGGCAAATTGGGGGACAAAGGAAAGAGCCAAAACAAGGGATTTCATCTTCAACCTTGGGAATTCACAACTTTAATTCAGACGCTACGAATCATAAGGCAAGTGGTTAACTTGCTGTAGCATTAAATTTTCTTTTCGATTCATATTTATGTGATGTGAGTAATTAAAATTCATTTTGGGAATTAAAGGGTATAAACATGGGGTTTTTGTAAACCAATATTCTGAATTCTAAATTGTGTAGAAATTCATGTGTAATCTGAGAGTAGTATATATATATATATATATATATATATGGTAGGATGTAATCCAGATGAAGTAGAAACGAATTTGAGGCAAAGATTTGATGTTTAAATGGGTTAAAGGTTAAAATGGATTTTTTTCCAAATTTATGAAAACTGTAGAGAACGGAAAATTAATGATGTTTGTGGACTTTATGGGGGTTCCTTATGAGGTTTTTGATATATGTTATTGATAGGAAGATAGGGATTTTACTCTAGAAGAAGTTAGGGTTTGAAGCTCTTTGTCCATGGCTGAAATAGAAGGGGGAAGAAGACGCTGACCTATACGATCGATCAATCGAGGGTTGGGGATCGATCGATCGATGGTTCAAAACTTTTGACAGTTCGCCCAGTTTATATATATAAGGGTAAATTAAGTTAAAATATTTTCCCAAACCTTATGTAATGAGAAATAAATTTAGGGTTACAATCTAATTAATTATGACGGAAAATTAATTAGGATTTGGAAGAAATTTAGGTGTGACACTCTATGGTTAAATTTGGAAAGAATATTTGAAATTAATTAATTACAGATTGAGGGGGCGAGTCCGGGTATATTGGTTGGGCGATACTAAGGTGTTAATTTTATTTAAGGTGAAAAGTAAATAATTTAGAGTCGGGAATTTAGACTCGGGTATTGTTTTATTTCGGGCCACAAGAGTAAGTCCGAATATATTGGTTGCGGCGGGACACCAAAAGAAATTTAATTAATTAATGTGCGAAGTAATTAATAATTAGGGTTGGGCCATAAACTCATAATAATCTAAATAGGCTTGTGTTACGAATTTTGTACACGGTATGGCCGGGATAATTAATTTTAATTATATATATACGATGTACGATAGTATATATATATATATGGTGTGTGCGTTAATATCAGTGGTTGGATATTATTATTACATATACTCTAGTTCTGTAGGGGGAGGTTGCGCGTAGTGGATGAATCCCCTAGCTTGAGGAGTAGGGAGAGCATATTCCCAGGTCATAGCGTCCATTATATGGGTGAGGGGCATCTCACTTTCAGGTAAGGAATATGACCGCCTCCAATTTTTATGTATTAACCAAGTTAGTGAGCGATTCTGACTTGGGGTAACTAGGTTATGTGAATATACCTAGTGGGATAGCACTTTAGAGAATATATATCCAATGAGTTATTACTCGGGAGGATGTTTATTATTAATTATTATTTCAGCATGTTTGTGAATATTGTAATATAACTATACGTATATAATAAGGTAAATAATTATATACAAGTAAATTAATACAGACCGTGAATTGTATAAGATATAATGTTTGTGAAAGTTATATGAATTTAAAAAGGGAAATGATTAATTAAGTTAATGTTGATAAGAACTAAGAAATCGTAATTATGGAATACTCGGATAGAGTTGGGTGGTTGCAAGGGGATTATATCAGTTATCTAGTCATGAGATAAATAACTAGGTAAATTAATTAAGGCGTTAGTAGTGCACACTAGAGGAGGGGTGAGGATGTCCTCAAGGGAGTGCGGCACTAGCTAAAATATGGAGTGCATGCATATTTACTTATTACTGCAAGTTAATCATTTGGTAAATATTTTCCAAATGTTTTGGGTACTAACCCTTGCTATAAAAACTTTTAAAAACCTTTTAGGGGTCCATCCATAGGGACGCCAGGCTTGACTCATTTTAGGGATCCGTTGCTGCAGCATATGTGGATGTTGCGAGAGTTTGATAGGCGCCTCATTCCTTTCAGTTCTAGTATAGATCTCCTATCAGTTATTCGAGCATGTTGCTCACAGATTTATTCAGTACTTATGTCATACCTGTTGAGATTTATTACTTGTCTTTACTTCTGTTGGTTTGTGTACAGATGGTTTATTTGGTCAGTTAATTAATTATGAATTGTTGATTTCAATTAATTGTGATTGTTTATATTATTTTTGTTTCCGCATGAGTATTTCATTTTAGTTAATGAAATATAAAAACTGGCACCAGTCTAATTTTCATATTTAGGTGGTTAGTAATTAAAAAGGCGACAGTGATGCTAAGGATTAACCATCTGAGAAACCTATTCTAATTTAATTTTGGACTAATCACCCAGGGATAATTAGGCGGGGTGTCACAGATGGTATCAGAGCATCAGGTTCTAGTGTCCTTAGGATCTGTGCGACTTATTACATTTTAGCGTAGCTTTCGGTTGTTATAGAGCCCTATTATTAGGACTGTTGATTCATTTTTTCACTTCTGAGATATCATATTTCTACTATTAGTTTTTGTATAAATTGTGTACTTATACAATTCGATCTATTTTCAGATGCCACCGAAGAGGCCGAGAGCGAAGAGGGCTGAGGCTAGAGATGAGCTCAGGGAGGCTCATCAGGAGCCACAATTACAGCCACCCCCCCCTCCCCACCCGAGTTGATCTCCACTACTCAGGTGGCTGTGATAGTGGCTCAGGCAGTCGAGACAGCAATGCGGGCTATGGCAGCTCATTTTCCATAGCCCCATGCACCACCTCCAGCGGCACCAGCAGATCAGGCTCCAGTGGGGCCATCGTCTTGGCAGCGAGTTAGGGAGACCTTTCATAAGGGTCACCCACCTGAGTTTTGGGGTAGCACCGATGTAGGAGAGGCCTGTGACTGTAAGAAGAATATTCAGTGCCATCTGCGCATGTTGGAGTGTACCGTTGTGCAGAAACAGATGCTTGCTAACTTTTGACTGTCAGGGGGAGACTTATACTGGTGGGAGTCAGTTACCACCATTGAGGAGAGGGATTTGATGATGATATACGAATTCTGGGTGCAGTTTGATCGTAAATACTTCCCACCAGTGGTAGAGGCTGAGATGAGGAAGAAGTTCAGTGAGTTAGTGCAGGGTGACCGATCAGTGGCAGACTATGAGGAAGAGTTCACCCGTTTAGCAAACTTTGTGCCAAATGAGGTGAGCGATGAGGTGTGAAAGAAGTCGAGGTTCCTGGATGGCTTAGCCTGGAGGATCAGGCAGCATTTAATTGGGAATTAGACATTAGTGACTTATACAGATGTCGTTAATGCCGCACTTGTACCCTGCCAGGATCATCGCTTCCATGCGAAGGGGAGCAAGAGAGTAGGGGAGCCAAGCCAGCAGGGCAAAGCAGTTACTGGTGGTGACATGAGTGGTACTCAGCAGCAGACTAGCTATTAGCAGGGGAATCAAGCCAAGGAATTTAGGAATGGTGGGTTTTGACCGGGAGGACAGGGGTTCAGGCAGGGGAAGACGATCCCAAATCAACAGCAGCAAGTTCCTCAGGGCCGTCAGGGCCAAGGGAATAATGGGGGAGGCCAACAGGGCCAACCACGTCAGGGACAACATGACCAATGACAGGGGGACAATAAAAAATGCTGATTTGTCTATGGACAACCAGGACACTTCAAGAGGGAGTGCCCGCAGAGGTGCAGAGGTCATCAGTAGGGTGCCCAATAGGGGAAACAAGGGCAGATGCCGCCAGCAGCACCAGCTCCACCCGCCCCACAGCAGTAGGGACAAATGCACTACGAGCGTGTATATAACATCCAGGATGTTCCCAATGCTCCAGCACAGTAGGCGCCGCCAATAGTTGAGGGTATGTTTCTCATTCATTGTCATGAGGGTAGTATACTTTTTAACACGGGAGCATCACATTCATAAATTAAATCTAATTTTGCTAAACGGGTCGGGTTACTAGAGACTGCGAGTAGTCTCCGTATGTGTGTAGAGTCACCAGTAGGCAGCGGGGCTTTGATTCACTCGATTTTTTTGGGGGGTGGATATTTTAATCGGGAGGCTTAGTTCAGTAGCGGACCTCTTAGTTTTAGATATGGAAGGGTATGATGTCATCCTAGGTATGGATTCGTTGGCAGGTTATCAGGCGACTATGGATTGTTATGAGAGGATGGTCATGTTCTCTATTCCGCGACAGGAGATGTTCCTAATAGCGATGTCGCTGCCTGAGGGAGGGTCATGCACCCACTTGTATTACATCGAGGAGAAAACCTCACAGGAGTTGGTGGTTCCGTTGGACTCAATCCCAGTAGTGAGGGACTTTGCGGATGTGTTCCAGGAAATACCAGGGATGCCACCCAGTAGGGAAATCAAATTTGTAATCGATTTAGCACCGGGGATATGGCTGATTGTTTGAGCCCCATACCGTATGGCCCCTTCATAGATACGTGAGTTGAGAGAGCAGATTCAGCAGCTCCTGGGTCAGGGTTTCATTCGTCAGAGTACATCGCTGTGGGGTGCACTGGTGTTGTTTGTAAAGAAGTGGGATGGTTCACTTCGGTTATGCGTGGACTATAGGGAGCTGAACAAGGTGACGATATGAAATAAGTATCCGTTACCTAGGATTGATGATCTATTTGACCAATTGAGAGGGGCGTCTTACTTCTCCAAGGTCGACTTGAGGTCAGGGTATCATCAACTGGGTATCCGAGAGGAGGATGTTCTTAAGACCGCTTTCCTATCGCGGTATGGATCTTACTAGTACAGGGTGATGCTATTCGGGCTCACCAATGCACCAACAGTGTTCATGGACCTCATGAATAGGGTTTTTAGGGAGTATCTCGATCAATTTGTTATCGTGTTCATTAATGACATCCTAATCTACTCGCGCATCGAGGAGGAGCACGCAGAGCATGTTCGTATGGTCCTACAGACATTACAGGATCACCAGCTCTATGCCAAATTTGGGAAGTGTGGATTTTGGCTATGGGAGGTGCATTTTCTTGGCCACGTTGTGTCAGATCGGGGTATTGCGGTGGGTCCGAGTAAGGTGTCGGTGATGAGGGAGTGGTGACGGCCCATGACACCGATGAGGTCCCCAGTTTTTTGGGATTGGCTGGTTATTACAGGTGGTTAATTAAAGGATTCTCAAAAATTACGGGCCCTTTGACGAATCTGATTCGGAAAGGGGTGCCTTTCACTTGGAGTGATCATTGTCAATTAGCTTTCGACGAGCTAAAGGACAAGTTAACATCTGCACCCGTACTTGCTTTGCCGAAGGGAGGACTAGAGTATCGATTTTACACTAATGCATCCTTACAGGGACTTGGGTGCGTGTTTCAGCAGGAAGAAAGAGCTATAGCGTATGCGTCCAGAAAGCTAAATCCCTATGAGAGGAATTACCCCACTCATGACTTGGAGATAGCAGCGGTCATTTTTGCTTTGAGGATATGGAGACATTATCTTCTAGGAGAGAAGCTCACTTTATTCACGGATCAAAAGTCACTTCAGTATCTCTTCACACAAAAGTATCTGAATATGAGGCAGAGGCGGTGGCTAGAATTCATGAAAGACTACCAGTTTGATATTCAGTATCATCCTGGTAAGGCTAATGTGGTAGCTGATGCATTGAGTCAGAGACCGACTGGGGAGATATCAGAAGTCTGGAAAGCGAAGTGGAGAAAGCTTCGATATGAAGATGATATAGCCAGGGCCTGCATGTCAGCATTATCCATCACACCTGAGATCATTATGCGGGTTATGAGGTCTCGATCAGAGGATTAGATTTGTCGAGATAGGGTGAGCCATTTGTTAGCTGAGGGAGCATAGGGTTACTCGACCAGCTCGGAAGGAGGCCTATGCCTTAATGGGAGTTTAATTGTGCCAGAGGATGAGGAGTGAGGCACGCTGTTATGACAGAGTCCCATGGTTCGAGATTTGCAGTACATCTCAGCGGGTATAAAATGTACCAGGATATGAGGAGACATTATTGTTGGGCAGGAATGAAATGGGACATAGAAGAGTTTGTCTCGAAATGTGCCACGTGTTAGCTCGTGAAAATTGACCATCAGAGATCATTGGGGATGCTACAGCCGCTAGAGATTCCAGTGTGTAAGTGGGAGGGCATCTCTATGGACTTCATTATAGGGCTACCTGCATCGCGGAGGGGTCACGATTCCATATCGGTCATTGTGGATCGGTTGACCAAGGTGGCCCACTTCCTGCCAGTTAGCACAGATTTTGAGACGATGCGTTATGCGCAACTATTCATAGCAGAGATTGTTAAGATGCATGAGGTGCCGATAAATATTTGTTCCCGACGGAGACAAAATTTTTGTGGCCCACTTTTGGCAGAGATTTCAGGAGGCCATGGGCACGAAGTTACGTTTGAGTACAACCTATCACCCACAGACCGACGGGTAGACAGAGAGAGTCAATCAGATGCTAGAAGACATGCTCAGAATGTGCATTTTAGACTTTGGGGGAGGATAGGAGAGATATCTTCCTTTGGTAAAGTTTGCGTATCATAACTCTTACCAATTCACGATCGGCATGGCACCGTTCGAGGCACTATACGGGAGACCTTATCATTCACCCTCTTGTTGGTTAGAGGTGGGGGACAACAAGCTATTGGGGATGGAGATTATCTAGGAGACGTCGGCCAAGATAGAGTTGATCCGAGGGCGAATTCAGATAACTTAGGATAGGAAGAAGAGTTATGCTAATGGTTCACGGAGACATGTGGAGTTAGAGGTTGGGGACCAGATATTAGTCCGGGTGTCCCCTATGAAAAGGGTGATGAGGTTCGACAAGAATGGTAAATTAGCATCGAGGTGCGTGGGACCTTTCCCTATTATTGAGAGGGTGGGACCGGTAGCGTATAGACTGGGATTGCCAGAGCATCTTCAGCAGATACACGACGTGTTCCATGTGGCATCACTGAAGAAATATCAAAGGAGCGAGAGGGCCTTCTGGCACATTCCACTCGAGGAAATTGACTTACAACCAGACATCTCATATGAGGAGAGACCGATGGCTATTCTAGACCGTAGTTAGTGGAAGTTATGATCCAAAGTTGTTCCACTAGTTAGAGTACAGTGGGGTCATCACAACGTTGACGAGTCTACCTGGGAGCGGGAGGAGGATATGCAGGAATAATATCCAGAGTTATTCACCACAGGTACGAACTAATTACGAGGACGAAATTCCTTTGTAAGGGGGGAAGTATGTAACACCCTTTATTTTCGTGCATTTAATATTCAATTAATTCGGGAATTAAAAATTACTAGTGTGTCGTAATTTTAATTGAAATAAGTATGAAAAAAATATATTTAAATATTAATCGGGGAATGAATGGTTAGTATTTAAGGAAATTTAATTACTGAGTGAATAGTAATAATTTATTTACGTCACTTCGGGTATTTATGACGGGTTATGTACTTATCTCAGCCGGGAGTCGATATAGACTAAATTGGGTGTGAGATAAAGATTTTCATAAATTAGTTTGGATGCCAATTTTGAGTGTACGGTTGAGTCCGGATGGGTCGATATAGTCAGAAAAGTGTACCCGAGGGTAGTAAACGAGTCACGGGACGTTTTTAGCCATAGCCGGGCCCACACAGGGGCATTTGGGTCACTTGGGCTTGGACCATTAGGCAAAAAACGGGATTTAGCGTGTTAAACAATTATAAGGAAAAGGGGAACGACTGATTTGAGTTTAGAAAATACTTAGTGGGAGAGGAAACCCTAAGAGGAAGTTTAAGGCAAATTGGGGGACAAAGGAAAAATCCATAACAAGGGATTTCATCTTCAACCTTGGGAATTCACAACTTCAATTTAGAGACTACGAATCATAAGGAAAGTGGTTAACTTGCTATAGCATTAAATTTGCTTTTCGATTCATATTTATGTGATGTGAGTAATTAAAATTCGTTTTGGGATTTAAAGGGTATAAACATGGGGTTTTTGTAAACCAATATTCTGAATTCTAAATTGTGTAGAAATTCATGTGTAATCTGAGAGTAGTATATATATATATATATATATATATATATATATATATATATATATATATATATATATATATATATATCTGGTAGGATGTAATCCAGATGAAGTAGAAACGAATTTGAGGCAAAGATTTGATGTTTAAATGGGTTAAAGGTTAAAACGGATTTTTTTCCAAATTTATGAAAACAGTAGAGAACGGAAAATTAATGATGTTTGTGGACTTTATGGGGGTCCCTTATGAGGTTTTTGATATATGTTGTTGATGGGAAGACTGGTATTTTACTGTAGAAGAAGTTAGGGTTTGAAGCTCTACATCCATGGTTGAAACATAAGGGGGAAGAAGACGCTGACTTGTACGATCGATCGATCGAGGGTTGGGGATCAATCGATCGATGGTTTGAAAATTTTGACAGTTCACCCAATTTATATATATAAGGTGAAATTAAGTTAAAATATTTTCCCAAACCTTATGTAATGAGAAATAAATATAGGGTTACGATCTAATTAATTGTGAGGGAAAATTTAGGATTTGGAAGAAATTTAGGTGTGACACACTATGGTTAAATTTGGAAAGAATATTTGAAATTATTTAATTACAGATTGAGGGGGCGAGTCCGGGTATATTGGTTGGGCGATACTAAGGCGTTAATTTTATTTAAGGTGAAAACTAAATAATTTAGATTCGGGAATTTAGACTCGAGTATTGTTTAATTTCGAGCCACAAGAGTAAGTCCGAATATATTGGTTGGGGCGACACCAAAATGAATTTAATTAGTTAATATGCGAAGTAATTAATAATTAGAGTTGGGCCATAAACTCATAATAATCTGAACAGGCTTGTGTTACGGACTTAGTACACGGTATGGCCGGGATAATTAATTTTATTTATATATATATACGGTGTGCGATAGTATATATCTATGGTGTGTGCATTAATATCAGTGGTTAGATATTATTATTAAATATACTCCAGTGCTATAGGGGGAGGTTGCGCGTAGTGGATGAATCCCCTAGCTTGCGGAGTAGGGCGACTATATTCCCAGGTCATAGTGTCCGTTATATGGGTGAGGGGCATCTGACTTTCAGGTAAGGAATATGAACGCCTCCAATTTTTATTTATTAACCAAGTTAGTGAGCGATTCTGACTTGGGGTAACTAGGTTATGTGAATATACCTAGTGGGATAACACTTTAGAGAATATACATCCATTGAGTTATTACTCGGGAGGATGTTTATTATTAATTATTATTTTATCATGTTTGTGAATGTTGTAATATAACTATATGTATATAATAAGGTAAATAATTATATATGGGTAAATTAATACAGGAGGTGAATTGTATTACATATAATGGGTGTGAAAGTTATATGAATTTAAAAAGGGAAATGATTAATTAAGTTAATGTTGATAACAACTTACAAATCATAATTCTGGCATACTCGGTTAGAGTTGGGTGGTTGCAAGGGGGTTATATCAGTTGTCTAGTCATAAGATAAATAACTAGGTAAATTAATTAAGGTGTTAGTAATGCACATTACAGGAGAGGTGAGGATGTCCTCAAGGGAGTGCGACACTAACTAAGATATGGAGAGCATGCATATTTACTTTTTACTGCAAGTTAATCATTTGCTAAATATTTTCCAAATGTTTTGGGTACTAACCCTTGCTATAAAAACTTTTAAAAACCTTTTAGGTGTCCAGCCACAGGGACGCCAGGCTTGACTCATTTTAGGGATCCATTACTGCAACATATGTGGATGTTGCGGGAGTTTGATAGGCGCCTCATTCCTTTCAGTTATAGTATAAATTTCCTATCAGTTATTCGAGCATGTTGCTCACAGATTTATTCAGTACTTATGTCATACCTGCTGTGATTTATTACTTGTCTTTACTTCGGTTGGTTTGTGTACCGATGGTTTATTCGGTCAGTTTATTTATTGTGAATTGTTGATTTATGTTAATTGTGATTGTTTATGTTATTTTTGTTTTCGCATGAGTATTTTATTTTAGTTAATGAAAGATAAAAAATGGCACCAGTCTAATTTTCATACTTAGGTGGTTAGTAATTTAAAAGGCGACAGTGATGCTAAGGATGAACCAATTGAGAAACCTGTTCTAATTTAATTTAGGACTAGTCACCCGAAGTTAATTATGCGGGGTGTCACAGAAAGTACACGGTTAGTTAATTAAGTAAATAAAAAAAATATAACGTAATTAAAAAAATTAAAAATTTATAACTTACAATGGTGGTTGCGATGCTCGAGGCCACCTCCTTGTCGTTGCCTTTTTTCGTCCAAATTGTATCATAGGCATCGAGCCTATGTGGCCTACCCCTAGGGCCACTCCCCGTCTCCTGAAATAAAATAATACAGAATCAGTGAGCAACACAAAGTAATGCTAAATTAGAATAACATAAAATAAAATTAAAGATAAATAAAAGCATACCATCCTGTGCTCCACCTAAACGTAAGACGTCTGCCCGGAGTAGTGCACGTCCAACTTTTTTCCTGGTTATCCCTCCCGGATTAGCGAGATGACAATTATTGCTCATCGATCTCATTGTCGACAAACTTTTGCCACTGTGCCAATGAGATCGGCTCTTTCGGGGGGACGGTATCATGTACGCTTAAAATGGACTCCCGGGTCTTCCCAAAGTACCGTTCCCGCATATTCTTTTTCCACATCTTATATTGATCCTTCAACTGTTCCAACATGGAGTCGCGGAGATGCGGAGATGCGGAGGTAGGCTGAATTGTTCTTGTCAATCAAATACAAACCAAAAAGAAAGTAAGTGTTGGTTGCTTATAAATATAAATATTAATACACTACCTGTAGTGTCCTACAGATGGCTATCTTGAGGTCATTAGGTACGACCCTCCAATTAGTGTACTTTGGGCTAAAGATTGCCTTCAACAACTCTTGAGATCTACCCAATAATGTCATCTTATTCGCGACGGAGAACCCCAATTTGCCCTATTTTTGGGGCCTACTCGCCGAGGAGCCCTCGTCGCCTACGCTACAGCGCTGGGATGAAGACATTTTATAAAAAAATTGTTATTATTAGTACAATATGTACATGGACTTTGAATTAATACTCAAATTCGATAATAACAATACATACAATATCAATTTCAATTCATACCAATATCAATACCAATTTATATCAATTTCCATTTATACCAATACCAATTTATACCAATACAAATACCAATACCAATACCCAATACCAAATTCCCTTTACACACACGCACACTCCCCCCCCACCCCCCCCCCACACACATGCACTCCCTAGTCATGGACTTTGAATTAATGCTTAAATTGATTAAAATCCCAATTAACATATCCAGTAACCATAAAACCAATTTTGATTCAAATTCGATAATAACAAAGCACTAGAAGAATACACACACTGGTTATTAGAAGCATTAAAATGATCAAGCATAAATGAATAATAAGCATTAAATTGTCGTCCGATTATAAAAAAGCACTAGAATAATACATCACTTGGTCATTACAAATAATTTGGATACTTATTACAAATCTAAAGATGAATTGATATTCGGTAGGAGCAGCCAAGTCATCCACCGTATTCTTTAGATGCTTTGGCGCATATAGGAAAATTAACCACGGCTCTTTGTTGATATACTCCGAGTAAAACACTTGGTTGACCTCTTGAAAATCACAAACAAATGACTCATCGCTCACGTGTTCATTGCTCTTGAACTTGGACAAGTCAACCATGATCAAATTGGCGCCAGGATCAACTTTACAACCATTTTTATCCTCAACTCTTACCCAATCACAATAAAATACAACCTCTTTGAAGCTTAAATTGTCCAATTCAAATATATTTTGAATTACACCACAATAAGTCATTTCAGCTTCAAAAAGGGTTTTATCTTTTGCGCTCGCTCGAAAGAAAGTAAGAGCCTTGTATGAAATGCCCGAGTTTCGTACATATATATTTTCCTCGTACACCCTTGCAACGAAAACATAATTGTTCAATCGATACTTTTTGTACTCTTTGTAACACCCCGTATTTGTAAATATTTTTTTAAATGTTGGATTAATTAAATTAAATATGAGAAATTAATTGATACTTAATCCGAATTAAAATAAATATTAACTAGCAAGACAAGGGTTAATATTTATTGATGTGAATTATATTGAATATTACTTAGCGAGTAAAGTAATACGTGATTATGAATTTATTAAAATTGTCGCGAGTGAAAAATACTACAGTTACGATAATTAAGCCGGGACGCGCGTGTTAGTCGTGTCAGGACTCAATTTAATGAAATAAATGATAAATTATTTTTAAGTCATCCAAATGGCTATTTTGAGTGCCCCAATGTGTCCAGAAGGGTTGAAATAGTAAGAAAAGTATATCCGACGGTTTATTTTAGGTCCCCGGACAATTTTAGGCCAAACCGACATCCTGGAAGGGAATTTTAGTCTTTTGGAATTTTGGAGGAATTAAAGCCACGAAAATTAGGACCTTATATTTATATTTACGTTAGGGAATTTAGGTCTAATGTTAGTATAAATCACATAGGGGCTATATGATAAGGAAAAAGGAGGATTTTCAAAGAGGCTTTGCGGTTTTCCACCATTCTTGCACCACCACCACCATCAATGAGTAGATCGTAAGGAGGCGATCTCAACCATACCAATTTTTAGCAGAGAATCGAACCTCCAAAGCAAGGCAAGTATGTATCTTGCTTAATTCATGTAGGATATAACATCCATGTTAGGATAGGATATTCACTATATTAAATTCATGAGTTTTGATGATTAAATTGAAGAATTAAATCATGAATTGGGTTGGAATAAGCTTAATATTGAATCCTTTATATAGCATGATGAAATTGGATGATATTATAACATGAAGAAATCTCGGTTGTTCTAAGTTCTTAAAGAAAAATTGAAAAACTAGGGTTTTTAAGAAATTATCTCGAATTAATCCAAATATGTAATTCCCCATGATGAATTTTTTATTCTTGTACGTTAGAACTCATGTATATAGGGTGGTATAACCTATAGTACACTTGTTTGGGAGTTTGGGATGATTTTATGGAGGTTTTCGTGTTGAACATGGAGGAAACCCGTGACTTCATAATGCAGAAAAATGAGACTTCAATGGGAGAATCGATTTGGTTCTTGGCCGAATCGATTTGGCAAGGTGAATCAATTCGTACTAGAGATGAATCGATTCGGCTACCCAGTTTTGGCCACCTTTTTCCTTTTTGTTTAGAATCTTTGTAAATCATTCGGAATTCATTTGTGGAATTTAATTTTAAAAGTAATGGGGATTATATTGAAATACCAGTGCTCCTAAGTTGGGTTTTAGGCTTGATCCTATGAGGAAGAAATAAGGACTAAATTTAATTAGGCTTAACAGAGAGAAATACCTAAATGGGTGAAAAATTTGAGTCACGAGAATTCGAGGAAAACTATGACTTAGACCAATAGGATGTGAGTGAGTTACCTAGAGATATTATGTATAAAATGATGAGCACACTTCGAGTGGTGACAGATACTCGAGAACAGACAATGAGAAGTTAAAATGGAAATTAATTGATGCGTCGAATATTCAGGTGTATGATAGGTTGCGTGTATACCTATACTAATGATAAATAGTTAAATTGTGTGAAAGCCTATTGTGTGTATGACATACCTACGATGCTTGCTATAAGGGATGAGGTTTCGCGTCACGGATAGTCTTATTCTGATGAGACCTTTGGGGTAATATTGACTTGTACCTCATAATATAGAACATTGGAAACATACTATCTGAGACTATGATAGTTCGAAAGTTGAATGGGAGCATAGGTATGCTCATGACCCATTTGGCTGGGGGCATTGTTCGGCTCCAATATATGTGATTTGTATTTATGGTTCGAGAGAGATACCGAACCAACAGTCCTTTATACAGTGCGAGATATACGAGGACATGATAGCAGAGTATACATGCACCGCCGCTAAGCTTGGAGGTTTCGTAGTATATATATGTGATAGAGAGATTAATATATATATACTTTTGAAATATTATACTATGTGAATTTAGTAGATAAGAAAGATAGTGAAATCTAAAATAACCTAACCTGTGTGAATACTTAACCTTAGTTGTGAAAAATCTTACTCGGGATAATAAATGCAAAAATATTCAATAATGTTTTACGTGGGAAATACGGGCAAATACAATGAGTGATAGTTTAGAAGGCTTATGATTAGGAACTAGTTAGGTGTGATAACAGTAACTAGAATGGGTTAGAGGTACGTTAGATGTGCACAATAGTTGAGAGGTGAGAATCTCAAGTGAGATTCAAAAAGCTAACAAGTATATAATATCGGCTTTTAAGATTTTAAATACTTGGTAAATGTTTTCAAACTATTTTCACTCAGGATCTGACCCATTTCTTGAAAATCTATTTCTCTTTTGCAAACTATTTTGGGTGTCCAGCCACAGGGATGCCATGCATAGACGATCAAATGATTTGACGTGCTGTAGTTGTTGTGGAAGTTGCAGTTCCTCATTATTAGACGCCTCCACTTTTTTCTATTCCGATTCTGCTGCAGACATATTTCAGTCAGGGCATGTCGACCATATCTAGTTATTCCTTCTCTCAGAGATATTGTACTCATTTATTTCAGTTGGGTTGGGTTAAGTTTTATTGTGGATTATTTGTATTTGAGACATTAAACTGGGACGTTCATTCCAGTCTTGTTTAATTCAGTCAGATAACCTCTCATTTATTATTATTTTATTTATGGGAATGGTGAATGCGATTAATGGTTTACATTATTGCATATTAATTAAATGATCAAAAGTTTTTTTGACACTTGCATAATTAACTATTAGGTGAATAAAAAATAAATGTTTTCGACAGTGATGCTAAGAATGAATCAACTGGATATTTTGTTTTAATTTAACAAAAGACTGAACACCCGGTATTAATTAAGCGGGGTGTCACACTCTTGTGCCATGAACAAGGGTCCAGTGGCTAGACGAGCAAGCCTTGATTTCGCATCACCCGTCTTTAAGAGCTGAGAATATAGATAAATTTATTAGGTTAGTTGTAAAGATTTATTTTAATGTGACATTTAATAACAACTATTTTCATTATAACTACCTCGTGTGACAACCACAACCTAAATTCGTTGTCTGATGGTGACATTGTTTTTCGTCTTTTATTGTTCTCGCAAGCTTCATATTTTGTGCATATATTGTGATGAACGTATTAAAAAATTAATCATGTATAAAAATTAAAATAATTTAAACTTACTTTTTCCATTATTCGACATCTTCATGTGTGTCAGATAGATAATGAGCTACTTGTTTATATTGCAAACTCGTTAAATTCACTTATTTGCCCATCACACACTACACCAAATCTGCCATATTGTCACGGTCATTGACCTTGACAAGTTGTACTTGTTAAGGTCAATGACCGTGACAATACTGGGCGAGACAACTTATTTTTGTCACGGATGTGTCACAGTCATTGACCTTGACAAGTTTGTTAGAATTGTCATGGTCGTGTCACGGGCCATGACCGTGACACGTTTTGTCACGGTTAATAACCGTGACAAAGTCTTGTCACCTTTTAAAAAAATTGTCACGGTCAATGACTGTGACAATTCTGGGCAGAATTTAAAAAAAATCTGCTGGGCAGTATGGCCACTGCCACTGCCCAGCAGTATATTTGTACATGTTATAGCAACATTGTACCTGTTCAAACATCATATATCCAAAAAAACTAAAGATAATGCAAGTATATATTCAAAATAGAAACTATTTAAGAAGAAACAACATCACCATCAATTATCTCAAACTATTTAGCTGGAAAAGAGATTTTGTACCGCGACGCTCGAGGACACCTCCTTATCCTTCCCTTCTCGTCCGAATAGACACATAACTATCGAGCATATGTGGCCTACCATCAGGGCCACTCCCTGTCATCTAAATTGAAATAAAGTAAAATTAGTATCCGTCCCGCAAATATAGATAAATGTGAATCGAAATTGAAATCGAAATCGAAATTGACATATAAATATAAATACATTACCTATAGTGTCACCCAAACAGCTAACTTGAGCTCATATGGAACCTCCTTCCAACTAATGTACCCCGGGAAATCGTGTCAAATATAATTCTCTTCATATCTAAACACTAAGAAATGCCATAATCCTATGGAGTTATGCGCTGCAAATTCCTTCCAACCGTTGTGTAGCCAAAAATCAGCAGTTGAAGTTGTCAATTCCACCTTTCAATGGTCTCCCATGTTTTGCTAGAGGTTCCAAGTGGTGGGGTATGGAAAGTGGAATTGATAACTTCAACCGGTGATGTTTGGATACATAACGGTTGGGAGGAATTTGCAGAACATACTCCATAGGATTATGGCATTTCTTAGGGTTCGGATAGACGAAGAGATTCAGTCTCCTCTCCATAAATAGGACACCCCAATAACTATGTACTAATCACCTATTAAAGGTAAGAAGCGTATATCCATGGATTAGTATAAAGAAAACTTAGATGTAGTTGGAATATTTATGTATTTATCTCCTCTCCACACACGCACACCACACAAGAGTGAAAACGATAAAGTGCAAATCGATTAAAAGCATTAAAAATGGATGTTTCAGTACAAATTGAAATATTTATTACAAATTGAAAAATTGTTTCAAATTCGGGTTATCATAAAAAATGGATTGACATTCGGTAGGAGCAGCCAAGTAATCCACACTACTATTTAGACACCTTGGAGCGTGTTGGACAATTGACCATGGCTCGTTGTTGATATACTCTGAATAAAACACTTTCTTAACCTTTTGAAATGCACAAACAAACTGCTCATCGCTCACGTTGTCGTTGCTTTTCAACTTGGACAAGTCAACCATGATCAAATTGGAGGTAGGATCAACTTTACAAGCATTTTTATCCTCAACTCTTACCCAGTCACAGTAAAATACAACCTCTTTGAAGCTTATATAATCCAATTCAAATATATTTTGGATTACACCATAGTAAGTCATTTCAGCTTCAACGAGGTTTTTATCTTTTGCGCTCGCTCGAAAGATAGTAAGAGCTTTGTATGAAATTCCCGAGTTCTGTACATTTGTACTTTTCTCGTACACTTTAGCCCCGAAAATGTAACCGTTGAATCGATACTTTTTGTACTCTTGTACCACGAACAAGGGTCTAGTGGCTTGATAAGCAAGCCTTGATGTCACATCACCCGTCTTTAGGAGCTGAGAATATAGATAAATTAATTATATTAGTGGTAAAATTTGAGTGTAATGTAACGTTATATAACGACTGTTTTCATTATAATTACCTCTTGTGTCAACCACAACCTAAATTCGCTGTCTGATTGTACCATTGTTTTTCTCCTTTTATTGTTCTCACAGGCTTCATATTATCTGCATATTACAAAATACATCGCTGTCTGACTCCACGGTGATGTATTCCTCTGTAATTGATCCTACATTGTATCGCGTATTCTTGACGCAATCTTTAAAAACTTTCATCAATCATTCAAACGGTTACATCCACCGATATCTAACTGGACCAAAAAGAAGTGCCTCGTCACATAGGTGTACCAACAAGTGAACACTTATGTCAAAGAATGCTGGGGGAAAGTACTTCTCCAATACACAAATCTCTTCGATCACAACCAATTTTGCGGCCACTATGTGTTCTCGATTCACTACCTTCTCACACAAGAGGGAGAAGTTAATACTAATTTGCATAATAGCCCTACGCAAATCCTTATGCTTGGAGAAACAATGCTTAAACAATAGAGGAACAAATTGCATGATCACATGCCAATCGTGGGACTTACACTTATGTAAATCATGAGTAGCATAATTCACAATCCTTTGCAAGTTGGACGAAAAAGTAGATGGGCCCTTCAAATTATATATTGTGTCTAGAAGCACCTTCCTTTCCCCACTCGTCAAAGTAAACGCACCAGGGGGAATTATTGTCCTTCCCTTACTATCTTCTTTCAACCATAGTTGTGGCTTAAGTTTTAACGTTTTAAGGTCTTTTCGTGCATTTTCTCCATCCTTAGAATGACTCCCCCCAAGGCAAGTACCCACAATATGTTCAGCGAAGTTCTTCTCTACATGCATCACATCCAATACATGGCGCACCGGGTTATTCTTCCAATAAGGCAAGTCAAATAAAATTGACCTCCGAGACTATGCCTTTCTTATCTCAGTTTCATTCCCAGTTGGGGTCTTCTTATGCTTGACATTCTTAAATTTGGGATTTCTTACCTGGCATATTAGGGCCACATTCAGAAGATCTACTTTCAATTTTTGAACCCGAAAGTTGTCTCGGCGGTAGCCTATGTTCAACTCCGCCCAAGAAAAAATTGGAACCTTTCTCAGATTTGAAACTATGAGCTGGGGGTAAAAACCTCCTGTGGCAATGGTATACATTTTTTAAGCTAGAGGATAGACGAAGAGATTCAGTCTCCTCTCCAAAAATAGGACACTCCAAATACCCATGTACTACACAATCGGATAATGTCCAATAAGCTCGAAAATCATGAATTGCCCACATCAACATAGCTTTCAGCGTAAACTCTTATTTTCTAAAATAGTCAAATGATTGCACACCCTCTTCACACAGCCCATTTAATTCTTCTACCAAAGGATCCAGGTAGACGTAAATGTCATCACTTGGTGCCTTTGGCCCAGGTATCAACAAAGCCATCATCGAAAATTCAGGTCTCATACACTGTGAAGGAGAAATGTTGAGTGGGGCTAGGATCACTGGCCATACACTCTGGTTGGTGCTTAGATTTCCAAATGGATTGAAACCATCTGTTGATATAGCCAAACGAATGTTGCGTTGTTCTCGACCAAAATCGGGATACTCAAAATTCATCCTCCGCCAAGCAGTAGAATCAATAGGATGACGCATGATATTACGCCCTACTTCTTCCCTAGCATGCCAAGTCATCGCCTCTGCAATCCATGGTACTGTGAAAAATAGCTTTAATCTAGGCCCAACGGGAAAATATTTCAATACTTTTTGAGGCACTTTTGAGCTTGTGCCTTCCTTACTAGTAGATTGGACATATCTAGGTTCATCGCATACCGGACAACGATCGAGATTTTCATACTCCTTTCGGTACAGTATGCAGTCATACACACAAGCATGAATCGATATATACTTCATTCCCAAACCTTTCAAACTATTCTTCATAACAGGATAGCTATTTGGAAGTGTATTCACCTTGGGTAATAAGCCCTTCACCCATTTCAGAATTCCCGTCACGCTATTGCCAGAAAAAACGTACTACATCTTCAAACTGTGCAAACCAACCATGGAATGTAAAGTTGGTTGATCTTTATCACAGTCAGAGTATAACGGTTGGGTCGCCTTAAATTTTAAACTTTGGTAGTCATCATCAAGTTTTATCGTGTTATCTTCATGAGCACTTGAATCTTCTACATCATCAGTAACCTCATACTCCTCTGCTTCATAAACTCCGTACGCATAATCAACTAAATCCTCTAACATATTATGATCTACGTCGTCCCCTTCTACATCTATTCTACTTGTTGAAGGTTGTTGTGAAGGTTGATCGGGGACCAAAGGAACTTTCAATTCACCGTGAAAACTCCAAAATCGATAACTATCTTGCGTACCTGATCTTAACAAATGTAGTTCAACTGTTTTCCACTCAAACACCTTACCATTCTTACACCTAGCACAAGGACGCGGAAACTCTTCATCATTATGACATCTCTTTGCATATTTCACGAATTCGTTAGCACCTCTGCGAAACACATCCCCCATTCTATTAGTCTCACCCATCCACTCTTTGTATTTTGGATATCCCATCATAGCTACCACAACTAAACACCTATTAAAGGTAAACAAAACTTAGATTTATAGTATGTTTTATTTAATTATCCCATCATTTAATTATCCTATTAAAGGGTGAGTGGTCCTATCCCATTCAAGACTGCATTTTTCTGTAATATACTTAACAACTCATGCACATTGTTACTATTTGAAAAACATTCGACAGCATATCCACGTAGTTCTCCAAGTACACGACGTAGATTGGCAGGTGTGAGTGTTATTTCAATTGATCAATTGAAATAACAGTCACACTTGTCAATCTAGTATATACCCAGAGAACATTAAGATACGACTGCAGAACTTCCTCCAAAAGTAACAACTGTAAACCAATAAGAATATTATACAGAAATTATACAATCTCAAACTGTCCAAACGGGACAATTCGAGAGATCTCATTATAGGGGTAATGACTCTCGAACGGGTCTAAGGGCTATTCAATCCGTACGCATAAGAACTAGAAGGCTAGTATCTATGCGCACTATATTTAATTTCAAGTATGTTTCATTTAATTATCATACTATATATATATTGTTCGATATACAGAGTAATTTTCAAAAAAAGATGAAAATTCCCACCCCCATATGTACAATAATCCAGTAGTCATGCCACTTTTAAAACTAACCAACCAAACATTTACTAAACAAAATAATCCAACAGCAATGTCAACAACAAATGCGTATCCCGTACTCCTTCTAATTCATCTACTCAATTAATTCATTTCATCAATTAAACTAACAATTAACGTATAGAATTATTAATTTACTAATTTACACTGAGGGGCAATCCTACTTTCATATGGTACTTGCACGATATTAAGAGAATTACAATGGTACCTTGACTTACCCCGCCTCCCCACCCCCACCCCCACCCCCCCACAAACAAATTGACAAATTCATGGGTTAATTCAAATACACACACACCCCCACCCCCACCCCCACCTCCCTCCACCCCCCCACTCACCAAATACACACACACACACACACCCGAATACAGCCCCTGGCCTACCCTGGCCACCCCCACACACGCGCACACACACACACGCACACACACACACGCACATATATACACGCACACACACACACATATATATATATATACACAAACATATATATATAAATGGAAGAGAGAGAGAGAGAAATAAACCTGAAAGTAGGGAGAGAGAGAGAGAGAGAGCAGCGTAGAGAGATAGAGAGGGAGGGAACGACGCGAGGGAAAAAAAGAAGGGGTAAGGGTTTTTGCTGACGAAGTTGTCACGGTCGTGTCAAGGTCATTGACTGTGACAAATAGTTGTCATGGTCAATGACCTTGACACGACCGTGACAAGTCAATTTGTCACGAACTTGTCACGATCATTGACCGTGATAATTATTTGTCACGGTCGTGTCAAGGTCAATGACCGTGACACAAAACGCGAGATTTGTGTCACGGTCAATGACCTTGACAAAGGTGGTTGGCTGAAAGGTGACAATTTTGTCATTTTGGTGTAGTGACATGACCACCCTTATCGATGAACTCATCAATGTCATCCACACTGGTCGAGTCAGGCATATATTACCATGTGTAGATTGTTGAATCCACGATGATATATTCCTCTGCAATTGATCCCTCAATGTATCGTGTATGCTTAACATAATCTTTGAAAAATTTCATCAATCTTTCAACCTAATACATCCACCGATATCTTACTGGACCGCAAAGAAGTGTCTCGTTGCATAGGTGTACCAACAAGTGAACACTTATTTCAAAGAAATATGGGGAGAAAGTACTTCTCCAACACTTATATCAAAGAATTAAGGTAATTCAAATAAAATTGACCTCCTAGACCATGCCTTTCTTGTCTCAATTTTATTACTAGTTGGGGTCTTCTTATGCTTGACATTCTTAAATTTAGGATTCTTACCTGGCATATTAGGACCACAATCAGAAGATTTACTTTCAATTTTTGAAACTGTAAGTTTTCTTGACGGTAGCCTATGTTCAACCCTGCCCGGTAAAAAATTGGAACCTTTCTCAAATCTAAAACTATGAGCGGGGGAACCTCCTATGGAAATTATATACATGTTTTGAGCTAGCAGAGAGACGAAGAGATTCAGTCTCCTCATTATAAATAGGACACCCAAAATAACCATGTACTACACAACTGGATAATTTCCCATAAGCTAGAAAATCATGAATTGCCCACATCAACATAGCCTTCAGCATAAAATCTTCTTTTCTAAAAGGGTGAAATGCTTTCACACCCAATTCCCAGAACTTATTTAATTCTTCTACCAAAGGAGCCATTTTGACATCGATGTCTTCACTTAGTGCCTTTGGCCCCAGTATCAACAAATACATCATCAAAAATTCAGGTCTCATACATTATGAATGAAGGAGGTTGAGTGGGGCTAGGATCACTAGCCATACACTCTGATTGATTTTTAGATTTCCAAATGGATTAAAACCATAGGTTGATATTGCCAAATGAATGTTACACTGTTCTCGAGAAAAATCGAGATACTCAAAACTCAACCTCTTTCAAACTGTAGAATCAATAAGATGATGCATGAGATTATCCCTTGCTTCTGCCCTAGCATGCCAAGTCATTGCCTTCGTTATCCATGGTACTGTGAAAAACTGCTTTAATCTAGGCCAAACAGGAAAATATTTCAACACTTTTTGAGGTACTTTTGAGCTTGTGCCAGTAGATTATACATATCTAGGTTCATCGTATACCGAACACCGATCGAGATTTTTATACACCTTTCGGCAAAATATGCAGTCATACATACAAGCATGAATTGATTTATACTTCATTCCCAAACCTTTCAAACTATTTTTCATAGTAGGATAGCTATATGGAAGCGTATTCTGCTTGGGTAGCAAGCCCTTCACCCAATTCAAAATTTATGTCACGATATTACTAGACAAACCATATTGGGTCTTCAAACTATGCAAACCAGCCATGGCATGTAAAGTTGTTTGATCTTTCTCACAACCAGAGTATAATGGCTAGTTTGCCTTAAATTTTAAACTTTGGTAGTCATCGTCAAGGTTTATCCCGATATCTTCATGAGCACCTAAACTTATACATCGTCAGTGATCTCATTCTCTTCTACTTCATGAACTCCATACGCGTCATCAACTATATCATCTAGCATATTATGATCTAAATTGTAATCCTCCCATTGTACATCTATCCTACTTGTTGAAGGTTATTGTGAAGGTTGCTCAGGGATAAAAGGAACTTTTGGTTCCCCGTGAAAAGCCCAAATTCGATAACTATCTTGCATACCCCATCGTAACTAATGAAGTTCAACTATTTTCCACTCAAACACCTTACCATTCTTACTCCTAGTACATGGACGCGGAAAATATTCATCATTATGACATCTTTTTATGTATTTCACAAATTCATTAGTGCCTCTACGAAACACATCCCCTAATCTATTTGTCTCACCCATCCACAGCTACAACAAATAATCACCTACCACGGGTAAGAAGTTTATATTCGTGGATTAGTATTAACAAAAGTGTGAACATTTAGTTCCCATTCGTATAAACAATCCCCTATTGAATGCGTTCGCACCCCCTGAAGTAAGTGTTATATAATAAGTTTACTTAATGTAAATTTATTCGTGCATTCAAATTAAAAATTTCAAATTCCTATTTCCATCCCCTCTAAAGGGTGAGTGGTCCTATCCCATTCAAGATCATATATTTCTATAATATACTTAACAGTTCATGCACATTGTTCTAATTTGAGGAAAAGTCGACAACATATCCCCATAGTTCTCCAAGTACACGATATAAATTCGCAAGTGTGAGTGTTATTTAAATACCCAGAGAGCATTAAGATACGACTGTAGAACTTCCCCCAAAAGTAACAAGTTTAAGCCCCTAAGAATATTATTATACAGAAACTATGTAGTCCCAAATTGTCCAATCTAGACAATTCGAGAGATCTCATTACATGGGTAATGACTCTCGAACGGGTCTCAGGGATATTGAAGGTGTACGCATAAAAAGTACATGGCTAGTATCTATGTGCACTATATGTAATTTAAAGTATGTTTCATTAAATTATGTCTTATTAAAATTCAAGAGATTTCATTTAATTATGTAATTTAAAGTATGTTTCATTTAATTTAAAATACGCATAAGAACTAAAACTTATACCAATTTATACTAATTTATACCAATATCAATATGATGTTATTATTGGCAAAACTGTGATAGCAATATGATGTTACGAAGACATGAGGTTTTCCCTTAGGTCGTATTTAAGTGAAAGGCTACATAATGAAAATGAGATAAGGTGTATACGTCTAACACATTATCCAAGCTCAATTAAACTACCCTGTACATATTTATCCTAAATATCATCATGAGTTTCGAAATCTGATTCTAAACCAATCACAACCAATTCTCAAACTACAATCGAAACAAAATCCATAGCATGTGACACTGCAATAAATTAAATACCAGGTAGCTACTCCTTTATTAAATTAATATAGAATATCAAGTTGGTTCAGTATTATCATCAGTGTCAAAAACATATATCTAATTACTAGCCACCTAATATTTAAAATAGTGAGATGTCAAATTTTATTAATTAAATTACCAATCAACCAAGTAATTAAATAACCATTCATCAATCACATAAACAATATCATATGAATAACTAATGTAATGAAATAAACTCAGTCTAGAGTAAACACTCCAATAATAATCCCAGAATGAAAATAAAATCCCAATACAAAAGGCAGAATAGATAAACCAACATCTAAAATAAATGAAAGTCTGAACTACTATCTCTGAACAAGAATGGGTAACATGCCCTAACTGATATGAATGACTCCTAAGGAAGCAAAGATAGATGTAGAGGCGTCTAATACCGAGATCTTATAGCTTCCATAGAAGCAACAACACGTCAATGGGATGAAACTCGTATGCTTGGGGTCCCTGTGGCTGGGCACCTAAAGGTTTTTAAGAAAACAAAATGGATTCGAAAGAAAATGGGTCAGAGCCTAATTTGAAAATAGTTTGAAAGCAATAAGTGTTTAAATGAAATTTAAACAATATATATATTAAGCATGTTGGTCACGTGCTCTAACTTGAGATTCCCATCCCTCAACTAGTGTGCACGCCTAACTCATATTAACTTCCCATCCTAACTCATACTACCCACCTATCTCATCGGTATTAAATCTATATATAGAGTTTACTTTACTAACCACCCATATTACCCAAATTTCATGGATTTCCATTACCACTATTTATTAATCACTTTCAAGTCATTATTATTCATTTGAATTTTCACAAGTTCACATTATTCTATAAGTCTCATCTACCAAGTAACAGAGTAGAGCGATATCAAGTATATTTTTATGTCATTATCAATACATATATACAAATATGGCACCCCTAGGCTAATCTGCGGTGGATGCATAGTCTGCTATCCAATATCGGTACATCACGTACGAAAGGATTACGAGTTCCGAATCACCCACGAATCGTATCAATACAAATCACACATATTGGAGGCAAACGTAGTTCACATACCCATGGGTAACGCACTGACGCGACTCAGAATGTGTCTCTAATGTGCGTTCACTCTAAGATCAAGTGCAAGCCTGTCGCGTTAGTAATAAACCCGGTAAGTCGGGATCGTATCCAAAGGGAAAAAGGACAACGGAGTTGTGACGACGTTGGATAGACAAGGAAATCCTAACTCTGACTCTAAAGGGATAAGAAAAAGTGATTTGAGTTGTGGAATGATTACACTAGATGCAATTATGAAATTATGAAAAGATGCAATTATACTAAACTACCTAAAATACTGATGAAGAATACTTTGAAACTTTTGAACTAAGTGATGAGAAAAACAGTACGGGAATACAATCCCCCAACCCTAGTATATTGCAATTATAATACTAATCATGAATTTAACTCATTAATTTGACCCAAAATTTAGTACTCCCAAGCATTATGTATACGAGGTTCAAGCCCGCGTCATACCTAATCTGAGGACGAGTAAATCGGTATCGCGATAGTGACACTCGATCTGCATTCTAAATCATCACGGTTACCTAGAGGCAAACGAGATATAAAGACCGATAATTGTTATGTTCCTACGCAATACGGTCGTAATCAATCACTAAATTCAGAGGATTAATTTTATACACGTACAATTAACACATCAGGCTGGGTTCATGTATCCCGGCCTTAGAAAATCTAGCCTAACATGCTGAAAGTAATGAAAACAGTGTTTAATGTGCAGGAATTCATGATTAATATAAAGAAAACTTGTGAATTGATGTAGAATAGAATTGAAAAGAGGGAATTACTCACTAATTTTTACCAAAGCAGTAACAACAACAATGAATACAACTGGTAATCAAATAAATTCTGAATAAAGCTTCAATCTTTGAATTAAAACTGGAAATTGTATCTAAACTAGGGTTTCTAGAAAAATAGAGGAAAATTCACTAAAATTCTCCGTCCAAATAATAATAATAAAACGGGTTTTTATACCTTCCAAGAATTTAGGAATTTCAGCTGCACTAGGACTCTTTAGGAGAAGATCAGATTTGCAAATCTCAATACCCGGACCGGTCCGGGCCTTAGGCGGACCGGTCAGCGTCCAAAGCGGATCGGTTCTTTTTATTATGGGGTGGATCGGTCTGGGGGTGGACCGGTTCTTTTATTTTTTTTCTTCTTCGGTTTGCTATCGATCCGAGGTCTACTGGAGTTTAGCAAAGCGGACCGATCCGGGGTAGGGGCGGACCGGTCTGCCTATTTGACTTTTTTCTTGTCTTTGACTGCTCATATCTTTTGTTTCGGGACGCCGATTGAGGTGTCATTTCTTCCTATGTGCTCGTGAATGTGATATCTTCAACTTCTCTTTAGGTACTTCATCCGAATTCCAGGTGGAAATTACACTTTTTCCCTTTTGACTTTCCTTCTTTCTTCCTTGATTCTTCCGGTTTCTTTCTTCCGTTTCTTGACATCAAATACCTGTAGAATCACTACGAAATACCAGAAACTCGGTGTACTCATTAGGATCAGTCAGTAGCAAGATTATGAGATAAAGTCAAATTGGTTACGTTGTTCGAGGTGCTAAAACTACCAAAATTAAGGGATAAATTAGGAAGAATTTATGCCTAATCACGCACATACCTATGCTCCCATGGTCGACTGACTTATCAACTCACAAATAAGTCTTCACAGTCCTATATTCTTGAGGTACCAATTCTAACTCCCCCCGAAGGCACACAAGGATAAGATTGTCCTCTTCTTAAAAAAAATCAACCTCCCGTGATAACAAGTATGGTAGTTATGTCATATACATAATAATCCATTTACTAGGTAATCACACAACCTAAGTAATTTCATTTCAATATAGAAGTACTTCTGCCCTATATTGCAAATCTCATACGTACTATAGTTTCATCCCGATTATTCTTCGTAATATATTTAGCGTGAAAACTCTCGTCGTATAAATCCAAATACTTAGTTGTGACACCCCGCCTAATAAAATATCGGGTGATTAATGATTTAACAGATTAAAACAGGAATCTCATATGGTTTATTCTCAGCATCACTGTCGAAAACCAATTTAATTACTAATAACTTATGACGTTGGCATCAAAATTTTATTTAACTTATCTTTTTAATAAACCAACCAAGTAAAAAAATCACAACAGTTTATATACAACAACTGAAATAAAATAAAAACTATCGGTACAATATAATACAACCAAATTGAAATGCCTCAAACTAAAATGCAGTAAAAGAATAAATTAATACATTTAGGCTATCAACCCGAGTGTTTCTACAATACCTCCTATCTAGATCTCAAGGATATAAGCATCTACAACAAACCTTCTTGCATCCACAGCTCCTGCAGCAAACGTTTGACTCGAAAGGATTATCATTCAGGCATCCTTGTATATAGACACCTAATATATATACATATATAGCAAGAGAGAGAGAAAATAGAGAAACGGGCCAGAGATCGAGTTTTGAAAATATTTAGCAAGTGCACAAATGGAATATTTTAAAAATATGAAATCTCTAATATTTAAACTGGTATCGCACTTTCGTGAGATACACCTCACCCCTCTTCTAATCGTGCACACCTATTACATACATTTTAAACGTACTACTTAAGCTACCCTGCCTAACTAATCTCTTTTACCCATTCTCTAAATCCTTATAACTATCACTTATGTGACGTGATATAATATAAGTTGTACTATAAGCCATCAACCTAAGCTTTAGTTAATATAGTCCTCGATTATATATATATATATATATATATATATATATATATATATAGTTCTCAGTTTTATATATATACATATAACGTTCAGTTTCCAAAACTTTCACTAGTTTAAAATACCATTTCCACATTAATATACAAAATCCCATATATATATAGTTCTCACTTTAATATACGAATCACAATATAAATACGGATATAATCTCCCGAATTGATAATGAAACCTTATTCATCATACACTTTACACCAATGGAAGGTATATGATATCTTATCTTCCTATACAAGCAATATACTATACGTAACAAGTATAATAACAATCCCACTGAGCTATAACTCGAGGATGCGGTCTCGAAGTGCTATCATTATCTAGGCATGCTCACTTAACCCAGGTACCAAGTCTGACTCACTCAAATATCATGGTAAAATACTAAATGGTGGAGGCGGTCAAAATCCCTCCTGAAAGTGGAATCATCATCTCACGCATATGCGGGACGATATGACCTCGGGACTATACTCTCCCTGCTCCTCAAGCCAAGGGATTCACCCACATCGCGCAACCTCCCTAGATAGAACTAGAGATATATATATAATCTGGTTGTCCATCCCTATGCCAGTATAACCAGCCTCTAAAATACAAATATACCAATCACACACATATATATTTATATTCGTATCATAGCATATATATTGTAACAACTCCCATATATAATATATCAGCTCCTCAATATACCTTGGCTATATTTTCCAAACTCTCATAGTGATAGCCAAAATACCGAATGTTCACATTCGTAATAGTATATATGTATTTATCCTTAAAATACTAAACTTATAAGTATTCTCCTACTTAATATTTACTTACCTTAATTCCATAAGTATCGCATCACCTATAATAATGGTCGTCAATAGACATACCGCATAGCCGCTCAATCCTCTTTAACCAATATCCCAACTTCCATCCTATTCATATCTTAGTACTTACTCAAATGCAATCGGCCCATATTTATTCTCTACGCAAAAATATATAAACACACTTACCAAAGACTTCCCGCGAATGTTACTCGTCCCAAACATTCACTAAATACATACCTGGAATTGTACAATAAATTAATCTGAGGTTCCCTCTTTCAACCCAAGGTTTACTCACCCTCAATTCCATTATCTAGGAGTCCTAATATTACTTATATAATCCCCTAAAATAATCTCTAAGATTATAATTTAAATTCACCTAATGTTAAGGAAGAAAATCTCAAAAATCAGCCAGGACCGAATCAATTCGGCATGTCCGAATCGATTCAAAAATGTTCTACTTTGTTACTGTTTCATTTCAAATCGATTCAGACGGCTTGAATTCGAATTCTGATAAGGGTTATATCTCTCCCAAAAATCCAAATATCATCCCCATCTCCATTTTGTTGTTTCTAATCTCAACCAACATCAGTATAATCATCTAATCTATGTTTTACAACCAACACATCAATTATTTTGCGGTATTAAACCATTTCTCTTAGGTTTAAACCCTAAAACCATTAAAACCCTTGTTTATCATTTCTTCCCATTTCTAACCATTTATACACTCCATTAACTTGGTTTTAACACTAGGATTCATGAGGAGTTAACAACACATCAATTTGTTAACTCTAAATCAAAATTTCCCCCATTTATTTTAAGGGTTCTAACCCAAAATTACCTAGTTTACCAACTACAATATGAGATACACACACTCAATTCAATAAAGCAAGTAAACACTTGCCTCATGGATAAAATCTGATAACCTCGAGTCGAATCCTGCAGAGTTTGGCTAAAAATCCCCTTTTCTACCTTCCTTTCTCCTCTTCCTTTCTTTCCTTCTTTTTTTCTCTTCTTTATCTCTCACTCTCGTGCCTTATATGAAAGAAAAAGAAGTTTATCTCCTATTAAACCCAAAAATAACTCGTTTGCTCAATTGCGAGTCCCCACTAGTCCAAAAGTCCCCGAAACCCAAACACTACCCCCGGGTACTCTATTCTGACTATTTCGGTCATTCCGAAACCAACCGTGCACTGGAAATCTCCATCGAGTTATCTAACTAAATTCACTAATCGAACCTAACACTTCTCAACACGCATTTTCTCCAACGTGAAATATTACTCGTCACTTTACCCAACTGCGCCCTAACATAAAAGTATTCTGACTCATTTACTTAGTCCTCAAAGTAAATGCAACACACATCGGGTAATCTAACACTCATAAATCTCAAATTACTATTCCCAATAATTTCTTTAATTTCCAAATTACGTCTCCTAATGTACGGGGTATTACATTAACCCTATCCCAAAAGGTTACTACAACTCCTATTTGTCTCTATGGTTATTTAAGTAATTTAAAGTCCTACTACTACTGTCTCTAACCTTAAGTTATTCTTTATCCGAATTAAATTCAAGTTCCCAAATTTTCTAAGTGAAACTCACTCGTCTGACACTCATAAGTTTATCATTTAATCCCAAACCAACTAATATTTTCCTGGCATCAAATATAGCTATACTGATCTTCCCTACATCCTAATATGTTCAATTAGTTCATATCAATTATTATTAAAAGCCAAAATAGTTAAATCTTAAAAGAAAATTTCATCACGAATACAGGGAGAGTCGATCGATCGACCGATCGATTCATCAAATACCGGCCTACTATTTCTGCATATCTATGCCTACGTGTTTCATAAACTCTAACCCTCAAATCCTCTATTTAAATGGTCCCAAACTCCCAAATATTTATACCAAACGTCATACCAACATAAACACATAAATTCTAAGGTCTTAGAATCATCAAATCATTATGATTTATCATTTTATTGGGTCAATTCATGTATTTTTCATAAAAACCCTATTTGTTCAATTTTCTTCAAGAACATCATATAACTCAATATGAATTCATGATCCTCTTTATATACATCATGATTTTATGGATACTATAATTCCATAAGTTAATCTACATGCAAAACCTACCCAAATTAAGATTTAAATCTCCAAAGCCATTAATTCACCTTTTTTCAAGGTTTTCTACAATTCTAATTATCATAAATAATATATATATATATATATATATATATATATATATATATATATATATATATATATATATATATATATATATATATATTATTGAAAGTTAAATAACTTGCCTTAAATAGAAGTTATGATCCTTTGGAGAAGATGATATGTGAGCAATCCTCTCTTCTCGATCTATCCAATGGTGATGACGCTGGTGCAAGGTGGTTGTTTGGCCCTACCAAGCTTTAGAAACCCTTCCTTCCTCTCTACTTCTTTCTCTCAAGTTTGTAGCACACAATAACCCTAATGACCCTAAGGGTTAGTTTATATTTTTAACCTGAATTTCGTGGGTCACTATTCATCAAAATATAAAATGACCAAAATACGCTCCCGACTTGTCGGTTTGGCCTAAAAATGTCCCGGGACCCAAACTACACCCGCAGGTAGTCTTTTCTGACTATCTCGACCCTTCTGAACACATTGGTGCCCTCAAAATGGCCATAAGAATGACATAAAAATAATTTATCTTTTAAATCCATTTAATTTATCCGACACGACTGACACACGTGTCCCAACTTAATTACCATTACTGTAGTATCTTTACTCGCGATAATTTTAATAAATCTACATTCACATATTATTATTTTCACTAATTAATATTCAACATAGTTCTCATAAATATATACTAACTCTCGTCTCGCTAGTATTTAAATCTGAATTAATTTCCCATTTTTAACTCTTATTTCTCTAGTATTTAAATTCGGATTAATTATCAATTAATTCCCCATTTTTAATTCAATTAATCCATAATTAGAATCGATAAAAGTACGGGGTATTACATACTTCCCCTTTAATAACGGAATTTTGTCCCAAAATTCGGGATTAAAGATATACCTGGTAAAAATAACTTTGGATATTTATCGCGCATCTTATCCTCATGCTCCCAGGCAGACTCCTCGGCATTATGATGCCGCCACTGGACACGCAGTATCAGTACTACCTTTGACCTCAATTTCCTCTCTCTACGGTCTAGGACAGCGACCGATCCCTCCTTATAGGAACAATTGGGCTACAAATCAATTTCCTCCAAAGCAATGTGAGTATGGGTTAACTCATCCCGAAGATATCTTCTCACCGAAGAAATATGGAACACATCATGAATCCTATGTAAGTGCTCTCGTAGTCCAAATCTATAAGCAACTGGCTCAATCCGCTCAATGATAGGGAGTGGCCCCACGTATCTCGGTGCCAACTTCCCTTTCTTACTAAAATGAATTATCCCCTTCATGGGAGATACTCTAACAAACACCTGGTCTCACACATTGAACTTCCGAAAGAACCTCTTGGCATCGGCATAGCACTTCTGTCAATCCTGAGCAATTCGAATACGGCTCCGAATCATTTTAATCCTGGCTGAAGTATCCTGAATCACCTCCGGCCCAAGTAACTTATTGTCCCCCACCTCTAACCAACACGCTGGAGATTGACAAGGTCTACCGTATAACGCCTCGAATGGAGCCATGCCAATCATAAACTGGTGAGAGTTATTATAGGCAAACTCCACCAAAGGAAGATACTGCTCCCTTCCCCCACCAAAATCTAGGATACACATCCATAACATATCCTCTAACATCTGATTTGTCCACTCGATCTGTCCATCGGTATGCAAGTGATAGGCTGAGCTCAGATGTAGCTCTGTACCCATAGCCTCCTGGAAGCTCTGCCAAAACCGAGACACAAAACTCATGTCCCTGTCGGACATGATATCAAGGGGAACTCCATGAATTCTTACTATCTCGGCTATAAAGATCTGAGTGTACTATCCCGTAGTGTAGTCAGTCCAAACTGGCAGAAAATGAGATACATTGGTCAACCGATCCACAATCACCTATATCGAACCGTGATCTCTCTGAGATGTAGGCAACCTTAACATAAAATCTATGGAAATGCTCTCCCATTTCCACATAAGAATCTCTAGCGGCTGTAGAAGGCCTGACGACCTCTGATGGTCCACCTTCATTAGTTGACAAGTGTCACATTTCAAAATAAACTCGAGAATGTCCTTTTTCATTTAACTCCACCAGTATTATCGCTTCATATCCTGGTATATCTTATTCCTACCAGGATGTACCATAAATCGCGAACCGTGCGACTCTATGATCACCTCACGTCGCAATTCCTCCCCCTCAGGAATAACCAGTCTCCCATTGAAGTGCAAACCTCAATCCAAGCCAACAATGTATGACTCGGCCCCCATTGCTAGAAGATGTGCTATCCGCTCCTAGTAGAATGGATCCGTTGTCTGAGCCTGTACCACCCTCAAAATGATCTGGGGTGTTACTATCATAACAGACATAAATGATCGGGCTATTGCATCTTGGTGTCCCAACTCCTTCCATTTCTCTTTCCACACCGTGACCACTTCACCTATTGGCCTACGACTCAACACATCTGCTACCACGCTAGCATTCCTCGGGTGGTATTGTAACACCACGTAAATTCAAGGACATTAATTAAATAATGTTTTGGGAGAAAAAGAATTTATTTGATTAGAGGAATTAAATTCATGGTTTGAGAAGTTTTCAAATTTGAGGAATTTATTAATTCGGTGAATTGAGGACCAATTATTTTAGATTACTTTGTGTCACATTTTGAGGTCTGAAATTTGGAAGACGTTATAAATTAACTCGGTTGCCGATTTTGAGCACACGGTTGATTCCAGTAGGGGCAAAATAGTCTGAAATAAGTGTTCATATGTATATATTGGGTTCCGGGACTTATTTAGGCATATTTGAGCTCCAAACAAAGAGTTTGGGCCCTTTTTAGGAGGCCCATACGTCCAAAAATGGGATTTGAGTTTTTAACCCTAGTTGTGTAAGGGTAACGCATCTTAAAGTCATTTTAGAAGACTCAAATTGGGGAGAGCTTAAGAGGAGAACCCTTAAAAGAGAATTTGGGGATTTTTGGAAAGCGGCTTCAAGAATAAGAGAGAACATCCTTGATTACAATCCAACGTCTTCATCTAAAGGCTTTGATCTACTATTTGAGGCAAGTGGTTTAATTTGTAATTTGTCAATTTGCATTTACCCATTCATATTAAAGGAGGTGAAATCAATTAATATTTTAGGGTTTTTATTTCATTAGAAATTGGGCATTTCATGGTTAGGAGTTATAAATCTGTAAGAGATGACAATATTTAGTTGGTTTGATGCTCAAATAGATGTAATTGTTAGGGTTAGATTGAATATGATAAAATAATGGATTTCTGATAAATCTTGGGGTGTTTTGATGAAGAAATCTGCACAGAATGGAGGTATTTACTGTTCAAATGGAGATTCTGTCCGCATTGCCATGTAGAAAATCGCGTTTTCTAACTTTTGTTCTGTGATACATTTTCTCCAAAAACGGCTCCAAAATACCACAAAATGACATTTTAAAAATCTAGGCAGATTCGTGGGGCAAATATTTTTTAGAAATATTTTTAGTTGTTATTCCGTTGGAGATTGCCTAGATTGATAGGTGTGACTTATTACCCTTGGATTTATTAAAGGATTAATTAAATTGGAGAGATTAAGGTTTACGATTGAGTGATTGAAACCTTGTTAATTAAGTGAGAAAACTTAATTGGATGAAATTGAAATTTGAATTGGGAATATTAAATTTTGGGCCGAGAGAGAGTCCAGGCATAATTGGTAGGGTGACACCAAAATAATGATAAATTAATCACTGCATAATTAATTGAAATAAAGTCGGACCGTAGAGTTGCATGTTTTAGGCTTGTGTTACGTTTGTAGTACCCCAATAGCCTGGATATTATATATATATATATATATATATATATACAGAGAGAGAGGGGCAGACTCCTGTGCACACTAAGTTTGCACAGTGATGGCGCATGTGACACTCCGCCTAATTAAACCCCGGGTGATCAGTCCTAAATTAAATTAGAACAGGTTTCTTAGTTGGTTCATTCATAGCATCACTGTCGACTTTTTAATTACTAACCACATAAGTGAAAATTAGACTAGTGTCAAATTTTATCTTACATTAATTCATTGAAATACTCATGCGGAAAGAAAATAATTTAACCAATCACAATTAACTGAATCCAATCATAACATATAAATAATAATCTGACCGAATAAACCATTGGCTAAAAATCCAACAAAATTAAAGACAGATAATCACAATAAAAAGGATCTGAAATGAATGCTAGATAAAACTGTGAGCCACATGCTCGAGTATCTGATGATAAACCCCTACTCTAAGAATAAAATGAATAGAAGCGCCTATCCAAATCCTGCAACATCCACATATGCTGCCGCAATGAATTCCTGGAATGAGTCAAGTCTAACGTCCCTGTGGCTGGACACCTAAAAGGTTTTTAAAAATATTTATAGCAAGGGTTAGAACCCAAAATATTTTGAAAATATTTAGCAAATGATTAACTTGCAGTAATAAATATGCATGAATGCACTTCATATTTTAGTTAGTGCCGCACTCCCTTGAGGATATCCTCACCCCTCCTCTAATGTGCACAACTAACGCCTTAATTGCAATAATTATGATTTATAAGCTATCATAAGCACTAACTTAATTAATCATTTCCCTTCTTAAATTCATATAACTTTCATACCCGTTATACACATGATACAATTCACGTCCTGTATTAAATTACCCGTATATAATTATTTATCCCATTATATACATATAACCATATTACAACATTTGCACATATATGTTGAATATATAAATAATAACCATCCTCCCGAGTAATAACTCACCGACTGTATATTCTCTAAAGTACAATCCCACTAGGAGTATTCGCATAAGCTAGTTACCCCAAGTCAAAATCTCTCACTAACTTGGCTAAAAGCATACATAATGGAGGCGGTCATATTCCTTCCTTGAAAGTGAGATGCCCCTCACCCATATAATGGACGCTATGACCTGGGGATATACTCGCCCTACTCCTCAAGCTAGGGGATTCCCCCACTTCGCGCAACCTCCCCTGATAGCACTAGAGTATGTATATTAATAATATCTAACCATGGATATTTATGCACACACCATATATATATACTATCGGACACCGTATATATATATACAAATCCCGGCTTTACCGTGTAATAAGTCCGTAACACTAGCCTATACATCATATCCTAAGTTTATAGTGCAACTCTGATTATTAATTAATTTGCGCATTAATTAATTAAATTACTTTCGGTGTCACCCAACCAATATACTCGGACTCGCTCTCATAGCCCGAGAATAAAATAATACTCGAGTCTAAATCCCCGACTCGTAATTAATTAGCTTTCATTCCTAATTAATTTAATACCTTGGCATAGCTCAACCAATATACCCAGACTCACCCACTCGATCCGTAATTTATTATTTTGGAATATTTTTCTAAAACATTTACCATAATGTGTCACATATAAATTCCTCAAAATCCCAATTACTTTTCCTAATAATTGTTAGGGATTTAGGTTCCCTATTTATTTTTCACTAAATATGTATAGGAATTGGAATTTTAAATAAGTTTCTCTTATGTAAAAATTCTGTCCGACCTCTAAAAAATTCTGGACCATCGATCGATCGATCGAGCAGGTCTTCATCTTCTTCAATTTCCTGTTTCTGCCATTAACGAAAACCTTCGTTTTCTAACTCCTTCTATGGTCTAACCCAGGTTTAATCATCAACATAACAACCCAAGAACATCATCAGGGACTCCTATAAGGTCTCAAATCTCGTTTAATTCTCATATTCATCTACTTTTTCAGAACTGGGGAATTTTCGGGTTGTTCATTCATTAAGTCCCAACATAGATTAATTATCTCAAATTCGTTCATAAAATTCATTGAGTACTCACATCTAACCCAGTACTCATACTAACATCAGATTACCCAACTAATTTCTACAACAATTTCCAATCAAGAGATTAATTTACAAAAACCCCATTTTTGTACCCACTTTACCCAAAACAAATTTGATTCCCACATCACAAAGATATGAATTGAATGCATGATTAAATGCTACAACAAGTTAACCATTTGCCTTATGGGTTCGTAGGGTCTGATCCGGGGTTGTAATTCACAAGATTGATGGTAAAATCCCCCACTCGTTCTTAGCCTTGTCTCCAAAAAGTTCCTAGTGCACTCAAATTTGCTCCCTAGGGTTAGGTTCTCCCTTGTGTTTTTTTGCCGTTTTCTTTTTCTCCCAATTAGGTAATAAGGCTGAATCCCGTTTTTAGCCTAATGGGCCAAGCCCAAATGACCCAAACACTCCCGTGTGGACCCATTTACTACCCTTGGGTACTCTATTATCTCGGCCCATACGGACTCAACCGTGCACTCAGAATTGGCATCCGAATAAGTTTAAAAAATTTCTTATCTCACACCTAACTTAGTCTGTACCCGACTCTCGGTTGAGATAAGTAAACCCCACGTTATTAATACTCTTAAGACGTAATTGGTTATTACTATTCACTTAGTAAATTAGTTTCCCATAAATATTAATCAATTATTCTCTCGATTACTATTCATTTATTCTCCCAACAATTAATTCCATTAAATTACGACACACTAGTAATTTAAATTTTTCTCGAATTAATTAATTTTTAAATGCATAAAAGTACGAGGTGTTACAGCGCACACCAATTTTTGTAAAGCATTAAAAATATACTTTTGAGTTTATTTTTTATGTGATATTTAAACATTTCAAAGGACCCATGAAAAAAAATCACCTCAAAATAACTTTGTTTGCTATTTTAAAAAAATCGGTCAAACTTTCACATCTTTTAAAGGGGTTAACAGGAGCGAAAGTTTGACCATTTTTTAAAAATAGCAAAAACAAAATTTTTGAGATGATTTTTTTACACGGGGCCTTTGAAATGTTTAAATATCACACAAAAAAATAAACTCGAAAATATTTTTTTTACTATTTAAAAAAAATAATGTGCGAACTTAGTGTGCACAGGAGTCTGACTCCTCTCTCTCTCTCTCTCTCTCTCTCTCTCTCTATATATATATATATATATATATATATATATATATATATATATATATATATATATATATATATATATATATAGTATATATATGATTTATAAATATTGGTGTGAATAATATTTATAAGGAAGCATATCCACTCTAAGGCTATCATGGGAGGTTGTGTGATGTGGGTGAATCCCCTGAATTGAGGATCAGGGCGAGTGTAGTCCCCAGGTCATAGCGTTCGAATGCAGGTTTGAGATGATTTTGGTTTGATTCGGTCTCATTCCGTGGGAAACTATGGCCGTCTCCATTACGTTTGTGAATTGTTGTTTTTCTAACTCGGGTGATGAGACGTGTTTGGGTTTTTGGGTCAATGAGAATACTCGATAATGATAGCACTTAAATATTTTCCAAAGAGTGCCTACTTGGCAGGATGATTAGGTATCTACGACAAGTGTGTGAATGTTGTAATATAATGATATGTATATATGGAGCAGATTTATATATGGGTCAATACATTGTACGAAATGTATAATTATATAACTTGTGAGATTGTTATATGGTATCAAGTGAGAATTGATTTAAATAAGTTAATGTGAATAATAACTTATAACTCATATACGTGATGTGAATTGTATAAGTAATACAACTCGTGAGAATGTTAGATGGCATTAAATGAGAAGTGACTTAAGTAAGTTTAATGTGATTAAAAACTTATAAAGTATACTAAACCCATTAGGGATACAGTAGTGGTAAATCGTTGGATATATGTAATGAGACTAGTTACGGGGTATTTAGCTAAATGGGGCATGTATAGTTACGTTAGGCGTGCACATTAGTGGAGGGGTGCAATGTCCTCAAGAGAGTGTGTGACACTGACTTAAATATGAAGAGCCTTCACATATTTTTCATTCCTTGCATTTAAATTCACTTGCTAAATATTTTCAAATGTTTTGGGTTCTAACCCTTGTTATAACATATTTTCAAAACCTTTTAGGTGTCCTACCACAGGGGTTCCATGCCTGATTATCTTGGAGGGTATGTAGCTATAGTACATGTGGAAGCTGCGGGATATTTGTTTAGAGGCCTATCTCATTCTCTCTAGATAGGGACATTCTAGTAGTATCGCTGGGCTTGTACATTTATATTCAATTTGGCATGTATCAGTACTCTTTTTATATACTTTGGACTTTGTTGTTTTGCTTGTAGTCGATGTTTTTCGACTACCACTTCTATTAGACTGGTGGTATGAATAGTTTCTCTTTATGTGTTGGTTATTTGATTTCGTATTATGTTGTTAGTTTGGGCTTAAATGAAAATATAAAATTTTGACACCATGCCTTTTGAATACTAGGTGGTTAGTAAAGCTTTTAAAAAAAAAAAAAAAAAATTCACAGTGATGCTAAGAATGAACTAGATGAGATTCATGTTTAATTTGGTATAGGACTGATCACCCGAAATTTAATCAGGAGGGTGTCACAGATGGAATCAGAGCATTATGTTCAAGTGTCCTTTGGATCTATGCGTCTTTTCACATTTCAGCATAGCGTTCTTTGATATAAAGCCTTATTATAGGATTGTTGTATTCCTCCTTCTATAGGGCATAGTCATGTGATTCATATACCATTTCGGTTGAGCATGGCAGGTCAAACATGTTAGGACGGAAAGCATGGGACGATGGAAGAATTTCATTAGGGAGGACTCAGCAAGAACCATAGAATATTTTGGGAATGGTGACGAGGTCGGAGTCACCACAGTGTTTGGACAATTGAAGTTGGAATAATCATGGGGACGCAGTAGATTCCCCAAGGTTCATAGGTAAGGTCGATGGTGTAAGGTTAAAACCCCAAGTGTAGACGACAAAGGGTAGTGGTCGAAGAAGACTTTATTTTAGAAAGAACAATCCGTGAGAATTTGAGGTAGGTGCGGAAGGATTATTTACCAATGAATGGAGTACATACCACTAGGATTACACGTGGGGGGAGTGTAGCGATACTCAAGTCTAATTTCGAGCAAAGAAGTTTTCTCTTAGAAGCAGTATGGGGTCATGGGATCCAGTAACCACATTAATGGAGAGATAACGTGAATTACAAGGGATTAGGAGTGCGAATTATTATGAATCTTGTCCCTATAGGTTAAATAGAGTGGTAAATGAAATTTTAGTAATTTTCCAAACGGGATATATGGGAAGCAATCAGGGTCAAGGATACTCGGTTCGTGAAAAGGACAATCCCGACATGGCTGGTGGGGCCAATGATAGGGGAATAACACAGTGAGGTGTCTTATATGTAGAAGAGTAGAAATACATGGGTGAATATTATCCGTGGCGAGTCAGGGGACATGAGTGGGATGTCAGGCAAGGGCATCTATTAGAAAAGTTGTTAGTTTTTGGTTAGGAAGAGGGTATTTTCTCTAATAACCATTGATTCGGCAGTGTTATGGGCAATTAAAACTACGAGTTTATTTTCGAGATGATTTAGGTCTATTTTGTGTGTCGTGAGTGGATCACATGAATGTATTAGTACAAGATTCACATGAGAAACGTATTTAGGGGAGGTATCATTAATATCATTCGTATGTGTATTTTACCATGGAGTGGCGGGGCACTCTTCAGTTCCACCTGTAAAGGAACGGGTTGGTACATTGAGATGATATATCTTTCTCAGGATTAGATCATTTTAAGGGTGATATTTGAGGTAGTGTTTTATTGTGGGTATGGACGGGTTCGCAATGGTGGATATTATAGCAAGGCTATCGTGTTCGTTGTTCCAGGGCAGGAGGTATGTTTGTGTGATGTTCTACTTAAAAGAGGTTGAGATTGCGATAATATTTTTGTGAATTAGACTACATAGAGTACAGTTGTCTAGTTATATTGAATCCCTGTGCACAAGGACTTTTACTGATGAGATTCAGGGTATGTTGGGTTGCTGTGGAGCGGAGATATTTAGCTAGTTATTGATATTTAGTGATAAGGGCATAGTGATAGTGTGAGCACAGTAGTATATGACTCCTTTAGAGACACAAAAGTCCATGATTTGGCATGTGTGTATACGGACAAATTTTGAGTGTCATGGTTGTATAGGTGGATGTGTTGGCCAAAATAGCCATAGTGTATATATATTTAAGTACCATGGGATAGCAGGGTTATTTGATGTTAACCTCAAGAGAGTGGGAAGGATACTAAGAGGATGGATGCATCATACGAGAGGTTTCTACTTTCTAGAGTTACGGGAGTAAGGTGAATGACTTTCCGAGTTCATACCGATTAGTTATAGTTTGAGTCTATAATGGACAGTTATAGTAAGGATTAGGTGTTCGCGATATCAGAGTACGAATTTTCATTGCTAGGTTTAACCTGAGATAGGGTCTAGCATACATATACGGTTATGTATGTTAAAATGTGTTGCATATTATTGTATTAATAATGTTAAATTGAAATCCCGAGGAGTCGGGACACTTCTGATGTGATTCTGGGTGGTTGGACTTATTGTCGAGCAGGGAGATATAGATCGAGATTTATTTTTGCGTAACAAAACTAGTGATAGTTGTTGAATAAAATGTGGATGTATATTTGGGAGTACGTGCTATGGACTGGGGGCCTAACGGATCTCCGTGACTGGCAATGTTAGGTAGTAGTGTATTGGTGGGGCTGCTTGTTTGGATTTCTCTTTGCGAGACGTCCCACACACGAAACTTAGCGCAACGTTGGAAGTTGGGAGATGTTTGGTCACTAGTCTATGGGTTGGGTACCTAGGTTATGTTACGTGTATGTGGTTACGACTGCGGGATGGAAGTCATATTACGATTTCAATCCAGAAGAAGACGGACATTTTTTGTGCGGTTGAGCACGGGTAAAGGGTGTATGGGCACCCCAGTTAATTAATTAGTTTAATTATTACAAATAATTCGCAATTAGAAGTGGGATAGATGGGTGTAGGATCTTAAGGGTAGGTGACTTGGGAGTTAGCAGAGAATGTGAGTACTTGTCTTATCCGAATTTCGAGGATGAAATTCCATTGTAGGGGGGGGGTAGTATGTAACACCCCGTAAATTCAAGGACATTTAACTAAATAATATTTTGGGAGAAAAAGAATTTATTTGATTGGAATAATTAAATTCAGGATTTGAGAAAATTTTAAATTTATGGAATTTATTAATTCAACGAATTGAGGACTAATTATTTTAGATTACTTTGGGTCACATTTTGAGGTCTTAAATTTGGAAGACGTTATAAATTAACTCGGGTGTCAATTTTGAGTGCACGATTGAGTCCAGTACGGGCAGAATAGTCCGAAATGAGTAGCCATATATATATATATATATATATATATATATATATATATATATATATATATATATATATTAGGTTTTGGGACTTATTTAGGCATATTGGAGCTCCAAATAAAGAGTTTGTGCCCTTTTTAGGAGGCCCATAGGTCCAAAAATGGAATTTGAGTTTTTAACCCTAGTTGTGAAAGGGTAAGGCATCTTAAGTCATTTTAGAAGACTCAAATTGGGTAGAGCTTAAGAGGATATCCCTTAAAAGTGAATATAGGTATTCTTGGAAGATGGCTTAAGAATAAGAGACAAGATCCTTGATTACAATCCAACATTTTCATCCAAAGGCTTTGATCTACTATTCGAGGTAAGTGGTTTAATTTTCAATTTGTCAATTTGTATTTACCTATTCATATTAAAGGAGGTGAAATCAATTAATATGTTAGGGTTTATATTTCATTAGAAATTAGGGATTTCATGGTTAGGAGTTATAAATCTGTAAGAGATGATAAGATTTAGTTGATTTGATGCTCAAAATGATGTAATTGTTAGGGTTAGATTGAATATGATAAAATGATGGATTTAGTATAAATCTTGGCGAGTTTTGATGAAAAAATCTGTACAGAATTGAGGCATTTACTGTTCAAATGGCGATTCTATTCGCGTGGCACTGTAGAAAATCGCGTTTTCTAACTTTTGATCGCTGATATGTTTTCTCCAAAATCGACTCCAAAATACCCCAAAATGGCATTTTAAAATTCTGGGAGATTCGTGGGGCAAATGTTTTTAGAAATATTTTTAGGTATTATTCCGTTGGAGATTGCCTACATTGATAGGTGTAACTTATTCCCTTCGATTAATTAAATTAGAGAGATTAAGGTTTATGATTGAGTGATTGAAACCTTGATAATTAAGTGGGGGAAACTTAATTGGATGAAATTGAGCATTGAATTGGGAATATTAAATTTCGGGCCGAGAGAGCGAGAGAGTCCGGGCATAAGGTAGGGTGACACAAAAATAATGATAAATTAATCAGTGCATAATTAATTGAAATAAAGGCGGATCATAGACTTGCATGTTTTAGGCTTGTGTTACATTTGTAGTACACCAGTACCCTGGATATATATATATACGGTGATGTGTAGTATATATATGATTTATAAATATTAGTGTGAATAATATTTATAAGGAAGCATACCCACTCTAAGGTTATCACAGGAGGTTGGGCGATGTGGGTGAATCCCCTAACTTGAGGAGCAGGGCGAGTATAGTCCCCAGGTCATAGCGTTCGAATGTAGTTTTGAGATAATTTGGGTATGAATCGGTCTCATTCCCAAGGAAACTATGGTCGCCTATATTAAGTTTGTGAATTGTTGTTTTTCTGACTCGGTGATGAGTCGTGTCAGGGTTTCCAGGTGGATGAGAATACTCGGTAATGATATCACTTAGAGATTTCCCGATGAGTGCCTACTCGAGAGGATGATTATGTATCTACGACAAGTGGTTGAATGTTGTAACATAATGATACGTATATATGGAGCAAATTTATATATGTGTTAATACATGGTGTGAAATGTATAATTATATAACTTGTGATATTGTTATATGGTATCAAATGAGAATTGATTTAAATAAGTTAGTGTGAATAATGACTTATAAATCATATACGTTATGTGAATTATAAAAATGATACAACTCGTGAGAATGTTAGATGGCATTAAATGAGAAGTGACTTATGTATGTTCAATGCGATTAATAACTTATAAAGTATATTAAACCCACTAGGGATAGAGTAGTTGTAAATCATGGAATATATGTAATGAGACTAGTTATGGGGTACTTAGCTAGATGGGTGATTAGGCATATATTCTTCACATTTATCCCCTTAATTGTCGTATTTTTATGATCCCGTGCAGTGTATCTAGCTTGGATTTGTCTCTTATTTATGCTACTAACCTTTTTTGGCAAGTATTTCGTGTTTTGTGTATTTCTCATGTGTTTTACAGGTATTTCACGCAAGTTAGTGCGAAGGAGAGATCAAAACAGTGAAAGAAACCAAGAAATGGAGAGTTGAAGGGCATTTTCGTAATTTTCATCCTTAGTCACGAGGTGGGGCAAACTATAAAGTTGAAGATCTCTAAATTACAAGAATACTGGAAAAAACGGCACCTCAATCCGAGCTACGATGAAGAAGTTACGATGTTTTGAAGTTGCGCGATAATGAAGAGTCTGAATGTGTGTCATTAATTATGCAGATTTTATGGTGATTGGTTGGCAAAAACTTGTTCCACAAGCGAAATTTGATGCCAAATTCGTGCAACTTGGTGCTATGAAAGACCAAGCCCTACCTCATTTTCAAGAGGAGTTGAATTCTAGAGAGAGGGAGTCAAATTCTAGAGGGTAGGAGTAGGATTAGAGAGAGAAAGTTAGATTGTAGTTTTCTTTGGTAGAAGTTTTCATAAACCCTAGTTGTAAGTTTGAAGAAGAAGTTTTACTGGATTCAAATTCATCTCTTTCTCCTCTTGCTAAATAAAAGTATCAATTTCTATTCTCTATTTTATTTTACCATTCAATTCTCAATTGTTTTGCAAATTGTTAACAATGTTTGTTAGAGTTTTCTTTTGTTTTCATCATGTTTAGCTAATTTTTAAGGGTTGGGATGCATGAACCCATCCCAATGTAATTTATCTACGTAGGAAATAGAATTTAAATTTAAATTTAAAAGAATCGTGTAAGATAAGTTCACAATCATCCTAGATCTTTTAATCTCTCTTGCCCTAGGTACTTGGGATATTTAAGAATATGATGTGCTTGTAATTATTTAGCACCGCTTTATATTTATCTTTGATTTCATATGATGCGGGCTTGAACCTCATATATGTAATGCTTAGGATCTATAAAGACTGGATTCATTCAAATTTATAATTTACAATTCTAGTATTCTAATGGGTAATTACTAGGGATTGGGGGATTGTATTCCAACCTATTTCCTCATTCATTTTAATTAGTTTTATAAATTTGTTCCAACTTATTTCCCCTTGTCAACCATCATCATCTTTTTCACTTTTATTTTAGAAGTAATAAATCAATTAAATTCTATAAAACATTCCCTGTGGATTCGATACCCAGACTTACTACTATACTCCATAAAAGTGTAGTTAAAAGTTTAGGTTTTTTTTGTATTGAGGTTGGAAGCCGATAACAACGACTAGCGTATTACACGGACGCTCGGTTTTTCCACTCGATCAAAATGGCGCCGTTGCCGGGGAATGTTTGTTATAGATTATAATTGACTTACTGCTTCGTAAAAAAAAAAAAAATAATAATAATAATAATAATAACTAAATAACAAAAGAAAAATGTGTGTCACGTTTTTGAATTGCCCACTTTGAAATGTCTTATTTTAACTCTTTTGGTGGCTTTAATTGTTATGCTAATAGTGAGGAGGATGAGGCACTTAAGACTTATGACCATTGGATCAATATCACTAAAGATGATTATATTAAATACAAGCCTAGTGCTGAGAAACTCCAAATTTATCAAAATCAATTGCTTGAAGAAGAAAGACTTGAAAAAGAATATCGCGAAAAAAATCGTTATTGGGAGCAAGAGTTAGATGCATTATTTGAACCCAATGAGGATTTTTTTTCCGATAGTTTTGAAGATGAAGTAAGTTTTCAACCAAATGAGGAATTCGAGGTGCTAGAACCAAGGAAGCCTACTTTGGAAGAACTCTTGCTTGATATAAAAAAGCAATCTGATGACCGTGCTGTTCTCGAGTCGAAAATTATAGCAACTTGCAAGGAGTTGAATGATTATTTGGACAACTTAGAAAAGGTCGAGACTTGCGCTTCACCTAATACTTTTGAGAATGAAATCATTGAGAGTGATCCAAGTTCTTTTGAATCTCAACCTATTATAAATATTGCAAAATCTACTGAGGTTGAGGATCATTTGTCTCCTTGTGTCCCCACTATTATCGAACCATTAAATCCATCGCAAGAACTGGATGATTGTCTTGAGGATGTTGATCCGCTTCTTGTATGGGAATGTTATTTTGAGATGCTTCATATTATGGGTCATACACTTAGACGTGTCACTCCACCAGATCCAATTGAAAATTTTGAGGGAGAAGATTTTGAGGACAAGGACTCTATACTTGAATTATTTTCCAAGATGGACTCTTTTAGTTTGTATTCTCCGCTTCCCATACTACTTGAAAAATCTTTGGGAAGTGATTCTATTTTTCTTGGACCCAATGGTACTTGTCCCCCTGTACACTCAAATCTCTCATTATCCCCCTAAATTTTTTAATTGGTGATGGTGCATTTTTTAAAATTTGCACATGCCTTCCGTTTTTCAAACGGAATTCTTATTTTTCGGGAGGCATGATTTATAGTGAGGGTACACCATTAATCCCTCAAAGTCAAATTGTATTTTGGGTGGACCCTCAAATTTTTCGACTTTTAGTGTATGATTTATTAGCCGTTCCAATTTTAGGTTGTAAATAGTTAGTTTTTTTTTTCTTTTTCTTTTTCTCTTTTATTATAGTCTAGTTTTGATAGTTAGAGTTTTTGTTATTATTTTTGCTATGCTTTGTTCTAACATGTTTTGTAGATTCAATGGACTTGTACTCATCAGGGATCGCTCCATTTGGGTAATATCTTTTTTTTTCCTCTCTTTATGTTGTGTTCTTGATTCACATTGAGGACAATGCAACATTTAAGTTAGGGGGTGTGGGATATTCTTCCCATTTATTGTTTAGATTCATTGATTCGATCACATGTTCTTTCCAAGTGTGTATTTTAAAAAAAAAAAAATGAGAAATTTAGAAAAAGCCAAAAATATTTTTGTTCAAAGTAAATAAAAATTGGAATTTAACTTTTTCAAAAATATCACCTTTATTCTGTTTAAAGTCTCAAATTGTTAAATCTCAATTGCACCAAGCCAAAATTGACCAAAGATGGAAATTGAAAGAAATTTGATGACTTTACGAATAAGTGTGGAGATTAGTCCAACCCGGTGAGAGTTTGAGCCTTTCAATTTTTTATGAGTTTTTAAATCAATCCGAGTTTATGATTAACTCAAAGTTCTTTTCAGTGTTTTAATAAGTCGTTGATGATCTCAATCCTTTGTTTTGATCAGTTATGGGAAATGTGTGAAATGTTGTCTCGAAATTCGTGCTAAATATATCTCTAAACTTAATTAATCTCGAGATGCATATGGTAATGTGATTAGCAATTTGGACAATGAAGTAGGCCCTCGTTTGTTACCCAAAAATATTAGCCATAAAAAGTTGTGAAAAATTATTCCTTTGCAACCCAAGTTGAGCCAAATAAAATTTATCTTTTCGTTTGATAACCCGAAAAAACAAAATAGCCCGGAATTGTGAAAATTGAAAAAAATTCATCAAGTAGTCCAAAAAGTGCAACAAAAAGGGGCAAGAAGGAGAAAAAATAGATATGCTCAACAAAAATAGCAAGAAAAGAAAAAAGAAAAGAAAAAATGAAAAGAGAAAAAGAAAGAGAAAAATGAGCAAATGCCCGAAAAAGCACAAATGGACGTCATAAGGACATTTTCCAATTCCGAACATTCCCAATTTTACCCTTTACACTTTTTAACCCGAAAAGTCCTAACTAAGTCCGAATGGCGAAATTAATTACTGCGTGGAGAGCTAAGACATGAAAAGATAAAATACGAGATTAAAATGGTGTGAATTAGAGGTGATGTTCCCGTTTCCAAATAACTGTATTCCGATGATGAGATCTTTTCACCATATATTTCCTTCTTTTCAATTTTGTATGCATGAATTTGTGTCCATTATATTTACTCTTTATATCATGCATACCGAGAGAAAATAGCCACAATCCGAGTGATTCGTTTGTGAGAGCATTCCGTAAGAATTTGAATCAAAACGAATTTTCGGAAAGTAACGTAATGCTCAATCGGTGGAAATTTGAGGTTTAATTTTTGGCTTTGCACACACACACTATGGTTTGAGACAGTTGAATATGAGTTGATGGTGATTATTTTTCGAAAATTTTAAATTGTACAATTTTTAAATATTTTGTTATTTATTTGAGTCAATAAAGAATTTTGTGGGTGTATTCACTGCAAACCCTCACGAGACAAAACTCATCCTACTAGGGTAACCTAGGGGTTTAAAGGCTTGTTGCATACGCTAAATGCAATCGCTTGCCTGCGAAAGTGGAATTTTATTTTAATAAAAGAATTTTCAAGAGTAGAATTTTGGCTAATTTCATTTACATTGCTCGGGACGCGCAAAGTTCTAAGTTAGGGGGTGTGATTAGGCATATATTCTTCACATTTATCCCCTTAATTGCCGTATTTTTATGATCCCGTGCAGTGTATATAGCTTGGATTTGTCTTTTATTTATGTTACTAACCTTTTTTGGCAAGTATTTCGTGTTTTGTGTATTTCTCATGTGTTTTACAGGTATTTCACGCAAGTTAGTGCGAAGGAGAGCTCAAAACAGTGAAAGAAACCAAGAAATGGAGAGTTGAAGGGAATTTTCGTAATTTTTCAGCCTTAGTCCGGAGGTGGGGCCAACTAGAAAGTTGAAGAACTCTAAATTACAAGAATACTGGAAAAAACGGCACCTCAATCCGAGCTACGATGAAGAAGTTACGATGTTTTGAAGTTGCGCGATAATGAAGAGTCTGAATGTGCGGATTTCTGTCATTAATTATGCAGATTTTATGGTGATTGGTTGGCAAAAACTTGTTGCACAAGAAAAATTTGATGCCAAATTCGTGCAACTTGGTGCTATAAAAGACCAAGCCCTACCTCATTTTCAAGAGGAGTTGAATTCTAGAGAGAGGGAGTCAAATTCTAGAGGGTAGGAGTAGGATTAGAGAGAGAAAGTTAGATTGTAGTTTTCTTTGGTAGAAGTTTTCATAAACCCTAGTTGTAAGTTTGAAGAAGAAGTTTTGCTGGATTCAAATTCATCTCTTTCTCCTCTTGCTAAATACAAGTATCAATTTCTATTCTCTATTTTATTTTTCCATTCAATTCTCAATTGTTTTGCAAATTGTTAACAATGTTTGTTAGAGTTTTCTTTTGTTTTCATCATGTTTAGCTAATTTTTAAGGGTTGGGATGCATGAACCCATCCCGATGTAATTTATCTACGTAGGAAATAGAATTTAAATTTAAATTTGAAAGAATCGTGTAAGATAAGTTCACAATCATCCTAGATCTTTTAATCTCTCTTGCCCTAGGTACTTGGGATATTTAAGAATATGATGTGCTTGTAATTATTTAGCACCGCTTTATATTTATCTTTGATTTCATATGATGCGGGCTTGAACCTCATATATGTAATGCTTAGGATCTATAAAGACTGGATTCATTCAAATTTATAATTTACAATTCTAGTATTCTAATGGGTAATTACTAGGGATTGGGGGATTGTATTCCAACCTATTTCCTCATTCATTTTAATTAGTTTTATAAATTTGGTCCAACTTATTTCCCCTTGTCAACCATCATCATTTTTTTCACTTTTATTTTAGAAGTAATAAATCAATTAAATTCTATAAAACATTCCCTGTGGATTAGATACCCAGACTTACTACTATACTCCATAAAAGTGTAGTTAAAAGTTTAGGTTTTTTTTGTATTGAGGTTGGAAGCCGATAACAACGACTAGCGTATTACACGGACGCTCGGTTTTTCCACTCGATCAATGGGTCATGCATAGTTATGTTAGGCGTGCACATTACTGAAGGGGTGAGGTGTCCTCAAGAGAGTTCGCATCACTAACTTAAATATGAAGAGCCTTCATGTATTTTTAATTCCTCGCATTTAAATTCACTTGCTAAATATTTTCAAATGTTTGCTATAACATATTTTCAAAACCTTTTAGGTGTCCTACCACAGGGGTGCCAGGCCTGATCATCTTGCAGGGTACGTAGCTGCAGTATATGTGGATGCTGCAGGATATTTGTTTAGACGCCTATCTCATTCTCTCTAGATAGCGACATTCTAGTAGTATCGTTGGGCTTGTACATTCATATTCAAATTGGCATGTATCAATACTCTTTTTATATACTTTGGACTTTGTTGCTTTGCTTGTAGTCGATATTGTTCGGCACTTCTATTAGAGTTATCGTATGAATAGCTTATCTTTATGTGCTGGTTATTTAATTTCGTATTATATTGTTCGTTTGGGCTTAAATGAAACGATAAATTTTGACACCATGTCTTTTGAATACTAGGTCGTTAGTAAAGTCTAAAAAAAAGTTTTTGACAGTGATGCTAAGAATGAACCAGATGAGATTCGTGTTTAATTTGGTATAGGATTGATCACCCGATATTTTATTATGCGGGGTGTCACATGTATTGGATATCGAATTGATAATCCTTCTCAAATTTGATCCATCTACGCTGATGCATGTTCAACTCCTTCTGGGTGAAGAGGTACTGTAGAGACTTGTGATCTGTGAATGACCAAAATTTCTCTCCCAGGAGATAATGTCTCTATAAGCAAAGTGTGAACATGATCGCTGCTAACTCCAAATAATGTATGGGGTAATTCCTCTCATGAGGCTTAAGCTTTCGGGAAACTTAAGTTATAGCCTTATCTTCCTGCTGAAGCACACCCCTAAGTCCCTATAAGGACACGTCAGTGTAGACTAAATACTCCACCCGGGCTTGGGCAGTGCTAGGACTGGTGCTGAAATCAGCTTGTCCTATAGCTCATCAAAATCTAACTAATAGGCGTTATCCCAGATGAATGGCACCCCTTTGCGAGTCAGGTGTGTCAACGGTCCCGTTATGTTCGAGAATACTCAAATAAATCTCATGTAGTATCCTGTTAGGCCTAAGAAACTATGTATTTCTATTAGTGTCGTGGGTTGTCCCCAATCCCTCACTGCTGACACTTTGCCCGCATCAACCAATATACCCTTGGCAGATACTATGTGCCCCAAAATCTAAACCTCCTTCAACCAAAACCCACACTTCTCATATTTGGCATATAACTGATGTTGGCACAGTGTCTGTAACACCTGTCGCAAATGCTCAGGATGCTCCTCCTCAGTCTTAGAATATATCATAATGCCATCTATGAAGATAATGACAAACTAATAAAGGAAATCTTTGAACACTCAGTTCATCAACTCCATGAACATAGCTGCTGCATTGGTTAGCCCAAATCTCATAACTCTGAACTCATAGGATCCATATCTCATCAATAATACAGTCTTAGACACATCCTGCTCCTTGATACGCAACTGATGGTATCCTGATCTCAAGTCGATCTCCGAGAAGAAGGCAGCTCCTCAAAAATGGTCGAATAAGTCATCGATTCGGGGCAACGGATACTTATTCCATATCGTGACTTTATTCAGCTCTTGATAATCAACACACAATTGTAAATATCCATCCTTTTTCTACACAAACAACACGGGATCACCCAAAGGTGAGGTACTCCTCCGGATGAACCCCTGTCCCAACAGCTATTCAATCTGATCCCGTAACTCCCTCATCTCTATCGGAGCCATACGGTAAGGAACGCGAGCTATCGGTCGAGTGCTTGGTGCCAAATCAATAACAAAATCTATCTCTATGCTAGGAAAAAACTGCGATATATCCTGAAATGCATCAGCAAACTCCCAAAAAATAGAAAAGGAATTAAGTGGGATCATCACCTCCTTAGAGGTCTCTTTCTCTACATAATACAAATGAGTGGAAAATCCTCCCTCTGAACGAGGCATCGTCACCAGAAACATATCATGACCCGGTATAACAAATATAATACTCCTGCTAAAGCAATCAATCACAGCCCTATGCACAACGAGCCAATCCATACCGATAATTGCATCATACTCAGTCATATCTAATACAAGCTATCTGCAGGTAAAATAAAGCTCCTTATTTCTACACCTACGCCCCAATATATAAAGACAATCAATTTCCCATTCCCCAATGGTGAGTCAATAGAAGTAACAATACTCTCTGTCATATCTGACAACCCCACTGTACGTGAAAATCTGGTGGCAACAAAAGTGTGTGAAGCCCCTGTGTTGAACAAAATACACCCCAAAGTCCCATGAATAGAAAACATACCCTCAATCACGGGTGGATCTTTTGGGACTGAGGCCTGATGAAGAGTGTAAAATCGTCCACACTGAAGCTACCCCTTCTGAACTAGGACTGCTGGAATAGGTGGGAGTGCTGGCATTTGTGGTGGTGCTGGGAGGGCAACGGGAAATATTGATCTATGGGGCTCCTATCGAGCACCATGTTGTTGTGGCTGTGGGGACCTTCCCCTCTCAGGACACTCATGGAATTTGTGGAAAGTCTTGCTACAAATGAAACACTTCCCATTAAAGTTTTCTCCACTCTATCCCTACTGCCCTCAGCCCTACTAATCATTACCAGCTTTCCCTTGGCCATGCTGGCTATGCTGATTCTGCTGATGGCCCTGTTGTCCCTGATTGCCATACTGACCCTGCTGTCCATGTCTATAACCTCCCTGACCATGTCAGAAATCTTTCGATCTGAAACATTTAGAATCTCCCTAATAGAAATTCTGATCACCTAGCCTCTACTGGCCATGAGCGGGTGGTGCCCCACTCGCACCACTACCTCTTGTCTTGCCCTGCTGGTTATACTCCCATACTCGCTTACTCCCTGTTAGATGGAAGAGGTGGTCCCGGTAGTGAAGTAGTGTTGCGTTAACCACATCAGAATATGTGGCCAATCAAATATTCCCTAACAGGATCTGGCGAATCCTCTAAGTCAAACCATCCATAAGCTTCTAAATTTTCTTCTCCTCCGTGGGTATCTCATCTGGTACTATGTTCAGGAGGTTTGTAAACTATACCTCATAATCTATAATTGTCTTCCCTTCCTGCTTTATATTCATCAGTTTCCGCATTATCTCAGTCTGAACGGCAGAACGGAAACATTTACGGTCGAACCTCACCCAGAAATCCTGAATAGTAAGGACGTCCCTCTCCTTAGTAGTGGTAATAGACTCCCATACTTGTAGAGCTGCTACAACTAGCTTAAATCTAGAGAGTATCTTCATTTTTATATATGTGCATTCATACATTCTCAAATGCCCCTGGATATTCTTCTTCCATTTGCTCGCCACTACAACATCAGAGCTCCCTGCAAACTCCGGAGGATGTGCCTTTTGAAAGTCATCTCTGACACGTTCCTAAGCCATCGGGAATGCATGAAACTGAACTGGGGACACCATCAGTGCCCGAGGTGGTGCATTCTGCACTATTTCTAAAGTTGCATTGACTGTTTGTGCTAATATAGCGACAACTTCAACGGCATTCAAGTACCCTGAACTGGTACTGGCTAAAGCTCGGGCAGGGCAACCTTGGGAACTTGTGGTGAACGTCGAGGAGGCATATGAAAGGAGAGAGTATCTTTGTAAATCTACAATAATATCATAAAATAGCTGAAGACATAAAATGTGAAATTAAGGAATACAACAATCCTAAAATTTAGGGGCCTATATCAAAGAACGCTACGCGAAAAGCATTACAAGCCGTAAATATCCTAAAGACTCTAGAACCTGATGCGCTAATACCACCTATGACACCCGAACTAATTAAATATTGGGTATCTACTCCTTTATTAAATTAATATAGAATATCAAGTTGGTTCAGTCTTAGCATCATTGTCGAAATTATTTAATAAATTACTAGTCACCTAATATTTAAAATAGTGAGATGTCAAATTTTATTAGTTAAATTAACAATCAACCAAGTAATTTAATAACCATTCATCAATCACATAAACAATCTCATATGAATAACTAACGTAATGAAATAAACTGAGTCTGGGGTAAACACTCCAATTATAATAGTCCCAGAATGAAAATAAAATCCCAATACAAAAGTCAGAATAGATAAACCAACATCTGAAATAAATGAAAGTCTGAGCTACTATCTCTGACAAGAATGGGCAAAATGCCCTAACTGATATTAATGACTCCGAAGGAAGCGAAGATAGACGTGGAGGTGTCTAACACCGAGATTCTATAGCTTCCACAACCGCTACAACATGTCAACGGAATGGAACTCCTATGCTTGGTGTCCCTGTGGCTAGGCACTTAAAGGTTTTTAAGAAAACAAAATGGATTTGAAAGAAAACGGGTTAGAGCCTGATTTGAAAACATTTTAAAAGCAGCAAGTGTTTAAATACAATTTAAACAGTATATATATTAAGCATGTTAGTCACGTGCTCTCACTTGAGATTCTCACCCCTCAACTAGTGTGCACGCCTAACGCATATTTACTTTCCATCCTAACTCATACTAGTGTTCACATACCTATGCTCCCATGGTCAGCTGACTTATCAACTCGCAAATAAGTCTTCACAGTCCTATGTTCTTCGGGTACCAAATCGAAATCCCCCCAAAGGCACACAAGGATAAGATTGTCCTCTTTTTAAAAAAAATCAACCTCTCGTGATAGCAAGTATGGTTAGTATGTCATACACATAATAATCCATATACTAGGTAATCACACAACCTAAGTAATTTCATTTCAATATAGGTGTACTTCTTCCCTATATTATGTAACACCCTGTAATTTTGAGGATTTAATATTTAATTATTTTGGGAGTTATAAAAATATTTAATTGAAGAAACTTAAATTTATGATTTGGAGAATTTATTTGGGTGGGAAGAATTATTTATAATTGGCGACTTTTAAGTTTAATTGTTCAAAATCTCGTGTGTCGCATTTTGAGGTCAAAATTGGAGAATCTTATAAAGTATTTCGGATGACGATTCTGAGTCCGCGGTTGAGTCTCAATGGGTTGAGATAGTAAAAAAAGAGTACCCGGGGGTAGCAATTGAGTTTCAGGGCATTTTTGGGCATAGCCGGGCCCGCATGGGGTGATTCGTGCCATTTTAATTAGGCTCATGTGGCCAAAAACGGGATTAGAGGTTTTTAACGTAATTGGGGGAAAGGTTGAACGACAGTTAACAAATTCTAAACCTAGGGTTTAAGAGAGACACATAGAAAACAAAGCAAGAGCAATTGGGAACCTTTTTGGAGTCAAATTACGGGGCAAAAGTGAGTGTTCGTCATCAACACCTTAACTACACCAACGGATCAGGCCTTCTGAACAATTCCAGGCAAGTGGTTAACTGTTGTAATTCTTAAATTGATGATAATCAATTCATATAGTGGGAGGTGTAAGCCAAAATTCGTTTTGGGTGAGTTTTCATGTAAAAATTGGGTTTTTGGAAATTGATATAATTTAATGGGATTAAGGGTGAGATTTATTATGTTTATGATTCTGGAATGTAGAGGTATGAATCGTATGTTAAAAAACCAGTAAGAATCGATGTTTAATTTCTGTTAGTTGGAACAAAAATCGTATTGGAGATTTGAAACCCGGATAAAACCGAAATCAGGAAAACCTTGAAATTGATGGAATTTGATGACGAATTAAGGACTCTAGGATGTTTAGAGCCTTTTCCTATGTTGAGGAAATGTTGACTGTAATTGGGTAAGGGTATGGAATAAAAATAAAAGCTTTAGGGTTCATCCATGTATGAACAATAGGCTGGAGAAGATAATTGGCAGTAATGCGAGTTTTTAATTGTGAGGGAGATTTTTATTGGGGAAAATTCTTGGGTTGATTTAAATGATAAAAAATATTTAGGAAGCATGAATCTTGATAATTATTGGTAAATATAATTGGGAAATTTGTGAGAGAGGAATGTGTGACACATTATGGACGAATATTTGGGAATGAAATTCTGAGATTTAAATATGGACCAAGTGAGCAAGTTCGGGTGTGTTGGTTAAGTGACACCAAAGTATTAAATTAATTACTGAGAGGAATAGATTAAATTGGAGTCAGAATATAGATTCGGGAAATATTAAGTTATGGGCCAAGTGAGCGAGTCCGGGTATAATGGTTGGGCGACACCAAGTATTAAGGTAATTGATGTGTTAATTAATTAAATTAGAGTCGGACTGTAGACTCGGGAAGATAATAAATTAATTAATGTGCATATTAATTAAATTAGAGTCGATGCATAGACTCGGGCAAATATCATATAAATTAATGTGTAAAGTATTTATATTACAGTCGGACCATAAACTCGGTGAAAATATTATATAAATTAATGTGTGAATTAAATAAATTAGAGTCGGACCATAGACTCGGGATAATGATAATTTAATAAGTGAGAAAATTAATTAAGTTGATTCAGGCCAGAGACTCAGGAAATTCCAGGCTAGTGTTACGGGTTTTGAGTACACGGTAAAGCCGACGTTTATATTATTTATATACGGTGAAATGATAGTATATATATAAGTGTGTGGTGTTAAACATCAGTGACTAGATATTTATTTAATTTATATTACTCTAGTGCTATTAAGGGAGGTTGCGCGATGAGGGTGAATCCCCTAGCTTGAGGAGTAGGGTGAGTATATCCCTAGGTCATAGCGTCTGGTATATGGGTGAGGGGCTTATCTCACTTACAAGGAAGGAATATGACCGCCTCCACTATGGTTATATTTTTGGGCCAGGATGGTGAGCGATTCTAACTTGGGTAACTAGGTTATGTGAGTACACCTAGTGAGATATCACTTTAGAGGAAATCACCCGGTGAGGGTATACTCGGAGGAATGGGTATACGTATGATATATGTGTGAACGCTTTAGTAAAGGCACGTATATAATGGTATTAAATATTATATGCGGGTAATAATACAGTGTGTGATGCACTTATTTGATATAACGTGTGTCACGGTTATATGGCATTATTTAAAGGAAATTAATTGAGTTAATTGGTGAGATAGTTTATAGCTCATGAATAATTATACTCGGGTTAGAGTAGTGTGGCAAGGGGAGGTTATACCTGGACTAGTTGGACGAGTTACTACAACTAGGTGGGGTTTATGTAACCGTTAGGTGTGCACATATAGTGGAGGGGTGTGAATGTCCTCAAGAGAGTGCGACACTAACTTATATATTAAGCGCATTCATGCATTTTAAATTACTGTAGTTAATTCACTTGCTAAATATTTTCAAAATGTTTTGGGTTCTAAGCCTTGCTATAAAACTATTTTCAAAACCATTTAGGTTTCCTACCACAGGGACGCCAGACTTGATATTCTATTCCAGGGACACAGAGCTGCGGCATATGTGGATGCTAGCAGGAGATTGGATTAGACGCATCGTTCAATTTTTCCTAGAGTAGGAATCATCTACCAGTTTCAGTTTATTTAGGGCATGTCGTCCAGACTCTTCAATTACTATGTATAGATTCTTTTATTCAGTTATGGGATGATTATTGTCGGACTATTTTATTTTGGTGGCCAATGGTTTATTCGGAAAGTAGTTAAATTAATATTTCAGTGGATTTAATTCGGTGTGTGAATGGTTTATATTTGTTTCCGCATGTTATTGTCTTATTTAATTAAAGAGTTAAAATTTCACACCGGATTTTTGGAATACTAGGTGGTTAGTAAGTTTTAAAAAAGGTTTTCTACAGTGATGCTAAAGACGAACCAACTGGGATTCCTGTTTTAATTTGTTGTAGGACTGGTCACCCGGTATTTTATTAGGCGGGGTGTCACATATTACAAATCTCATACGTAGTATAGTTTTATCCCGATTATTCTACATAATATATTTGGCATGACAACGCTCGTCGTATAAACCCGAATACTTAACCCTATCCCAAAAGGTTACTACATCTCCTATTTGTCTCTAAGGTTATTTCAGTAATTTGAAGTCTTCCTACTACTGTCTCTAACCTTAAGTTATTCTTTATCCAAATTAAGTTCATGTTCCCAAAATTTCTAACTGTAACTCACTCGTCGGACACACGTAAATTTATCATTTAATCCCAAACCAATTAATATTTTACAGGCCTGAAATATACCTCTACTGATCTTCCCTAAGTCCGAATATGTTCAAGTAGTTCATATCAATAATTATTAAAAGCCGAGACTGGTTAAATCTTAAAAGAAAATTTCATCACGAATACAGGGAGATTCGATCGATCAATGGAAATGGTCGATCCAGTAGATCGATCGACATTCTTGGCTCGATCGATCGATTCATCAGATATTGGCCTACTATTTCTGCATATCTATTCCTACGGGTTTCATAAATTCTAACCCTCAAATCCTTTATTTAAATGTCCAAACTCACAAATATTTATACCAAACGTTATACCAACGTAAACACATAAATTATAATGTCTTAGAATCATCATATCATTATGATTTATCATTTTATTTGATCAATTCATGTATTTGTCATAAAACCCTATTTCTTCAATTTTCTTCAAGAACATCGTATAACTCAATATAAATTCGTGATCCTCTACATATACATCATGATTTTGTGGCTACTATAATTCCAGAAGTTAATCTATGTGCAAAACCTACCCATATTAATATTTAAATCTCCTAAGCCATCAATTCACCTTTTTTTCAATGTTTTCTCCAATTCTAACTATCATGGATAATATATATATATATATATATATATATATATATATATATATATATATATATATATATATATATGATGAATTATTGCAAGTTAAATCACTTGCCTTAAATAGAAGTTATAATCCTTTGGAGAAGATGATATGGGAGTGATTCTCTCTTCTCGATCTATCCAATGGTGGTGCAAGGTGGTTGTTTGGCCCTGGCAACCTTTGAAAATCCTTCCTTCCTGTATACTTTTTTCTCTCAAGTTTGTAGCAGACAATAAATCTAATGATCCTAAGGGTTGGTTTATATTTTTAAACTGAATTTCGTGGGTCACTATTCATCAAAATATAAAATGATCAAAATACCCTCCCGGGTTGGCCTAAAACTGCCCCGGGATCCAAACTAAAACCCCAAGTAGTCTTTTCTGACTATCTCGACCCTCGGACACATTGGTGCAGTCAAAATGACTATAAGGATGACATATAAATAATTTACCTTTTAAATCCATTTAATTTATCCGACACGATTGACACGCGTGTCCCAACTTAATTACCATAACTGTAGTATCTTTACTCGCGACATTTTTAATAAATCTACATTCACATATTACTATTTTCACTAAGTAATATTCAACATAGTTCTCATAAATAAATACCAATTCTCATCTTGCTAGTATTTAAATCCGGATTAATTATCAATTAATTCTCCATTTTTAATCCAATTAATCCATAATTAAAATCGATAAAATACGGGGTATTACATAGCTTAACATACACATGACAGAACAAACCAACCCAAGTCTCCCATTTATCTCACAATTACATATTCATCACAACCTCATATAATATCACTATTCAGACGTCCCATTAAGGTTGTGTTAGTTTTTTTTATTAGAGATATGAAGTTTGAATTAAAATGTATGTTTTTTTTTGTCTAAATTGTTTTTACCTAATCAATTACTCAAACCAAAGAGATATCAATTTGTGTTTGTTTCATAAGAAAAGTTAAGAGGGGAATAGAAAAGAGGTAAAAGTGAACACAAATTTTGAATCTCATAAAAAATGTACATTCAAAATTTAATTCAAACATAAAACCAAGATTTCAGACTTCATATTCAAATTTTCAGAGTTCAGATCCATATTCATACTCATATTTAAACCTCGAGTAGTAATAATTTTTTTAAAAAAAAACAACGTAGTAAAACATCGGAATTGAAATATTTAGTTAATATGACCCATTAACCACGACTAAGCAAAAATATCCATTAATCTCTTGAAATTTAAATAAATGAATGAGAAAAAAATGCTTAATACAAATTGTCACATATATGTTCACAAAACCATTACAACTACCCCCACCCCCATCCCACAAATTAAAAACAATCCAATTATAAATTTATACTAATTTATAATAATTTCAATTTCGCTCAATTTCCATTAAATTCAATTCAATTTCAATAGCTATAGGAATGCAAATGCAATTCATGTTATAAGGTCGGGGCACACTAATTCACACACATCCCCCCCCCACACACCTATACTCATACACATAAACACATGCGCACACACACACACACACACACACACACATATATATATAAAGGAAAGAGAGAGAGAACAAAAAATGACCTGAAACGTAAAGAGGGAGAGAGAGAGGGAACCGTCACGTGCAGAGAGAGAGAAAAATGGCGGGAAATGAAAATGGTGGGAAAAAAGAGGGATTAGGGTTTTAGTCAAAAGCATTGTCACGGACCTGCCAAGTTCTTTGACCGTGACAACATTCTAACGTTGTCACGGACATTGCTCGTGACAAAAAACACCTATTTTTTTTATCACGGTAAATGACCGTGACAAGGCTGGCCGACTCAAAGGTGACAATTTAGCCTTTTTGATGTAGTGAACAATCACAAGTTAGTTATGACACATAGGAAATATATTTTTCTGTTTCACGTATATCTGGTTACTGACATCACCTAGTCGCAAGGTACATGCCTTTCGAGATGATGTTAACTAACAAAGTTATCCTCATTCTAAATTCAAGGTCGAGGTCAACCCTAGGACGGTCTAACCTCATGCACAACCTCTGACTTCTCCCGTTTTCTAGGTTACCTAACTTGGATAAATTTTATGATAGGTGTTTCCATATAATTTGTCCACAGAGTACATTATATTGAACCTTTATTCATGTTTATATGACATTGATCTTTATAGGAACTGTTTAGGATCATAAATCCGTATTTTTATATGAGTGATAGTGGAGTTTTGAATAATGTATGTAATCTTAGTATGTTAACCATGGATGTTAGGTCATTTTGAAGAATTTTCGGAGGAAGAAGGTGTGACACTCGAAGATCGATCCGGGTCTAGGTCAGATCGATACGGCCCTAGGAGTTTCCGTGAAACAAGATTATTATTCAATTTTTTGACATAGTTGATAGAGGGAATCTTGTATGCTCAAATTTATATGGCAGGATGAAAAGTAAACGACTAAGAACACAATAGTGGATTTAGTTAGGATTTCAAGGATTAATAAGAAACTAATTTAATAGGCAATCTGATGTTTGGGTATTTGGATGATTTGGCTATACTCGAGAGTTACGAGTTATCCTATATTTATATATTACATGTTATATGTATACACTGTTTGATTTATGTGAACGTACCATTTTAACTTTTGGGGAATCTATCAGTCATGATTGTTTTAAATGGTTTTGACTGTGTATCACACTCCTAGTTGTTTGTGAAGATCGATATATATATATATATATATATATATTTATCATATGTTCAGTTAGTCTACACTTCACTACGTGAGATGAGGATGCCTTGATCCATTGAACGAGTTTTGGTATGGGGCTACATGATTGTGTGATTGCATAGTGATCCCCCATTCTTATATTTATATAAGTTTTAAAATCGTTAGGTTAGGGACTCCAACGTGTATGCTGATAGAGGCACGAGAAGGTCCCCGAACGTAGTTTCCTTCTTGTGATTTTTTTAGACTTATAAAAGAGACATGTTAGTCTAGTGATGAATATTTAATTAAATGAACCCTACATCACCTTAATGTGTTATATTATGAGATCGTGTGTATCCTCGTTTACGGGTGATATGTGTGGGGTTGGTATTAGGTTGTATTCTTTATGTGTAGTTAATTACATCCATATTTAATCTTATTACTTGTTACTTATTTATTAGTCTAGTGATAAAGACTTTTAATAACATTTATTCCTTGGGTTGGGACACTCGTGTAGTAGTTCACTTATGATGATGAGGGGTGAGGTATTTCTTGCATATGAGTGTCAATGATTTTGCTTTTTATCGTAAATGAGTTGGATTATTATTACTACTTTGATACTATAAGTTATTTCTTACAAATTTAGGACACTGACCCAAATCATATAAATATATTTTTTAGACATCCATAAAATGGAACAATAAGGTTGAGGAGATTCAGACTTGCCACTACATTCGCTTTCTAGACATTTTTTTGTTTCATAGCTTAGGTTGATATTTATTTTAGTTATTTAGTTCGGACTTTATTTTAGAGATTATATGGACCATGAGGTCCCAGTTATTTATTTTGGTTGGATCTATTTATTAAGAGTTGAGACTATTTTATTTATTATGTTCGATGATTGAGAGTTAAAGAAAAAACATGAACAAAGTCTCCATGTTAGAGAGACGAGGATGCTTCGGTGGATGATAGGAATTACTAGAAAGGACAAAATTAAAAACCAATACGTGAGAGAAAAGTTAGGAGTAGCTCCCATTAGCGATAAATTAAGAGAAAGTAGACTTAGGTGATACGTTTGTGTGTTGTGTAAACCAGTAGATGCCTATATAAAAAGAGGAAGATTGTTAGAAATAGAGGGTAAAATAAAAAGTGATCACCCTAAGCTATCGTGGGAGGAAATTATTAGGAGAGACCTTAAGGAATTAAAGTCAAATGATAATAATGCATGTAATATAATAGAATGGAAAAAGAGAATCCATGTGGCCGACCCCATATGATGGGATTAAGGTGAGTATGATGATGATGACTGAGACATTTATTTATTTCAGTTTTAGATATGTCGTCTTCATTATTGCATGTTGTTGATGGATTTAAATTCACTTAAATTATTATTGTTATAATTGTGTTAATGTTGACAATGATATAAATTGATTCACGTTTTATATCTTTGACATATTGGAATGGCCAACTAGTATGTGAGAAAATAGGGGGTTATTACAAGGCCTTTTTCAAAAAGGGTTGGGATGCCACCTTAGTGAAGGCTGGAGTTTTTAAATAATTGAAGTTGTGCATGGAGCACAATCTTACCCTGGTAGGTAATGCATTTGAGATATTGATGGTAAGTAGATGAGACCGAGTTCATCGGGTGCAGTCTTCCAAGGATTGCGTTATATGGAGATTTGATGTCTATGAACATAAATTCAATCAACTTTGATATGCTTCTAGTTCATACTAAAAGTATGATCTTTCCTAATGGCATTGTTATTTTTCCTACAAATCTGATCAAAGGGATGGTCTCCTCCTTTAAGTCTTCCATTAGTAAATTGAGTTGTTGATCAATTTGAGGTACAGGACCTCCGAGGATCTCCCATGGTCCACAAGTAGCTTATCCACATCCCAATTAGCAATTATGAGTGTGATTACTGTAATACCCCATATTTTCATCGCTTTTAATTTGGGGATTTATCAAATTTAGATTGAGATATTAATTTAATATTAATCCAAAAATTTATTTTAAATATTTACTAGCGTGATAAGAGTTAGTAATTATTGGAAATTTGTTGAATATTAATTAATGGGTAAAGTAATATGTATAATTGAATTTATTAAAATTGTCACGAGTGAATAATATGACAATTATGGAAATTAAGTTGGGGAGCGCCTCTGTCGTGTCAGAAATAAATTATTATTATAAGAAGTGAATAAATTATAAGTTGCCCGTATGGTCATTTCGAGTGTGCCAACGTGTCTGGAAGGGTCGAGATAGTCAGAAAAAGGCACCAGGGGGTTTAGTTTGGGTCTCAGAACGTTTTTAGGCCTAACCAGTAACCCGCGAGGGCATTTTAGTAATTTTCCTTTTTAAGGCCTAATTATGGATGAAAATTAAAAGGATATATCTGATGCGAGTTATAGTCTTAGAGGATTAGAATTGGTAGAGTTGCAGAGAGGCTAAGGAAGGGAGAAGGGAGAAGACTCTAAAGGGGAGAATCACCCTACCTACACCGCCCTTCCCATCTTTCACCACCATCGCGTAGATCGGGAAATGAGGGACACAACCATACTCGTCAACACTTGAGAATCAAACCTTCATATCTGATGCAAGTATTTATCTTGATACTTTTCTAGTTAATGTTTCACCCATGTTAGAATAGGATTGATAAATATATGTTTCATGTAAAAAATTGATGATTTAGGGAATTTAAATCACATCCTTTATAGGAAATAAGTATATTCTGTAAATCTCAACATATGAAGAGAATTACCCACAAAATTGTATTGGTTTAGAAGTGAGAAATATGGAAAAAGAATTAGAAGATTGGAAATTTAATGTAAAACTAGGGTTCTTGATAATTATGATGAATTATCCCTTTAATTCGATACCTTTGATGAATTTGTACATGCTTCATGTAGGAAATCATGTATATAGGTATATGTAATCAGTAGTAAACTTGTTTGGGAGTTTGGGGATCATTAATGGTGTTTTGGAGGAAATTCTTGGATGAACCCCTATGTCGGATTAATAGTTTCTCGGTAAGAACTGCTTGATCGATCGATCTATCGATCGACCCCTTTCCTCGATCGATCGACCCCTCCTAGAAAACTTCATGTTTTTGCCCTTTTTGTTTAATCCGGATAAAATACGTAGCAACCCTTGAATATTATTTAAAGAGTATAATGGGTCATGAAGAGGACTAGTAGGGTCTAAGTAGATTCCGTTGAGTGAAATTTTGTATGGGATCAAATCGTGTGCTAACGGGGGGGGGGGGGGGGGGGGGGCGTCACATATTGAAAATTATGCGTACATTCACAAAATAATTGAGAGACTCGTGGAAGACTTAGACCAAAATGTTAGAGAGGGTGTACCTACTCAAATTAACTTTAGTAAGAAAGAATACTTCGAGGGATGAGAAGTAAGTATGAAATGATTATAATTAAGAATAAAAGAGAGGAATCCTTTATAAGAGATAATTGGGTAAAATTGTACTAAGTACGGTCAATAATAATTATTATGGACCGTGGGGAACCTAATTGGAAAATGTGAATATTTATATATATGGCCGTGTGACTGTGTGCATATACTAAATATTATATTTATGTATAATCATACCCGCGCTACTTGCTCTCACGGAGGTTGCCACGCCGGGACAGTCTTATCTCGATGGGACCTTTATGGGGGACAATAACTTGTACCCTAAAACATATGATTCCATGGTAGAGGGTATCTGAGAATGATAGTCAGACGGTCCTAAGAGACGTGAGGGGTATGTGCTGACCTCTTAGTGACATGGAACTATGATTCACCTCTATTTTGTGTGTATTGTGTTAATACAGTTCGAGAGTGATTCCGAATTAGTATTTCCCTTAGTACGAGAGATACGGGGACTTGATAGCAGAGTATGTCAGCACTATAGATTTTATGTGGGGTGCCAATAGTATATATATATATATATTATATGAGTGATTAATATATATATGTATATATGGAAATCTTCTACTGTGCGTGTAAGTAGTTGAGTATTGAATAAATGCTCCAAACTTTATAGGAAGTGTTCGGGAACATTGTAACGGTACTGAGATATTCTAAGTAACGTAAGTAATCATGAAGAGATTGATCTCTAAACTAAATATCATAGCCTTGTTATTTCTCGAAATAAAACTTTATGGGAGATAAGTTAGATTGACTTATGAGATTTAGTAGTACAGTAGGCGAGCCCACTAGATGGGAGGTGAGAATTCTCAAGAGAGTGTCGCATACTAACATGGTTGTTATATTAGCTGATAAACATTTTAAATACTTGATAAACTATTTTTAAAACTGTTTTACACTCAACCTCTAACCCGTTTCCTACCATTTCCTTTTCTCTCTTGGATATATATGTTTATATTACAGGTTCCCAGCCACATGGGCGTGATGCATAGGTTCTTTGGATTGGACGTGCTGCAGCTTAGGTGGGAGTTGCAGGACCTTGCAATAGACGACCTCTTCCTTGGTTCAGCCCTTTTTTAGTTCTTAATAGTTAGGGCATGTGTCGCCCGATTTCCTATTCCGTTTGGATTTGTCAGAGATTTGTATTTATTTATATTTCCAGTATTCAGTACTCTTTGGGAGTAAATTCTTGTCATGATGATTTCGCTTATGGTTATTGACTTGGTTTGGTTAATCTAGTTGGTTTATTTATTTTGGTTGATTGCTATCCTGAGCACTTATGTTATTATTAAACTGATTTTTATTCTAAAAAGGTTTTCACGTTGGGATTGTTTTGACACTTAGCTTAATTATTTAGGGTGTTTAAATTGGAAATATTTATTTTGCGACAGTGATGCTAAGAATGAACCAATCATTCACCTTGATTTTAATTTAATAAAGGACTGATCACCCGGTATTTAATTAGGCGGGGTCTCACAATTACTAGTACGTTGTGATGTGGTGTCCCGACTCTGAGCAGGTCCTCCTAAGTGAAGATGATATGTTTGGCGTAGTCTACTTCCTTTGGCCGACGATGTTTTTTGACAATGGGCTTGGTCGGATCAATATGGAAAGCCTCCACTACCTCAATGATCTTTTCCATCTCTATTCTTATAACATTTCCCTTGATCAGGCTAGGATTTGAGGCTCTGTGGATCACTGTGAACTCATGGCCCAATTCTTTGTCTTCTTAGACATTATCGGGATTTTAATTGCATTCTTTTGGACTTTTTCCATTCTTCTTCTGGACGAAATCATCTAGATGGTCTGCCTAGGCCAACTCCACCATATATGATTTTAATTATTTTCAATTCATTGTCTTGTGCCCGTGTTCCTTATGATAGGAACATATCAGGGCGCTGTTCCTTTTGGCGAGGTCTCCTGCTATCTTTCTTGGCCACTTAAAATATTTCATGTCCTTGATCTCACTCAAGATCTTGTATATTGGCTCCTTGAATACGATGTTGATATCGCGATGAGTTTTATCAGGACCTAAATTTTTACCTCCCTTTGAGCCATCATTTTGTTTTCCCCCTTCTTGAGAGCAACATCTTTATCTTCATTATTTCTCACGTTTCTGCTTTAGTGACCACATCTTTGAATTTTTCATACTTCTTTATTCATAACATTAGATCATTGATAATGGTTGCTTTCTTCTGGGTGAGGGAATGGTATACCATGAAGTTATTCTATAGGTCGATCTTGTATGAAACTATTGCAACTTGTTCGGTGCATTGTTACATCTCATTGTAGACCTCAACATCTCTTGTCATACTCGCGTAGGGTTTCCTTAGGTTTCATCTTCAGTATGAAGAGTGAATATATCCTTTTCACGTGGACCCTACTTATGGTGAATCTTGTCGTAAAGGCTTTTATGAGTTATTTAAAACTTGAGATGGATTTCTGAGATAGCTTTTCGAACCACTTTTCCGCTACATTCCTTAAGCTTGAGGGAAATATCTCTCACATCAAAGTTTCATTATTGTTCGAAAGCATCATGGCTTGACAATATCGACGTACACAGTTGGTGGAATCTGTCTTCCCATCGTATATTTTGAATCTTGATGTAGTGAAATTTTTATGTGGATTAAAGTTTTAGATTGATCGAGTAAACTACAACTTCATTTAGCTGACAAGCATTCTCTTTATTTCTCCTTGGTAATCTTGGATCCTCTATTAGTTAGATGGTCATCCATTTCCCTCTTTATGAGATTACGAAGGTCTTCCTTGACATGACGATTGCTGGTTCAATCCCTCATTTCTTATGATCTCCTTTGGTGTGAAAATGCGTGTCATGCTGCAAACTCTTTCTCCAAATGCGAGTCTTACTCACCCGAGGGCTAAAAATATGGGTTATCTCCCGGTGATTACATTTTCCCTCTAGATTTCTTGCTCCATCTTATCCAGATAATGTGGAAGGCGAGCTTTCTCTTTATATTGATGTGTAACTACCTACTGCTTATAAAGATACTGGATGATTGTAAGCTTCTAAGAGCCATGACATCCGACTAGATCGTGGTGGATCAATACTTTCCATTATTTTCTCATTATGTGGATGATAGAGGTAGTTAGGGTACTCCGATTCTGGTGGGTTTTATTTACATATTTGAGGGACGTGTTGATCGCGGTCATCTTGGTTATCACTGTAAGATGCCGAGTGCTCATTGTGTGAATGAAACATAATCTATGATGGCTAGAAAAGTTAAGGAGATAAATTCATTTTCCATAAGAGACACCAATTGTAGTGGTAAAACACTAAACAAAAAACTGGCAACTTGTCATGATAAAAGACCTTGACAAGTCAAACTTATCACGGTCAAAGATCGTGACAAGTTTGGGGGTGATAAATGAATTTGTCATGGACTTGTCACAGTTAAAGATTGTGACAAGTTTGTTAGAGTTGTCACGGACTTGTCACGGTCTTTGATCGTGACAACTTTGTCACGGTAAAAAATTGTGGCATGACTGTGACAAAACCTTAAACTTGTCACGGTCAAAGTCCGTGACAAATAAAAAATTTGTCACGTACTTTGACCATGACAAGTTTCTTTATCACGGAATTGTCAAGTTTCTTTGTCACAGACTTGTCATGATTAAAGTCCGTGACAATTCTGGGCAGATTTAAAAAAAAACTTCTGGGTAGTATGGCCACTGCCACTGCCCAGCAGTATATTTGTACAAGTTATAGCAAAATTTTACTCTTTCCAAAAATCATATATAGAGAGCAACCAAACCAAAATATAAATATCCATAACTAACATGTAAATATCAATAACCAAATACAAATATTCATATCTAAACCAACATATACCAAATCAAAAAAATACAATATCCAAATAAAATAAATAGAAATAATGTCATGGAATACTGTCTTGAATAGGTCGGAAGAGGAAGGAACTCCACACGACATATGCATTGGCACACCCATCAATTCGTTGAACGCCACATTGTTTGTGGAACCACAAATGTGAGTTCTCCTTTTCGGCCAAAACATGCATGACGAGCACCTTTGCCTCAATGTTGTGACACCCTGCCTAATTAAATACCGGGCGATCACTCCTTTATTAAAATAAAATCAAGGTGAACAGTTGGTTCATTCTTAGCATCACTGTCGTAAAAATAACTTTTCCAATTTAAACACCCTAATTAATTAAGCTAAGTGTCAAAACCATTTTTAGACATTACCTTCCAAATTTTATTTTATAGACTAAGATTTAAATGTTTACAACAATTCAATATTAAAGAATCACACCACAATAATCCTAGAACATATAATCCAAATAATTTAAACATTCAACAACTAAATCCCAACATTAAAACTTAAAGTAAACATCCAGACATTAATAAATCCCAAAGTGACAATACTAGAAATAACTGAATCACAAAGTCCAAATAAACAACTGAATAATGGAAAGGGCGACACATGCCCCACTAAATGAATATGCTAGGAGTGGAGTCAAATAAATGAAGTCGTCTAAGCAAGAGGCCTGCAACTCCCACCTAAGCTGCAGCGCATTCCTTCCAAGGGATCCTACGGAAGACGCCCCTGTGGCTGGGCACCTGTAATATATACATATATCTACAAGAGAGAAAGATAAATAGAACGGGTCAGAGCCCGATAGTGTAAATGATTTAAAATTCATTTAGAAAGTATTTAAAATGTTTACAAGCCAATGCAACAACATATTAGTGTGTCACTCTCTTGAGAAATTCTCACCTCTCTTCTAATGTGCACGCCCATTGTTCTAACCTTCCCCACGGATTATCTTATCTTATATCGCACTAAACTTCCCAATGGTTTAACTTATCTTAGGTTACTCGTAAGATTTAAAACTGAACAATATAATTGTTTAAAAGGAAGGTTTCATTTGGTAACAAAGCTCTCTTTTTAACTTTATTCATTAATAAAGTTTCCTAGTGTTATATTATACTTTTTCAAAACAAATATTTCCAATTTGAGTCATCATACATGTCTTACTTACCATATCACAGTAGGAAGTTCCAAATTTCAGAATTTCATATATATATTAAATACTCGTATAATATATATATTCTAACAGCACCCCACACAAAAACTATGGTGCGTGCATACTCTGCTATCCAATCCCCGTATCACTCGTACTAAGGGAAATACAAGTTTAGAATCACTCTCGAACTGTATTAACACATACACAAACAATATTGAGGCTAAGCATAGATTCCAAGTCTCTAAGAGGATAGTACATGCTCCACGTCTCTTAGGACCGTCTGAACTATCGATTCGATAGCCTGTACCAAGGATATCTATCTTCTAGGGTACAAGTCAATATCCCCCATAAAGGTCCCATCGAGATAAGACTGTCCCAGCGTGGTAACCTCGGGGATAGCAAGTAGCGCGGGAACGATTTTCACATATAGATAGTATATGCATAAACACAGTCATATAACTATACTAATATTACCATATCAATTTAGGTACATCTCAAATCCCATAATTACGACATTTGTCCTCATATCTCATTATTTAGTTCTCACGTATAACCGTTCATTTCTTACTTTGATTTGAGGGATCATTTCAACTTATTACGTAACACTCATAGACTTTATCCTCTCAAGTGTAGAATTCAGTAGGTACTCATCTAATTTCCAACGTAACCATCTTACGCGTCTCCCCCCTTAATACATAATTTCATCGTCCCTTATATGTAAATATCCCAAAATACAACTCTTGTCTTACTTTAAAGGTCCCAAAATTATTCACATGTCCTGCTGGTCTTCTTTATCTCCCAAAACATTTTAATAAGGGTGTCCAAGAATTATTTCTCATTAAATTGAATTCAACTACTTTAAAAAGGGGAAATATGAGTCTGCCAGAAGGGGTCGATCGATCGATGTCTGGGGCTCGATCGATCGAACCTTCGATCGATCGAAGCTCGTGGCTCGATCGATCGATCAAACAGGTATGGCGAATTCTGCAGTTAATCAGTTACGGGTTCTATCACCTAACCTCCTCCAAATCCAAACTTTTCATTCCCAATCGCCCAGAAATTTGTACTACTAACATTATAATCTCATTTTATGTATCTTCTATGTAAAGCATGTAAATTTTCGTCATTAATCATGGATTTATAGGCAAAAACTTCATAAGAATCTCAAGAACCCTAGAATTCCTTAAACATGGTTTCAATCAATCTTTTCCAGAATTTTCTTCTTCTAAAACATCATAATTTCATGGTTTAATCCTCTACATGTGAAGGGGTTTCCAGAATAACACTCAAATCATTACTACATGCAGTTTCCTATCTCAAATTTGGGTTTTCTTCCATAAAACTCATCCTAATCATCCCTAGACTAACATGAGTGATGCATTAACGAAAATAAGCAAGATAAACACTTGCCTGGGATATTTGGCGTTCTGATTTGTGGATTATTTTGGCGTGGTTGCGTTCCCCGTCGTACGATCTACGCGTTGGTGGTGATGGCGGTGCAAACGGATGTATTTTGGGCCTTGGATTGCTTTGGAAGCTCTCTCTTTCCCTCTCCTATGGCCGTCAATTGTATTTGGTTGTTTTAACCCTAGAAGGAAACCTTAGACATCTGATATATCCCTTGAAATTTCGTGGGTTTAATTACCCAAAAATGCGAAATGTCCAAAATGCCCTCCCGGGTACTAATTAAGCCTAAAAACACCCCGAGACCCAAACTAAACCCCCGGGTACTCTTTTCTGACTATCTCGACCTTTTCGGACACTTTGACGCACTCAAAATGACCATACGAGCGACTTATAATATTTTCATTTTTATTCATCAATATTTAGTCCCGACGCGATACGGGCACGTCCCGACTCGAATTTCCAAAATTGTCATTTTATTCACTCGTGACATTTAATATAACTAATATTATATATTACTTTGCTCATTAGTAATATTCAACAAATTTCCCATAATTACTAACTCTCATCACGTTAATAATTATAACATAATTAATTTTTGGATTTATATTAAATAATTAATTCACATTAAATTTAATAAATCCCCAAATTAATATAGCATAAAAATACGGGGTATTACAAATGTCTTGTAGGGGACGTCGATGAACCACCATGATAGGGAGGGTGTCTGGGTCCCTCAACCCCCTCGCTATCAACTCCCCATCAAATATGTCGAGTAAAAACATGCTCAGCCAACCAATTGTTGACATAGGGCGTTCGAAAGGGGTCGAGATGGGAAATGGATCATATGGCGATGACTCTATGCGTATCGGTGATGAAGCACTGACGTCCTCATTTACCTCCTTCTCCTTCCCCTTCCCCTTGACCTATTTCATGAAGGCATATATATCTAGGATCGTCGCCTCTAATCTTGAGCTTATCATCATGTGTCCACCTTATGAGCCAACCTGGTGTTGTTCATCTCTATTCGAATGATCCTCGACTTCCCCACCTGCGAGCTCACCCATAGTCCTCACCTTATGATCCGCCCTGAGAACTTAGTTGAGTGCGTCCATATCCAAAGATGCTTTATCGGCATCATACTGTGACCCATGCACTTCCTTAAGCTTTGCCTGAAATGATTAAAAGTACACGATTAGTTAATTAAGTAAATACAAAAATTATAACGTAATTAAAAAATTAAACATTTATAACTTACAACCGTGGCTGCGATGCTCAAGGACACCTCCTTATCCTTACCCATCTTCATCCGAATTGTCACATAGGCATCGAGCCTATGTGGCCTACCCCAAGGGCCACTCCCCTTCTCCTCAAATTAGATAATGCAAAATTAGTTAGTAACGCAAAGTAATGCTAACTTATAATAACATAAAACTAAAATTAAAGAAAAATAAAAACTTACCATCCTCTGCTCCACCTCGGCATAAGACGTTCGCTGGGAGTAGTGCACGTTCGCCTTTTTCGCCATGTTTTTCCTCCTCGATTGATGATATGCCAATTGTAGCTCATCAATCTCATTATCTACAAACTATTACCACTGTGCCAATGAGATCAGATCCTTTAAGGGGATGGTGTCACACACTCTTAGAATCGACCGCGAGTCTTCCCAAAGTACTGCGCCCACGTGTTTTTCTTTCACGTCTTATATTGATCCCTCAACTGCTCCAACGTGGAGTCAAAAAAATACAAACCAAAAAGAAAGTAAGTGTTAGTTGCTTATAAATAAAAATATAAATACACTACTTGTAGTGCCCCCTAGATGCCCATCTTGAGCTGATTTGGCATGACCCTCCAGTCAGTGTACCCCGTGCTGACGATCGCCTTCAGCAACTCTAGGGATCTAGCCAATAATGTTGTCTTATTCTTGATGACGGACACCAATTTGCCCCATTTGGGGGGCCTACTGGCTGGGGAGCCCTTGTCGCCTCCGCTACGGAGCTGAGATGAAGACATTTTCTGCAAAATTGTTATTATTAGTACAAACAGGTACATGGACTTAGAATTAATGCTCAAATCTGACAATTACAAAGAACTAGAAGAATACAAGTTAACAACATTATAAATCTAAATATTGTTTCAATATTGGGTCATGTCATTGACTTTGAATTGATGCTTAAATTGATTAAAATCCTAATTAACATATTCATTAACCATAAAACTAATTTTGATTTGAATCTGATAATAACAAAGCACTAGAAGAATACAAGTTAATGACATTATAAATCTAAATATTGCTTCAATATCGGGTCATGGACTTTGAATTAATGCTTAAATTGATTAAAATCGTAATTAACATATTCACTAACCATAAAACCAATTTTGATTCAAATCCAAAAATAACAAAGCACTAGAAGAATACAAATTAACGACAATAAAAATATAAATATTGTTTCAATATCGAGTCATGTCATGGACTTTGAATTAATGCTGAAATTGATTAAAAACCAAATTAACATATTCACTAACCACAAAATCAATTTTGGTTCAAATCTGATAATAACAAAGCACTAGAAGAATACACCCATTGGTCATTACAAACATTAAACTGATCAAGTACAAATGAATAAAAATTATTAAATTATCTTTCGTTAATAATAAATCACTAGAATAATACAACCAGTGGTCATTACAAATAATCATAATGCTTATTACAAATCTAAAAATTATTTCAAATTCGGGTTATCAGAAAAAATGGATTGACATTCGGTAGGAGCAACCAAGTCATCCACACTACTGTTTAGACCCTTTAGCGCATGTAGGACGATTAAGCATTGTACATTATTGATATGCTACGAGTAAAACACTTGCTTAACCTTCAGAAAAGCACAAACAAACGACTCATCGCTCACGTGTTCGTTGCTCTTCAACTTGGACAAGTCAACTATGATCAAATTCATGCCAGAATCAACTTTACAAACATTTTTATCCTCAACTCTTACACAATCACAGTAAAATACAACATATTTGAATCTTACATAGTCAAATTCAAATATATTTCGAGTTAGTAAGTCATTTCAACTTCAATGAGGTTTTTATCTTTCACGCTAGCTCGAAAATAAGTAAGAGCCTTGTATGAAATGCCCGAATTATGTATATTTATATTTTCCTCGTACGCCCTTAAACCGAATACGTAAGCATTCAATTGATACTTTTTGTACTCTTGTGCCATGAATAAGGGTCAAGTGTCTAGACAAGCAAGTCTCGATATCGCATCACCCGTCTTTAAGAACTATGAATATACATAAATTAATTAGTTTAGTTGTAAATCTTTCGTGTAATGTGACATTTAATAATATACATTTTTATTATAATTACCTCGTGTGACAACCACAGCCTAAATTTGTTATCTGATTGTGCCATTGTTTTCCGTTTTTTATTATTCTCACAGGCTTCATATTTTCTGCATGTATCGTGACGAACGTATTACAAAATTAATCATGTATAAAAATTAAAATAATTTAAGAGTTAAAGTAATTTAAACTTACTTTTTCCATTCTTCGACATCTTCATGCATGTCAAATAGATAATGACCGACTTGTTCATGTTTCAAACTCGTTAATTCCACTCGTTTACCCATCACATGACCACCCTCATCAATGAACTCATCATTGTCACCCATGATGGTCGAGTCAGGAATATATTCCCGAGTGTAGATTGATGACTGCATGGTGATGTATTCCTCAGAAATTGATCCTTCAATATATCGTGTCTCTTGACGTAATCTTTGAAAAAAATTATCAATCTTTTAAATGGATACAACCACTAATATCTAACTGGGCAACAAAGAAGTTCCTCATCGCATAGGTGTACCAACAAGTGAACACTTATGTCAAAGAATGATAGGGGACATTACTTCTCCAACACACAAATCGCTTCGGTCACTGCTAATTTCGCGGCCACTATGTGATCTCGATTGACTACCTTATCACATAAAAGTGATAAGCAAATATTAATTTGCATAATAGCCCTTCGTAAATCCTTGTGCTTGGAGAAACAATGCTTAAACAATGGAGGAACCAATCGCAGGATCAGATACCAATATTGGGACTTACACTTATGTAAATTATGGGTAACATAATTCGCAATCTTTTGCTAGTTGGGCGAAAAACTAGATGGAACCTTCAAATTATATATTCTGACTAAAAGCACCTTTCTTTCCTCACTCATCAAAGTAAATTCACTAGGGAGAATTATTGTCCTTCCCCTAGTATCTTCTTTCAACCATAGTTGTGGCTTAAGTTTTTACTATTTAAGGTCTTTTCATGATTTTTCTCCATCTCCTCTAAAGGGTGAGTGGTCATATCCCATTGAAGATTGCATATTTCTATAATACACTTAACAACTCATTCACATTGTTCTAATATGAGGAAAATTCGGCAGCATATCCCTATAGTTCTCCAAGTGCACGACATAGATTCAAAAGTGGAAGTGTTAATTCAATTTATCAATTGCAATAACATTTAACATCGCATCATCTAGTATGTACCTAGAGAATATTAAGATACGGCTTCAGAACTTCCCCCCAGAGTAACAAGTTTAAGCCACTAAGAATCTTATTATACAGAAACTATGCAGTCCCAAACTCTCCAAGCGGGACAATTCGAGAGATCTCGTTAGAGGAGTAATGACTCTCGAACGGATCTAAGGGTTATTGAATGTGTATGCATAAGAACCAGAAGGGTAGTATCTATACGCACTATATGTAATTTAAATTAGTTATAAATGTTACAGAACCATTATGCCATACATTCAAATTAGAATACATGGAGGCATGCATACCCCAGAGCAAGTGTTATATAAGAAGTTGACTTAATGTAAATTTACACATGGGCTATCTATTACGGTTCCTGTTATTACCTTTTACCCTCTTTACTTGTTATATAACACTTGATTTGAGGGCTATATGCATGCATGTATTCTCATACGGTTCCTGTTATTACCTTTTACCCTCTAAATGTTCAAATCCACCAGTTAACAACAATTCAGGAATCCCAAACAATTCAACAATTAAGCAATTCAACAATCTCTATGTGTATATATATTTATATGTGCAACATTATACCCAATTACACAACATTATACCCAATTACACAACACTTTACCCAATTTCCGTTTTATAGCCAATTTCAATTTTAATTTCACATTTAGACAACAATATGCCCAATTTCAGATTTATACCCAATTTCAATTTCATAGTTACACAACAAAAGGGGTTAAATTACAGATTTACACAACATTATAGACAATTTTCATTTTATACCCAGTTTCAATTTTAATTTCACATTTACACAACAATATGCCCAATTGCAAATGTCCAACCAATTTCAATTTCATATTTACATAACAAAGGGGTCTAATATTTACACAACAAAGGGTTCCAATTCAGATTTATGCCCAATTTTTGTAAACACCAAATTAATCATGCACACACACACGCATATGCATGTATATGCATCACAAAGGAGAGAGAGAGAGAGAGAGAGAGAGAGAGAGAAAACATATCTGAGATAGAGAGAGGAATCGCGCAGAGAGAGAGAGAGGAAGGAGTCAAATGAAACGGGCAGGAAAAAGAGGTGGTAGGGTTTTTTTAGTTAAGAAAATTATCACGGACCTGTCTAGGTCCCTGATCGTGACAACTGAACTTGTCACGGTCATTGATCGTGACAAAAAATGCGTGCTTTTTTGTTACGGTCAAAGACCGTGACAAGGCTGGTCGGCTCAAAGGTGATAATTTAGCCTTTTTAGTGTAGTGAAATCCTACTGATTAAGGTTCAACACATATTAACCGAACAAAATATAAATATCATGCACACACACGCACACAAGAATAAAGATGTACGTGGTTCTACAACATTCCTACGTCCACGGGAGGCTATACTTATTTTTGACAAAGTTTCAACATTCGTGGTTACATTCCTCTTTTCCCTAGGGGATAGGTTAACATTTATAAGAGGAAGTAATTGAGTCATTGGGACCTCAATCACTATGATAATTATCCCCAATTGATCGGTCGTATATTTTTCCTTGATCCTAGTAAGTCGATTATCTCCAATAGTCCTTATCTACGTTATGAGAATGATTTACTGGGTCAGTGGGCCACATGCTCCAATCCCACATGTGGCAGATTATTTCCCCACAATTATATTCCATATTTATCACATGTTATTTACTATATGTTGCACAAGTTGTATATGTAGTAAATATTTTAAAGGGTCATTTGACCTTTGACCTCGATTAATTATTGCATTTATCACTTTGGGTACCACACTTTTAACATATTATTATTTTGGATATCATTATACATTATTTATAGTATGAAAACCCCAAAATTCCCTTACATTATATAAGTTATATGTACTTTGGCCCCTATTTAAATATCAAACATATTGAAAATCTAATATTTAAAATAAACAAATTTTATAATATGCCAAAATAAAAAAAATGGATCCATTTTGAAATTCCATTTTTTAATAGTTTATGGATATTACTTACCTTGTTATATGATCTTCTAAGTTTTTTTTACCGATAGGTCCCGTTTAATAAGTATGTAATCAAATAAGTCCTATGCTTTTATTTTTTGCTCTAATAGGTTCCAGGAAAAAAAGATTTTTGTTCCAATAGGTCTTATTAATAAACAAGTAATGAATATTTAATACGACCTAGTGAGAAATTATCTTTGGATAGGACCAATGAGCAAATTTCTTATATAAGTATGACTTATTTATCAAGATCTCATTATTTAAAAAAATAATTGTAATGTTAAATCTTTAGGCAAAGCCTACAGTATAACGCATAGATGAATTAAATCATTCTTCACTTTGACAACATTTATAGATTATGACACTTTTATGATTATCAATAAATTAATTCTAGTCTCTCATTAGATAAAAAGAGAAATAAAATCACCCAAGTAAATTTAAAATTATAACTTTTCATAGATATAATAATGAGAGAACCGTTCCACTAATTAAGTTACTAATGTCAACATTCTCTAACTAACATTAATAAAATTATAAAGAAAATATTTATTTCACTAATTTAAAGTCCAGTCAAATCGGAATCCATAATTTTGTTTAAACAAAAATAATTACTCGCTTCACAACAAACATATATTATTGGAGAAATTTAAAACTGTAATAAAATATTCAAAATTCGAGTGTTACATAAATTATTTCAGTTACTTTTACAAAATCGTGTCAATAACATTCAAAGTAATACTTTCAAAAAATCAAAAATTTGTAAAAAAAATTAAATTCAAATTAGCACTAAAGTATATTTTATTTGAAGAATAAGATTCATTGTGAAATGTCATTTTTATACCAAATGTTTAATTGAGTAACAACATTGAAGTTAGAATAAATAGAGGAAATGAGGATTTGATAACCTGAAATTGACATAATACTCCTTAGATCCCAAATTAGTAGTTGTCCTTTTTTTTCCAATTAATAATTAATTTTAATATAGTATATTACATGAGGTGAGATTACAAAGTTACCAATTCAGACAATACTCATGAATGACTGATAATTAAATTGCATGTCTTATATTCAAACATAATCATCATTTTTAGGGGAATACATTTGGAAAGTATTTTTTTCCTCAAAGTGTTTGAGTTCCAAACGATGACTATTATCTTGGGGTGGATGGAGTAGTAATAAATGAAATAATATAGAAAAATTAATAATGCTATCGTCCTCAATTAGTCCCCTACATTATTTTTTCCTTCACCTCAATATCCTCTACTAAATGCCAAACATTCTATTCTATTAAAAAAAAACAAAATAAATAAATAAACGAAGTTTTCCATTTTAATTTTTGGTCAATCGTTTTTTACCTCTAATCCACTTACATATTTTCTTGGCATTAGAGTCCTTCACTTCTTAATGTGTACATTATAAGTTAAGGTATACACAAACTTAACGCACATATATTACATAAATTATTATATACATTATGAAATTTTGAGTACAAATTACAATATTTTACAAAAAAATATAAAAAAATTCACGTATACATTAAAAAATTTGTCGTATACATTACTAAAAATTAGATATACATTAAGGGAGAGAGATGTTAATGCCCCCCAAATATGTTAATGAATTAGAACAAAAAAAAAATATAGAAAAAAAAGATAAATGGGGCAATGACCAAAGGAACCTTACATACATAATATAAGGGCATTTTTAGGCTTTCACGCTGAAAAATGCAAGCTAACGGTCAAACCCCTAATTGAATGGTTTCCCTTCAAAATGTACCCAAAATAATATTACTTTAAACTTTAGCATTCAAAATGATATGCACCATAACTAACAATCATTAAAACCCAAATGACTCCGTATTTAATGAGCCCCGTTGAAGAAAAAAATATTATTTTAAACAAAACCTAATGCACCAAAAAATATTCTTATGACCTATTTGCAAGAATAATTTTATATTCCAAAACACACTGACATGTTTTTTTTGTATTGCCCTACTCGTAAACGCGACACATTTGGTGTGACATACTGTCGTATCGTACCCATATTGGCTCGTGTCCGGTTCCACATTATTTTTTTTTAACAAAACCTAATGCACCAAAAAGATTCTTATTTACAAGAATAATTCTATATCGACACTTTTGGTGTGACACACTGACATATTTTCTCGTATTTGCGCCGACTCATAAACGCGACACATTTAATGTGACACATTGACATGTCGTAACCGTATTGACTCGTGTCCGATTCCAACATTATTTTTTTAACAAAACCTAATGTACCCCAAAAGATTCTTATGACATACTTCCAAGAATAATTCTATATCCAGATACGTTTGGTGTGACACGCTGACATATTTTTTTCATATTGACGCCGACTTATAAACGCGACACATTTAGTGTGACACACTAACGCGTCGTACCCGTATTGACTCTTGTCCAGTTCCAATATCATTTTTTTTAACAAAAACCTAATGGACCAAAAAAGATTCTTATGACTTATTTCCAAGAATAATTCTATATTCCTATACAATTTGTGTGATACACTGAAATATTTGTTTTCGTATTGACATTGTCTCATAAACGTAACGCATTTTGTGTGACAGACAGACGTGTCAACTCGTATTGACTTGTATCTAGTTCCAACATTTGTTTTTGAACATAACCTCGTGCACCAAAAAATAATTTTATAATATATTTACAAGAAGAAGTATACATTTAGATACATTTGGTGTGACACACTGACATGTTTTTTTTCATATTGATGCAGATTCATAAACGCGACACATTTAATGTGAAACAGATTCATAAACGCGACACGGACACGGACACGGACACGCTGACACGACAAATCTAAAAAAGTAGGACACGACACGACAGAGACATGACGGAAAATAAATATATTGAAAATTTTACATACATACGTACATACATACATACATACATACATACACACTTTCTCTCTCTCTCTCTCTCTCACACACACACACACACACATATATATATATATATATATATATATATATATATATATATAGAGAGAGAGAGAGAGAGATGATTTTTTGCGGATCCTATAAACGACATTATTTTGCATTAGCATGTTTTTTTCTTCTTCAATTTAATGCAAAACAACGTTGTTGAGGAGTCCATTTTAAATTCCACTATTTGAGTTTTCACTTGATCGATTTTGTTTATATATACAGTTGTTAAACTAATTTATCAAAGTTAGCATGGTTAAATATTTCATAATAATAATTAAACCGTAAATTAAAAGTATGTATTGAAATCGAGTTAGAGACTAACTTCATTCATTTTTAACATTCTTACAGTATATAAATTTAAGAAAGATTTACTTTTTATATGATGACACTAAAATTTATTAAAGTTAATTAATTTTTGGCGATCAAATGTGTCCACGTAGTGTATTACTTTTTCGTGAAGTGTCCGCCTTCTTTAAATTGTCAAGTAAGTCCGACACACCACCTGAAGTGTCGGACATGTGTCCACGAAGTGTCGTACGTGTGTTGGAGTGTCCGACATTGGTACGTCACCTCTGGAGAAGTGTTCGTGCTTTATATATAATTATATATCCCGACATATTTGGTGTGACACACTGACATGTATTTCTCATATTTGCATCCACCGACAAACGCAATCCATTTGATGTAATAGGCTCGCGCGTCGTATCTGTATGAACCGTGTCTGTTTCCAACGTTATCCATCTCACCCGTTTTATAGGTATTTTGCCAAACATTCATTACTTCATTCACTCCAAATCTACAAAATACATATAAGAGAATATGTTGTTGAACACCAATTGCAAACCCTAGACATTCTTCCTATTCCACCACCCACCAAATCTCAATCCCCTCAACCACCACGCCCACACCCACAAGACCATTTCAAATACAAACCCTTTTAACCCTTTCAACTCTCTAACACTTTCTGAAGAAACCCCATGCCATCCCTATCTTACTCTCCATTTTTCTGCTCCTCATTTAGGTTTCTTAAAGACTCCAACACCATCACAATATTTCTTCTTCATCATCAAATAGGAAGCAAAAGTATAGTGGAGGTGGTGATGATGAGGATCATGATGTTAATCTTGTTAGGTTTGGCTCTATTGGGTACCCATCAATTGTTGTGAAGGATAAAAGAGGGTGGATGTTGGATCCTATATCAATTGCTCAAAATGCTCACATTTATGGATCTTTAAGGCCCCGTTCATATAATATATATAAACTGACGAATGGACTAGTAAATGCATGTATGTTTTGTTATTTAAACTTATTTTATTTTGAACTGATTAATGGTTTACTAAACTGTTGTTTATCACAAATAGTAATGTTAATTGTAAGACTAGAATAAAATTTCATCAAAGAGCTTAAGAGTTGAATATTAAGCATTCTAACTCTCTTTAAGCACTAAGAGGCAAAAAACAAACTCAAAAATATCACAGGTTTCAATTAATCACTAAGATGCAATAACAAACACCCCTTATAATGTTGAATGCTTAATTATAACTCTTTATCGCTGAATGGTGAATGGGGCACAATACAGTATTAAGTATGGAAAGGTAAAAATAAGCACCATTTTAGGTCTTATTACATACCTTTTGCGCTAATTGTATATGTTTAAAATACTTATTCAACCCACATGCCTTGAGAACTTGCTATGTAGTTATTTAATTTTTTACCGGCTATCTTTGTTGATCAGTAGTAAGAGAAGTTTTATTAATTGAAAAATAAAATAAAAGACATTACAGAGACAATGTGGCCTGCAGTCCACTACAACATAAATACAAGGGAAATATATATAGAGTGAACGGTTAAAAAAGGGTAAAAAAGATTGTGAACATTCCCCAGCACCCACACATATAGCCAAAAACCATACCCATCTAAACAAAAGAATAAACTTATCTGAACACAACTGAACATTAGGGTAAACTAAAAAAAAAGAAAAATAATCCCTAAAAATTGTGAAAATATAAGTTTTGTCTAATAACATCAAATCTTTTTATTTATGAAACACAAGCACTCAGAATGTTATTAATTGAAAAAAAAATACTGAATTTTTTTATTTTTGACAAACAAACCGGGAAAATATTATTTTTAGCCAAAAAAACACTTAATATTTTTCTTTTGGACAAACAAACACTAAAGATATTGTTTTTTTACAAAAAAACAACTTAATTATTTAAAAAAAAGTAGGGAATATAAAAAGTTAAATGTTTATAACTGTTTCAATAAAAATATAAATCTATATTTTTAATAAAAATATGTTTTTTAAAAATATGTTTTTTAAAAATAAAACTATTCTAATAGGAAATTATTATTTTTTTAATCTTTTTAATTTTTTCAAAAAAAATATTATTTTTTTTAGTTAATAATTATAAATCCTTTTATTTTTGGCAAATAAACAGGGAAAATAATTTTTTTGCAAAAAAATACTTAATATAATTTTTTTGATAAACAAACACTAAAGATATTATTTTTGATAAAAAAAAAATACATATTTTAAAAAAATGTATTTTCACGGATTTAGTCCCTCAAACTGTCATTTACCCAGGATTCTCTAATTTTTTAACTTTCGCGCCAGGGCATCCAATATTTTAAAACGCAATTTTTTTTAAAAAACTCTTTATTAAAAAATTATTTAGGGTACATTTGAGAGGTTTTAGCTTTTATTTTTAAAAAATAATTCTTTTAAATTTAAATTTTTTTTTTTTAAATTAAAACAAAAAAATGTTAACCCAAGTTAACAATAAAAACAAACACTAAGCTTACAACTTGGTTTGTCCTACCCGACAGGTATAAGTGTGGGTATACGTTGTTTGTAATTAAACTTTACCAATTCTTCTTCTTTTTAAATTATTTGAATGTGAATATTATAAAATTTAGTTGTATTTACACGGGATGAGCAACCATATTTATATTTGCACTATTGGAACACGTTTACAAAACAAAATATCACGGGAACAAATTTATCACCGAAACAAATTTGTTGTCGTGCTATCGGAATGGGTATAAAAGATCACGGGAACAAAGTTATCGTCGTGTCATCGGCACGGGTACACCCTAGTGTATATATATATATATATATATATATATAAACTGACGAATGGACTAGTAAATGTATGTATGCTTGGTTGTTTAAACTTATTTGATTTTGAAAGGTGAATACAAATTATTTTCATAACTTTACCGTCATTAATGGTTTACTAAACTGTTTATTATCACGAATAGTAATGATAATACTAGAATAAAATTTCATCAAAGAGCTTCAGAATGTAATATTAAGCATTATAACTCTCATTCAGCACTAAGAGGTAGAAAATAAACTAAAAAATATCACAGGTCCCAATCAAGCACTAAGAGGCAACAACGAACACCCCTCATAATGTTGAATGCTGACTTTTAACTCTTTAGCGTGTTAAGAGGTAAAAATCAAACACAAATATTTCCTCTTATTGTTGAATGGTAGGGGTGGCAATGGGTCGTGTCGTGTCGATTTTGTGCCGAGTCTAATCGGGATGGCGTCAAGATCACCTCTACCCAAATTCTACCCATAAGCCTTTCGTGTATACTGCGTCGTGTCTTATCGGGTTCGTGTCATGTTTGGATCGTGTTCAAGTTGTGCTTAACGAGTCGTGTCGTGTATTTACACTAAATGGTTAAACCCAAACCCAATTCGTTAAGTTTTCATGTTTAGCGAGTCCACCCGTTAAACACTCATATTCGTTAAGGCTTAACCCAACGCCGCTAAAAAGTCGTGTGGGTTTTGTCTTGTTATCGGGTCGTGTGATAATTTTCCACCCCTACTCAATGGTGAATGAGGCTCAATTCAGTATTAAATACGTAAAGGTAAAAATAAATACCATTTTACGTATTATTACATACCTTTTGCGCTAATTGTATATGTCTCAAATACTTATTCAACCCACATGCATTGAGAACTTGCTATGAGTTAATTAATTTTTTACTAGATATCTTTGTTGACCAGTAATGAGAAAAGCTTTATTAATTGAAAAATAAAATAAAAGACATTATAGAGAAACTGTGTCCAGCAGTCCATTACAGTGAATGGTGAAAAAAAGAGTAAAAAAGATTGTGAACATAATTCCCCATAACACGCGTAAAAAGTACTTGAATAAAACCTTTTAGAGCTTTGGTATTAGCAGAAAACTAAAACATCAGATTGTATAAGCAAAACCATATAACTACCTGAGCCCCCCCCCCCCCCCCCCCCCCCCCCCCACCCACCCATATTGTCATCCAAAATATGTTCAAAACATTTAAAATATGAGGCCCACGAAGATGCTACAAATTTGGGTTTTCCCTAAATTCGTCCTTTTTGAAGGCTTATTGAAAGCACCTGTCAGTTTTTTCTAGACATATCTTTCACACTACATATCTCTTTAATAATCTGTGCTTGTCCTTATCTTATCCCAAACTCCACTCCATGACTAGAAAATTGGCCCAAGAGTAATTCCTAATAAACCAAACTTTTGAAGTCATTGTCCCGTTAAATTTGGAAGAATTGCAACACAACAAAATGTGATTAATGTCCTTACAGCTATCTTTGTACGAAATGACCATGAGAAATAAGAAAAGGGTCTCTTTTATTGTAAAAGATCACATGTATTTACTGTTCTCCTAGTTTGAGCAATACAAAAATGAGAACTTTTGGAGGTAATAATTGGCTCCCAAATCATATGATGGGGCCCTAATAAAGGCAAAGATGGAGATTCGGCCAAATTTGGAAACAAACATTTGAATATTACCAAATTTTTTAGACTTTGGCCAATAGTTTGTAGAAACTTCGTACAAGACTGAAGTGGCTTAAATGTTTCACCTTAGTCTTGACTTCTTTGGAATCAAACAAATATACGTAGAATTGGTCCTAGCATCTACATCCCTATCTGACAGTTATTTGTGCATGTGTGAGTGTGTGACAATTGAGTTGTCATTTTATAATAGAATTGTGATTTTAATAACAATGAAAAATCAAAAGATTCTAAATTGTTAAGATGGTAACATTGATCACTAGGGACGAAGTTATGTGGTAGTGGGTTGGGTCACGAGATCCGCCTTAAAATTTAAATTTTAAACTTTGCACTTGGATACTGTATAGACATACCATAATGCCCCAATCAGAATTTGGAATTCCATATACCTAAGAAATTCCCTGTTGTTGGCATGCTAAATGTTATATCATTTTTATGATTCTTAATTATGCAACATTTAGAATTGGTACCATAATCATATTTTGGATATTCATATGTATATGTCAAGTATCCCTTTGTCTCTTTTTTTTGGCATATTATTGTCATGTGTTATTTGCAAGATTTGTTAGTTAATGGGGAATTTTTCACTTTGAATCTGGTTCAGATTGCATCTTACTGGGTAATCATTGTGTGCTCTTCTAGAGATCCGATGTGTTGAATGAAGTTTTTCGCAATTGTTAATGACAATTTGAATCTTCCATAAATTAGAGAATGTGTAGTCATACATACCTGATATATATATATACTAGGGTATGCCCGTGCTTGAAAGCACGATGCTAATTTTCAAAAGTGTACGTCGCTGATAGGACCATACGTTCTATTTAGTTCGTAATATATAAACATTTTAATACTCCAATGTTGGATACTTTCTTGACAAACGTAACAATAACACCTAACGTATTCATAAGCTCAGTTAAAAAATAGGAATAAATATATAACAAATGAAAATGATGAATTTTTCAAAGTATGGAATCACGTATTATTCAAGTAATAAAGTTTAATTACAACACGAACGTGTAAACAATTCAGAAATGTGGACAAAATTTCCTTTGTTTATAGGATTATCAACCTTGTTTAAGAAATAAAAAATACTCCAACAAACACAATACTAATAGTCCATCCCAAACCTCGTAATAATTGAAAACTATTACATAACACAAATAATTGTTAACGATTTAAAAAATTTCGACCAAATTTCCTCTGTGTATAGGATTTATCCACCCTGTTTAAAGAAAAAAATAGTTCGCGATAGCCTTTCCTTGCCTGTCTTTGGGGTATATCGACCTTCTGTTTAAAAAAAATTTCATCTGGTTTGATAAAATATAGAATGTAATGATACTAACCTGTCTGTCTTGGGGTATATTGTCCTTCTGCTTTGCTACCGTTACAGCCTGAGTGTGCCCACCAATAGCATCAACTAAATCTCATGAAGAAGCATCATTACCAGTCCAAACTCTCCCATGTGTGACCTCTTCCATTTCATCTACCTGTAACAGAATGATTGAGATTGCAACGAATTAAATTTCATCTTATTTAATAACGACGTTACCCATCTTTAGTGGACTTTGTAGTGTATGTATAATGATTCAATAGAAAACATAACAGTTCAAAACATATAGCAGTTCATATGTAGAGAATGAAAAAAAAAACGTATAACATAAGAGGTATGCTTTGTAGCAGTTATGAACTCCTATAATAGTTCAAGCATGGGGAAGACATAAGAGTTATGCTCAATTCATATGCTATAAGGTATAAAGCATAATAACAAAGTAGGAATGAATGGATGAAGCAACATTCAAACTATTAAGTTATAATGGTAAAGCATGTCTAGATCATAAATCAGTGTTATGTTCTCACGGACATCATTACTAACTCATCTGGAAAAAAAAGCGTGTTGCGAAAAAATGTCATAATTTTAATAGAGGTAAAAAACGTGTAGACACATGTTAACGAATATATTGACCAATCCGGTTGCAGTTGAAGTACTGACCAATCATACTCGCGATATTGTTATGATTGATGTGGACACATCAGGCCCCTGTATTAACACCACATTAATTGATGATTTGATCAACCACATGAGAGTTAGTACCACTGCAGTAAATCTAAACCGTGTACGTGACACCAATTGTATCAGCTATTCTTTTGATCATTCTGAGAAGATTTATCCCCTTCAATAGCTACTAAAAATCAACTTTGCTCAACATTTCTCCAAACATCACATCAGCTCATAACTCCCATTCTATGAACATCATAACCCCTCACACATATGCTATTTAAACTACTAGTTCCATTTAGACAAAAACATAGAACTTAGCTAAGTGTTTAATCAAGTGTTCACGTAACTAAGTTATCTGTTTAATAAGAGAAAACATACAAAAAACATAGAACTTAGGTTGATATTAAATTTATCTCCCTACTGTCAAAGGGGACTTTATGTTTCGATTCACAAAACACTAAAAACTTATGTTCAAGTATAAGCTATGGAATTCCTCTACTAAGCCTAATTTATTTCAACTTTGAAAATAAACTGTAGGCCAATAGAAGCTAAGCCAAATATTCTCGTGGAGTTTAAAAGCCAAGCCAAATCTTCAGCAATAAAAATAAATTTAATGCCCCCTCAATAAGACGTCGATAACCTTGTTCAAGTGCGATCTGGTGAGGTTGGTAACCATATGCCTCTAAATTGATTTTCCTCACATTATGTAAGGAAAAATGATGATCAAATGGTAGATTTCGCAATGCCAAATGAAGATCGTTGTAAAAAACTCCTTATATTCCATCACCTCCTGCTCTCCCTCCATCAAGATTCTCCTTAAATATCCGGTCAAAAGCAAGATAAAGTTCCAAGATAGTGTACAATTAGGCCCCTGCATCAGCACCAATAGGTATAAAACCTTGATTTGGGAATTTATTCAACAATCCAGCATGAAACTATGCAAGTTGTTGTATGTTATTATAAAAGATACATCCACAGTAAAGACCATGATTGATTAAAATTACATGATATTACTATTAATGCTACTTTTTTTACTGAAGAGAAATATGTATCCGACATCAAACAATAATACTTGAAAATTGCTTGAGTTGAAAATAAAAGTAACACCGATCATATCCAAACAAAAAAAACTAAAACCCATTCCAAATTATGAAGTGCGAGGATATGAGATATTACCAGCATTTGGAATTATTGCACTTCGAATTATTGCACCGCGACGTCATCCCCTATTTTCCTAAGACCGAAAGGTTTATGATAATATACAATCATGAGTTGGGGAATATTTTTTAAACTCCTCACCTGTTGACGAAAAAATAAATAGAAAATGATTAGCATAGGGAAACTAATTGAGTATGCACACACTAGCACAGATAAAACGTATGTGTTCCAGAACCCAAGTTCAATAAACCCTAAAGAAGTTAAATTGGGTCCATAGTACTAAATAAACCATAACCTTTTTATATGATTAATAACTATTACAAAATATAACATTTTATGTCTCTCAAAAGGTAAGTCAGAATGAAAGCGAGTTTAGTCTTCACTTAAGAAGAAGTGAAATTGTGCCATATTTAACCCATATTTTTGGGCAAATTAATAGTAACCCAATAAAATATAAAGAAAATCTAAAAGAATAATTAATTAACCCCACAAATTCTATATCAAATCAATCAGCCTATCACTTAGATTGCTTAATCACTAAACAAACACAGTAAGGAAGAGTGGGGAGAAATACCTAAATGCTTTAGTTCTCCTTTGGTTGCCACGTTAAACAAACATAGTAAGGAACAGGATGTAGACAAACATTGAATGTATGGGCTATGCTCTACCATTTATACCGAGTACATTAGGTATTCATAATATGATGAATGAAAAAAACATATAAATGAAGAAAATGTAGGCCAATAGTATACATACCTAAAACAACATATATTGAATAATATAAATTAATCAACACTCATACATAAGTAATATATTAATGAAATAGACAAAGTTCCAATCAGAAAGAAGGAATATATACTTGTTTATCCCAATATGAAAAAATACATGAACCGCAAAACATCAAGGAATGATTACAGTTCATAAATCCACATTTCATAAAACCCAATTTTGAGTTATGTAGACCCTAGATCTGAATGTAAAAAACACATACCGTTGTGGCTCATGTTCCCACTTCGAAATCACAAATCGACTTTGTAATACAAAAAACATTAGATCTGCAAAAAAAAATATTATAAATGTTAAAAAATTAACCTCCCATATCTGTGTGTGCATGTGTGAGAGAGAGACTACTTGAATTGGCAGAGTTTAAGGCATAAGGCAGCGTTGGAGGGCGACGACGGGTAGGGTTATTGTTGGGAGGGTTGAAAGGTGGAGAGAGTAGAATTGAGTTTGAAAGGTGGATGGGTGAATGAGGGAGTTGGGGTGAGTTTGGTGTTCAAGTGAGAGAATTTTGTCACATGCCTTCAATATGACATGGCACACTCTTAGACCCTTAGATCACACCACGACCGTTGGATCATTGGTACTATTTAAATACACCTATCTCCCACCCACCCATATATATATATATATATATATATATATATATATATATATATATATATATATATATATATATATATATATATTTTTTTTTTTTGACACTATAGGTCCCAAGCTCGGATAAAGGAGGAAGTTTTTGTTAGGCCAACATAAAACATTGTCAGATCCTTATGAATATGAATACTATGACAGTGTGAAATGAAAGAATATGATTCATGTAGCCGACCTCCAAATAATTAGGAAAAGGATTTGTTGAGTTGAGTTGAGTATCTTCTACTTTTTTGAGTTGGACTGGTCTATCAGACATAAATATTTAATTAGCAATATCATTTTATGGTGATGGAATTGTTGGATTGTATTTGAGCTGGTAGACATAAAAAATCTAGCTAATATGTAGAACTATGTTATTTTTGTTTTTAATTCTTCTTTATATTTCTTTCATAATAGTTTGTATTGTTAATAGGGGTGTGGCGACTTATGCTTCGATTCATATTGGTGAGATCCGACCAAGTGGCATGAGGGGAAACCACATACACCACACTTGTAATGAGACAATCCTCATTTGGGGTGCTAAAACAAAATATAGGGTTTGATGCTTGTTCTTACGATGGGAAAGATTGTCCTTCTAGCTTTCTTAAACTATAATTTTTCACAAAGAACTTTTTTTATGTATACCAAAGTTTTCTACTCCAGATGATCTTTGTTATCTAGATCTACTATCGTAATATCTATTTCCATTCAACCATAAAGGCTTTAAGGAGAGAAGAAAAAAACATTTCTTAAGTTGTTTCATTTTTAATTCTTCCGGACCACTAGATGGAGGGTTTGCGAATGTATGACGTTGCATCTACAATAACTCATTTCTTGATGTCCAAAAGGGCAAAATCTCTCTCTCTCTCTCTCTCTCTCTCTCTCTCTCTCACTCACTCCCCCCATATACAGGGAGTGTGAGAGAGAGAGAGGGAGGCTCTCCTACATCACACTCTATACATCACACCTAGTTCTAGGCCCTAAGAATGTTTTTTCTAAATTTTTCATTTTTCAATTGAAATTAACCTTTCAATCAACACATGTTCAAAAAATCAGGTCAAAATACATTTTATAGCTATTTTTAAAATATTCACAAAGTTCTGTTGGCGCAGGAAGGTGTTTTTTGTTACATTTTTAAAAAATAGCTAGAAATTGTATTTTGGCCTAATTTTTTGAACATGGGTTGATTGGAAAAGTTTTTTAGGGACTAGAACTAAGTGTGATGTATGGATGATTTAGGAAACATGATGTATAGGAGCCTTGCTCTCTCTCTCTCTCTCTCTCTCTCTCTATATATATATATATATATATATATATATATATATATATATATAGGCTGGATCGTATACGGACTTAGTTTACGGACCGAGTTTACGGACCGCTACCGTCTAAGAATTATCTAGGGACCGTTTTGTCTTTTTAGGACCACCTTTTGGGACCGCGATGTCTTTTAACTTCTTCTAAGTTTTAGGGAATATCAATTTTTACCCAAATGATTTCTAAGGTCTTTTAAGCTTATTTTAACGCTTAATTAATCTGGAAGTCTAAGTGTGGAAGTTTCAGGGCTACTGCTACTTCTCAAGCTTCTTCCGTCTCTATCGTATTGGAGCTCGGAATAGCGAGGATTATCTATATAAATAATTTCTTCAAGGAGTCTAGAAACTGAAAGAGGTTTTGATGGAAAATATTCTAGTCTTAAATACCTTATACGGTATCGTGGATTTATCTGTCTAGTTTCTTTATATATTTGATTAACAATATCAATTATATCGTTATCTTTATATATTTGATTAACAATAACAATATCAATTATTATCACCATAACATGACAAAAATCTACGGTATGTTCTAGGGGCAGCTGTCTCTACATTTTTAAGGAGATGGCGGATTCCTCGGGCTCTAATTAAAATAGCCTTTGTTTCAGCTAACCATTTTCGTCTAATAAATTTTAATACGTCTATACTATCTTCAAGTATCCTAGTGTATTCTTGATATTTTTTAGGTCTTGATAGTTCTTCTGCAAAATCTTCAGTTCTTAGTTTTTGTCTAAAGAGATCTCGGATCCCTGTTCTAATTATTTCTATTCTAGGTACTTATCTTCCTAACCACTCAATGATCTGGTCTATGTATTTAAAAGTACCACCTGCATATACTAAAGCAGATTCTATAAGTTCTTTATCTTTAGGGTTTATAAGAGTCGAGTCTTGAATTTCTCTAGTTAAGTCTAAACTTGTTTGATTAACAAAGTCTAAAAAGTCTTTAGTGATTTGTAAGCTCATATAACATTCTTCTTAAAACAATAATATGTAAAATAGTTAAGGGTTTGGTTCGAGTTTATACCTTCCTTTTGGTCTGCAATACCTTTATCTTCTTCCCTTTGTCTCTTCATCCTTGTTACTATTCTTCTCCGGTCTCGGCCTCCTACAACTCTCTCTTTATGTGTCGTACCTCAATCCACTACTTTGGCAGTTGACCCATTTCCTGCCTGTACGCCTTCACGCCTAACACCCACCTGGCTAACGGCTCACGGCTAATCGGCACCTGACGGCGGTTCACAGTATAACACCTTGTGTGCTACACTAGAGGTTCCACACAATAGTCCTCTATGAACAGAAAGTTGGAGACAATTTGGAAAATAATAACAACTTAGCATAAGAGATTTCTGGAAAAGAAAATACTTTTATTGCATTGCATAAGTAAATACAACTCTCCCCTCTCCCCTAACTATGAGAGGTTTACTCACTCATATACATATTACTCTCTACAAGCATACTCTCTCTAAAAGTCTAACAATCTCTCACTCTCTAACTCCTTATGTTCTATAATACAACCTTAACATCCCTTTTATAGCACAATGGCACTTACAATGATTGGTAATCGTCTATCAAAAGCGATCCGGTTGAAGGCATAATTATTAAAGGTCTTCAATCTTGGAATCTTTCGAGTCTTTACTTTTCTGCTTTTTCAAAAGCAGTCTTGGCATTTTGCAATCAACTTGCACCTAACGTCTTTCACCGTCTTCTTTATATTTATGAAAAGAGGATGTCTGGGCCCGTACGGGGCAGGTCTGATCTGTATCAAGGAGTCTTCTTGTCTTCTTGCAATAATGAAAGGGTCTAGTATAGAGCATCTTCAGTCTTTAATAATTCCTCTACTAATGAGGGACCTATCTGTTGATGTAAAAAACTAGATTGCTCTAATTATTCAATCACAGATAAATAAATAAGACAAAGATTTTTAAAGTGGTTCGGCTAGGAATAAAGCCTACGTCCACTGTTATGTTATTGCTGAGTGTTTGTAGAATTCTTGATTACAAGTTCTTTCAAGAAATTCCGGTCCCCTTTGAATGAGGATGATACAAGGTATTTATAGCCTTGAGGCTGTACATGAAAGGTCCGATACATTAAATGAAATACATATGAAAGGGTAATACATTTAATGCAGCGTGCACATCAAGAATACAAGCATTCAATGAATAGTTGAACAGTTGTCCGTCTGGTAATTAATTACACGACCGAGATGCAGCTCGGACCGCCTTAGTTGCTCGCTGATCAAAAGTTCCTTGGAGTGTTGGAGTACCTCGGAGCGTTGGAGTACCTCGGAGCGTTGGAGTTCCTCGGTGTACTAGAGTTCCTCGTTCTTATTGTGCCAGGTAGGTTGACACGTGTCTTCATATTATTCGTCCACATCAGCCTATTAATTTTGGTATCAACAGAAGCCCCCAATGTTTCATATTTCGAACTTTGAGGAGTATGGAATATTTTTTCTCGGTATGTAGCAATATTGAATGATCTTCCTGGGTTTTAGGAGCATCGTATTTGAATTTATTTCCAAAGTCATAGAATCCGCCTTTTTTTGAATTTTTGATAGCGCTTCGATCTCTGTGCATTTTTTGTCCTTTTAGCCGCCGGAAGTTCAGTAGTTTCTTTTTGGTAATCATTTCTTTCGCCGCTTCCCAATGCAGAGTATTTAAACTTCTTGGGTAACCATACCGTCTTCTACTTTCCCAATTTTCTGCGTTCAAGCTTTCTATCCTCTCTTTCAGTCTTGTGCGTTCGTCCTTGTTTTCGTTCGTCAGCTCTCCTTTCTTCCTGTAAGCTTTTTCTTCCTACCTTTTTTACTCATCATGGTTTATGTTATTGAATCTGTTGAAAAATTCCGCTCTGATTTTTCCATCCCATCTTGGGTAATTTTGGAGGAGTTTGCTGGAACTTAAGATTATTTTCATTTGGCGAGGGACATTGGTTCCCCAGTCTTTTTATTGCTGAATGTGGTTTTTCTTTCCCACCAAACCCATTGAGTCTCGAATTTTGTCAATATTTTGATCTTGTCCCTGCAAGAATAGCCCCCAATTCATGGAGAATAATTAATGGGGTGCACAAATTAAATCTAACTCATGGGACTCGTATTGGGATCCCTGAGATTATGTATTGCTATAAGTGGGCTACTCTAGATAATATTTATTATTTAAAAACTAGGTTTCTGAATAGAGCCCTTGTAGTTAACCTTCCTGACTCAAATAGAGATTATTTTGAGCATGGGTTGGTTATAAAAAATTGGCAACATGCCCCTTTAGCTGAAGATGGCGTATACAATGGTCCCAGATGCCCTCCATATGGCAATGGGATAGGTTTATTTTTCATTTTATTTTACTTATGAAATTATGCTTTCATCATGTTTGATAAAATGTATGACCGATATTTCATTATGTATCTATTTGCAGTTGATAGCAAAAGAAAAACTCCAAAAGAGTCAGAAGTGAATATCAAGCATTTGAAACTTATCTGGAATTTGCATAAGACAGTTGCAGACGAGCATACTAGGTCTGCATCATATTTGCTGCAGTATAAGAGCTACACGACCTCTTATACTGCTCGTCCTGTTGAGCCTGCATCAACTCCAGAGGGTTCATCTTCAGATTCTCATATCCCTTTATCTCAAAGAATGGGCAAGAAAAGAGCTCCTCCTGCTCTATTTGATAAAATTTCTTCTGCTGTTGGAGCCAAGAAAGGCAAAACTGATGTCCCAGAAGGGACTAAAAAAGTAGATGCTGGGTCCTCCAAAGCTGCCGAAAAGCCCCCAGTGGCCCCGAGCAAGAAAAATGCTCCTGCAGATGTAACTACAATCTCCCCGACCAAGACCTCTCTGGTTGAAGGTTCTGACCGCCCGTTGAAGAGATTGAGGAAATCATCCTTGGTTACTCCGGCTGAAACTGCCTCTTCTTTACCTGCTAGTGGTACTGATGTTCCAAACATCATTCTTCCAAGCTCTGCAATGAGCTCGGTTGTACCCGAGGTCCATGGTCTTGATGAAAGAATTCCTAGGGATACGCTGACATCCCTAGCTGCTCGTCACCTTGCTTCAGTAAGTTTCTCATACTTATGATTTCTCTTTCTTTCTCTGAAAGCTTGCATTTTGTATTGACTTTGCTCTTTCTCTCATCTTTCAGCTGGTGAATTGTTTTAATAACATTGTGAAGAAGGATGAGGCTATCAAAGCTTCAAGCTCCTCGTCCTGTGTAGATGATGCTTTTTTGGGTTTGACCCAGTCTTTAAAGAGATCTTGTCAACAGCATATTGACAAAAAAGCTGTTTGGGAGAAGAAATTAGCTTTGGTTGAGGCTGAGAAAATGAAAATGGCCGAAACCTCCAAGAATTTGGAGGAGAAAGTTAAAGTTTTGGAGGTTAAACATCAGGACTCTGATGATAAGTTAAAGAAGGCTGAGGAAGAATTATTTACTCTGCGAGATATCAAGGTCAAGAAAGAGGAATTGGAGGTGAAACTCTCCTCGGAGAGATTGAGGAGAAAGGTCGCAATCAAGAAACATTTCAGTGCTGGTTGGGAGAAAGGATGGGAGAGAGGGATAGCTGCAATGACATCCCAAGTCCAATATGGGAAGTCGAAATACTTCCATGAAGGCTGGGTAGCTGCTCTGCAAGAACTAAAGGTCCAAGATGATTCTGATCTATTCCAACAACATCTCCCTGGTCCTCCTCCACCAATTGTGGAAGAAGAAGAAGATGAGCCTGCCTCAGATGAGTCTTCTATGGCTATGGGTGATCAAGTTTCTGCCTCTCAACCCTCTACCACCGAGGACGTTTCTTCCATGCCTCCTCCTCCCGAGAAAATTCCTACCGATCAAGCTGTTGTTACCACCGAGCAACCGAGCTCCTCGTCCTAGCCTCCCGAGAAAGTCTTGGGGGACAAGGAAAAGGTGTGAAGTTGTTCGGTATCATTTCTATATTTCCTTGTAATCGAACAATGTAACTTTTTGATGATCTAATAAAATATATCTTTGCTCATCTCTGTTGTTGATAACTTGTTTTTGTTGATTGTTGTCTTTTTCTCGTCCTTAGTTTGTTGCTAGAATGGAATTGATCTCTTCACATGATACTGAGCTGATGTAGCAATGTCATCAATACTATAAGGCTGGTCATACAGACCTTAGTACATCAGAAATTGCTGATATCCTTGGTCATGGTGCTTCAGAACAGGCTATTGAAGCTTATCGGTACTTGAAAGATTTACTCGACCGAGCTGTGGCCAACAATGTCGCTTATTATGACTTGATTGAAGAGCTGCATTGTTCCTTAGAGGATCTCCAAGGTCAGCACAATGAATCAATGGCTTTGTTACACAAAGATTGTGAAAATAGATACCAACAACTTTCTTCTGAAATAGGCCATAAGAAGATCATTGCTGGATATGATATTAAGGAAAGGACCCTAAAAGGTGAAGTTGAAGCTTGCAGGCAGATTGCCGAGATCCTGGAGCAAGAAAATAATAATCTGCAGAAAAAATTGGCTCAGTATGAATCTGTTGCCTCCTCTTCCACTGCATTAGTACCTGTTACTGATGAAGGTTTCTCGTTCTTAGAGGTTGAAAACGCCAAACTAAGGCAAGAGCTGGAGGACTTAAGAAGATCTGCCATTTCTGGAACTGCTCGGGGACGAGGAAGAGGTTCTCGGGGACGAAGAAGAGTCCTTAGCCAAAATGTTGAAGAGGCTCGCACTCAGTCTACTCTGGAAACTCAAGCATTCTAGTTGAAAGTAAAAGACCGTGCTTTGACTGAAATGTCTAATAAAAATCTGTCTCTGGAAGATCAGCTTACATCGACGAAATCTGCCTTGCATAATAAGGATCTTTTTGCCAAAAGCCTTCATGAGCAATTGGATAGATTAACCTTCCAATTCCATAAACAGCCAAGGGAATTCTGGATGGCAGGATACAATGAAGCCCTTGTTCACCTGGATGCTCGTATTGAACATGCCAACAATGAAGGTTACAAGCAAGGATGGTTAAACGCACTGGGTGTGTTAAAATTGGAGCAAGGGCATTTTTTATGGGACTATCATGCTCCATCATTATTAGACCTGCCTGTACCACCTTTCAAATTGGACATGGCATGGATCCCAGCTCGTTCCATTCCTCGCAGCCTAATTTCAAAATACCTTGGTGATTATAGCCTTCATTCCCAAGTTGAATTATCTCGTCCTGAGCATCTCTTGGATACACCTTCTGTTATGAACGTCAGAATGCTCAGAGATGTTAATTTTATCAATTCTCCCCTTTGCCTAGAAGACCCTCCTGCCGGCGAGGAACCTGTTTCTAAAACACGGGGCAAGAAACCAATAGAATAGTAATTTCCATGTAACAATTTAGTACATTCTTGTATCCTGTAATCTTAAATTTAATGAAATAATTTCATTTTCTATTTGCCAATTTTGCTATTGTCTTGTGTTTATCACACACCTTTATATTTGCATACGTATCTATGTATCTATAAAGATAACAATATTGTGCTATTTATCAACCAACTTAAAAATATACAAGTATCAAGGTTGATCAATAAAGTAATGAATGTAAATTGTTCAAACTGTTTCCAACCAACCAAGGTAGTTGAATAATGTTTGTCGACCAATTACAGTTGATGGGTTTTTATCCCCGACCAGCTATACTTGGTTCAATTATAAAAATGCGTCCGACCAACTAAGATCAATAATTTGTCCTCGCCGACCAACTACAATTATTGGGTTTTTATCCCCGACCAACTATACTTGGTGTATTTTTTGAATATTTTGTTCTTCAAAGAACTCTTTGTAATAATATTACCTCCCGACCAACATAAGTTGTAATACGAGAGTATATTTTTATCTTACCAACCGTAATTGATCACGCTGGTGTCCTCCTAACCAAAGGAGGTTGGCTACTTATAGCACTTTTGCTCCGTAGAGCTGTCCTCCTAACCAAAGGAGGTTGGCTACTTATAGCACTTTTGCTCCGTAGAGCTGTCCTCCTAACCAAAGGAGGTTGGCTACTTATAGCACTTTGCTCCGTAGAGCTGTCCTCCTAACCAAAGGAGGTTGGCTACTTATAGCACTTTTGCTCCATAGAGCTATCCTCCTAACCAAAGGAGGTTGGCTCCTTAGAGCACTTTTGCTCCGTAGAGCTGTCCTCCTAACCAAAGGAGGTTGGCTCCTTAGAGCACTTTTGTTGTGTAGTGTATTACACTAGTATTCCCCGAAAAACTTTCAACCAGAAAGAAAATGGCGAAACATCCTCGTTTTATTCATAATTAAAGAAATGCTTTACATTTGACATCACTGATAATACTTGCGCAGGTGTTCAGCATTCCATGCGTTCTTAAATTCCTCTCCTTCTAGAGTTGCTATTCTGTAAGTTCCTGGTCGAACAACCTCTGTAACTCGGTAAGGTCCATGCCAGTTTGCTTCCAGTTTATTCTGCTTCTGAATGACCTTCTTTATCACATAATCCCCTTCTTTTAGATCACATTTCTTTACCCTTTTGTTGTAAAACAGAGCTGTTCGTTGTTGATAAGCAGCATTCCTAATGGCTGCCTCTTCTCTGACTTCTTCGAGCATATCCAAATCCAGTCTTCTCATCAAATCACTGATCGGAGAATTGAAATTTAACACCCTGTGTGTTGGTAGGCCCAACTCGGCAGGTATCACAGCCTCACTTCCAAATGCTAGCATATATGGTGATTCTCCTGTTGCTGCTCGGGGAGTTGTTCGGTAAGCCCACAAAACTGACTGTAGCTCATTAATCCAATTTGCTTTAGCCTCACTTAACCTCTTCTTCAACCCATTTAATAATGTTCTGTTCGTCACCTCAGTCTGTCCATTGCTTTGAGGATGGCCTGGTGCTGAATGAAACTTCAAGACGTTCGACTGATGGCAATAGGCAGCAAATTCTTCATTATCAAATTGTGTTCCATGGTCTGTGATGAAAGCGTGGGGGAGACCATATCGACAAATGATATTCTTCCATATGAACTGATACACCTTCTCGTACGTCATATCAATTAGTGGTTCAGCTTCCACCCACTTAGTAAAATAGTCTACTGCTACGACGAGATACTTGAACCTTCCTCGGGTCGTCGGTAGTGGTCCAACCAGATCAATTCCCCACATGGCTAATGGCCAAGGTGATGTTATGGGTGTCAACAATGCCTGTGGAGTTCTTCGGATGGAGGAAAAACGTTGGCATTTGTCACACTTCTTAGCATAGGCTATACAATCAGCCCTCATCGTCGGCCAGTAGTATCCCTGTGTCATTACCCTTTGCAAAAGTGTCCGACCTGCTACATGAGCACCACAAGATCCTTCATGAATTTCTTCAATCAATTCTTTGACTTCTGATGGGTGCACACATCTCTGCAAACCTGCCATAATTCCTCATCTATACAAAACACCATTAGTTAACACATACCGAGCAACTTTATACTTCAATTTCTTGGCAGCTAGTTTGTCCTCCGACAATTCTCCTTCTTCAATGTATGCTCTGATAGGATCCATCCAAGATGGTCCTAAATCAAGGGTAATAATCTTCACCGTCAGATCTTCTTCTATGCTCCGACTTTCTAATATTTCAATTGGTATTGTTCTTCGCAGCTCGGTGCGCGTAGCTGACGCTAGTCGGGCCAATGCGTCTGCTCTAGCATTCTCCATTCTCGGTATCCTCACCAATTGAATAGCATCAAATTCTGTCAATAACTCCATCACTTTTGCATGGTACTTCACCATTAACTCTCCCTTCACTGCATATATTCCCATCATTTGATTCACAATTAATTGAGAATCACTGAAAACAATTACTTGTCGTGCCTCCATAACTTTCGCCAAATGAAAACCTGCTATCATAGCCTCATATTCAGCCTCATTATTGGAAGCTTTGAATTGGAATCTCAAGGCATACTCCATGTCAATATCATCTGGAGAGTTTAAAACAATCCCTGCTCCACAACCAGCCGTGCAAGATGATCCATCTACATATAATCTCCATGTATGTAACTCGTCTTCAAATTTCTTATCTGTTAGAGTTCCTCGGTGAAATATCATCTGTTTTCTTTCATCATCCCCGGGTATCCTTCGTTCCTCGTTGGTCATTTGTTCGCGCCCTTCTACCAACCGGAGTTGGTCGGGGTTTGAATATGATGATTTTTCTACATCCACAAGTCCTTTTACCAACCTTGGTTGGTCTGGATCTGTGTCTGTTGATCCTGTATCGTCCACAGGTAGGTCAGCAAGCACCTTTTGCTCCTCGGGGGTATCAGGGTATGTGAACTCTGCTATAAAATCTGCCACGGCTTGCCCCTTCAACGATGATCTGGGTTCATACACAATATCATATTCACCGAGCTCTATTGCCCAGTACATCAATCTTCCTGATTTTTCTGGCTTGTGAAGGGCTTGTCTTAACGGCATGTCGGTATACACAATGATGGTATGGGCCTGGAAGTATGGCCTCATTCTTCTACTTGCTTCAATTAATGCCAGTGCCAATTTTTCCAGCTTTGGGTATCTGATTTCCACACCTCGGAAGGCCTTGCTTGTGTAATAAATTAGCTTCTGGACTCCATTCTCCAATCTGATCAACGCCGAGCTAACTGCATTTTCTGATACTGCCAAATACAAGTACAGCTTCTCTCCAGTTATTGGCCTAGACAACAATGGTGGGGCTCCCAAATACTTCTTCAAATCTTGAAAGGCTTTCTCACATTCATCAGTCCACTCAAACCTCGGAAGGCCTTGTTTTGAAGAATGAGAGGCATTTATCAGTTGCTCTGGATACAAATCTGTTGAGGGCTGCAACTCGTCCGGTAAGACTCTGTACTTCTTTCCTCGTCGTTGGGGATCGCAGCCCTAAAAGAGCTTTGATCTTTTCTGGATTTGCCTCAATACCTCGTTGGTTGACGATGTATCCGAGGAACATTCCTTCTCGTACTCCAAAGGTACACTTCGTCGGGTTAATCTTCATCTGGTATTTATCCAGTTGATCAAAAGTTTGACTCAAGTCAACCAAATGATCTGCAGCTCTCTTGCTTTTGGTGAGCATGTCGTCGACATAGACCTCCATATTGCGGCTGATTTGTTCGGTAAAAACCTTGTTCATCAACCGCTGATATGTTGCACCTGCATTTTTTAAACCAAAAGGCATAGCATTATAACAATAAGTTCCCCTTGGGGTAATAAAAAAAGTACTTTCCCTATCTTCAGGTTTCATTTTGATCTGGTTGTAGCCAGAATAAGCATCCATGAAGCTGAGTAGCTCGTGTCCCGAGGTAGCATCCACTAGTTGATCAATTCTGGGCAATGGAAAATGATCTTTTGGACATGCCTTGTTGAGATCAGTAAAAGCAACACACATTCTCCATTTGTTGTTCTTCTTCTTTACCATCACCACATTTGCCAACCAATCTGGATATTTCACATCTTCAATGAATTGGGCTTTCTGGAGTTTCTCGACCTCCTCTTGTATGGCCTGGTTCTTCTCGGGACTAAACACTCTTCTTCTTTGCTTCACAGGCTTGATCTCCTTATTCACATTGAGTTCATGACATAAGAAGTTTGGATCTATTCCTGGCATGTCTTCATGACTCCAAGCAAAAGTATTCTTCCTGTTTCTCAAGAAAGTTATCAACTCCTGTTTTATTGAAACATCCAACAACAATCCTATCTGAGTTACTCGTTCAGGATGCTCGTCGTCCAGGATAACAATTTCTGTAGATTCCACAACCTACCCTTTTACGAGTTGAGATTCATCCCTAGGGTCAAGAGTTTCAATTTCCGTGCCTTCCTCCACTTGGTAAGTAGTAGTCTTTTTCTTTGACTCTTCAAGTTCCTCTTGCTCGGCAGACGAATAATAGCATTCCCGAGCTACTTTTTGATCACCTTTCATAATTCCTACTCCAAAATTCGTTGGGAATTTCAAACACTGATGTACTGTAGATGGAACTGCTTCGAACTTCTTCAATCCAACTCTTCCCATGATGATGTTGTAGGCGGACTGCACATTCTTATCCATCACAAAAAAGCGTATTCTTTCTGTTCGACAAGCAGGCCAAGTTCCAATGAGTATATCCAACTTGATCGTCCCAAGTGGAAAAACTTTCTCGCCATCAAAACCCAGAAGGGGTCTGTGATAAGGTTCTAATTGAGATAATTTTAAATTCAAGCTATCAAAGCATGAATAGTACATGATGTCTGCCGAACTACCATTGTCTACTAACACCCTTGAAATGACCACATCCTTCATCCTCATTTTGATCACCAAAGGATCATCATGAGGGTAAAGAACACCTGCCAGGTCGTTTTTTGAAAAACCAATCACTAGCTTCTCTTTGTTTACCTTCCTCGGACGATCATCATCGGCCAGGTTTATTCGCTGAATGTACGAACAAGCTTGAGCCTCTTCGAGGTAAGCTTTTCTTTCTGCAGTAAGGTCTCCTCCTCCTGCATCTCCTCCTGTAATAACATTACAATCAAATGACCCAAAACGTATGGAAAATACCTCTCGTTCAGGTTTCCTTGGCTTCTTGGGAAGATCGGGGTCATCATCTGGATCCTCTTCATGGTCCCTCCTCTTTTTCTCCTCTGCACGACGAGGAGATCTAGATCTCTCTCTAGTTCTATCATCATTCTTCCTTTCACCTCTGCGATCTACATACTTTGATAATTTTCCTCTTCGGATGAGTGTTTCAATCTCGTTCTGAAGGGCTATACAATTTTTGGTCATATGGCCGTGATCTTTGTGAAACTCGCAATATTTGGCCTTATTCCTCAGGTCGGGATTTGTCTTCAGTTTCTCCGGCCACTTGATTTCCTCGTTATTCCTGATTTCTTCCAAAACATGATTAATACCCATTTTCAATGGAGTATAATTATCATACTTCTTTAGGACTTCCAACTTCATCCTGTTATTCCTGGAATGTTTGTCACCACCATTACCTTTCTGATCTTTCTTCTTAGAGTTGTCGACCTCCACTTTAACTTCTTTATCCATATTCTTCTTCGCAGCCATAGCCTCCTCGGCATTCATGATTTTGGCCGCCTTTGCCATCAACTCCGACATATTTTTAGGTGGATCTTTGGCCAAAGTGTAGTACAGCTTGTTAGGTAGCAAACCACTCATCAGAGCAGTGATTGCTGTCTTTTCTTCATAATATATGACTTCCAACTTCTCGTTATTGAAACGAGTTATGTAATCTCTAGTACTTTCACCTGATTTTTGTCTAACACTTAGCAAGTGTGCTACTCGCTTTACCGGCTTTGCTCCAAAACAAAAATTGCCAATAAACAACTCGGCTAACTGAACAAAAGTTGAAATCTTACCCCGAGGAAGATTATTGTACCATATCTGTGCAGATCCGGTAAGAGTTCCCGAGAATGCTCTACACCTCATCTCGTCGGGGACAGCGTAGATATCTGCAGCAGCTTGGTATTGTTCTATATGAAGTATGGGATCTGTCTTTCCATCGTACTTGGGAGTCACTACAGGTTCTTTGAATTTCGATGGTGTAGGGAAATCCACAATGGCTTGCACAAAAGGTGTTCCTTGAACAAAAGTTCTCTGTAAGGGGTTCCTCGCTTTAGCCATTTCTCCCAATCTATCCTCCAACCATTGAATAGAACCTTTCCATGCTTCATTTCCTTCCTCAGGCCGCCCAGTCCGAGCAACTGATCGCTCCGACGTAGCTTCCTGAGATTTATCTCGACGAGTGGCTGGTCGAGATTGTGCAGATCCTTCTCTTAAACCTGGTGGTAGCCGAAAACTCTTTGATGGAGCTCTAGGTGGACTCATGTTCCTCCTTGGTCCTAATCGACTGAAAGGAGACGCCCTGCTTAATCTTTCCAAAGCGCTGGTTCTTTCCGGAGAGAGTGTGACACGTTGATCTGTATCCGTAGCCCGTATCGATGATGTTTGCCCAGGTTGATACGTAGAATCAGTAGACTCCCCATTGCGATATGACCCAGTACGTCTGGATTGTGATTGCCCACGATCACTCCTATACCCTTAATAGGTAGGTGCACCGCCTTGAAGAGTTTGAATGAGTTGCCTCACAGATTCTTGCATGGCGGTTTGTCCTTGAGCCAGATTTGTCATAATTCCAGCCAGATCTGGAGGTGCAGATGGATTTGGAAGATTTCCAGTATTTCCAGCATTTCGATTACTGGATTCGGGATTATCTGCCATTGATAACAAATGATTTTTAGTGAAAAACGATTGCAACAGTCGTTCCCACAGACGGCGCCAATCTGTTGATGTAAAAAACTAGATTGCTCTAATTATTCAATCACAGATAAATAAATAAGACAAAGATTTTTAAAGTGGTTCGGCTAGGAATAAAGCCTATGTCCACTATTATGTTATTGCTGAGTGTTTGTAGAATTCTTGATTACAAGTTCTTTCAAGAAATTCCGGTCCCCTTTGAATGAGGATGATACAAGGTATTTATAGCCTTGAGGCTGTACATGAAAGGTCCGATACATTAAATGAAATACATATGAAAGGGTAATACATTTAATGCAGCGTGCACGTCAAGAATACAAGCATTCAATGAATAGTTAAACAGTTGTCCGTCTGGTAATTAATTACACGACCGAGATGCAGCTCGGACCGCCTTAGTTGCTCGCTGATCAAAAGTTCCTCGGAGCGTTGGAGTACCTCGGAGCGTTGGAGTTCCTCGGTGTACTAGAGTTCCTCGTTCTTATTGTGCCAGGTAGGTTGACACGTGTCTTCATATTATTCGTCCACATCAGCCTATTAATTTTGGTATCAACACTATCTTTGTCTCATCTGTGTCTTCTTCTTCCTTATCTTGGCTTGGTAGGGCATTGTTGAAAAATTCATCAATGAGACCTACAGTTCTAAGGCTGGCTGGCAAAGCTATCTCTACCATTTCCTTGGATTATTTCTTAAGCCTTCCGTTGAATGGCTCATCAGCTTGGATTATCAAGTCTTTTTTTTGGTAGGAAGTGTACCACCTGTCTTCTCCTGTCAATAACTCCATAATATCTATGGTCTCCACGGCTTGAGCAATCTGAAGTTTGGACTTATCAACAATTAATTCTTTAGTCTCGTCTTCTGATAAAATCTCAACGTCTTCAAATATATAACTTGAAAATCTAACAAGTCTAAATCCTTCAACTCTCATTCCTCTACAGGAACTTGGAGCGATCTGATAGATTCTAGCAAATAGAGGAAGGAAGTCTTCAATCTTCTTAATATATTCATGGACTATTTTTCCAAGAACAACATAGTCTTCAATGTCTTTTATCTGAATGAGTCCAATGAACCCGTGGTCTGCAAGAGTTATATGAGCCATTTCTGATTTTCCAAAAAGATATATTTTTGGAACGTCTTTGAAGAAACCTTTGATCATTAAGGCATCTCCATTTATTTCTGATAATAACATATTAAAATGATCAATAATGTTATTAAATTCTTTTTTAAAGTCTTCTGTTAATGGGAGATTATTATGACCAAATGGTATAACAATCTTAGTCTTAAATGTCTTTTCTGATAACAGAAATCATTAGGTCTAGTTTTGGAGGATTCTCCAAGAGTCTGAGCATAAGTCTGAATCTGAGGTCTAGGTACAGCAGTTCCACTGAGCTGGGTAACTGCAAGTCTTTGAGTTCTCATGAATCTGGTAATGGCTACCAAATTTTGTTTGAACTCAATCCAAAGTCTATTCTTCACATTCCACCATGTGGCGTCTATAAGAGTATTTTCATCTTCTGAAAATTCTTGTCTAAATTTGATCAAGTCTGGGTATCTTTGATCGGGTCTATACTGGGGAAAGTACATCTTCCCAATGAGTATATTTTGAGCAATAATCTCTAGTCTAGATTTTCCTGGAGGAACTAAGATGTCATCAAAGTTCTCTAGGATTGGTCTTTCTTGAGAGTCTTGAATATGAGTCTGTCTTTGCGTTACACCAGCATTTGGTCTAACACGTCTAAGATAGTCTGCAACGTCTTCCTTGTTTAGTCTATTTGTTCCAGAGGAACTCATGTCTTCTAAGTCTTCTGTTTGCAACATAAAATATGAAATTATATTAGTGTTAGCAAACATTGGCTCTCTTGATATAATGTCTGAAATGGTATTTTTACTTCCCTTAATATGTATAACAGAGAAGTCATAACAATTAAGCAATTATTTCCATCCAATTAGTCTATTAGTCTTTGATTTGGACAAGTCTAGATCTCTGAATTTTACTGCAAAAGAAGAGTCGGTATAAATAGTAAAATGTTTAGGTCTAAGAAACAACATATATTTTTCTATTTCCCTTACTATGGCTAAAACTTCTTTTTCATGGGCAGTGTATCTTATTTCTGGGTCTGTAAAGGTTCCATAGCTATGTCTACACAGTTTCTTCTTTTTTGTCTGATGATCAATGGCAAAGTATATAGCTCCCCATTGTTTATCAGAGGCATCTGTTTCTACTATAAACTGGTCTTCTGCATTAGGCAGTTCAAGTAAAGGAATATTCTTGACTGCATCTTTAATCTGTCTTATGACTTCAAAATGATCTTTAGTCCAATAAAAGGGATAGTTTTTTTCTGTTCCTTTTAATTTGGATGTTAAGCTTTGTCTTTTTGAAGCACGGTCTTTAATAAAGTCTGCAGCACAATTAAGCAATCCTAAAAATGATTGTAATTGTTTTCTATCTTTGAGTTGTTCTGGAAACTCAAGAATCTTTTTGGTTATGTGTTCTGCTAAGGATAAGTTTCCTTTATTAATATGCATTCCCACAAAGTCTATTTCAGTCTGAAATAATTGCATTTTCCTTTCGGAAATAACAATACCATGTTTGTCTAATTCTAGAATAATCTTTTTAAGATGGTCTACATGCTCTATCTCAGTCTTACTGGCTACAAGAATATCATCTATGTAAACAAGACAAAATTCTGAATAAGGTCTAAATATATTATCCATTCTTCTTTGGAAAACTTGAGGAGCATTCAAGTATCCAAATGGCATGACTAGTCATTCGTATTTTCCTTGGGGCACACTAAAGGCTGTCCAAGTAATACTGTCTGGATGCATCTTAATTTTCCAGAAGCCTGATTTGCAACCAAACTTACTGAATATAATTCTATCTTCGATTAAATTAATCAAATTATTCTTGTCTGGAATCTTATAAGAATCAAATTCATAATTCTTATTTAATTGTCTATAATCTATAACCATACATCTTTTTCTTCTTTTACGTTCAGATTCATTTTGAACATAGAAGGCTAGGCTATTATGTCTACTTTTACTTTCTCTAATAATGCCTAACTTAAGCATTTCATCTATGTCTTTCTTGAATTCTTCCCTATCTTCTTGTGAGTATCCTTTCTTATAGGTTCCACCATTAATAGTGGCGTCTAGGTTAATAGGGATGATCTCACAATAGCTTTGGTCTTTATCCCACTTAGCGATGGGATTTTCTCCTAAAGTAAGCTCTGCTAGTTGCCTAATCTTTTCCTTTTCTACTTCTATATCCATTTTCTCTTGTTTGGATATAGCTTGGACCTGTAATAAGAGGCTTTTACGGTAAGGCGATCCCTTCAAGTAGAACCGAGCACCTGCGAGCTACAGGCCCTATTTAGTAAAGAGCGATCCATAAGAATTTCTGATCTAAAATGTCTTGTTGTATAAGCGCTATTTGCTTATAACACTTTTGGTCTGGACACTTACATTCTTTTTGTAAGGGTTTAGTAATTTCTAAGGCTTCTTGTTGGGTTGTAGGTCTAGGTCCACCATGCTTAGCTGAAGAACTCTGATGTTTTATGGGTCTATAATTGGGCTTGATTTGCATAAGGTCAAAGGCAGTCTTATGATCTATTAGAGGAACTTTAATATTAAATTCCTCTTGATCACTAATTAATATCGTATCGTTATACTGAGTATAAGGATGATATTTACTAATAAAGTCTTGTCCTAAAATAATGTTTCCTGTGAAACTAGGACGAGGATCCATTATCGAAAACCGATGATTAATGGTTTTGTTGGTCTGATTTCCTAATTTAAAATAAATAGGAATAGTCTGGAAATATAAGGTAAATGGATCTCCATTAGCCACTTTACCTTAGATTTCTTGAGTACTTTCTAAAAAATAGTCTTCAGGGAAGGCATTAGCCTTGCAAATACTCTGAGAGCACCCTGTATCTATAAAAGCTGAAAGTCTTTTAGGATAGTCTTTATGTTGAACAAATAATTCTACAAAACAAGCATGCGGTTTAGTAGAAATTCCTAAATTGTTCTTTTCTAAAATAGATATTCCTTTATGAGGTTTATCTATAAAATCTAAGGGTATTTGGTCTTCTGAACTACTATCATAATGGTATTCTTCGAAATCATAGGAAATTCCTTTTCCTTTGACATCTTCAGTTTCTTGCAGTCTTTTGGCTATATTTCTATCAATGTCTTGATAATAAGTTTTAATATCTAAGTCTATTTGAGCTTCATACTGGCTAGTATAAATTGCTCTAAATCTAGTTCTCCAACAGTCTTCATGGTAGTGTAATTGACAAATAACACCAACCATAAATAACTCTATCTGTATAATCTCAAAGCATTCTACGCATCTAAAGTCTTTTTTGATACATTTCATTTCAAATGTACAATAATGTCTTTCATCAAAATAGCATCTAGGTATATAGGTTAGTAATTCAGAATTACTAACTGTCCATCTTTTCTTTAAAAAAGGGCTTAATATACATTTATACCAAGCGTCTTCAAAGTCTATATATTCATCATCTAGATCGCCTTGATCAGTCTGCATCATATATAAGTCTAGGGTATCCTGAGAGTCTTCATACTCATCAGTATCACTATAGTCTTCAGAATCACTGTCTGTATATGCACTATAGATATTAATATTATCATCATCTTCTATGTCTGCTATTTCTATAACATATAGGATATCTAATTCTTCTTGATATGCTTAGTCTAATATTGTATTAATAATCTTAATACTTTCTTTATCTTTCTTATTAGGACAGTCTTTAGCAAAGTGTCCTTCTTTGCCACAAGTCCAACATTCTTTGCTGGCAGTCTTAGATTGAGCTACATCTTTTTCTTTCCTATAATTAGGAACCTTCTTATGTTTACTCGTATTTTTCTTAAAATATCTTCTTTGATTAAATATATTTTTCTTAGTCTTCGGATTTCTTTCTCTAAAGGTAGTAGATTGTCTAAATTTATACTTCTTTGGCAATCCTAAAGGTCTAGTCTTAAACTTCCTATGTTTCCATTCTAATTTCTTTTTGAATTTCTTAGATTCACTTCCACATCCCCATTGGATTGGAGCGATGTCTCTTTCGTCTTTAATTGGAGGGATCTACTTGAAAGTCTCTTCTATCAACTTTCCTTGAGTTATATCACGTCTCTTAGATATGATATAGTCTTTAGCAAAATTGATTCTTTCACCAAGGGAGTTATTCTTAACTCCAGCTACTCCTAGCCAATTCCTATATTCATTAATTAGGATTTGTCCTATGGCTGGTATTTTTCTAAAGTATTCATCTTTTAAGGTCTCTCCAAATTCTTTAATTTGGTAATATACCTGCTCATAATTATTTCTATATTCATTTATCTTATCTAATTTGGAAATGCTAAGGAGGGCTAACTTAGTTTTTGCTAGGTCTTGTTCATTTATTTGAGCTAGATGTCCAGCTCCAATGAATTCTGAAGTGAATAATTGAATATATTCTTCAATTGATCTTTCTTCTAAGTTTTCTTCATCTTCTCAACCTTAGCTAAGGAGTCTTCATCTATAGCCTTTCTTAAACTATCTAAGTAATCTTTTGCAATACCTCTAATGGATTGCTCAGCGTACTGCTTACATGAACTTGCATCCCATTGTTCATTAGATGCAAAACACATGTTCATCCGATTACGCCATTCGTCTAAGGCCTTCTTCCTATCTTGAACATTATCTAGGTTAAGGTATATACCTACTGGATTTATGGCTTGGCTTTCCATAGTCTTAAGAGGAGTAAAACTCTTGTCACTAGTTGGGAAGTCTTTTATATAATCGGGTTTAGTCTTTACTACGGTGCTTGAGTATATAGGAATATTTAGGAGCATCTTCTAGCCTACTACTACTTCCTATCTCTTGTTTGTTAGGTTCTACTTATGTAGCTGGCATTAATCTCTGTTCCCCTTCTTCTATTAGTCTTAGGTTTCTAAGAAGTTCTTTTGTATTCTTAGATTCTTTTAATTTTAATATGCGGTCTTGGGCTATCATATTAAATCTTTCTCTTTCTTGAAATCTAACAGAGTGACTTTTCTTAAGGTTATCTTTAAATGTCTTCATATCCAATCTGAGGGTTCATGTCCAAAGTTTTGGATCCTAGCTTTTTCTTTAACTAAGTCTTTTTGTTCGAATGATCTTCTAGGTCTAATTATCGGTGCTTGTCTTAATAAACTAGCACTAGTCTTACTACTACATTCTCCTTCTGAAGGATCATTGATTATGGCTTCTCCCATATTCCTAAATCTAATTTCTTCGGTCTGGATATTCCTATTGACAATCTTAGGGGGACCAAACTGGATGGTAACATTTCCAGTGACGTCGTCTTGATTAATAAACAGGGGTTTATTTTGTATAGTGTTAGTTTCTTAAAATTATGGCAATTGCCAGAGGGTCTTACCTTTCTCTTTCATAGGTCTAGTATTCCTAATACTGTAAGTATGATTATAGTCTGAAACATTAGTTCTAACTAAGGTTTCTTCATTAAGTCTACCGCTAGGAATTCCTGACTGCATTCCTTCATAAGGAAATTGGGAGAACTTCACATAGCTTTGAAATTCTATATTTATATTAGCATCTGGGATTATATAGTCTTCATAGCCGCTAGCATATAAGATTAACTTAAAATGTTTTACTGTGTCTACGGTTACTGTAAATGCCGGAATGACATTAAAGTATCCTATGTTGTCTGACATTTCTAATTGGGCTATCCCAATAAGGCTTTTCTCAAAGTCCTTCCATATTTTGTCTACTAAACAACATAATATGTTAATATTATTTTGAGGTCTATGTAATCCCTGGATTCTTGCTTGAAAGAGTCCAAAGGTTAAGAATTGGAACTTCCTATCAGTTCCTCTAAATCTAAGCCATTCTGAGTCAAAAACTTGGAGCTCAGTATTGGATTTGTCTAACACATGATTTCTACAATGGTAGGTCATGTTATAATTGGGTCTCTTAGGAGTGGCACCTTCTTTAAACAAGTCTATGTATCTAACGGCTGGAAGTTGTCCATTATGAATGGAATCTTCAACAATCTTCCAGTCAACTTCACCCCACTCTTTCCATTGGAGGGGATTGGTGAAATTTCTTTCTTTCCACCATGTCCTAACATTGGAGGATGAATCCTTAAGTCTCTAGAGCATATGATTACTCTATCCAATATTTGGGATAGAGCTGTCGATAGCACCAAAATGGCCAAATTGTCACCTTTCAGCCGGTCACCCTTGTCAAGGTCATTGACCGTGATAAAAAACACGTGTTTTATGTCACGATCATTGACCTTGACATGACCGTGACAAATAATTGTAATGGTCAATGACCGTGACAAGTCCATGACAAATTTACTTGTCACGGACTTGTCACGGTCAATGACCGTGACAATTCTTTAAATAATTGTCACGGTCCATGACCTTGACACGACCGTGACAATGTTTGCAGCAAAAACCCTTTCCCACTTCTTTTTTCCCTCCCGCCCGTTCCCTCCCTCCCCCTTCTTTAGTTTATATTTGTGATAATACTTTATTAAAGATTTTTATGGGAACTTGTTATACTAGAACTCAGATGAACACTAAGTGATGAAAATAGTCCTTAAAATTGAAAATTAAATAAAGTTTATAAAAGTAAAGATGCTGGTAATACATCAAAGATAAATTAATATGGACTAAATAACAAAACGTGTTCAAGTGTATAATAAGAAAGAAAATGTGGTATTTAGATTGGGTAAAATTCTTAAAGTAATGTTAAGGGACTAAAAGACCCAAGACAACTGGCCAGTAAGTCACGTACCGAAAAATTTATGACGGGTGATGAAAGCCCGTAAACATGTTGGGGTGGGGGTGAGGGTGGGGCATGATTTATAAAAAGCAAAAAACAATAGTAGAAATTCAATACTTGAAATTAACATTGAGATTATTTTAAATAGATAGTCACTACTGTGTGTGCGTTTAAATTGAAAGAAGATATGAGAATTTTATTAAAGATTTTTATGGGAACTTGTTATACTAGAACTTACATGAACACTAAGTGATGAAAATAGTCCTTAAAATGGAAAATATTATATCTGTACTAATAACATTTTTTTACAGCAAATGTTTCCTTCAGATATTAAGGCGAAGATGATGATGTTGTTTATGATGATGTCGTATGGGGTCGGTGGTAGTGGAGGCGACGAGGGATCTTCCGCCCCTAGGCTCCCCAAATATGGGAAATATGGGATTACCGTCGAGAACAAATCGGAGATATTAGCGAGATCCCTCGTTCTGCTAAAGACGGTCATCGGCCCGGGGTTTATGAGTTGGAAGGAGGTGCCATATGAGCTCAAGTTAGCTGTTTGGGCGGCACTACAGGTAATATATTTATATTTCAATTTCAATTTCAATTTCAATTTCAATTTCAATTTCAATTTCAATTTCAATTTCAATTTCAATTTCAATTTTATATTTATATTTATATTTATATTTGTATTTATATTTATATTTATATTTATATTTATATTTATATTTATATTTATATTTATATTTATATTTATATTTATATTTATATTTATATTTATATTTATATTTATTCGCAACTAACATTGTATTTGTTTGACAGGAACAATTCAACTTGGATCCAAAGCTACGCGATCCCGTGTTGGAGCAGATTAGGGAGCAACTCAAGTCGTGGAAAAAAAATATGCGGGCACGGTACTTTGGGAAAACACGAGAGTCGATTATCCAATGGCGTGAATCTGTCCCCCCTAAGGAGCCGATCTCATTGGCACAATGACAGAAGTTCATTGACAATGAGATCTAGGATCGACAATTGGCATCTCGCCAATCGGGGAGGGAAAATCGGGCAAAAAAGACGGACGTGCACTACTCCGGCCAGACCTCTTACGCCGAGGTGGAGCATATGATGTAGGTAAGATTTAATTTTTCTATAACTACAGAAATATATTATTCTTCATTATTTTACTTTGCGGGGCCGATACTAAATTTACTTTACTTTATTTTATTTCAGGGGGTAGGGAGTGGGCCAGGGGGTAAGCCACATAGGCTCGATACTTATGTGTCTCTTCGGACGAATAAGGGGAAGGACAAGGAGGTGTCCCCGAGCGTCGCGACCACGATTGTAAGTAATTCGACAGTTTAATTTTTGTTAATTATGTTATAATTTTTTAGTTTACTTATTTTACTAATCACGTGCTTTTTGTCGTTTCAGGCAAAGCTTAAGGAAGTGCATGAGTCGCAGTCTGATGCCGACAAGGCATCTTTGTCCACAGATGCACTCAGCCAAGTGCTTGGCTCTGATCGCAAGGGGAGGACAGGGGGGTGAGCTCGCGGGTGGCCAAATCTAGGATCATCGGATTGGAGACGAGCGACACCTGGTTGGCTCGAACGGTGGATTCACACGACGCGAAGCTATCCCGTTTGGAGGCGACGTTCCAAGATATGTACGCATTCATGAAGCGTACGTTGGGCGGAGACCGTAAAGGGAAAGGGAAAGGGAAGGAGAAGGCGGTGGAGGAGGAGGTGCGGGAGGACGAGGCACAGGATGACGAGGATGTGGACCTCGCTGCTTCATCACCGACATGTTCGTACTTCGATGATCCACTTCCCTATTTGGCGCCCTTCAATAGACCAATGTCGACACTTGGTTGGCCGAGCGTGTTCATATTGGACGTATTTGATGGCCAGCGGATAGGGCGGGGGTTGAGGGACCCGAATATCGTCCAGGGTGGAATAGTTCATGGACGTGCGCTTCAAGAGATGGAGACCAGGGTGCTCGTCACACATGTCATACCCGGGAAGGAGAACTCCCTATTGTGGTTGCGCGAACAATGCGGCACGACGTATATTAGTGGGTGCGTCAATTCGTATGTCGTGTGGCCTACTCACCTCCTCAGTTTTAACAATACACCAGACATGTAGTGACATTGTTTTAAGTTTGAATTGAATTATTTTAAGTTGTTACATTTGAATTATATCGTGATGCATATTGTCTCTATTTGAATATATATTTTCATTATCCTTAGTTTGTTTGGATATATGATGTTTGGAACAGGTACAACGTTGCTATAACAGGTACAAATATACTGCTGGGCAGTGGTAGTGGCCATACTGCCCAGCAGATTTTTTTTAAATTCTGCCCAGAATTGTCACGGTCAATGGCCGTGATAATTTTTTTAAAAAGGGTCACGGCTTTGTCACGGTTTATAACCGTGACAAACGTGTCACCATCATTGACCGCAACACGACCGTGACACGACCGTGACAAAAAAAGTTGTCTCGCCTCGAAATGTCACGGTCATTGACCTTGACAAGTTGGATTTGTCAAGGTCAATGACCTTGACAATTCGGAAGATTTGGTGTAGTGGTCTATCTTATTAGTCTTATCTAATCCATCATTTATGATTCGTCTACCTATGGTATTTCTTTCTCTAGTTTCTTAGGAGGGGATTCTTTAAACTTACAGGTGGTTACCTGTTTTTGTTACAGTCTTTTTTCAATTCTTTCTAAGAAGTCTGAATAATCTTTTTGTCTTTTTATCTGATTAAGGATTTCTTCTTTAAAATTCTTATTCTCTTTTCTAGTCTTTTCAGAAGTTCCTTCACTATGTCTAGCTAGAGAATTAACGATGGTTTTTCCAACGTTAGTGATATAGTCTTTTACTTCATTATCTTTTTCTAGTTGTTAAAGTTATAACTTCTATGGCTTCTACAGTCTTTTCAATTTTATCTAACCTAGTTAGAATAAAATGAGAGTATATTTCTGCCTGAGAAGGTTTATTATATACGACCTTAATTCCGTTTATAAGTTCATCGTATTTTTCTTCTACTTTGGCCATGTCTAGTCTAAGTTCATTAATAATACTATCCATTTTGGATAGGTTATGGCTTTCCCTATTATTAAGGTAATTTGCTAAATTTTGTTGGAATTTAACAAAGTCTGTGTAGAAGGTAGTTAATCCTTCTGTCTTAGCCTTTAAATCTAAATGCAAGTCTTTAACAAAGCTACTGTTATAGTCTTGGGTAGCTGCTATGGATGTAGATATTAAATTTAATCTTTCTAATATAAGTCTAGTTGCCTTAGCCGCGTTGGCAATCTCATTTTCATTTATCTTATAATAAAATCTATCATCATTTATCTTTTCTAAAATTCTTTGATAAAATTCTGATAAGGTCTAAATGGAGAGGTCTCTTGGTACCTCATCCAGTTTGATCTAACTATCTCCATTAGGAAGATAACTATCTAGTCTAGGGATAAGCTTAGCTTGTTCTTTAGTAAGTTTAATTAACTCACTGTCTTGATTTTTAATTAAAGTATTAATTTCTAAAATGTCTTTGTTAAGGACTTCTATATGATTAGTCTTAATATTTATTTCCTGTAACACGTGTACTAAGTCTATTGGGATTTGATTATCTATGTCTAATAATCTTTTAGAGATATTTTTGATATCTGTTTATAGGGTTTGAGTGTCTTTTATTAATTGTCTTAATATAAGGAGTATACACTTATTTTGGTCTATTATGATATTAATAGCACTAGCAGTGACTTGTCTACTGTCTGCGTGTTTGGCTGGAATATGTTCAATATGTGAACAACCGTCTATGTGTGTGGTTAAACAACCTTTTGAGTCTAAGTCAGTTATGGGTATAGGTTGGTAGTCTGGGTTGGATCCAAAAATATCTTGGTAAATGCGAGGGATAAATCCCAAGGACATTAAAGTCTTTTTACCGTATGTCTAAAAGGAACGTCTTATGGCTCTGATACCAGAATTTGGGTTTTGGTCGGAATTTGGTGAGGTTCTAAAATCTTTAAGGTCTTGATACCAATTTTGGGTCTAAATTATAAATCTTTTAATTATATAGTCTTAAACTATGGTTTTAGTATAAGACAAGAGGGGGACCGTCTAGAGTAAATAACAAAAGTCTTTGGGACCACGAGGGGACCACTTTCGGGATAAGGACAAAGTCCGCACGAAAAGTCCGCACGGGAAGTCCGCACCTGAGCCTATTTGTGTGTGTATATATATATATATATATATATATATATATATATATATATATATATTTCAATAACATGCTCTAGTGAAGATTTTAAAAATGCATAATCAAAATTAGAAACTAGTCATTGGAAGCATATGTGTGTGTATATATGATGCCTCTTAGACCATCTCCAAGACACTTGGAAAAATGGTTTCGGAGTTGCTCCAACAAACCACCAAAATAGGCTTGGTTGTCATTTGGTTTACCGCCTCAACATTTCGTCTTTTTTTTTTTTTTTTTAGTTTTTGGGCTTCCTTTGGGTTGCTGGCCCGCCGCCTTGAGGTTGAAATATGCCCAAAGGCTTGGTTTTTTTGCTCTTGCATTGTAGAAAATTTGTAATTTTGGTCATTTTTCTCGACAAAATACTATTCACCCAAAATACAGGGTGGAATATGTTTTACCTGGGTGGATAGTATTTCTAGTATTTAGATTAATATATGTGTTCGTTATATGTGAAATACATGTCAGACCTATCCTTTCCACCCATTAGAGAAATTATTGACACACGTACCAAACAAGCTTGATATTGCATTTTCGTCATTCTTCTTTTGTATCTATATTAATAACTTCACTAATATTTCGTAGTTCGAGAACAATGAAATGGAGAAAGGATATGCCGAGGTAACAGTTGGTGCAGATGAGGTTGGTATGGCAGCCAGCCCATGTGGAACAACTCATGTTATTTTAAACATGGACCCCATACAAACTACCTATTTCTTGGGGTTCCAGGACAGTATAATCAACTATAATACCTCTACTTCTGATTTCAATGTTTGTAAAGATCTTTAGGCCTTGTTCCTCCGTTCGACTCGTCTTTGCATACGCCATCTTGCTACCTTCCATTATACGGTAAGTTGGATTTTTGCATGACATTTTTTTACTCATTTGGCAATTAATATGGTTATAAAAGATTACAGTTTTATGAAACGCGATAACTTGGTGCCTATCCCGAGCCTTAATTTTCGTGCAATTGATCTTTTTTGTGTGTTTTTACTTTGTACCCTGAGATAATTGCATAATTGGGCTTGTCCTACTTGAAGTTCAAAAATTAGACTTACCCCCTCCCTTCCTCTTGAAAAAAATTGTGCATCAGGCACAAGTGGGTTGATGCACGTGTTGGGAGGGGTGTTAAGTCTAAGTATTGAATTTCTAGGGGGGTAAGTCTAAAAAAACCCATTTGGGGAGTGACCCATATCTTAATTTTCTTCCAATCGACCCCGAGATAATTGTATAATTGTACTTGTCCTACTAAAAGTTCAAAAATTAGACTTACCCATCTCCCTCGTGCAACAAATTGTGCATAAAGCACGAGTGGGTTGATGCACATGTTAGGAGGAATGTTAAGTCTAAGTTTTGAATTTCTAGGGGGGCAAGTCTAATTGTGCAATTATCTTAAGACAAAAGTAAAAAAAAAACATTTTGGGAGTGGCCTATATCTTAATTTTCTCGCAAATGATCATTTTTTTGTGTTTTTTTTACTTTGTACTCCAAGATAATTGCATAATTGGACATGTCCCACTAGAAGTTCAAAAATTAGACTTACCCCCCTCCTTCCCTCATGCAACAAATTGTGTATAAGGCACAAGTGGGTTAATTCACATGTTGGGAGGGGCGTTAAGTCTAAGTTTTGAATTTCTAGGGGGTTAAGTCTAATTATGAAATTATCTTTAGAGATAGTAAAAAAAACAATTTTGGTAGTGACCCATATCTTTCTTGCAACTGATCCTTTTTATGTTTTCTTACTTTTTACCCTGAGATATTGCATAATTGAACTAGTCTTACTAAAAGTTCAAAAATTATACTTAACCCCACCTTTACCTCATGCAACAAATTATGCATAAGGAATGAGTGGGTTGATGCACATGTTGGGAGGGGTGTTAAGTCTTAAGTTTTGAATTTTTAGGTGAGTAAGTCTAATTATGCAACTATCTTAAGAGACAAAGTAAAAAAAATCCATTTTGGGAGTGTCCCATATCTAGATTTTCTTGCAATTAATCCTTTATTGTGTTTCTTTACTTTGTACCCTAAGATAATTGCATAATTGGACTTATCCCACTAGAAGTTCAAAAATTAGACCTACCCCACTCCTTCCCTCTTACAACAAATTATGCATAAGGTACAAGAAAGTTAATGCACATGTTGGAAAGGGTGTTAAGTCTATGCTTTCAATTACTAGGGGGTAAGTCTAATTATGCAATTATCTCGAGGGAAAAGTGACAACCCCATTTTTTCTTCCTTAATAGGAATCGAGCGATTTGGCGTACCTTGCTTTTACCATGTATAGTGTGAACCTCATTAAATGAGGAAACCCGAGTTAGGTTATGGACGTTACGATGTTTATAATATGATGTATGTAAAGCTACACTCGATTTTAGGTCGCTTATTTTATTTTTTGCGTGTTTACATGCTCAAAATATATAAATGCAGTTTACGTCTTTTTATGCATTTTCTTGTGTTGTAAAAGTTGATTTTAGGTCTATTTGCAGGTGTAAATGAAATTGAGATGAGACAACAATGTTTAGTTTAGATTAGAAAACATATTCTAAAGCCATAAATTAGGTACTTCTGATAGAAAGTCGTTGTTTATGAAATGCAGTAAAGTTTTTTCACAAATTGACTTGTGGGTTGTTTGGTAGAGGGGAAACAAAAGACGTAAACTTTATTTTTTTCCCATTTTTTTAAGAAATAACTTGTAAACTTTTTATACATAAATGAAAAAAATCATCTTTAGTTTTGTTTGGTAAAAAGGGAAAGAAACAATTCTTCATTTGCCTATGTTTGGTAGAAAGGAATAATAAAATATACATGTTCCACCAATTACATAATCATATTCCAACACTATGATGTATTTAATATGTTATTACAAGGCTATAATAATATCGAGTTCTCACTACAGTAATTTAATTTGAATCTTAGCTAATTTTCGAATATAGTTTGTTATTTATAATCTGATGATGAATTAATATTAATTTGATCTACAAGGATATAATAATACCATGTGCTCACTACGCTAATTTAATTTTAATATGAGCTAATTTTCAAATATAGTTTGTTATTTATAATCTAATAATGAATTAATACTAATTTGATATGTTAAGAATTTAATTTAGTTCTAATATGAAATCAATAAGAATTTTTTATATTATATATATAACACTTCATGTTAACCGGATTTTGTATATCAAATAAAAAAATTTAGGCGTTAGTCACCGCACCTTAAATTTGAAGTCTTAAATATGAATTATTAGTTTAAATTATGTGTCTGAACAATATGATTGTTTTTTGGGTCAACTACTGTATAGTCCCCAATATAAATACATATTTTGTAAAGGGCCGTGCTAGAGGCGCCCCCTTTCCACCTCCTCCCCCCCCCCCAACCCCCAACCCCACTATTGGAGCTCCGGTAACCCTCATCGGAGCTCCGATGATCCCCAGAATTCACATTCAGGCACTTGCCAAACGTGTGGCCACACATCACAAGTCCTAAAATCAAAATTGCAATTCATCTTAGGAGTTCTATCTCTTGGTAAAAATTGTTATTTCATAGCATCCTCTTCGATTCTCCCCCAATTATCTCTAATAGGGGTACTCTTAATCTTACCTTCGTAATTATAACCCTCAATCGAAACACGCTCATTCTTTGAGCTTTTTGGAACTTACATGTCCATAAAGTTTATTCATTATTAGTATATCAATAAAACACTACTATAATGCACAAGCCACTCCATCCTCATAAAATTTCTTATTAAGTCATCTCCCCTCATATTCTGCAACCACATGGTGACCTAACTCCTAGGTTCAAACACTCTCACATTATCCTCACCCAAATCAAAAATAGTAAAACAAACGACTCTCTTAAAAAAACCTCCCCACTTCCAAAACACCTTCCCTCGGAGACCTCTGTTTGTTCTCCTTCTCCCTTGTCATTCTCCTTCCCTTTAACGCATTTATCCATTACATTCCAAACAAGGTCGGTGGGTCTTTGTTTCTACCTCTTTGTTTAGTTCTTTTTTGTGATCTTTATTAAGCCATAGGGAGATTTGGTGGGTTTGGTATTTTTTTGGTAGATCTTCCCTATACTGCGTCTGTAAATTTTGAGGTTGCAAATACCATTACTGAAGTACCATTAATGCACAGCTTGGGTTATTTATATTTAATTTCTCACATGTGAATGATTCTTGGATGGAGGAGTTGTGCATCTGTTGTGCTCAGCTCTTGGAAAAAAAATGGCCGATCTCTATATTGAACCTATGCCTCTCTTAGTTGCAAAATAGGACTGAAGTTTCACACTAATTTCTTCTACAATGTGTATATATTTCACATTTATAACCCATTGATAAATAGTCATTCTATGTACATCTGTTTATAATAACAAATGGGAAAAATTAAATCTAGGTTCGCTTGATTTACATAAATGTAATAATTATTGATCTCTTGGATGTTATAAGCAATTTTTTTTTATATTAGATATCTGATATTTTTGTTTTATGAGGCAGATGTCACAAGAGGCTTTTTCGGTAAGGTAACTAAAGTCGTTTATGAAATATTTCATAATATTGAGGATATACCTGAATTAAAGTACACTGATTCTTAGTTAAATGCTCAAGTGAATGGCCTGTGGGATAATAGATTATTGTCAAATCTGCTTGTTATTCGTGTATCGTTACTGATTGTTATTATTGGTGTTCCTTCCATGTTACTATGGTATGTTTATAAACCTCATTTTCTGGCAATTATACTAATGTATTGTGGAGAAATTTTTAGAACCTACTGTTGATGGAGGAGATACAAGGAACTAGAATTTTTTATATTTATTTATTGGGTAGTGATTTAAGAATATTTTTCTTTATTACTGTTTATATACTCAAGGTATATCCGTGAATATTTCTTAATGATGGCAATTTTGGATCATTGAAGGGTTATTTTGGTGTTTTAGTCTTGATAGTTCATTATCATAAGTTCTGATAGACCTTTGGATAAAATTTGAGTACTTCCTTCATACCATGAAGCTTCTTGTCCAGTGTTTTTCATCCTTCATCACTTTACTAGGTCAATCTTTAACCCATCTCTATAATCTTTTGCAAAATTGTTCTCCTTGCTTGTAGCCATATTTTTAATTATTGTGAATAAAAAAGTTTTTATAATTTTTTATTTATAGGATTGGTGATTAAAGTGACAAAATGTCACTTGGTAAAAAAGTTCTTTTTCGTGATCTTTATTAAGCAATTAGGAGATTTGGTGGGTTTGGTAGTTTTTTTGGTAGATCTCCCCTATACTTCATCTGTAAATTCTGAGGTTGCAGATACCCTTGCTGAAGCACCATTGCACAGCTTGGGTTGTTTATATTTAATTTCTCACATCTCAATGATTATTGGATGGAGGAGTTGTGCACCTGTTTTGCTCAAGTCTTGGAGAAAAAAATGGCCCGATCTCTATATTGAACCTATGCCTCGCTTAGTTGCAAAATAGGACTGAAGTTTCACAGTAAATTCTTCTACAATGTGTATATATTTCCCATTGATAAATATTCATTTGAAAAGCGCGATATGTGTGATATCGAAATAAAAGATAAATTATTCGCAAGTTTCCAATTAAACCATATTTAATTAGAGTCTATTTTGGAACAAAATAAATACATCCCATAAAATAAAAACCGATATTTAATTTAACACGGTATTATAATTAAATCCTAAAACATGCATCTAGATGATTTATCAAATAAATAAATAACGCATGTGACACAAGAAATCAGGAAAAATCCCCGCAGGGTAAAACCATATTATTTTCAGTATAATTTGTAAATAACAGTTTACACGGATTATAATGAAAACAAATGTGACATACGAAAATACCAGTAGGTGTCGGTTCGGATGTCGTCGGCTGGAATCTCCCGCAAGAATTTCAAATGGGCAGCAATGGAGAAGATACCGACATCTCCACAAAATACTCCTTAATGAGTAGAAAGTACCTCTTGAAGGTTTATGATGTGTATCTCTTATGTTCTTAACAATGGGAGAGGGAAGATAGCATATATAGGGAGGTTTAGTGATCATCAAAACAACTTTCATAGAACAAGGAAAAGCATGGCCATAGTTCCCTCAAAATGTTTTCAAAAGTGGGTCAAAAGGATTCAAGTGGAGATAACATTTTAGCACTTGGAATATACCAGCCCTATAGGGACCCCGAACCAGTTCGGGTACCCCTGCGAGCCGGTTCGCCCCCCGAACCGGTTTGGGTTGGTTTCGGGGACAATCGTTGGCCTGGGGTTCAAAACACTTGGAATAATTTTCAGGTTTCTTTAAGTATTTTTCACCAATTCAACAACCCATAACTTCTTCACCGTAACTCAGAATGAGGTGCTGTTTCTACAAATATCTTCGTTACGGAAAGCTCTTCAACTTTCCAGTTGACCGGTCCTTGGGACGGTGGCTGTACAATTACAAAAATGTCCTTGAACTTCCATATCAAGCCATATTTCCCTGTTTGGACTTCACTAGAATACCTCTTGCATTTCGGGCCTAAAATCATGGAACGTGAAGTCATTGAGGCAGATGCGGGACCCATAATGGATATGGTAAATGTATGATTCTCGAAATTCGAATTGAGGCCGTCACGTGAGATCGTGAACAGACGTGCCTTTTGTAGCGGCGCACGACATACACAAATTAAACATTTCGGACATGATAAAAATGTCCTTACAAATCTCCCCCTATGTCTATGCCAGTACATACATAAAAATCCAAATTATGCAAACTCCCCAAAACAAATCTCCCCAAACAAATGACATATACAATAATATCCCCATTAAACCCTCGAACTGAGAATACTAAATGACATGTCGTCAAACAAGCATCATCATCTTCAAATCTTCAACACTTCAAAAGCTCCCAAAGCTTTTCTCATCAGGGTGTGTAATCCAATAGATATCAACTTTGTACCTACACACATGAGCAAAAGCAAATACCCGTGACACGAAACAGTTTGATTTATAATGATATGCAAAATCAAATATCCATTTATGTTTCAGCAAATCATAGATAAATCAAAATAAATTTCTCCCCCATAATTCCTTATACTCCTTTTTATGATGTCCTCAAATAGATAGATATGAGAAGTATAATTATGGAAAATGTCACCAAAAAAGTACCCCCCCTTTTTTTTAAATTTTTCTATTTTTTTTTTAATTTTTCAAAGAATCAAAGAATGTTCTATTTTTGAATTTTTCAAAAAAAAAATGTATATAAAAAATATAAAATGAATCACACCATGAAAGAACACACAAACAACCAAGTCGGTGATAGCATAAATGTAGGGGTGTGAACACATTCGATAGGTAAATAAACTCAATCAATCATATGTGCACGATGAATACGTGAACTCCTAACGAATAAAACACCAAAAAAATCCTTAGGTGTAAAAATTGTTGAATTTAGATGACATCGTCTTATGCAAATCAACAAATCAAAGTAAAAGTGATTTCCACACCGATAACGTCCAAAACTATTTTGCGCTTTTTTTTAATATTTTCAAGGGCGTGCAAACCTGTTCAAATTATCCAACCAAACTCCCTCAAATATATTTTCTTTTAGAGGTGATAAACAAAATTCTCAAACTTTGGAGAATTGATGGTGAAACCTAATGGCCCATAATTGGGATATATTTCTTTTTATTGTTATTAAATTTTTCGGGCTCTTTTAACCTCTTTGGACCCCGGATAGTAAAATTCCTTAATTTTTTAGGTCCATTTAAATGGTGGCTTTTGCGCAAAGGATAGACAATTACCTTTCGCAACCCCTCCCCGTTTTAAAAAAAAAACACAGTCTCACGAAAATGGTGTTTACATGCACACCTATCTTATCAAGTTTTATCATGCTTGGTTGGTTAAGGACAGGATTGAAGTGAAAACACCCAATCAGCATGTGATAAGACAAGTACAAAAATCAAACAAATTCGTGCATGTGTGCAATAAAGAAAATCACGAGTCAAACATGTAGGAAGTAACACTTAATAACATCTTAATGACTCCAAACATTATAAAGCACATGGATGAATTGACGTATTGTCTCAAAACACTATCAAATAGTCACATGAAAAATGGAATGATGTTGTGACTTGGCTATCTTAAATGCTCATCCACAAAAGGTGCAAAACAAAATAAATTTTTTTTTGGATTTTTGGTGAAAAACAAAATAAAAATCTTTTTGTAATTTTTTTTAAAAAAAATTATACGCAAAGTACATGTCATAACGCTAGCAAATATACATATCATGAATCAAAAACTAGCGTTTGACAAACATGCGAACACAATCATCTATATGATATAGAAAGAGAAGAATCATGTGCAAGCAAATGCGAGTCGTGAAAAAAATGACCATAAGCCTCTAAATCTGATTTCCTAACCCAAATCGATGTGTAATGAGGTGTGGGGGTATTAGGAAACGGTGCGACTCTCTCTTTAAACTTCCTAGGTCCATTCAAAAGTTTGTAATAGAAATGCCAAAGATGACCTTGCATCCCGCAATATGTGCAAGTGTAAATCGGGTGAGAGTTACCAAACGGAGGTTTTCTCCTCAAATTCCTAAGTGGTGTTGTCCTTAAATTCCTAGGTGGTGCTTTCTGAAATTGCCTAGGTGGCTCTCTCCTAATGTTCCTAGGAGGATCTCTCACGATGTTCCTAGGGGGCTCTTTTCTAACAAACTTAGGTGCCTTTTTCTTAATAATCCTAGGAGGCTCACTCACACGTGTGGGAATGGGTGTAACATGTTTTTCAAAACCAATCCCACCCTTATCCTTTTTAATCTCGACAGTGCCTAAAATCTTATCAAGTTTTTCAGAACTAGACTCCAAATCAAATTTCACCTTACTAGAGTCTCTCAAACGTTTCTCAAGTTCACCTATCCTAGATTCAAGCAAGCGCCTAGAGTCTTCAAACTCAAGAAGCTCCTTTTTCATAGCTTCCATCACACCTTGAAGATCATCTCTCTCACCCTCGACATATTCCAGTTTCTCTCTCAAAATTTTTTCTCATTCCCTAAGTTCTTCAACAAAAACAACATTATCATTTTTTAGGGCACGCATTTGTAACTGGGCTTTTAATTTTAAAGTTTCCTTCTTTGTTTTCAAAGCTTCAGCATAAAGTACTTTGAAAGCAGTTTGCAAGTCACCCTCAGCTACGCTTTCACCCTCACTTCCATCACCCTCACTAACGTCACTAATCATACGAGTTGGAAGCTCTCGCCTAGAAGCATAAAAGATTACTTCTTACGAATCACAATCACTAAGGGTAGACACACGAGAAATCGGTTTATTCAAGGTTTTCTTTAAATTTGTGGTACACTCATCCAACGTGTGACCAACACCTTCACAACAAGGACACCTCTCAGAGTCGTTTTCAATAAAAGATTTAAAACAAGAGTTCGTGTGAATATTCCAATTAAATTTTTCATAAATTTGACATCGAAGATCATTAAAACCATCAAAAGCCATTTTTTTGCAAAATCAGAATCAAAACACAAAACAGATTTTTCAAATCAATATCACACAAATATTGCGGAAAATAGGAATACACGATAAATTAGCGCAACCCGCTCTGATACCAATTTGAAAAGCGTAATATGTGTGATATCGAAATAAAAAATAAATTATTCACAAGTTTCCAATTAAATCATATTTAATTAGAGTCTATTTTGGAACAAAATAAATACAACCCATAAAATAAAAACCGATATTTAATTGAACACGGTATTTCAATTAAATCCTAAAACATGCATCTAGATGATTTATCAAATAAATAAATAACGCATGTGACACAAGAAATCAGGAAAAATCCCCGCAGGGCAAAAACATATTATTTTTAGTATAATTTGTAAATAATGGTTTACACGGATTATAATGAAAATAAATGTGACATACGAAAATACCTGCAGGTGCCAGTTCCGATGTCGTCAGCTGGAATCTCCCGCAAGAATTCCAGATGGGCAGCAATGGAGAAGATACCAACTTCTCCACAAAATACTCCTTAATGAGTAGAAAATACCTCTTGAAGGTTTATGATGTGGATCTCTTGTGTTCTTAACAATGGGAGAGGGAAGAGAGCATATATAGGGAGGTTTAGTGCTCATCAAAACATCTTTCATAGAACAAGGAAAAGCATGGCCGTAGTTCCCTCAAAATGTTTTCAAAAGTGGGTCAAAAGGATTCAAAAGGAGACAACATTTTAGCACTTCGAATATACCAGCCCTACAGGAACCCCAAACCGGTTCGGGTACCCCTGCGAATCGGTTCGCCCCCCCCCCCCCCCCCGAATCGGTTCATGCTGGGTTCGGGGACAGTCGCTAGACTGGGGTTCAAAACACTTGGAATAATTTTCAGGTTTCTTTATGTATTTTTCACCAATTCAAAAACCCATAACTTCTTCACCATAGCTCGGAATGAGATGTCGTTTCTTCTAATATCTTCGTTACGGTAAGCTCTTCAACTTTCAAGTTGATCAGTCCTCCAGACGGTGGCTGTACAATTACAAAAATGCCCTTGAACTTCCATATCAATCCATATTTCCCTGTTTGGACTTCACTAGAATACCTCTTGCATTTCAGGCCTAAAATCATGGAATGTGAAGTCGTTGAGGTAGATGCGGGACCCATGATGGATATGGTAAATGTATGATTCTCGAAATTCGGATTGAGGCCGCCAAGTGAGATCGTGAACAGACGTGCCTTTGGTAGTGGCGTATGACATACACAAATTAAACATTTCGGACATGATAAAAATGTCCTTACATCATTCTATGTATACATTGCCTTTGCAAAATCGTTTGTCCTGTCTTCTACAAATTCTATTTTTCGTTGCAGTTGATTTTCTCTTTTATAATAACAAATGGGAAAAATAAAATCTAGTCTCGCATGATTTTCATAAATATGATAATTATTGATCTCTTTGATGTTGTAAGCCATTTTTTTTATATTAGATATCTAATATTTCTGTTTTGTGAGGCAGATGTTACAAGAGACTTTTTAGGTAAGGTAACTAAAGTCCTATATGAAATATTTCATAATATTGAGGATATACCGGAATTAATGTACACTGATTCTTAATTAAATGATCAAGTGAATGGTCTGTGGGATTATAGAGTATTGTCAAATGTGCTTGTTATTTGTGTATATTGTTACTGGTTTTTAGTGGGAAATTTTGTAAGGTTAGTGAGTATTGGTGCTCCTTCCGCGTTACTCTGGTATGGTTCTAAACCTCATTTTCTGGCAATTTTACTAATGTATTGTGGAGAAATGTTGAGGACCTACTGTTGATGGAGGAGATACAAGGAACTAGAATTTTTTATATTTATTATTGGGTTGCGATTTAAGAATATTTTTCTTTGTTAATGTTTATATACTCGAGGTATATTCATGAATATTTATTAATGATGGAAATTTTAGATCAATAAAGGGTTATGTTGGTGTTTTAGTCTTGATAGTTCATTATCATAAGTCCTGATAGATCTTTGGGTAAAATTTGAGTACTTCATTCGTACCATGAAGCTTCTTGTCCCTTGTTTTTCATCCTTCATTACTTTACTAGGTCAATCTTTAACCCATCTCTATAATATTTTGCAAAATTATTCTCGTCACTTGTAGACATATTTTCATTATTATGAAAAAAATGTTTTTATAATTTTTTATTTATATGATTGGTGATTAGAGTGACAGAATGTCACTTGGTAAATATGATAGTCTTGGGTATTTTCTTAATGATGGCTCCTTCTAGTCAGTTTAAGTGTAACTTTGGTTCAGCTTTGACATTTTTTATTCTCTTTAGTCTTTGTAGTTTCTTGGATAATCCGACTACTCATTCATACGCGTGAAGCTTACAGTATACTAACTATTCACCCTCTAAACCATTTCATTAGGTCATTGTTTGATTTAGCCTATAATCTTCTACAAATCTGTTGTCCTTGATGTTAGGCATATTTTTCATCATTGTAAAATTTTAGTTTTTTTTAATTTTTATATATGATCATTGATTGAACCGTCACTTGTTCAATATATCTTGTATAAATTTTTTTTCATCTACTGGTTCTTAAATTCTTATTATATATGTTAAAACAATTGCCACTTATTGTTAATTCAGTTAATCATGTACAAATAATTTATTTGATATGATAACTCAATTTAGCACCTCTTGCACCTTTTTCATACTAGTACCTGCATAGTTTTTTGTGTTTTTTTTTTGTACCCATTCACTTCGCATAGGGAAAGGAAATGGGGTTCCATGGGAGTAACTCGACAAATATCACTCAACCAGTACGGTATGTATAAGCCCTATAACCTATCTCAATACAACCGTGAAATTATTATCTTATGCTCATGATTTAAAATATTTGGGCTCCCATGTTAAATTTTCAACATGTTGTGTTCCCATGTTCCATATAAATTTTCCATACCAGTCTTTCAATATATTTTTGGTTTTAATTTGAGATTAATTATTTTGTCCCAAATCGACCTAGAAGTCAAAGAATGGGTAGAGGACTGGGGCGGACCTACCCCATCCCGAATGGGGCCAACCGCACCCACGAGTTTTTCACAAATCTGCTATGAGTATTCGTATATTTTTTTAGACCGATTTATAAGTTTTTAAAAATATGGGGGCAATTATCTAAATAACCTAAAGTTTTAAAACCTAAAAAAACACCGAACGTTTTCGTTTTACCTTAGATAGAGACCCGCCTCTTTCTCTTTTCTCATCTCCTCTCTCCCCCACTCGTCCCATTCTTCCCCTTTTCTCTCCCTCACTCGTCTCCCTCCCCTATCCTCTTATCTCCCGTCCCACCCCTACTGCCGATAGTGGATAGCACGTACGAAACCCCCTTCACTCTTCATCCACAAAGCAGAGACAGAGAATCCTCCCATTCCTTTGACTCAAAGGCTTTGAGTATGCTTTTTTAATAGATCTCATCTCATTAGTTTCTTTTTTGAGTTGTTAATAGATCTGATTAGTTTTTAGTTATGCTGAAATTTTTTTAGTATGCTGAAATTAGTTTTAGTTTAGTTGTTATTTTATGCTGAAATTTTTTTGAGTATGTTAATTTGCTGAAATTGTTGTTGTTGCTAAAAAATAATTTATCACTAAAATTAGTTGTTAGTATGCTAAAATTTTAATTAGTTATTGTTGTTAAAAAATAATATGTTGCTGAAAATTTAATTTGTCCCCCAAAATTAGTTGTTGCTAAAATTTGTATTAAACCATAATTTTAATTAGTAACTAAAAATCTAATTTGAAATAATGTTTCAGATTTAGGCAATAATACTATAACCTAAAATCAAAAATATATATAATACAAGTTTAATTAACCCAAAACATTGCAAAACAAGTAAAATTAACCCTTCAAAATTGCAAAACAAGTAAAATTACCTACCCAGTCAGGTTATGGGTCCCTAGTTTCTCAACCTAGTTATAACAGTTATGGACAACCACCACCTTAGACTCAGAGGCCTCCTGTTTATGGGCAAAAACTGCCCAAACAGTCACCTAGTGCTGCCGAAGGTGGTGGTTATGTTCAGGGAGGGTGTAACCACAATCTCAACCACCACCAAGTCAGTCGGGCTATAGAAGTGCAACCGCACCAGGATATGTGGCTCCACCTTAAGAAAGACTCATCTTTACCTTGTTATGTTTTAATGGCATCGTTGTAATTGGGAATTTATGTTGTTTGCCTCGTGAACTCAATAACATAATTGCACTAACACTTGAGATTTCTTAATTAAATGTTAAAATCATTTTCTTAAATAATTGGGCCACTTATATATATGGTATGTTTTTCACAAATAATAGGTGGTTGGACGTGCCTCATGTTGTTTGAATAATTAGGCCTCTCACAGTCTTTTATTGTGCCTTGTGCTGTTTTAGAGCAGTTATCTCTCCCCATGGGTCGTACTTGACCTTCATTTGTAGGATGATGCATGATTTGGGAATGAGACGCCCTGTGGTTAGGGAGGCATAGGAGTTCTTTATTTGGGTCACCTCTGTGCCTCGTCTTGCAATGTTCCGTCGGTATACATCTCGAAGTCCCTGTGATTTCTAGAGGATGCCCCGTGATCCTAGAGGTCATGGGTATGGAGAAGTTAGTATCGGATTCTAGTGATGAAGGATTGTCGTATATTTGAAGTAAATGATTGTCCGCCCAAGGAGCCAAGTTTTAGAATATGTCTTTATTTTTCTTCATTTGTTATTGTATTTTATTTTGGGGATTCAAAGCGGTTTGTGCTTTTTTTTCTTGGGAGTGCATTTTATATGAAAAATGTTCATTTCTTGGGAGTGTATTTTGTATGGAAAAATGTTTATTTTGTTTTTATTTGAACGTGATCTTTGTTTGTTTCTTGCACTTCTAATTTGCTAATAATATATCAAAACAAAAAGCGTAGATGAGATAAAAAAAAATAAGGAAAATGAGTAGTCCTTTTCAAAGGACACACATTCCTCACAATTTTTTATTTTCTAGTATTGGTGGAGTAGAATGCATTTATGCACTATTTGCATGAAGGGTGGAGGTATATTAATATTAAAACTATTTTATTTTTGGAATTGCTCATTTCTATGGTGATAAGAATACATATTATTTTTTTTAAAAATTCTTTAATATTAATAATGAACCTATACCGTTACTAAATGTTGAAAAATTTTGTGTTAGAATGTGTTATGAAATGGTGGTAATGGTAAAAGTCCATTATAATTTGAATCAATTTGTAACACTTTAGTCATGGTAAGGATGTATTAGTAACACATAATTTAGTAACGGTAAAAAACTGTTAGTATTTTGCTTCCTCACGCCTTTTTTCTTACGGTAATTTAGCGTTAGTAATAATTTTTGTAACACTACAATACCGTTACTAATAGATTGTTTTTGTGTAGTTAATACATCAACAAAATACACACATATAATACACAAAACTCCATCCTCAAACAAATATCTACCTAAGTCTTCTGAACTCGAACTAATAAGAAAATCAATACTCTCTTCTCTTATTTCCACTCACTCAGGTGTACTGCAATTTATTTTTAACTAGTTTCCAGCCAAAATTCCATAACCACACGGTGATCTTCCTCCTAGGTCCAAAAACTCACATTATCATCATCCTAATTATAAATGGGTTCAGTAACATAAATGAACCTTGCTAAAATCCGAGAGAAACACCAATTCCACTCTCTAACGGGAATTAATTCACACATAAATTAATCATCAAAGTCCTTATATTTTTCTACGACGAAGCAATCCATTTCCCTCTATCTTAGGTGTATAAAATCTCATAAGGTCATTCAACTAGCCTAAGTTTCCATTACCATCCATATTACCATAAGTACAACCCAAAACTCTAATAGTCTCCTCAAAACTCAAATGCCTTAATAACCCCCCCCCCCCCCCCCCACACACACACACACAAAAAAAAAAGGGACTCAACGTGAAACACATTCACTAACTTGTGCCTGTAAAAGTCTCTCAAATGGAAACGTCAAGCCACATCATTGCGACACCAGAGTACAAACTCCTATAATGGGCTATAGACACATCAAAGAATGCTCAGGAGAAAATTGAAATGGACGCAACATCGATCCTAAGGATACTAAAACCTGGATGCTCTAATACCAATAGTCACACCCCGTAATTTTCTATGCCTAGTTGATTCAAGACGCACATAAAATATCGGGCATGTCTAAATAATTTATATCATTCTTAACAACAATGTAAACTAAAAACCATGGTAAATTAAAATAACCACGATAAAGATTAAATAAGAGATGATGAACATAAACACTAAACTGTAAAAACTGAATCCTCTCTATAAAAACCATTGATTACAATAGTTCAATTGAAATAAAGAGTACAACTAAAACTTTGTGTAACTACAAAATACCAACTAAAATAAACAAAAAAAGTAAAAAGGTAACCCTTCCACGTAGATCCGATAATGATGATAGCTATAATGAACCAGCAACTCCAACTCTATAAATACCAAGCTAGACCGCCACAATTTCAAGTCTGATCGATCAGTCATGTTAACATGTTTACAAAATAATAATACCTTGGGGGGGGGGGGGGAATTTTATAATTTGGGTCAGCGCCCTAAAGTTGCAAGAATTAAGTTTGAATACTAAGAAATAATGATGCAGTTATTTCGCAATACGTGCAACCCATTGGCTCTCACATGCAATTAGTTTCCCACCTCTCACCTAAGTGCAATACCACGTGCTTGTCCTTACCTGGCATAACTATGATGAAAGTCTATATCTAGACAATTAAGCACTATCATGTAATGAACATCTTCCATGGAACACTATCAATAACCTAAATAGGATTTCACCCCAAGTCCCCCACATATATTTTAATTATCATATTCTTACTCTCAATTGAGTAATATTCTATCTTCTTTAATATCTTTTAATTAAACGAATTATTATCCAAACTACATAAAAGATATTCCAAAACTATAGACCCTGGATAAAGGAATGTAACTAGCCAAACATGAAAAAATAGAAACCCAAATACCTACCCCCTCAATGTCATGCACAAGGGACATATAAGTAGACCACATAAAGTAACTAGCATGCCATAAGGTTCATTATCAAAGTCTATCATTACACTATATAAATTCTTATCTAATATATATGCTATAGCATAAATATAGAACACCATCTTGACCTCTCAAAGGACTTCACGTGGCCTCCCTAAAGTCAAATAAAGATGTCATCCTCATTTATTTTAGTCTACTCATCTCGTAGAGATGTGATTGAATCGGGTATATATGTGCTTGACCTTTCCGTTTCATTAATCGTCCTGCCATTTTTAATACGATGTTAGTTAACGGTGTTAATTGACCCCGTCAAGATCATCCTCGCGACAACTTGCACACATGATGGAATATTACTAGTTACATTTATCCTATTTGTATAAGTGGGGAAATTACACACTATCTCACTCCTATTTTGCTTTAAAAAAACTCATCATTACCGGTCCCACTAAGTGTAAAAGGTGTAATTGCCTGACTTATAAAGACTCTCTAATAACAAACTGTAAGAAGCACTCAATCCCACGGAATAAGGGATCCATAATCATCTCACTAACAGCTATAGGTAAATCCTAGAGAGAAAGAAAACCATAACTTATATTTACCATTCTACTGGAAATTTCCAAATAGAAAAGGAAATACCATCACTGCACCGGTGGATGTAAGCACCGTATTGGGTCAAACCACGTAAATCTCTGACTTCTCTATTTGTCTCTCACCCTATTCTCTATCTCAAACTAGTAATACTATAGTATAGTCGTTTTATTTATTTGTTTTACCATAAATATAGATCATAACGTGGACCTCTCAAAGGACACCACGTGGTCTTCCTAAACGAAAATAAAGAGGTCATCCTCATTTATTTTAGTCCTCTCATCCAGTAGAGATGTGCTCATCTCATGTATATTGGTTCTCGACTCTGTCATTCTGTTAACTGTCTCGTTATTGTTCATACGATTTTAGTTAACGGTGTTAGTTGAGCTCGTTAATAATAACCTCACACCATCTTTCACATGTGATATGATATCACTTGTCTCATTTACGATATTTCTACTGTGGGTAACTTACACGCTATACCACTCCTATTGTGTTATAAAAAACTCATCCTTACCTGTCCCACTACACCTCCCCAACACACACGACTCTCTTAAAAAACCTCCCCCACTTCCAAAAAACCTTCATCGGCGACCTATGTTCGTTTTCTTTCTCCGTTGTCATTATCCTTCCCTTTAACTCATTTATCCATTACATTACAAACAAGGTTAGTGGGTCTTTGTTTCTACCTCTTTGTTTAGTTCTTTTTCATTATCTTTATTAATCTATTAGGAAATTTTGTGGGTTTGGTAGTTTTTTTGGCAGATCTTCCCTATACTTCATTTGCAAATTCTGAGGTTGCAGATACCCTTACTAAAGCACCATTAATGCACATCTTGGGTTATTTATATTTAATTTCTTACATGTGAATGATTATTGGATGGAGGAGTTGTGCATCTGTTGTGCTCAGCTCTTGGTAAAAAAAACTGGCTCGGTCTCTATATTGAACATATGCCTCTCTTAGTTGCAGAATAGGACATAAGTTTCATAGTAATTTCTTCTATAATGTGTATATATTTCCCATTGATAATCCATTGATAGATAGTCATTCTATGTATACACTGCCTTTGCAAAATCGTTTGTCGTGTCTTCTACAAATTCTATTTTTCGTTGCAGTTGATTTGCTCTTTTATAATAATAGATGGGAAAAATAAAATCTAGTCTCGCATGATTTTGATAAATGTGATAATTATTGATCTCTTGGATATTGTAAGCCATTTTTTATATTAGATATCACATATTTTAGTTTTGTGAGGCAGATGTCATAAGTGGATTTTTCGGTAAGGTAAGTAAAGTCGTATATGAAATATTTCATAATATTGAGGATATACTTGAACTAAAGTACACTAATTATTAATTGAATGATCAAGTGAATGGTCTATGGGATCAAATTTGCTTGTTATTTGTGTACATCATTACTGGTTGTTATTTGGAAATTTTGTAAGGTTAGTGAGTATTAGTGTTTCTTCCGCGTTACTCTGGTATGGTTCTAAACCTCATTTTCTGGAAATTTTACTAATTCATTGTGGAGAAATGTTGAGGACCTATTGTTGATGGAGGAGATACAAGGAACTAGAATGTTTTATATTTATTATTGGGTTGCGATTTAAGAACATTTTTCTTTGTTATTGTTTATATACTTGAGGTATATCCGTGAATATTTCTTAATGATGGCAATTTTAGATCATTGAAGGGCTATTTTGGTGTTTAATCTTGATAGTTCATTATGATGAGTCCTGATAGATCTTTGGGTAACATTTGAGTACTTCATCCATACCATGAAGCTTCTTGTCCACTATTTTCCATCCCTCATCGCTTTACTAGGTCAATCTTTAATCTCTATAATCTTTTACAAAATTGTTTTCATTGCTCGTAGCCATATTTTTCATTACTGTGAATAAAAAAAGTTTTTATAATTTTTTATTTATAGGATTGGTGATTAGAGGGACAAAATGTCACTTGGTAAATATGCTAGTCTTGGGTATTTTGTTAGTAGTGGATCTTTATAGTTAGTTGTACAATTGCTACAGCAAAAATATTGTGACTTCTCAAATAAAATACAATTTTAATTATTCCCAAATTTTAGTTAAACCCTAAAACATGCATCTAGATGTTTTATCAAATAAATTAAAACATGCATAATAAAACAAACAATTTCAGGAAAAATTCCCGAAGGGAAAAACCTTTTTATTTTAACTATAATTTGTAAAGAACGGTTTACACGGATTACACTGAAAACAAGATTCACATACGACATACTCTCAGGTGTCGGTTCCGATGTCATCGGTTGGAATTTCCCGCAAGAACTCCAGATGGGTAGCAATGGAAAAGAATCCGATTCTCCACAAGAGTAACTTTATAGAGTCTCCCTCCATAATAGCACGCGGCTCTCCGGTTGTAGAGTTTTCCCCACAAAGAATGAACAAAAGCAAAGTGTGTTCTTGAACACCAAAATAATTCACCAAAGCATATGGGATTTTTGTGAATTAAAAACAAAAAGGGATTAAAACCCTAAAAGAAGAAGTCAAAAGAATTCTGCAGATTTGTAGTTTTTTGTCTTTCAAAACGCAGGGACTTCTTAATGAAAACGAAATTATTTAATGAGTATTTATAGAAAATTTCTCTGCCTCAATCGCTCGAACGAAAAAGGATATCGCTCGAATGAAGTACACGTGTCATTTGAAAGACATCGCGCGATAGTTCCATGTCACTCGAACGAGATGGTGATCTCGCTTGAATGACCTGGGCATCAAAATCGAGGAACCCTACAGGACTTGGAAAATTTACTCATTCTCAAATTTTGACGAAAAAGTCCGCTCCAACACTTAGAAAATATTTTGTAAAAATATCCCAAATCTCTAAGTGTAAAGTTGAGGTATTTAAAACATAACCTTACCAAAGTAAACCTCGCGGAGGTTTTTGATGAAGAACCTTGATACATTCGAATCCGTCTTGATGTAGATTGGTCTTGAACTTCTTCGACGGTTGTAACGGTATATGACATAATTAATTATGATGGACATTTAGAAAAATATGTCCTTACAAATCTCCCCCATGTCTATGTCGGAACATACATAAAAACATCCGAATTATCAAATACCAAAATGCCTATACAAATCTACCCTCCGATAAATCTCAAAACTGAAAGGTACAAATTTTCCAGTTCTCAAAATTTTCTTCAAAAATCTTCATCAAATCTCAAAGCATTTCTCATCAGGGTGTGCAACATAATGATCTTTAATCTTTGTATATACACACATGAGATAAAGCAAAAACCTTCATGACGTATCGAGTTTGAAATGATATAAGAATAAATCATGAATAAATTAAATCTCCCCCATAATTCAATCTCCCCCATAAAATAATAATTTGTTTAATCCCCCCCCCCCCCCTTTTATTATGTCCCCAAATAGATAGATAAGAAGAAACAAACTAAACATGGAGTGTCACGATAAAAATGCATAGAAAATATGAATCAAACTACACACATACAAAGGTGTAACTCAAAAGATTTCCACAAACTCTTTTTGATTTTTCAATTTTTTTAATGCAAAAAATATTGTTACAAAAATCATAAACCATGAATTTATACTAAAACAACCAAGTAATGGAAATGGAATGTATGGGTGTCAACACATTCGATAGGTAAATCAACTCAATAAATCATATGTGCACAATGAATATGTGTACCCCTAACGAATGAACATAAAAAATATCCTTAGGTGTAAAATTGTTGAATTTAGACGACATCGTCTTAATCAAATCAACAAATCAAAGCCTAAGTGATTTTCACACCAATAACGTCCAAACCTATTTAGTGCCGTTTTGAGAAGTTGTCAAAGGACGTGCAAACCCATTGAATTATTTCCATCCAAAACTCCCCCATATAAAATAATGCAACTTTTTTTATATCTAAATAGGTACTAAATTCTCAACATAGAAAAAAACTATTGGCCCAAATTTTTTGCATATTTCATATTTTTATTGCCTTAATTTTTTGTGTGGGCTCTTTTCAAACGGTGGCTTTGACGATGTGATTATTATTCACTCGGAGCCCTTTCCCGTGTTCGCTCATCATTTTTTATTTTAAACAAATTCCTCTTGGGTAATGGATCTTATATGCACTACTTTTACTACACTCGTATTATTGCACTTGGTTCGTTTTAAGGACATGAATGAGATGAAAACACCCAACCAACACATGATAAGTCAAGAACAATAATCAAACAAATCTGTGCACGTGTGCAATAAAGGATATCATGAGTCAAACATGTAGGAAGTAACAACTAATTACGTCTCAATGACTCCAAACATTATAAACCACATGGATGAATTGACATATTGACTCAAAACACTATCAAATAGTCACATGAAAAATGGAATGATGTTGTGACTTGGTCATCCTAAGTGTCCATCCATAAATGGTGTAAAACAAAATAAAAAACTCTTTTTGGATTTTTCCAAATTTTATGAAAAGAAAAAATTTACTACAAAAAGAGCATGGAAACACACTAGCAAAAATATATCAAAAAGTATAACTAGCGTATGACAAACATGAAAACACAATCATCTATATGATACGCCAATAGAAGAATCATGTGCAAGCAAACAGGAATCAACTTGTCTAAAATATAGAGCCTCTAAAAGTGATTTCCTAACCCAAATAGATGTGAAACGTCGTGTGGGGGATTTAGGAACCAAGGGAAACAAAGATGCCTAAGGTGACCTTTCCTACCACAATATGAACATGTGTAAATGGGTGGAACGACACCTATGGGTTGACCTTGCCTGACGTTCTTAGGAATGGTTGACCATCTAAAACAAACTATGGTTTTAGCTTTTACACTTGAAGCATGAGAACAAAACGAGCCATTACCATCACTATCAAACCTACTCGAGTCTATAAAATCATTTTTTAACTTCAAAATTTTTTACTCAAACAAAGAATTAGACTCTTCCCATATGAGGGAATCCTTCTTCAAATTATCAATCAAACCTAGAAGGTTAACTCTCTCCCCCTTAATAAAAACAAAATTTTCCCTAAGAGTCTTTTCACGTGCCACAAATCATTGATTATATTATTTTTATCCTATTTGGCACAAATACAAATCATCAAAATTTTAAGGTCTTCTAATTCTTTTTATAAAAATCGGACCCTATCATCACTCTCCTTCTTGGACAATTTTAAAGCAACAAAGTCATGGTCCAAGGCAACAAATTTCTCACGATAAAAATCTCTTTAATTTTGATCCGCTTGCAAGTGATCCATAGCGGAATTAAAATGAGAATTTTTTTTGCCAAAACATCAATTCTTTTAGCAAACATCAAATTCAAACGATTTATATCATCAAAACTTTGACTCGTGTCATCAAAGGGGAGTATCCGATTACATAAGTGCTCCATCGAAAAAATTATGTTTTTTTTTTCACAAAATTGATTTAAAAAAAATCAATATCACACAAATTTTTGCAGAAAACAACGATCATGTGATAAATTAGTGTAACCCACTCTGATACCAATTTGACGACGTGAGAAGTCAAATTGTATAAAAAAAATCCTTGAAAAATCAGGATCACGTGATAAATTAGCGTAACCCGCTCTGATACCAATTTTTAGAATCGCTACAGCGGAAATATTGTGACTTCTCAAATAAAATCCAATTTTAATTATTCCAAAATTTTAGTTAAACCCTAAGACATGCATCTAGATGATTTATCAAATAAAATAAAGCATGCAGGATAAAACAAACAATTTCAGGAAAAATCCCCGAAGGGCAAAACCTTTTTATTTTCACTATAATTTGTAAAGAAAGGTTTACACAGATTATACTGAAAATAAGAGTGACATACGAAATACCCTCAGGTGTCGGTTCCGATGTCGTCGATTGGAATTTCTCGTAAGAACTCCAGTTGGGCAGCAACGGAAAAGAATCGGCTTCTCCACAAGAGTAACTTTATAGAGTCTCCCTCCACAATAGCACGTAGCTCTCTGGTTGTAGAGTTATCCCCATAAAGAATGAACAAAAGAAAAGTGTGTTCTTGAACACCAAAACAATTCACCAAAGAATATGGGATTTTTTTGAATTGAAAACAAAAAGGGATTAAAACCCTAAAAGAAGAAGTCAACAGAATTCTGTAGATTCGCAGTTTTCTGTCTTTTAAAACACTAGGACTTCTGAATGAAAACGAAACAATTTAATGAGTATTTATAGAAAATTGAATCACAATCGCTCGAACGAAAAGGGATCTCGCTTGAACGGAGTACACGTGTTACTTGAACGACATCGCGCGACATTTCCATGTCGCTCGAACGATATGGTGATCTCGCTTGAAGGACCTGGGCATCAAAATCGAGGAACGCTACAGGACTAGGAAAATTTACTCATTCTCAAATTTTGACGAAAAATCCGCTCCAACACTTAGAAAATATTTTGTAAAAATATTTCAAAGCTCTAAGTGCAAAGTTAAGGTATTTAAAACAAAACCTTACCAAAGTAAACTTCACGGAGGCTTTTTTATGAAGAACCTTGATACATTCGGATTCATCTTGATGTAGATTGCTCTTGAACTTCTTCGACGGTTGTAACGGTATAGTACATAATTAATTATGACAGACATTTAGAAAAATATGTCCTTACAAATCTCCCCTATGTCTATGCCAGAGCATACATAAAAATATCCGAATTATCAAATTATAAAATGCCTATACAAATCTACCCTCCTGACGCGACTAAGAATGTGTCTCAGAAATGCGTACTCTCTAGGCGCAAGTGCAAGCCTGTAGCTCAAGTAATAATTCGATAAGTTGGGTATCAGTCCTTAGGGAAATAAGACAACAGAAATGTAACGACATTGGACAGACGAAGGAATCCTAACTTTGAATCTAAAAAAAAGGGAAAGGTGATTTGTTTTGAGAATTGGCTACAACTAAATGCAATTTTTGAAAATAATTAACTAATGAAATTATGAAAGAAATGCAACTACTCTAAATTAACTAAAATACTGAGGATGAAATATTTAAAACTCGAACTATATGATGAAGAAAATAGGACGGGAATGCAATCCCTCAACCCTAGTGTATTGCAGGTATAATACTAATCATAAATTTAAGTGATTGATTAGACCCAGACATTAGTACTCCCAAGCATTACATATATGAGGTTCAAGCCCGCACCATACAAAATCAGAGGACGAGTAAAGCGGTAACGTGCGATAGCAACACTCGCATTGAATTCTAAAGTGTCCCAGTTACCCGAAAGCAAATGAGATCCAAAGATCTAGAATGGTTATGTTGTTACGCAATACGGTCATAATAAATCATTAAATTTAGAGGATTAATTTTATACACATGCGACTAACATATCAGGTTGAGTTCATGTATCCCGACCTTTAAAACCTAATCGGACATATGGAAACTTGAAAAAAACATGCTTGTAATGAAAGAAAACATTTTTACAGCAAAAATAAGTTGAAGAAAGATGAAATTATAATTGAACAAACAACTAGAACAACGATTGAAATAGAAATTTGAATAATTTTACTTGAACTGCAACTTGAAGATAACTAGAGTTTGTTGTTCTTCTCCTCTAAAAGTGATTACAAAGCTTCTCTAATGAATTGGAAGACTCCCCTTCATTTAGGAGGAATTACAATTTATAAACTACAAAATAAAAGAGTTTCAACCAAATAGGATTCTATTTTTTACAAGTGGATAAGTCTGAAAAATCGTGAATAGAAACGATCCGGGTAAAGGGTTCGATTCGGTTCCATCTTTGTAGAATTTACAGAAAACTCTACGAGCATGGGATCGGTTCTTTATTTCCTTGCTTTGGTTCGGTTCCATCTTGTAAACTCTTGACATAAAGTTTTCCAGATGTAGGATCGATTCATTTTTTCATCACTTCGGTTCGGTTCCATTTTGCCATCCTTTGCAAAAACTTTGCGTTTTAGCTCCCTTGGGTTCGGTTCCCTTTTTTTAGTTTTTGCAGAAATCTTGGCTTCTTGTGTTTCTTTGAAGCTTTTGGTAAGGTACTTGGATTACAACACAGGATACATGCGAAACAGATGACGAACACACGAAACTCGATGTACTCATTAGAATTTATCAATAGCAAAGATATGATATAAACCCACTAGAATTACACTACGCGGAACGATAAAGCTTCTAAATTAAGGGGTTAAATGGGAAGAATTTATGCCTAGTCACCTCCCATAAATCTCAAAACTGAAAAGGTACAAATTTGCAAGTTCTCAAACTTTTCTTCAAAAAATTTCATGAAATCTCAAAGCCTTTCTCATCAGGGTGTGAAACATAATGATCTTCAAACGTTTTACCTACACACATGAGATAAAGAAAAAACCTTCGTGACGTATCGAGTTTGAAATAATATAAGAATAAATCAAATCTCCCCCACAATGAAAACTCCCCCATAAAATCATAATTCTTTTAATCTCCCCCTTTTTATTATGTCCCCAAATAGACAGATAAGAAGAAACAAACTAAACATGGAGTGTCACGATAAAAGTGTATAGAAAATATGAATCAAACTACGCGTATGCAAAGGTGTAACTCAAAAGATTTCCACAAACTCTTTTTGATTTTTCATGGAAAAAAATAATGTTACAAAAATCATACACCGTGCATTTGTACTAAAACAACCAAGTCATGGAAATGGAATGTATGGGTTTGAACACATTCGATAGGTAAATCAACTCAATCAATCATATGTGCATGATGAATACGTGTACCCCTAATGAATAAACATAAAACATATCCTTAGGTGTAAAATTGTTGAATTTAGATGCCATCGTCTTAATCAAATCAACAAATCAAAGCCTAAGTGATTTTCACACTAATAACGTCCAAAACTATTTAGTGTCATTTAGAGAACTTTTCAAAGGACATGCAAACCCGTTGAATTATTTCCATCCAAAACTCCCCCATATAAAATAAGGCATTTTTTTTTTATATCTAAGGAGGTACTAAATTCTCAACTTACTGAAAACCTATTGGCCCAAATTTTTGGCATATTTCATCTTTTTTTTGCCTTAATTTTTTGTGTGGCTATTTTAAAATGGTGGCTTTCACGACGTCATTATTATTCACTTGAAGCCTTTCCCGTGTTCACTCATCATTTTTAATCTTAAACAAATTCCTCACGGGTAATGGATCTTACATGCACTACTTTTATTACACTCGTATTATTGCACTTGGTTCGTTTTAAGGACAAGTTTTAGATGAAAACACTCAACTAACATGTTATAAGTTAAGAACAATAATTAAACAAATCCGTGCACGTGTGCATTAAAGGATATCATGAGTCAAACATGTAGGAAGTAACAACTAATTGCATCTCAATGACTCAAAACATTATAAAGCACATGGATGAATTGGCATATTATCTCAAAACAGTAACAAATAGTCACATGAAAAATGGAATGATATTGGGACTCGGTCATCCTAAGTGTCCATCCATAAACGGTGTAAAACAAAATGCAAAACTCTTTTTGGATTTTTCAAAATTTTATCAAAAACAAAAATTTAATATAAAAAGTACATGTCAACACACTAGCAAAAATATATCAAAAATCATAACTAGCGTATGACAAACGTTCAAACACAATCATATGGCAATAGAAGAATCATGTGCAAGAAAACGGTAATCAACTTGTCTAAAATTTAGAGCCTCTAAAAGTTATTTCCTAACCCAAATATATGTGAAACTTCTTGTGGGGGATTTAGGAACCAAGGGAACACTAGACATAAACTTCCCCGGCCTTTTTCCAAGATAAAAAAAAAACACCTAAGGTGACCTTTCCTACCACAATATGAACATATGTAAACGGGTGGAACGACACCTATGGTTTGACGTTGTATGACGCCTTAGGAATGGTTGACCCTCTAAAACAAACTATGTTTTTGGCTTTTACACTCGAAGCATGACAACAAAACGAGCCATTACCATCACTATCAAACCTACTCGAGTCTGTGGAATCATTTTTTAACTTCAAAATTTTTTACTCAAGCAAAGAATTAGACTCTTCCAATCTGAGGGACTCCTTCTTCAAATTATCAATCAAACCTAAAAGGTTATCTCGCTCCTCCTCAGTAAAAACAAACTTTTCGCTAAGAGTCTTTTCACGTGCCACAAAATCATTGATTAAAATATTTTTATCCTCTTTCGCACAAACACAAATCATCGAATTGTTAAGGTCCTCTAATTCTTTTCTTAAAAATAGGAACCTATCATCACTCTCCTTCTTAGAAAATTTTAAAGCAACAAATTCATGGTCCAAGGCAACAAATTTCTAACGATAAAAATCTCTTTGATTTTGAACCGCTTGCACGTGATCCATAGCGAATTTAAAACGAGAATTTTGTTTTTGCAAAACATCAATTCTTTTAGCAAACGTCAAATTCAAGCGATTTATATCATCAAAACTTTGACTCGTGTCATCAAATGGGGGTATCCGATTACATAAGTGCTCCATCGAAAAAATTGCGATTTTTTTTCACAAAATTGATTTAAAAAAAAATCAATATCACATAATTTTTTGCAGAAAACAAAGATCATGCGATAATTTAGTGTAACCCGCTCTGATACCAATTTGACGACGTGAGAAGTCAAATTGTATCAAAAAATAAATAAATCCTTGAAAAATCAGGATCACGCGATAAATTAGTGTAACCCGCTCCGATACCAATTTGTAGAATTGCTACAGCGGAAATATTGCGACTTCTCAAATAAAATCCAATTTTAATTATTCCCAAATTTTAGTTAAACCAAAAAACATGCATCTATATGATTTATCAAATAAAATAAAGCATGTAGCATAAAACAAACAATTTCAGGAAAAATCCCCGAAGGGAAAAACCTTTTTATTTTCAATATAATTTATAAAGAACGGTTTGCACGGATTATACTGAAAACAAGAGTGACATACGAAATACCCTCAGGTGTTGGTTCTGATGTTGTCGGCTGGAATTTCTAGCAAGAACTCCAGATGGGCAGCAATGGAAAAGAATTGGCTTCTTCACAAGAGTAACTTTATAGAGTCTCCCTCCATAATAGTACATAGCTCTCCGGTTGTAGAGTTATCCCCATAAAGAATTAACAAAAGCAAAGTGTGTTCTTGAACACCAAAATATTTCACCAAAGAATATGGGATTTTTGTGAATTGAAAACAAAAAGGGATTAAAACCCTATAAGAAGAAGTCAAAAGAATTTTGCAGATTCACACTTTTCTGTCTTTCAAAATGCTAGGACTTCTTAATGAAAATGAATCCATTTAATGATTATTTATAGAAAATCGCACCGCCTCAATCGCTCGAACGAAGTACACATGTCATTTTAACGACATCGCACGACATTTCCATGTCGCTCGAACGAAATGGTGATCTCGCTTAAACGAACTAGGCAGCCAAATCGAGGAATGCTACAGGACTTAGAAAATTTACACATTCTCAAATTTTGATGAAAAAGTCTGCTCCAACACTTTGAAAATATTTTGTAAAAATATCCCAAAGCTCTAAGTGCAAATTTAAGGTATTTAAAACATAACATTACCAAAGTAAACTCCGTGAAGGCTTTTTGATGAAGAACCTTCATACATTCGGATCCGTCTTGATGTAGATTTCTTTTAAACTTCTTCAATGGTTGTAACGTTATAAGACATAATTAATTGTTACGGACATTTAGAAAAATATGTTCTTACATCAGTTTAGGTGTAACTTTGGTTTAGTTGTGACATTTTTCATTCTTTTTAGTCTTTGTAGTTTCTTGGATAATCTGAGTACTTCATTCATACCCGTAAAGCTTACTGTATATTAATTCTTCACCCTCTAAACCATTTCATTAGGTCATTGTTTTATTTAGCCTATAATCTTCTACAAAACTGTTGTCCTTAATGTTAGTCGTATTTTTCATCATTGTGAAATTTTAGTTTATTTTTTAATTTTTGTATATGATCATTAATTGAACTGTCACTTGTTCAATATATCTTGTATAATATTTTTTTCATCAACTGGTTCTTAACTTCTTATTATATATGTTCAAACAAACTTTCTCTAGTCAAATGTTTGGGGGTGACTGAGTTACAGAAAGATGAAAAAAGATGTAATCACAATATATGTTATTGTAAGTTGCAATTAGAGATGAGCTTAGGATGAAATGTTCAAGTCAACCTATTAGTTTCCTTAGAGGAGTTTATTTTGGGTACTTATTTCTTGTTAATAAACATAAATTTGGTCTTGTAAGTGTTTTCTTAATACAATTACCACTTAATATTTATTCTGTTAACCACGTAACATCTATAGATGTACAAATAATTGCTTTGATATGATATCTCAATTTATCACCTCTTGCACCTTTTTCATGTTAGGGTTGGTATCTTCCTTCTATTTAAGTAGTGCCTTCATAGTTTTTTGTCATTTCTTTTTGTACCCATTCACTTCGTATAGAGAAAGGAAATGGGCTTCTACAGGAGTAACTCGACAAATACCACTCAGCCAATACGATTTATATAATCCCTTTAACATATCTCAATACAACCGTGCAATTATCATGTTATGCTCATGATTTAAAATATTTGTGCCCCCATGTTAAATTTTCAACATGTTTTGTTTGCATGTTCTATATAACTTTTCCATACTAATCTGTTTCAATATATTGTTGGTTTTAATTTAAGATTAATTACTTTGTGCCGAATCGACCTAGATGTCGAAGAATGGGTTGAGGATATTTACAAAATTACCTATTCGGCCAGGTTATGGAGTACTCGTAGTTTCTCAACCTAGTTATTATAGTTATGGACAACCACCACCTCAGACTCAGAGGCCTCCTATTTATGGGCAACAGCCGCCCAATTAGTCACCTATTTCTGCCTAAGGTGATGGTTATGTTCAGGCAGGGGGTAACCATAATCTCAACCACCACTGGCTCAATCGGGCTATGGAACTACAGTAGTCACCTAGTACTGCCCAAGGTGGTGGTTATGTTGTTTGAAGAATTAGGCCACTCACATTCTTTTATTGTGCCTCGTGATGTTTTGGAGCAGTTATCTTTCTCCATGGGTCCGTACTTGGCCTTCATTTATAGGATGATCTATGATTTGGGAATGAAGTGACCCTTGGTCGAAGAGGCTTAGGAGTTCTTGATTTGGGGCACCTTCATGCCTCGAATTGCAAATCTCCTTCAGTAACATCTCGATGTCCCTATGATTTCTAGAGGAGGCCCCGTGATCCTAGAGGGCATGGGTACGCAGAAGTTAGTATCAGATTCTAGCGATGAAGGATTGTCCGCCTGAGGAGCCAGGTTTTAGAGTGTTTATTTTTTTCTTCATTTGTTATTTTATTTTATTTTGGCGATTCAAAACGGTTTGAGCTTTATTTCTTGGGAGTGTATTTTATATGAAAAATGTTCATTTCTTGAGAGTGTATTTTGTATGGAAAAATGTTTATTTTGTTTTTATTTGAATGTGATCTTTGTTTATTGCTTGCACTTATAATTTTCTAATAATATATCAAAACAAATAGTGTAGATGAGATAAAAAAAACTAAGGAAAATGAGTAGTATCCCTTTTCAAAGGACTCACACATTCCTCACAGTTTTTTATTTGCTCGGATTGGTTCAGTAGAACGCATTTATGCACTATATGCATGAAGGGTGGAGGTATATTCATATTAAAACTATATTATTTTTGGGTTTTGTTCATTATTGTAGTGATAAGAATACATATTATTTTTTAAAAAAAATCTTTAATATTAATAACAGACCTATACCGTTACTAAATGTTGCAAAATTTTGTGTTATGAAATGTTGGTAATGTTAAAAGTCCATTAGAATTTGGATCAATTTGCAACACTTTAGTAATGGTATGGATGTGTTAGTAACACATAATTTAGTAACTGTAAAAAAGTCTAAGTATTTTGCTTCCCCACGCTTGTTTTTGTCTAACGGTAATTTAGTGTTAGTAATTATTTTTGTAACACTACAGTACCATTACTAATGGACTGTCTTGGTATAGTGAATACATCAACAAAATACACACATATAAGACACAAACTCAATCCTCAAACAAATATCTAACTGGGTCTTCTGAACTCGAACTAATAAGAATATCAATACTCCCCTCTCTAATTTCAACTCACTCAGGTGTACTGCAATTTATTTTTAACTAGTTTCCAGCCGAAATTCCATAACCACACGGTGATATTACTCCTAAGTCCAAACACTATCACATTATCATCATCCTAATTATACACGGGTTTAGTAACATAATTGAACCTTGATCAAATCTGAGCATAACACCAATTTCACTCTCTAACGGGAATTAATTCACACATAAATTCATCATCAAGGTCCTTATATTTTTCTACAGCGAAGCAATCCATTTCCCTCTCTCTGAGGTGTATAAAATTTCATAAGGTCATTCAACTAGCTTATGTTTCCATCACCATGTATATTACCATAAGTACAAATCAAAACACTATTAGTCTCCTCAAAACTCAAATTTCTTAATGTCCCCCCCCCCCAAAAAAAAAGGACTCAACGTGAAATACATTCAATAACTTTTTCCTATAAAAGTCTCTAAATTATAAACTTTACCCAAAGCGTGATAATTTCTCATAATCATCTCACAGCTACGGTGAACACCATTGTCCAACCACTCGTCCTATACTAGACCACTAATTCACAACAATATTTATTATCATGCTTCTCAAAGTTCGAATACTCCTGAATTCTTGCCAACTCTCAAATGGAAATGAACGATGTCAACACGCATCATTGCGACACCAGAGTACAAAATCCTATAACGGGCTCTAGACACATCAAAGAACTCTCAGGAGAAAATAAAACAAACGCAATACAGATCCTAAGGACACTAAAACCTGAATGCTCTGATACCATCTGTCACACCCTGTGATTTTCTATGCCTTGTTGATCAGGAGGCACATAAAATATCGAGGATGTCTAAACAATTTATATCATTCTTAACATCTATGTAAACTAAAAAACATGGTAAATTAAAATAACCACGATAAAGATTCAATAAGAGATGATGAACATAAATACTAAACTTTGAAAATTGAATCCTCTTTATAAAAACCATTAAGTACAATAGTTCAACTTAAATAAAGATTACAACTAAAACTTTGCATAACTACAAAATCCCAACTAAAATACATATAGAGTACAAAGGTAACCCTTCCACGTAGCTCAGAATATGATGACAGCTATAATGAAACAGCAACCCCAACTCTATAAATACCAAGCTAGATCGCCACAATTGCAACTTTGATCGATCAATCATGTTAACATGTTTACAAAATAATAATACCTTGGGGGGGGGGAATTTTATAATTTGGATCAGTGCCCTAAAGTTGCAAGAATTAAGTTTGAATACTAATAAATAGTGATGCAGTTAATTCAAAATACGTGCCACCATTGGCTCTCACATGCTACAAGTTTCTCACCTCACCCCTAAGTGCTATACTATGCGCTTGTTCTTACCTAAGACATAACTATGGTAAAAGTCGATATCTAGACAATTAAGCACTATCATGTAATGAACAACTGCCATGGAACAATTGCAATAACCTAAATGGGATTTCACCCTAAGGCCCCCACATATTTTAATTATCGTATTCTTATTCTCATTAAAGTAACATTCTATCTTCTTTAATAACTTGTAATTAAACGAATTATTATCCAAACTACATAAGAGATAGGTCAAAACTACATACCTTGGATAAAGGAATGTAACTAGCCATACATGTAAAAGTACAAACCCAAATACCTACCCCTCCAATGTCACTAACAAGGGACATATAAATAGACCACATAAAGTAACTAGCATGCCATAAAGTTCATTATCAAAGTCTATCATTAGACTACATAAATTCATATGAAATATATGTTATATCTTAAATATAGAACAACATCTGAACCTCTCAAAGGACTCCACGTGGTCTCCTTAAAGCCAAATAAAGAGGTCATTCTCATTTATTTTATTCTACTCACCTAGTAGAGATGTGCTTGGATAGGGTATATATGTGCTCGACCCTGCTGTTTCATTAACTGTCCTGCCATTGTTAATATTATGGTAGTTAATGGTGTTAGTTGACCTCCTCAAGATCAACCTCGCGAAAACTTGTACACGTGATGGAATAGCATTAGTCACATTTATCCTATTTGTACACGTGGGGAAATTACACACTATCTCACTCCTATTGTGCTTTACAAAACTTATTATTACCTGTCCCACTAAGTGTGAATGGTGTAACTGCCTGACTTATAAAGACTCTTTAATAACAAAATATAAGTAGCACTTAATCCCATGGAATAAGGGATCCAGAACCATCTCACTAACAGCTATAGGCAAACCCTAGAGAGAAAGAAAACCATAACTTATATTTTCCATTCTACTGGACATTGCCTAATAGAAAATGAAACACAATAACTGCACCGATGGATGTAGGTACCGTATTGGGCCGAACCACTTAAATCTCTGACTTATTTATTTGCCTCTAACCCTATTCTCTATCTCAAACTAGTAACCCTATAGTATAATCATTTTATTTATTTGTTATTCCATATATATAGAACACTGCATGGTCTCCGTAAAGGAAAATAAAGAGGCCATCCTCATTTATTTTATTCTTCTCATCTAGTAGAGATGTGCTCAACTCAGGTATATTTGTTCTCGACGCTGTCATTTCATTAATTATTCGGCCATTTTTAATATGATGTTAATTAATGGAGTTAGTTGAGAACTTAATACCAACCTCATGTCGGCTTTCACATGTGATTGGATATCACTAGTCCCATTTACCCTATTTCTACACATGGGGAACTTACACACTATCCCACTCCTATTGTGTTGTAACGAACTCATCCTTACATGTCCCACTAAATTTAAAAGGTGTAACTGCCTGACCTATAAAGTCACTCCACCCGTGTCTTAATATTCTCTGATAATTAACTATAAGTAGCACTAATCCAATGGGATAAGGGATCCATAATCATCTCACTAACAACTATAGGTAACCCTAGAAAAAAAGTAAACCATCACCATTTTGTTGTCGATTGCCTAATAGAAAATAAAACACCATAACTGCACATGTGGATGTAGGCACTGTATTAGGACGAACCACATAAATCTCTGACTTCTTTATTTTCCTTTCACCCCATTCTCTCTCTTGAATTAGTAATCCTATAGTATTATCATTTTATTTGTTATTCTTTATTATTGGGAATCTTTCAACTAAGACAACAAATTCATAAATAAATGTTAGATGATAACATATTAGCGCCCTCTATGGAAACTCAACAAGCCATTATTGTTTTCTAACCACATTAATCTATGAATTATCTATTTTCCTTTCACACCATTCTCTCTCTCAAATTAGTAATCCTATAGTATTATCATTTTATTTGTTATTATTTGTTATTGGGAATCCCCCAGCTAAGACAACAAATTCATAAATAAATTTTAGACAATAACATATTAGCGCCCTCTGTGGAAACTCAATAAGCCATTATTGTTTTCTACCTATTCCTAAATCCTATCCCCTTTCTCTACATCCTTGAATATTCTAGGAATGGCAGAAACCCCAGAAAGTAGTCATACATCAGAAGCACACCCACCTTCCACCCTTGTGAGAATGGGCGATATACAAGATATTCTGATGAGCCTGGCGAAGGGATAGGAAGCAATGTAGGAGAGCATTAAGAAGTTGATGTAGACGTTTTAAGCTAGACAAAACGTATTTTGAACAAGCCATGCCGCTCTCATTGGTCGAGAAATTTCATAAAAGAGAGGTCAGATGCCACCTCCAACACCTTATAGAGACAAAAGGCACGTCTATAGAATATAGGCCCTCAAAACCCCAGAAACCTGGAGTCACGTGATAACAGGAGCACATCCCAATATTCTGGAATGCGAGAAGATAAATCATATAACCCTGGTGCCACTTCTTCCCTTAGGTTAATCAGGTATGATGATGAGCAATCATTCTTCGAACAAAGGCCCGATGCATTAGAAATACTAAGCAAAGGGTCAGCTTTTGATCAATTGGGTCAACAAAAAACACGGGGCCAATAACCAATCGATCCCAAAAAGCATGATGACCACCGATAAGAATCTTACCAATTGGTTACTAGATGAACACAATGTTCGACTAGGTCCATAATGGGAATCAAGAGATCAGCCCAGGTCGAGAAAAATTTCTAGAAAGAGAGCTTATCCAAAATCCGAGGCCAAATAATTAAATCCATCGCCGTTAAAGCCGAGTCTGAATACCAATCCTGTAAAAGATCCATCCAGCGATTAGAGGACAGATTGGGAGAAATGGATAGATCTAAGAATCCTCTCTATAAGGACTTCGTGAAGGGATCCCATTTTATCCCGTTAATCGTGGGCTATCTAACGCCCGTTAAATTTAGGCCTCCAGTTATTACACTTAGATATTATGGCAAGGCAGATCCTATACTTCATGTAGAGCAGTATCAAGCTACTGCTGATATTTATTCTATTTCGGATAAAATACGTTGTCGAGAATTTTCTAGTACTATTACTAGATCAACTCAAATTTGGTATAATAGTCTGCCGCATGTCCAAATCTTCAACTGCCAACCGCTGGCTGACCTCTTCGTCAGTAATTTCTTCTTTGGAGCCAAATCGGGAAAGAGAGTGGCTCACTAGCTCAAAGTTTGGCAATAGGCAGATGAATCCACATGTGAATTCATTACTCGCTTCAATAACCAAAAGATGGAGGTAGTGGACTATAATGATTAAACTGCTATAAGCATGCTAATGAGCATGTTATAACCAGGGAAATTATTTTGGGCACTGGCAAAAGAGCCACTCAAAATCCACTCCTAACAAAAGTTACGAAAAAAAGACCAAAAAGATAAGAAAAATGAGAGGCCGAAATGATACGACGAGTATACCCCACTCACTGTTGGCATCAATCACATCCTCGAGGAGATTCAAGGAAGAAAAGATCCGAGATGGCCAGTAAAACATAAAGCACCTGCAAACTGTTGAGATTAGAACAAAACTACGAGTTTCACAAGGAACAAGGTCATAACATAGACAACTGCATTTCTCTTAAGAGTGAAATTGAGACTTTGATTAAAACATGGAAGCTATCCAGGTACGTGGATAAATATGGTTGAGCATAAGTAAACCAAGAGCGTAAGGGAAAAAGACTATCATAATCCTCTTATCAGAAGAAAAATGAGAAGAAAATAGGAGAGATAAAGACTCAACTAATGACCTAGATCTGTCAAAGAAGCCAAAGGAAATAGTCTACGAGGTCAAGAACATCTCCTTTAGATTCCATTTCATCGTTGGTGGAGATTTAGAGGAGGGGACGAGTTGGAAGAAAGAAAGACCTACATGAACGAAGAAAAGGCTTTCCAAAGATGATACATTTGGATTTTTATACCCCCATGACGACCCTCTATTCATCAACATGATGGTTCACGAGAGCAAGGTGGCTAGGATCCTCATCGATAATAGCGGCTCGATATATTTTATAATTGCTTCAGAAGACTAATACTTTGCAATATCAAGCTAATGTCGTACCATCGCCCTCTGATTGGTTTATCGGGTGAGAAGGTGTACCCCTTAGGAACAGTCAAGTTGGAGGTTATAGTAGCCTCCTATCCAACATGTTGAACATAGAATGTGCATTTCTTAGTCCTGGACTAAAATGTTCTTTCAGCATACAACATCATTTTGGTCAAAGTTAGACTAAAGAAATTTGAAGTATCTTTAATAGTTCATCAGTGTTTGAAGTTTCCTACCCACTACAGAGTTAGTGTGGTCAAGGGAACTAAGTAGAAGCCCGAGAATGCCACTATACGTTGGCCGATTAGGAAGAGCAAACAAATTTAACTACGAACTAATAGATCAAAACAATAGATCCATAGGATGAGGAAAAGTTAGTCAAGGGAAAAATAGTCGAAGAAATCAAGTATGTCGTTCTAGATATAAAGCATCCAAACAAAACTTTTTGGATCGGTCATCCCTCGAGACTAAAATAAAAAAAGACATGGTCATATTCTCCAGATAACAAAAGAGCGTATTTTCCTAGAGCTATAAAGACATGCTTGGAATCGACCCAGATTTCATATGTCACGAGTTGAGCCAAGTGAAAGATGAAAAATTGGTCAAATAAAAGCGACGAGTTTTTAACACAGAAAATATTATGGAAATTCAAGAAGCAGTTCAGAAATTATAGAAGGATAATTTTATAGAGGATGTTTGATATCAAAACTGGCTCTTAAATGTAGTGATGGTCCGAAAGAAGAACAATAAGTGAAAAATGTGTGTAGACTTCATTGACTTGACTAAAGCTTACCCTAAAGATCATTAACCACTACCCATGACCGATCATTTAGTTGATGCCATCTCGGGTCATTTATGGATGCTTATTTTAGGTATAATCAGATCAAATGAAGCCAGAATATTGGGAGAAAACATCCTTCATCACCAGCAGAGGCATAATGCCATGCCATTTGATCTTAAAAGTGTCGGGGCCGCCTACCAGAGGCTTGTGAATAAGGTTTTTGAAGATCATAATGGGAAGAACATGAAAGAATATATGTCGATGATATGCCCACCAAGACCAAAAGAACGACCAACCACATCTAGGACTTACAACGAACCTTTGATTAGTTAAAAAAGCATCAGATGAAGCTTAACCCCACTAACTTCATGTTCATAGTGAATTAAGGGAGGCTCTTAGGCTTCATCGTCAACAAGAAAGGAATTGAGGCCAATAACAAAACAATCCAAGCGTTGATCAACATGCACTCCCTAATAACCAAGAAGGAGGTGCAAAGATTGATCGGACTCATTGCTGCACTTAATAGGTTCATCTCTAGAGCTCTTGATAAATGCATTTAATTCTTTAAAGTCTTAAGAAAAACTTTCAAACGGAACGACGAGTGCGAAATATCGTTCCTAGAGTTAATGTGGTATTTAAGTTCTGCACCTTTCTTATCGAGGCTAATCTTTAGGGAAAAACTTTACCTTTATCTAGTCGTATCGGAGTTAGTAGTTAGTTCAGCTCTAGTAAGATAGAAAGAAGGGATACATAGGTCTATGTATTAAACTAGCAAATCATATCGAGGTACAAAAATTCGGTATCTCAGGATGAAAAAATTATCCCTTGTGCTGATTAAAGCATCTAGGAGAATAAAGCCTTACTTTCAAGCTCACACATTTATTGTCTACACAAATCTACCTCTATGTCAAGTCCTTCATAAGCCTGAGAAGTCCGGATGATTGATGGCTTGGGTTGTAGAATTTGGAGAATATGGCATCCAGTATGAAGCCATGACAACTATCAAAGGCCAATCTATAGTAGACTTCATTACTGAATTCATTCATGAAAAGAAACTGACTGAGCAGACTCTTTCGGGAGAGAGCTCAGAAACTTTGGCAAAGCATACTTGTTTAGAACAGAGATCAGCCATAGAGGCAACTGAGTAGATTTCTTCAAGAGATAGTTTGCCTATCAAATAAGACGAGCAGACTCCTCCGAGAGAGAGCTTAACCATGACAATGTCAAATCAAAATAAAGATACTCCAGAATTGTCAACCAGATGAGAAGAACTAGTTCACGACCAGGAGCAGGTAATGAAAATTTTCAAACATAGAGAATTAACTGTGGGAAAATTTGAATAAAACATTCCCATATGGAAACTGTTTGTGGATGGCTCGTCTGGCACTACAAGCAGTGGGGCAAGCCTTATCATCACTACACTAGACAAAATAGACGTGGAATATGCACTTAGATTTGAATTTAAAGACTCCAACAATGAATCTAAATACGAGTCGTTCATAAAAGGTTTTGGGTTGGCCTCATCATTGGGTGTCTAGCAGGTTTTAACACACAGTGACTCCCAGTTGGTAGTCAATTAATTGTTCGAGGCGTACGAGGCTAGAGAAGAATCCATGGTCAAGTACTTGGCTAAACCAAAATGGTGGCTGACAAAATTTCCAAGGTTTAATATGCTCAGAATTCTCAGAACAAAAAATGCACGAGCAAATGCACTAACTCATTTAGCGTCAGATTCTAGAACAAAATTATGGATAACAATCCCAGTAGGAATCTCACACACCGAAGCACATACGAGGAGACAATCAACATCATGGAAATAAATCTCGGCCTTTCATGGATGAATCCAATATGATCTTATATTGAAATCGACGTTGTGTCGTCTGACCCAAAAGAAGCAAGGAAGCTTCTGTTACACCCCGCATAATAAAATACCGGGCGATCACTCCTATACCAAATTAAAACAGGAGTCTCATATGGTTCATTCTCAGCATCACTGTCGAAAAACTAATTTAATTACTAATATCCTATTAGGCTGGCGTCAATTTTTTTTAACTAATCTTCTTAACCAAGCCATTCAAATAAAATATCCACACAGTTTATATGCAACAACTGAAATGAAATAAAATAATCGAACACTCAGTACAATATAATACAACCAAATCGAATGTCTCACTAAAAGGTGATAAAAGAATAAATGAGTACAGTTGGGCCATTAGCCCGAATGTTTCTACAATACCTCCTATCTAAATCTCAATGATAGAAGCATCTATAATAAACCTACTTGCATCCACAGCTACTGCATCAAACGTCTGACTCGAAGGAATCATCATCTAGGCATCCCTGTGTCTGGATACCTATATATATATATATATATATATATATATATATAAAATAAAGGAGGAGGGCTTTTTTGGTCTCCCCCAACTAACGGTTGAGATTACATCTTGGGGGGTTTGGTCTTTATCAACTAGCGGCTAAGATTGAATGCAGAAGTTTGAATCTAACGGTCTAAAATGATTGAAGAAGAGGTGATTTTAGTAAATTTATTTGATGTCTTTCATAATGAATACCTATGTACAGATCATCCTAGCACTGCACCTACCTACTAACTACACGAGTCTCAAAACAAAAAAAGGGCTCGGTAAGTGATCCGTTGGAATTTCAAACAAAAGGAAAAATGTCTTTTATCTTTCATGCCTCCATCTCTCATATTCCCAAAAAAGTGGATTTATTTTTGTCTCTCTCTCCTCTTCACATTATCAGTTCTACAACTCCTCCCATGTCTCTTTTACACCGCCTTAAATCGAGCCCATCAATCAAAACCACCAAGCTAAACTCAAGTTAGGAATTAGAGCTCTAAAATCAGGCGACTTAAAGCAACCAGGAATTAGAGCATTCAAGAGCCCCACACACTTCAACTTCACCGGCGCCGGAGTTATTATCATCGCCGATGGCGGGCTGAGAATAAACCCACTCCCGAAATCTCTCCGGAGCTACTGTTGGTGGGGGAAATGTCACCGGAGCTTATATTAGTAGGAGTATCATCACTTCCGAATATGGATGATATGGTTGAAGTTGAGGAAGCTAAATTATTTTTGGTGGTTTTGTATTTTTGTTCTCCATGTGTTAGAATAACTCACATTCAGTTTTAAATGAAGGGAATAATAAAAGAGATAGTTTTTGGGTTTGGGATAAAAGGAGGTAAGGTTGTGACACGTATAAGGAAGAAGATATGAGTAATCAGGAGATGGTGCACGCATTCGTTAGTGAGTAGAGTGGGATGGACAACTCAGGTTGCTTTTTGTATATTTTTTTCACTGAGTAAAGCGTTTTGGTATACAGTTTAATGGGTATTTCATAGACAACATTTCGTGTTCTCTATCTCTCACCAATTTCCCTTCCCTTATTTTCTGGACTTATTCCATACACATCAATTTGTATTTCATACACAGGAATTAGATGTGTTAAACAGTGTATCGAAAATGGGTATCATGTTCTCTCTTCAGGTTGTATCAAAGGTAAGAAAAAAGACAGATATCTCTTTATGTTGGAGTAGGGTATAGCTTGGAAGATAGGCTCTGTCCTTATTTCCCTTGCCTCTACAGCAAATCGTCAGAGGTAATATACCCATTAACCTTTATGTATCCATCTATTTCTTTTCGCTCTATTTCTATGTTGTATCCCTCTATTTTTTAACTGTTTGTTTGTGCTGTTGGTTTTGAAGTCTTTGAGATGAAGTGGGTATTTATGTGACTAAGGTATCATCACTCACAGATCGTATTAGTGTTCAGTTTTATGGGGTTTTTTTTTTACCAAGCCCAAGTATATGGTCGAGTTTTATGGGGTTTTTCATCTCATAATGCTAGCATATGTCGTGAAAGATTTCCGACCAAATCTATCACGATATATGTCTTTATGTGTTCATAAAAAGACTTTTATGTGTTCAGATTTATTACTTTGGGCAAACAAACCAGTCCACAAAATATGAATTTTTCAGCCGAAAAAGTAAACCGAAACATCAATAGCCTTGATATAATTTTTTTACTATATTTGGATTTTTTCTCTCTCTGGATATGCTGAAACCACTCATCCCCAATACACTTCTTCTCTGTCAACTGAGGAAAAAAAAAAGAAGAACAGTCACGTAGAAACCGGAAGGCACCTCTGAAGCTGTGTGCATATGGATGAGACTCCTATTCTTGAATAATTAATGTTTAGTCAAATAAATTATAAAAAATGTTTAGTATAGGTCATTATTATATATGGTTAAAAAACAAGATGTCAATTTATTTTAAAGAACTCAAACGTTTAGAATACGACTAACTAACAGTGGTAAAATTATGGGTTGGGTCTAATTTGGACGGATTAAATATGGATTGGGCTAAATGTGGGTTGGGCGGGCCAAAAATGGGTTGGGCTAAATGTGGCCAGGCTAAATATGGGCGGACCAAATATGGGTTGGGGCAACCCATTGTTTTTCTAATAAATTAAATATTACAATTCAAGGCATATGTAAAAAAAAACATTGTTTTAATCGTAATTTTAAAAAATGAGTTTTATATTTGATTTGTAGCTTTTAAAATTATGGTCCATATTTGATTAATAGCTTTCAAATATGGACAATAAATAACTCATAACTTTTAAATATGAGTTCTATATTTTACTCATAGTTTTTAAATATGAGCCCCATATTTAGATGACTGGATTAATATGAGTTGTGTTATTATTTGGGTCATATTTTACCATTACTAAATACGACATAACAAAAGTCTCTAATCAAAATAGCATACCTAAGGGTGTGAGTGTGCTATAACAAAAAAATCATTGGGAGCAAATTTTGTATCGTGTCTGATGATGCTGGAATTAGCACCACCAGATAAGGTGTTTTCAAGCTCAATCTAAGAACAACAATGGCAGCATAGTTATGTAAAAGGTAAGAGAATGAGATGAGGAGATGAGGAGAGAGCACCAGGATATAAGTGGTTCAGCCTAAGTTGTCCTACGTCCACTGTGTGTGTGTGAATAACCTCACTGCAATAAGGCACTAATGGCCATGGATACCATCTCTCAAGCTTTGTCTCTCTACTGTGTATCTAGACAGAGTTTCATCTAGGGTTGAATATCTAGGATCCTTTGCAAGGTAGAGGATGATCTCTATATATAGTACCTAGGGGGTGTAATGTACCCCCCATGCATGCAATGAGCATGTGTGTGTTTGCCTCACCAATATGGGAAAGCCATCTGTCACTGTCACATGTAGAGAATGATGATGCCATATTCTCCCCATGTGTGGAGAATAATCTTGTTATAACTGACTTGTGTCCACGTGACCTTATCCAAATGTCAACAGATGCTCGGCTATCGCGCCTGGTGTATGACCTCGGCCTGGGTGAGGCAGAGGTTGGTTAGTCTAGGTACCTGTTCAGTCCGAGTATTCCATGGAGGTCTCGGCCTAATCCCAGCCGAGACAATGGACAAGGTCGTCCTGGGACGAGGTTAAGCTGGAGTGTTTCGAGTATCGACTGATGTCTTAATGAAGTTGTTGGGGGCCTCCTGCGAGCTCGGCCTATGTATGGACGAGGTTGCCATTCCAAGGTATACGAGAATGCTGCCGATCCTTGTGACGCCCCTTGCAGAGGCTCATGGTAGTGTCGGCCCTGGCCGACCTTGCTATGGCCGAGGGCTGATATCGCGTGCCTAAGACTCGTCCAACGTCGGCCATAATCTCGGCCGAGGTTGGTGTTTCTGGGCCGAGGTTACACTTGGGGCATATCAATCACCCCCAGCCCTTAGTCATATGTGGGAGCAGGTGACTAGGGGATTATCACACCTCCGAGGCCTGTCTATTACAAGCTAATATTTGTTTGACACTTGTCCAATGCTGAAGTATGCTTTCTTGGTGGGTGTGTGCTGTTAGCCGCCCTTTGGGGCTCCCAAGGCAATGATGGGCCTTGGGAATTGTGCCTGAGTATTTAAGGGTTTTGAACCCTTTTCCCTTCTTTCTCTTCACTTCTCTCATTTCCAGCCATCTCGCTCCTGCAGCCTTCTCTCTCTAGAAAGATCCTTGCTGAAGCTTTTGGAAGGTGGTTTCCTCGCGTCTTCTCCTCTCTTCCTCACTATTTCATCCTCAGGTAACCTTCTCCATACTTTTTCCTTCATTTTCCCTGCAAGTCTCCTTATTTTTGTGTTTTCCGACGAGTTTCTGAGTTTCCCGGCGAGATCACCATTATTTCAGGTGAACAATTCTTGCCACATTTAGGTAGTTTGATCTTTTACTGCTTTACTTCACTAGGCAATCTTGTTTGTAGCTTTAGGAAGTCTCCTTAAGTGTAGTGTCATACTCTGATGCTCATACCCTTATATCAGCTTCTTGAGGAGTTCCCCTCCCTTACAGAGAAGACTTTAGAAAAGATTAGACAAATAGAAAGAGCACAGGAGGAGGCTCGTAGGTCACAAGAGTTTCCCATTAGACCCACATTTCCACCACCTCTGAAGGTGATATATCCTGACCCCCCCCCCCAGAGTTTTTCTATCAGATAGAGGTTCTTGATGATCGCATACCGATGTCTGAGTCTGAATCTTCTACCTCAGACCCCATGTCTCTGGATTCCTTTCAGGAGGCCATGGACTTCACACCTCGACCTGATCAGGCCCCTGATCAGGCCGAGGTCTCCAGCTGAGCCTCATCCCATAATCACTCAAATACCTCAGCCTCTTCCTCAGAGGTTGAAGTTGTTGAGCCAAGTGTGGCTATACCACCACCACTTGACGCCATTCCTCTGTCGGCCTTCACTGGTGTCGAGTTCTCTCAGAGGTTATTGAGTAACCCATCAACATCTGCTCCGGTCGACATTGAGTTGGATGATGATGATGAGGCTGAGAGCGATGTCGACGTCTCTGTGGCGGCCGAGATCGAGAGTACTATTACTGAGGTAGACCTTCTCTACTTTAGATATATGTATTCTATCAGTCCCTCAATAAAGCTTAGGAGACCTCTGAGGGAGGAGAGGGCTTATCATGGCCGAGACGGCGAGATCTGCCTATACGAGCAGATGTTCAAGTTGGGGTTTCGTCTACCCATTCACCCCATTATTAAATCCATCCTTTCTTATATCAATTTGGCCCCCTCTCAACTATCCCCTAATGCTTGGAGAGTCATAATAGGGGCCATAGTCCTATGGAAGGTTGTCCACCACTCAGACCTTCCAGTTCAGGTCTTCGTCGGTTTTTATATCCCTTCCTCGGCCAAAAATCATCCGAGCTACTACCACTTTGTAGCTCGGAAGCCTGAGAAGAAAATGCTTCAAGTAACTCTGACTTCCAACCATAATTGGAAGCCTCGGTATTTCTTTGCTTCTGGGCCATGGGAATTTGGCCCATGTGTTCCCTCATCAATTCTAGAGCCGAGGATTCCCTTGAGGTGGGGTAAAGTCATAATGTCTACGGGGGCTGACCCTAGCCTGAGCCCATCGAACCTTCAGAAGGTGAAAGCCCTTCAAGATTAGGGGGTACATGGTCTGTTCGTCAGGTTAGAGCACTTGATGACTCCCCACTTCCTCTCTGGGACAGGTCTAGGTGGAAGTCCCCTTGCCAAGCTTGGTAAGCATTTTTGTTTTATTAAAGTTTAACCTCTGAGTTTATTCATATCTGATTATCTAACTCAGATATACTAACTTTTTTTTTTGCAGAGTGACTACAGGACATTTCGGACGAGCTTTGGGAGATGGCTGCACCCATCTTGACAAGACTTGCCAAGAAATCAGGCCTTAATGCTCCTCCCCCAGCTCCCTCTGCCTCTAAGCCCCCAGCCACAAAGAAGAGGACTCCAAAAGGTTATGCCCCTGAGGATCAGAGGCCGAAGAAGAAGACTGCTGACGCCGCCATCCCCATTTCTTCAGCTGATGCCCTGTCGGCTCGTCTAGATCAGTTGAAAATAACTGACAGCATAGTCGGCCATAGTCTTCAGGCCTTAGATGCCTTCGGCTCTACAATAACTGAGGCTGACAAACGCTTCTTCAGGTCAATGGACACCCAACTGCTGGTTGAGTTTGTCATTCACAGATCCATTCAGGTATGACTTGACCTTTCTGATTATTCTTCACCCAAGTGTAACATCTGATTGTTCTCCAGCTCATTCGTTATCACACAATATGCAGGGCCTGGCAGCTATGCACCACTTATCCAACTGGACTCTGAGGAAATTGCCCCTCATCCAAAAGGGGCAAGAGGCCGAGAAGGTCCAGAGCACTGTGAACGCAGAGATTGACCGTCTCAAATCTTAGCTGAAGGATTCTGAGAAGAAGGTGAAGGGGTTGGAGAAGGACATCTCCCAGCTCGGCAAGGATCATGCTGCAGCTCTGAAGGCTAAGGGCGATACTCTGCAGCAGAAAGTCAACTCAGCTGTCAGGGCTGCCCTTGATGACGCCTCCGAGAAGATAATTGCTGGCTATAAATCCTCTGATGAGTTCATGGGCTTTGGCTTTGAATACCTTGAAAGAGGTATCAAAGCCACTATTAAATGGGCTGAAGTCAGGGAGAGAGAGGCCGACACTTTGAAGGCCTCTGATTTCGTTGGTCTCAGTTTTGCTGATTCTCAGTTTGCCCAGGCTCTTCAGGAGGTTGAGGAAGAGGCTGTCGTTCCTGCCGAGACTGCTACGTTGGAGGGCACCGAGGTTGGAGAGGCAGACCATCGGGATGATGCGGTCGAGGTGACCAATCAAGCCGAGGATGTCAACGTTCCCCCTTCAAACCCTTAGAGGATTTTTGGATCATTATTTGTAACTCATTGCATTATGGAGATTGTCTGTAATCGTTGAACATCTTATTATTTCTGAATATATATCAACCTCTGAGGAGGACCATCTTCACTTTCTTTTCATTGAATGTCATGTGATGCTTTTCATTCTTAGTTTCGTTGTGATGGTGTCTGCTAAAAATAAATTTGTAATCTGAGCTTCAACCTCTGAAGTCCTCTTTCTAAGCTTGTCTTTTTGCAATGATGTCTTGTTTAAACTCAACCAATGGTCCTGAGCTCGGACCTCGTCACCACTGAATGGTGTTATGAGGGTCTGAGGTCATCACCTAAGATGTTATCCTCATAATTAGTCTTACCAAATTAATGATGTTAAGGGTCTGCGGTCATCCAATTACGGTGTCTCAGCTCAGACCTCGTCACCACTGAGTGGTGTTATGAGGGTCTGAGGTCATCACCTAAGATGTTATCCTCATAATTAATCTCACCAAATTAATGATGTTAAGGGTCTGAGGTCATCTCATCATGGTGTCTGAGCTCAGACTTCATCACCACTGTATGGTGTTATGAGGGTCTGAGGTCATCACCTAAGATGTTATCCTCATAATTAATCTCACCAAATTAATGATGTTAAGGGTCTGAGGTCATCTCATTATGGTGTCTGATCTCAGACCTCGTCACCACTGAGTGGTGTTATGAGGGTCTGAGGTCATCACCTAAGATGTTATCCTCATAATTAATCTCACCAAATTAATGATGTTAAAGGTCTGAGGTCATCTATTATGGTGTGTGAGCTCAGACTTCGTCACCACTGAATGGTGTTATGAGGGTCTGAGGTCATCACCTAAGATGTTATCCTCATAATTAATCTCACCAAATTAATGATGTTAAGGGTCTGAGGTCATCTCATTATGGTGTCTGATCTCTCAGACCTATGAGGGTCTGAGGTCATCACCTAAGATGTTATCCTCATAATTAATCTCACCAAATTAATGATGTTAAAGGTCTGAGGTCATCTATTATGGTGTCTGAGCCCAGACTTCGTCACCACTGAATGGTGTTATGAGGGTCTGAGATCATCACCTAAGATGTTATCCTTATAATTAATCTCACCAAATTAATGATGTTAAGGGTCTGAGGTCATCTCATTATGGTGTCTGATCTCAGACCTCGTCACCACTGAGTGGTGTTATGAGGGTCTGAGGTCATCACCTAAGATGTTATCCTCATAATTAATCTCACCAAATTAATGATGTTAAAGGTCTGAGTTCATCTATTATAGTGTCTGAGCTCAGACTTTGTCACCACTGAAATGGTGTTATGAAGGGATGAGGTCATCACCTAAGATGTTATCCCCATAATTAATCTTTGATCTAAGAATGAAGCAAGAACTATCATGGGAACTAATCTTTATTAATAACCTCTTCATAATAAGATGTTACATTTACATAAAACTCTATGCAACATCATATGTAATATCTCTTTAGGTGATCAGCATTCCATGGGTTAGTGAAAGGTTCTCCTTCTAGGTTTTCTAGCCTGTAAGTTCCAAGCATAACCTCTTCTGTCACTTTGTAGGGGCCATGCCAGTTTGGGTGAAGCTTATTTTTGATACCAAATTTAATCTGCTGATGTGGACCAATAATAAGAAGACACGTGTCAATCTACATGGCACAATAACAACGAGGAAGTTTATTTCCCCCGACCAAGTCATGTTCTCTCCGAGCAACGAGGAGGACACCCCGAGGAACTCTATCATCCCGAGATACTCTAAGCACTCCGAGGAACTCTTGATCAACGAGCAACTAAGGCGGTCCGAACTGCACCTCGGCCGTATCATTAATTACCAGACGGACAACTGTTCAACTATTCATTATATTCTTGACGCACACGCTGCATTAAATGTATTACCCTTTCATATGTATATCATTTAATGTATTGGACCTTTCATGTACAGCCTAAAGGCTATAAATACCTTGTATCATCCTCATTCAAGGGGACCGAAATTTCTTGAGAGAACTTGTAATCAAGAATTCCACAAACACTCAGCAATAACATAACAGTGGACGTAGGCTTTATTCCTAGCCGAACCACTTTAAAAATCTTTGTCTTATTTATTTATCTGTGATTGAAAAATTAGAGCGATCTAGTTTTTTACATCAACAGATTGGCGCCGTCTGTGGGAAAACGACTGTTATTATCGTTTTTCATAAAAATCATTTATCACCAATGGCTGATAATCCAGAATCCAGTAATCGAAATGTTGGAAATACTGGAAATCTTCCAAATCCATCTGCATCCCCAGATCTGGCTGGGATTATAACGAATCTGGCTCAAGGACAAACCGCCATGCAAGAATCCATGAGGCAACTCATTCAAACTCTTCAGGGCGGTGCACCTACCTATTCAGGGCAAAGAAGTGATCATAGGCAATCGCAATCTAGACGCACTGGGTCATATCGCAATGAGGAGTCTAATGATTTTTCTTATCAACCTGGGCGAACTTCATCAATACGGGCTTCGGATACAGATCAACGTATCACTCTCTCTCCGGAGAGAACTAGCGCTTTGGAGAGGTTAAGTAGAGTATCTCCTTTCAGTCGGTTAGGACCAAGGAGGAACATGAATCCACCTAGGGCTCCATCAAGAAGTTTTCGACCGCCATCAGGATTAAGAGAAGGATCTGCGCAATCGCGACCAACCACTCGTCGAGATAAATCTCAGGAAGCTACGTCAGAGCAATCAGTTGCTCGGACTAAACGGCCCGAGGAAGGAAATGAAGCATGGAAAGGTTCCATTCAACGATTGGAGGATAGACTGGGAGAAATGGCTAAGGCAAGAAATCCCTTACAGAGAACTTTTGTTCAAGGAACACCTTTTGTGCAAGCCATTGTGGATTTCCCTACGCCGTCGAAATTCAAAGCACCCGTAGTGACTCCCAAGTACGATGGAAAGACAGATCCCGTACTTCATATAGAACAATACCAAGCTGCTGCAGATATCTACGCTGTTCCCGACGAGATGAGGTGTAGAGCATTCTTGGGAACTCTTACTGGATCTGCACAGATATGGTATAATAATCTTCCTCGGGGTAAGATTTCAACTTTTGTTCAGTTGGCCGAGTTGTTTATTGGCAATTTTTGTTTTGGAGCAAAGCCGGTAAAGCGAGTAGCACACTTGCTAAGTGTTAGACAGAAATCAGGTGAAAGTACTAGAGATTACATAACTCGTTTCAATAACGAAAAGTTGGAAGTTATAGATTATGAAGAAAAGACAGCAATCACTGCTTTGATGAGTGGTTTGCTGCCTAACAAGCTGTATTACACTTTGGCTAAAGATCCACCTAAAAATATGTCGGAGTTGATGGCAAAGGCGGCCAAAATCATGAATGCCGAGGAGGCTATGGCTGCGAAGAAGAGTATGGATAAAGAAGTTAAAGTGGAGGTCGACAAATCTAAGAAGAAAGATCAGAAAAGTAATGGTGGTGACAAATATTCCAAGAATAACAGGATGAAGTTGGAAGCCCTAAAGAAGTATGATAATTATACTCCATTGAAAGTGGGTATTAATCATGTTTTGGAAGAAATCAGGAATAGCGAGGAAATCAAATGGCCAGAGAAACTGAAGACAGATCCCGACATGAGGAATAAGACCAAATATTGCGAATTTCACAAAGATCATGGCCATATGACCAAAAATTGTATAGACCTTCAGAACGAGATTGAAACACTCATCCGAAGAGGAAAATTATCAAAGTACGTAGATCGCAGGAGTGAGAGGAAGAACGATGATAGAACTAGAGAAAGATCTAGATCTCCTCGTCGTGCAGGGGAGAAAAAGAGGAGGGACCATGAAGAGGATCCAGATGATGACCCCGATCTTCCCAAGAAGCCAAGGAAACCTGAACGAGAGGTATTTTCCATACGTTTTGGGTCATTTGATTGCAATGTTATTACAGGAGGAGATGCAGGAGGAGGAGACCTTACTGCAGAAAGAAAAGCTTATCTCGGAGAGGCTCAAGCTTGTTCATACATTCAGCGAATAAACCTGGCCGAGGATGATCGTCCGAGGAAAGTAAACAAAGAGAAGCTAGTAATTGGTTTTTCAAAAAACGACCTGGCAGGTGTTCTCTACCCTCATGATGATCCGCTGGTGATCAAAATGAGGATGAAGGATGTGGTCATTTCAAGGGTGTTAGTAGACAATGGTAGTTCGGCAGACATCATGTATTATTCATGCTTTGATAGCTTGAATTTAAAATTATCTCAGTTAGAACCTTATCACAGACCCCTTCTGGGTTTTGCTGGCGAGAAAGTTTTTCCACTTGGGACGATCAAGTTGGATATACTCATTGGAACTTGGCCTGCTTGTCGAACGGAAAGAATACGCTTTTTTGTAATGGATAAGAATGTGCAGTCCGCCTACAACATCATCATGGGAAGAGTTGGATTGAAGAAGTTTGAAGCAGTTCCATCTACAGTTCATCAATGTTTGAAATTCCCAACGAATTTTGGAGTAGGAATTATGAAAGGTGATCAAAAAGTAGCTCGGGAATGCTATTATTTGTCGGCCGAGCAAGAGGAACTTGAAGAGTTACAGAAAAAGACTACTACTTACCAAGTGGAGGAAAGCACAGAAATTGAAACTCTTGACCCTAGGGATGAATCTCAACTCGTTAAAGGACAGGTTGTGGAATCTACAGAAATTGTTATCCTGGACGACGAGCATCCTGAGCGAATAACTTAGATAGGGTCGTCGTTGGATTTTTCAATAAAACAGGAGTTGATAACTTTCTTGAGAAACAGGAAGAATACTTTTGCTTGGAGTCATGAAGACATGCCAGGAATAGATCCAAACTTCTTATGTCATGAACTCAATGTGAATAAGGAGATCAAACCTGTAAAGCAAAGAAGAAGAGTGTTTAGTCCCGAGAAGAATCAGGCCATACAAGAGGAGGTCGAGAAACTCCAGAAAGCCCAATTTATTGAAGACGTGAAATATCCAGATTGGTTGGCGAATGTGGTGATGGTAAAGAAGAAGAACAACAAGTGGAGAATGTGTGTTGATTTTACTGATCTCAACAAAGCATGTCCAAAAGATCATTTTCCATTGCCCAGAATTGATCAACTAGTGGATGCTACTTCGGGACACGAGCTACTCAGCTTCATGGATGCTTATTCTGGCTACAACCAAATCAAAATGAAGCCTGAAGACAGGGAAAGTACTTCTTTTATTACCCCAAGGGGAACTTATTGTTATAACGTTATGCCTTTTGGTTTAAAAAATGCAGGTGCAACATATCAGCGGTTGATGAACAAGGTATTCACCGAACAAATCAGCCGCAATATGGAGGTCTATGTCGACGACATGCTCACCAAAAGCAAGAGAGCTGCAGATCATTTGGTTGACTTGAGTCAAACTTTTGATCAACTGGATAAATACCAGATGAAGCTTAACCCGACGAAATGTACCTTTGGAGTACGAGAAGGAATGTTCCTCGGATACATCGTCAACCAACGAGGTATTGAGGCAAATCCAGAAAAGATCAAAGCTCTTTTAGGGCTGCGATCCCCGACGACGAAGAAAGAAGTGCAAAGTCTTACCGGACGAGTTGCAGCACTCAACAGATTTGTATCTCGAGCAACTGATAAATGCCTCCCATTCTTCAAAACGCTACGAAAAAGTTTTGAGTGGACTGATGAATGTGAGAAAGCCTTTCAAGATCTAAAGAAGTATTTGGGAGCCCCACCATTGTTGTCTAGGCCAATAAATGGAGAGAAGTTGTACTTGTATTTGGCAGTATCAGAAAATGCAGTTAGCTCGGCGTTGATCAGATTGGAGAATGGAGTCTAGAAGCCAATTTATTATACAAGCAAGGCCTTCCGAGGTGCGGAAATCAGATACCCAAAGCTGGAAAAATTGGCACTGGCATTAATTGAAGCAAGTAGAAGAATGAGACCATACTTCCAGGCCCATACCATCATTGTGTATACCGACATGCCGTTAAGACAAGCCCTTCACAAGCCAGAAAAATCAGGAAGATTGATGTATTGGGCAATAGAACTCGGTGAATATGATATTGTGTATGAACCCAGATCATCGTTGAAAGGGCAAGCCGTGGCAGATTTTATAGCAGAGTTCACATACCCTGATACCCCCGAGGAGAAAAAGATGCTTGCTGACCTACCTGTGGACGATACAGGATCGACAGACACAGATCCAAACCAACCAAGGTTGGTAAAAGGACTTGTGGATGTAGAAAAATCATCATATTTAAATACCGACCAACTCCGATTGGTGGAAGGGCACGAACAAATGATCGACGAGGAACGAAGGATACCCGGGGATGATGAAAGAAAACAGATGATATTTCACCGAGGAACTCTAACAGATAAGAAATTTGAAGACGAGTTACATACATGGAGATTATATGTAGATGGATCATCTTGCACCGCTGGTTGTGGAGCAGGGATTGTTTTAAATTCTCCAGATGATATTGACATGGAGTACGCCTTGAGATTCCAATTCAAAGCTTCCAATAATGAAGCTGAATATGAGGCTATGATAGCAGGTTTTCATTTGGCGAAAGTTATGGAGGCACGTCAGGTAATTGTTTTCAGTGATTCTCAGTTAATTGTGAATCAAATGATGGGAATATATGCAGTGAAGGGAGAGTTAATGGTGAAGTACCATGCAAAAGTGATGGAATTGTTAAAAGAATTTGATGCTATTCAATTGGTGAGGATACCGAGAATGGAGAATGCCAGAGCAGACGCATTGGCTCGACTAGCGTCAGCTACGCGCACCGAGCTGCGAAGAACAATACCAATTGAAGTATTAGAAAGTCGGAGCATAGAAGAAGATCTGACGATGAAGATTATTACCCTTGATTTAGGACCATCTTGGATGGATCCTATCAGAGCATACATTGAAGAAGGAGTACTACCGGAGGACAAACTAGCTGCCAAGAAATTGAAGTATAAAGTTGCTCGGTATGTGTTAACTAATGGTGTTTTGTATAGACGAGGAATTATGGCAGGTTTGCAGAGATGTGTGCATCCATCAGAAGTCAAAGAATTGATTGAAGAAATCCATGAAGGATCTTGTGGAGCTCATGTAGCAGGTCGGACCCTACTGCAAAGGGTGATGACACAGGGATACTATTGGCCGACGATGAGAGCTGATTGTATAGCTTATGCTAAGAAGTGTGACAAGTGCCAACGTTTTTCTTCCATCCGAAGAACTCCATAGGCATTGTTGACACCTATAACATCACCTTGGCCATTTGCCATGTGGGGGATTGATCTGGTTGGACCACTGCCGACGACCCGAGGAAGGTTCAAGTATCTCGTCGTGGCAGTAGACTATTTTACTAAGTGGGTGGAAGCTGAACCACTAATTGATATGACGTACGAGAAGGTGTATCAGTTCATATGGAAGAATATCATTTGTCGATATGGTCTCCCCCACGCTTTCATCACAGACCATGGAACACAATTTGATAATGAAGAATTTGCTGCCTATTGTCATCAGTCAAACGTCTTGAAGTTTCATTCAGCACCAGGCCATCCCCAAAGCAATGGGCAGACTGAAGTGACGAACAGAACATTACTAAATGGGTTGAAAAAGAGGTTAAGTGAGGCTAAAGCAAATTGGATTAATGAGCTACAGTCAGTTTTGTGGGCTTATCGAACAACTCCCCGAGCAGCAACAGGAGAATCACCATATATGCTAGCATTTGGAGGTGAGGCTGTGATACCTGCCGAGTTGGGCCTACCAACACATAGGGTGTTAAATTTCAATTCTCCGATCAGTGATTTGATGAGAAGGATGGATTTAGATATGCTCGAGGAAGTCAGAGAAGAGGCAGCCATTAGGAATGCAGCTTATCAACAACGAACAGCTCTGTTTTACAACAAGAGGGTAAAGAAATGTGATTTAAAAGAAGGGGATTATGTGCTAAAGAAGGTCATTCAGAAGCAGAATAAACTAGAAGCAAACTGGCATGGACCTTACCGAGTTACAGAGGTTGTTCGACCAGGAACTTACAGAATAGCAACTCTAGAAGGAGAAGAATTTAAAAATGCATGGAATGCTGAACACCTGCGCAAGTATTATCAATGATGTCCAATGTAAAGCATTTCTCTCATTATGAATAAAACAAAGATGTTTCACCAATTTTCCTTTTGATGAAAGTTTTTCGGGGAATACTAGTGTAATACACTATACAACGAAAGTGCTCTAAGGAGCCAACCTCCTTTGGTTAGGAGGACAGCTCTTCGGAGCAAAAGTGCTCTAAGGAGCCAACAAATATAGCTCTTCGGAGCAAAAGTTCTCTAAGGAGCCAACAAATGCAGCTCTTCGGAGCAAAAGTGCTCTAAGGAGCCAACCTCCTTTGGTTAGGAGGACAGCTCTTCGGAGCAAAAGTGCTCTAAGGAGCCAACCTCCTTTGGTTAGGAGGACAGCTCTATTGAGCAAAAAGTGCTATAAGTAGCCAACCTCCTTTGGTTAGGAGGATATGCTCTACGGAGCCAAAAAATGCTCTAAGGAGCCAAAAGCTTTAAGGAGCCAAAAAGTGTACACCAGCAGGATCAACCACGGTTGGTAAGATAAAAATATACTCTCATATTACAACTTATGTTGGTCGGGAGGTAATATTGTTACAATGAGTTCTTTGAAGAACAAAATGTTCAAAAAATACACCAAGTATAGTTGGTCGGGGATAAAAACCCAATAACTGTAGTTGGTCGGCGAGGACAACTTATTGATCTTAGTTGGTCGGACGCAATTTTATAATCAAACCAAGTATAGCTCGTCGGAGCTGTATTTGGTCGACAAACATTATTCACCCACCTTGGTTGGTTGGAAACAGTTTGAACATTTTCTCATTACTTTATTATTAAGTGATCGAGAAACATTACTAATACTTGTAACCTTTTATTAAGTTGCTTATTGAACAATAATATTGTTAGCTGTTTAATAGATACATAGATACATATGTACAAATATAAATGTGCTTGATAAAACAAAATTGGCAAACAGAAAATGAAAATCTTTTCATTAATCTAGAATAAATTACAAATTACAAAATTGTTACATGGACATTACTATTCTATTGGTTTTTTACCCTGTGCTTTAGAAACAGGTTCCTCGCCGGCAGGAGGGTCTTCTAGGCAAAGGGGAGAATTGATGAAATTAACATCTCTGAGCATTCTGACGTTCATAACAGAAGGTGTATCCAAAAGATGCTCAGGACGAGATAATTCAACTTGGGAGTGAAGGCTATAATCACCAAGATATTTCAAAATTAGACTGCGAGGAATGGAGCGAGCTGGAATCCATGCCATATCCAATTTGAAAGGTGGTACAGGCAGGTCTAATAGTGATGGAGCATGATAGTCCCATAAAAAATGCCCTTGCTCCAACTTTAATACACCCAATGCATTTAACCATCCTTGCTTGTAACCTTCATTATTAGCATGTTCAATGCGAGCATCCAGATGAACGAGAGCTTCATTGTATCCTGCCATCCAGAATTCTCTTGGCTGTTTATGGAATTGGAAGGTTAATCTATCCAATTGTTCATGAAGGCTTTTGGCAAAGAGATCTTTGTTATGCAAGGCAGATTTCGTTGATGCCAGCTGATCTTCCAGAGACATATTTTTATTGGACATTTCAGTCAGAGCACGGTCTTTTACTTTCAACTGGAATGCTTGAGTTTCCAGAGTAGACTGAGTGCGAGCTTCCTCAACATTTTGGCTGACTCTTCCTCGCCCCCGAGAACCTCTTCCTCGTCCCCGAGCAGTTCCAGAAATAGCAGATCTTCTTAAGTCCTCCAGCTCTTGCCTCAGTTTGGCATTTTCGACTTCTAAGAACGAGAAGCCTTCATCAGTGACTGGTATTAATGCAGTAGAGGATGAAGCAGCAGATTCATACTGAGCTAATTTCTTCTGCAAATTGTTATTTTCTTGCTCCAGGATCTCAGCGATTTGTCTACAGGCTTCAATTTCACCTTTTAGGGTCCTCTCCCTGACGTCATACCCAGCAATGATTTTCTTGTGGCCTGTTTCTGAAGAGAGCTGCTGGTATCTATTTTCATAATCTTCATGTAACAAAGCCATTGATTCGTTATGTTGATTTTGAAGATCCTTTAAGGAACCATGAAGCTCTTCAATCAACTGATAGTAAGCGACATTGTTGGCCACTGCTCGGTCGAGTAAAGCTTTCAAGTATTGATAAGCTTCAATACCTGCTCTGAAGCACCGTGACCAAGGATATCAACAATTTCCGATGTACTAAGATCTGTATGACCAGCCTTATAATATTGATGGCATTGCTGCATCAGCTCGGTATCATGAGAAGAGATCAATTCCATTCTAGCAACAAACTAATGACAAGAAAAAGACAACAATCAACAAAAACAAGTTATCAACAACAGAGATGAGCAAAGATATATTTTATTAGATCATAAAAAAGTTACATCGTTCGATTACAAGGAAATACAGAAAGGCTGCCGAACAACTTCACACCTTTTCCTTGTCCCCCAAGACTTTCTCGGGAGGCTGGGACGAGGAGCTCGGTTGCTCGGTGATAACTACAGCTTGATCGGTAGAAGTCTTCTCGGGAGGAGGAGGCATGGAGGAAATGTCCTCGGTGGCAGATGGTTGAGAGGCAGAAATTTGATCGCCCATAGCCATGGAAGATTCATCTGAAGCAGGTTCATCTTCTTCTTCTTCCACAATTGGTGGAGGAGGACCAGGGAGATGCCGTTGGAATAGCTCAGAATCATCTTGGACTTTTAGCTCTTGCAGAGCAGCTACCCAACCATCATAGAAGTATTTCAACTCCCCATATTGGACTTGGGACGTCATTGCAGCTATCCCTCTCTCCCATCCTTTCTCCCAACCAACACTGAAATGTTTCTTGATTGCAACTTTTCTCCTCGATTTCTCCGAGGAGAGCTTCACCTCCAGTTCCTCTTTCTTAACCTTAATATCTCGCAGAGTAGATATTTCTTCTTCTGCCTTCTTCAATTTATCATCAGATTCCTGATGTTTAACTTCCAAATCTTTAATTTTCTCCTCCAAATTCTTGGAGGTTTCAGCCATCTTCATCTTATCAGCCTCAGCCACAGCCAATTTTTTCTCCCAAACAATTTTCTCCTCGATGTACTGTTGGTGAGATTCCTTCACAGATTGGGTTAAACCCAACAAAGCATCGTCAACATCGGACGAGGAAGTGGAAGCTTTAATAACTTGATCTTTCTTCACGATGGTATTGAAGCAGTTCACCAGCTGAAAGATAAGAAAAACAATAGAGTCAACACAAATGCAAGCATTCAAGAAAAAGAGAGAAAGATCAAAGGTATGAGAAATTTACTGAAGAAAGATGGCGAGCAGCTAGGGACGTCAGTGTATCCCTAGGAATTTTTTCATCAACCCCGAGAACCTCGGGTATAACTGAGTTCGTTGAAGAACTCGGAAGAAGGATGTTTGAAACACTACTACCACCAGCGGGTAGAGAAGATGCAGTCCCAGCAAGATTAACTAAGGATGATTTCCTCAATCTCTTCAAAGGACGGTCAGCAACATCAACCAAGGAAGAAGTCTTGGTCGGAGAGATGATAATTACATCAGCAGGAGCATTTTTCTTGCTCGGGGCCACTGGAGGCTTCTCGGCAATTTTGGAGGAACCAGCATCTACTTTTTTAGTCCCCTCCGGGACATCAATTTTGCCTTTCTGGGCTCCAACAGCAGAAGAAGTGTCACCAAATAGAGCAGGAGGAGCTCTTTTCTTGCCCATTCTCTGAGATAGGGGGATATGAGAATCTGAAGATGAACTTTCTGGTGTTGAAGCTGGTTCAACAGGGCGAGCAGTATAAGAGGTTGTGTAACTCTTATACTGTAGTAAATATGAAGCAGATCTAATATGCTCGTCAGCAATGGTCTTATGCAAATTCCAGATAAGTTTCAAATGCTTGATATTCACTTCTGACTCTTTTGGAGTTTTTCTTTTGCTATCAACTGCAAACAAATACATAACAGAATATCAGTCATACATTTTGTCAAACAGGATGAAAGCATAATTTCATAAGTAAAATAAAACGAAAAATAAACCTATCCCATTGCCGTATGGGGGACATCTGGGACCGTTGTATACTTCATTCCCAGATAAAGGCGCATGTTGCCAATTTTTTATGACCAACCCATGCTCAAAATAATCCCTATTTGAGTCAGGGAGATTAACTACCAGAGCCCTATTCAAATACCTAGTTTTCAAATAATAAATATTATCTAGAACGGCCCATTTATAACAAAACATAATTTCAGGGATCCCAATACGAGTCCCATGAGTTAGATTTAATTTGTGCACCCCGTTAATTATTCTCCACGAATTGGGGGCTATTTTTGCAGGAACAAGATCAAAATATTGACAAAACTCAAGGCATAATGGGTTTGGTGGAAAGGAAAAATCGCATTCAGCAACAAAAAGACTGGGGAACCAATGTCCCTCAGCCAATCGAAAGTAATCTAAAGGCTCAGAAAGAACCTCTAGAGTTACCCACGAAGGAATGGAAAAATCAGAACGGAATTTCTCAACAGATTCCACAATATAAACCATATTGAATAAAAGAGATACAGAAGAAAGAAAGAAGATCTTACAGAAAGAAAGGAGATGTGTTGACAACGAACGGAAACAAAGATGAACGCACAAGAGAAGAAGAGAAGAGAAATCTTGAATGCAGAGAATGAAAAACGTAGACGACGGTATGGTTACCAAAGAAGTTTAAATACTTTGCATTGGGAAGCGGCGAAATAAATGATTACCAAAAAGAAATTACTAAACTTCCGGCGGCTAAAAGGACAAAAATTGCACGAAGATCGAAGCATTTATAAAAAAAGGCGGAAACTGCGAAATAAGAAGGAAATTTGAATACAGTGTTCCTGAAACCCAGGAAGGATATTTAATATTGCCATATACCGAGAAAGAATGTTCCATACTCCTCAAAGTTCGAAATATGAAACATTGGGGGCTTCTGTTGATACCAAATTTAATCTGCTGATGTGGACCAATAATAAGAAGACACGTGTCAATCTACATGGCACAATAACAACGAGGAAGTTTATTTCCCCCGACCAAGTCATGTTCTCTCCGAGCAACGAGGAGGACACCCCGAGGAACTCTATCATCCCGAGATACTCTAAGCACTCCGAGGAACTCTTGATCAACGAGCAACTAAGGCGGTCCGAACTGCACCTCGGCCGTATCATTAATTACCAGACGGACAACTGTTCAACTATTCATTATATTCTTGACGCACACGCTGCATTAAATGTATTACCCTTTCATATGTATATCATTTAATGTATTGGACCTTTCATGTACAGCCTAAAGGCTATAAATACCTTGTATCATCCTCATTCAAGGGGACCGAAATTTCTTGAGAGAACTTGTAATCAAGAATTCCACAAACACTCAGCAATAACATAACAGTGGACGTAGGCTTTATTCCTAGCCGAACCACTTTAAAAATCTTTGTCTTATTTATTTATCTGTGATTGAAAAATTAGAGCGATCTAGTTTTTTACATCAACACTTATTTTCTTTCTGTAGGGTCTTCTTTAGCACTAGGTCTCCCACTTCAATGGGTCTTGACTTCACCCTCTGGTTGTAGAATTTCGCTGCCCTGTGCTGGTAGGCTGCTTGTCTGACCTTTGTGTCCTCTCTTCTTTCTTCGATAAGATCTAGTTCTAGCCTCCTCTCTTCCCCATTATTTTCAGGGTCATAGGTCTGAATCCGATGAGTTGGGAGCCCTATCTCCGTTGGTATGACGGCCTCTGAGCCATGTGCCAACATGAACGGGGTTTCACCTATTGGTGTCCTTGCCGTGGTTTTGTAGGCCCATAACACAGCGTAGACCTCTTCAATCCATCTTCCCTTCGCATCTTCTAACCTCTTCTTGATTCCATCCAGGATATTTCTATTTGTGACCTCGGTCTGACCGTTTGCCCGAGGTCGGCCAGGAGATGAGAAGAATTGCTTAATTCCTACTCTTAGGCAATACTTTTCTAAAGAGGAGTTCTTGAACTGGGTCCCATTGTCCGAGATGAGAGTGTTTGGGATGCCATATCTGCATATGATATTCCTCCAAATAAATTGGAAGGTCTTCTGCTCTTTGATCGTTATCATTGGCTCTGCCTCCACCCACTTTGAGAAGTAGTCTATGGCAACTATCAAGAATCTATAGTTGTTGACGGCTCTTGGTAGGGGTCCTACTAAGTCAATCCCCCATACTCTAAATGGCCATGGAGAGGTGATTGACGTCATAGGCTGATGGGGCTGATGAGGGATGGTAGCGAATCTCTGACATTTATCACACCTCTTTACATAAGCTGCGGCGTCTTTGGATAAAGTTGGCCACCAGTACCCCTGCGTGATGATTCTCTTGGCCAAGGGTCTTCCCCCTATGTGGCTAGAGCAAGAACCCTCATGAACCTCCTGTAAGACCCGGGGAACTTTCGTGGGATGCACACATCTGAGGAGATGCAACAGAAACCCCTTTTTATATAAGACGTCTCCTATCATCGAGAACTTGGCAGCCCTATATCTTAATTTTCTCCTCTCTAGCTTGGACTCAGGTAGCTCTCCCCCTCTAATATACCTGACGAGGGGGTCGATCCATGAGTCTCCTAGGTTCAAATTATGACATGGGTTACGTACCTCTTTTTCCTTGATGGTTGCCTTTCTCAAGACCTCGATCGGAATGGTCCTCCTAGCATCTGTCTTCATTGCCGAGGCCAGCCTTGCAAATGCATCTGCTTGACTGTTACTTTGTCAAGGCACTCTTTTCAGTTTTGCCTCTTCAAAATATTCTAACAACCTTCTTACCCTCTTCAAGTACTTGGCCATCCTTTCATCTTTGGCCTCATAGATCCCCAGTACTTGATTGATAACCAACCTTGAGTCGCTGTGGAGTACGAGTCACTTTACGCGAAGAGTTGTTGCCAATAAGAGACATGCTATCATGGCCTCATACTCGGACTCATTATTTGAGGCCTGGAAATTGAACCTCAGAGCTTATTCAATTATCGCACCGTCTGGAGCCGTGAGTATAAACCCCGCACCGCTTCCGCTATCGCAGGAAGAGCCATTAACGAAGAGGCCTTCATTGGTGCCTGGGGTGGTCCCCTGGCGTCAGGATGAGGCTGAATTGCCGCCGAAGTGATCATGTCCGGTGAGACTCCAGGTGGCCTCATCATAGTTTGGCTGAGCTGTGCAAATTGCGCCTGCATAGCTTGTTGTGTTGCAGCTAAAGATCTCAAGGTTGCAGCTACCTCCACCATTTCGAACTGGGGGGCGCCTGACTGGAACTAGGCCCTCCACCCCCAGGTGGCGGAAGAGGCGGTTGTAAGTCTGGTGCCATATGTTAACACTATAGAGCTTGAGTATCAGATGAGCTTAGTACCACACAGGACCGCTTTCAATGGTGAAACAGCTCCGCGCTAGGGGGAGGCCTGGTTCACCACCAGAGTCTCCGGTGAGGTTAAGCAGAAAAAGAGGAAGAGATAGCTTCTCGTTCCCACAGACAGCACCAAAATGATGATGCTGGAATTAGCACCACCAGATAAGGTGTTTTCAAGATCAATCTAAGAACAACAATGGCAGCATAGTTATGTAAAAGGTAAGAGAATGAGATGAGGAGATGAGGAGAGAGAACCAGGATATAAGCGATTCAGCCAAAATTAGCCTACGTCCACTGTGTGTGTGTGTGAATAACCTCACTGCAATAAGGCACTAATGGCCATGGATACAATCTCTCAAGCTTTCTCTCTCTACTGTGTATCTAGACAGAGTTTCAGCTAGGGTTGAATATCTGGGATCCTTTGCAAGGTAGAGGATGATCTCTATATATAGTACCTAGGGGGTGTAATGTACCCCCCATGCATGCAATGAGCATGTGTGTGTTTGCCTCACCAATATGGGAAAGCCATCTGTCACTGTCACATGTAGAGAATGATGATGCCATATTCTCCCCACGTGTGGGGAATAATCTTGTTATAACTGACTTGTGTCCACGTGACCTTATCCAAATGTCAACAGATGCTTGGCTATCGCGCCTGGTGTATGAACTCGGCCTGGGTGAGGCAGAGGTTGGTTAGTCTAGGTACCGGTTCAGTCCGACTATTCCATGGAGGTCTCGGCCTAATCCCAGCCGAGACAATGGACAAGGTCGGGCTGGGACGAGGCTAAGCTGGAGTGTTTCGAGTATCGACTGATGTCTTGATGAAGTTGTTGGGGGCCTCCTGCGAGCTCAGCCTATGTATGGCCGAGGTTGCCATTACAAGGTATACGAGAATGCTGCTGATCCTTGTGATGCCCTTTGGAGAGGCTCATGGTAGTGTCGGCCCTGGCCGACCTTGCTATGGCCGAGGGCTGATATCGCGTGCCAAAGACTCGTCCAACGTCGGCCATAATCTCGGCCGAGGTTGGTGTTTCTAGGCCGAGGTTACACTTGGGGCATATCAGTGTCATTGGGTTCTACAGTGTTTGCAAGGGCATGGTAATAGATTCAATGATACCTGTATGGAATTCAAAACTCTTTAGATTCCATAAAGTACTTAGAAGTCAAATCTCTTTCTAAAATTTGGTTCAGTAAAGTTTGAGATGTTATTAGAGTAAGGGTAACCCATAATGTTAATGTTAGTAAAGTTCATAAAATTTGGTTCAGTAAAATTTGAAATATTATAATAAAAAAAATACTAATTGCAAATTTAAACTAGATATTATTACGACACCAATGCATCGTATTAAAACCATAGCCATGCAGCAAGCATTGAATTGATATGCTAATCGTGCCATCAAAGACGGAATTGGCAACACATTTAAAATACAATTTATCACGGGAACAAATTTATCGCCGTGCCATCGGCACGGGTACACCCTAGTATATATATATATATATAAGAAGAAAGGGAAAAATAGAGAAACGGGTCAGAGCCCGAGTTTGAAAATATTTTGTAAGTGCATAAATGACATATTTTAAAATATGCAATATCTCATATTTAAATTTGTGTCGCACGCACATGAGATACCATTCACCTCCCATCTATAGTGCACGTCTAATGTTTTATACTTAGTCTATTGTAGCTACAACTACCCAAGATATTTAGAGTATAGTACTCGTTTAAACTTATCTACACATCTAAGTTCCCGTACCGCCCATACAGTACTAAATTTCATTAACACCTCTTGATATACCCAAGTATGACCTCGGCCTGGAGGTACCTACCTCGGCCAAGATGAGAGCCGAGACGATGATCGACCCCCCCAGTGCGTCGAGGCCCACGTTTCATACCTCGGCCAAGGCCGGCACCATCAACCCCAGGCACCGAGGAATAGTAACCTCGGTCAACAGTAGGCCGAGATAACAAGAAGCACTACATTCATCTTCAACATGAACCTTACCTCGGATTACGCCGAGGTCACCAGAGGCATTACTCATCATCAGCACGCCCAGTCCCGGCTCTGGCCGACACTAGCATACACCTCGGTCGACATCAGGCCGAGGTTCCTCATGACACTTCGCGGATTGATCGGACGACCAACCTTTATAGCTCGGCCTCTACTAGGCCGAGTCCATTCACCAGCATGACTGTCGAAGTATCCGTTGACATTTGGATAAGGACACCTGGGCATAAATCAGTTATAACAAGATTATTCTCCACCTGTGGAGGGAATATTTCATCATCATTACTTACATGTGGCCCTGACAGCTGGCACACCCCCATTGGTGAGGAAACTACACACATGCACATTACATGCATAGGGGGTACATTACACCCCCTAGGCACTATATAAAGGGATCAGCCCCTACCTTGCAAAGGGGACCCAAATATTAAAACCCTAGCTAAAACTCTATCTAAATATACACAGTAGAGAGAGAAAGAGCTTGAGAGGTTGTATCCATGGCCATTAGTGCCTTCTTTCAGTGATATTACCCACACTCACTCACAGTGGACGTAGGCCAGATTGGCTGAACCACTTATATTCAGGTGTCATTCCTCTTAACCTCACCTCATTCTTACCTTATTCATATAGTTATGTTGCCATTGTTACACCTGTATTGAGCTTGAAAACACCTCACCTGGTGGTGCTGATTTTCAGCATCATCATTTTGGCGCCGTCTGTGGGAAACGAGAGGCCATCTCTTCCTCTTTTTCTGCTTTACCTCGCCGGAGGCTCTGGTGGTGAACCAGGAACCACCCCTTGTGTGGAGCTGTTTCACCATTGAAAGAGGTCCTTTCAGGTATTAAGCTCACCTGCAACTAAAGCTCTATACAGTCTAAGATATGACACCAGACTTGCCGCCGCCTCTTCCGCCACCCGGAGGTGGAGGAGCTAGCTCCAATCAGGCTCCACCCCAGTCCGAAATGGCGGAGGTGGCAGCTGCCTTGAAATCTTTGGCTGCAACACAACAAGCGATGAAGGAGCAATTTGTACAGCTCAGCCAAACCATGATGATGAGACCGCCTGGGGCCTCACCGGATATGATCACTCCGGCGGCGGTTCATCCACAGCCAGACGCCAGGGGACCACCCCAGGCACCAATGAAGGACCAACGTGCACCTCAGCGGAGGAGGGACGTTGCTGACCCTAGGCGCTTGCGCCTGGGGAGGCAAGGAAACCCTTCCCCGGAGGACAGATATGATGACCTAGGAGCAGAAGAGGCCCCAGAAGACTGCTGGGAGCCATATGAGGTGTCAGATAACACCGTACGACCCGTCAGGCAAAGTCAAGGATGTGTCGGCCGAAGAAGAGATGAGGCCCAACAGAGAGGGTCGGCCGCTGATAGGCAGAGCCAAGGATGTGTCGGCCGAAGAAGAGATGAGGCCCAGCAGAGGGGGTCGGCCTTCAACAGGTTGAGCAGAGGTTCGGCCTTCGAGAGGTTGGGAACAGTTAATGACCTAAGACACAGGCTATCAAGGTCAAGGAGTGCGGTAGGCTCCCAAAGAGGAGATAGGCAGGCTCGGCCAGATCAAGGCTGAACTATGGAGAGAAGAGACAGGGAGCAGGAAGAGGTCAACAGTCAGCGGGTCGCGGCTGGGGAACCCTCTGTCCACCGCAGAGAGGTGGCAGGGGATAACCACGGCCAAGTTGATGAGAGAAGACCCTGGAATGACTCAATCCAACGTCTCGAGGAGAAGATAGGGGACCTCATGAAGAGTAGGGACCCATTACAAAGGGGCTACTCGGAGGGCTCCCCATTTGTAGCTAGGATAGTGGGGTTCCCAACCCCTGCTAAGTTCAAGCCTCCTACGGTGACTCCTAAGTATGATGGCAGCACTAACCCAGTGCACCATATCGAGATGTATCAGTCAGCCGCAGATATTTACTCGATACCTGATGAGATGAAGTGCAGGGCCTTCTCAGGGACCTTAACAGGGGCCGCGCATAGCTGGTTCACCTCTCTTCCAAAGAATTCGATCGAAAACTTCAAGGGGTTGGCCGAGCAGTTCATACATAACTTCTGCTTTGGGGTAAGACCTCAGAAGAAGACTACCCACCTCCTATATGTCAAGCAGGCTAAGGGTGAAAGCCTAAGAGACTACATAGCAAGGTTCAACAAGGAGAAGTTAGAGGTGGAGGACTATGAAGAGAGCATAGCCATGACCGCCCTTATAGGAGGCCTCCAGAAGGGAAAGCTACTATGGAAGCTGGCGGAAGACCCCCCCAAGTCTATGGCAGAACTGTTGTCCACTGCAGGAAAAGTGATGAATGCGGAAGAGGCGATGGCCCCCAAATACGAGGAGGAGAACCGTGGTAGTGCTGGGAGGTCCCAGGGCAAGAAAGAAGGGAAGAAGCGGTCAGCAGATGATAAGTTCGCTCATTACACTCCTCTGAATGTGAGCTGTGAACACATTCTTAATGAGATCAAGAGTGACCGGGCCCTGAGGTGGCCAGAGAAGTTGAAGGCTCCGCCACATAAGAGGAATAAAAACCTCTGGTGTGAGTTCCATCAGGATCACGGCCATATCCCAGACAAATGCTTTGCCCTGAAGGACGAGATTGAGAAGATGCTGAAATCCGGGAAGCTAAGAAAGTATGTGGATGGCAAGGCCACACAAAGTGGAAGAGAAGACCCTAGGAAGAGAAGAGAAGACAGGTGCCGTGGCAATGTCCCGACTAGAAGGCATGATGATTCAGAGGGTAATGATGGAGATGACCCGGATCTCCCACCTAGGGATGACAACACCCCAGTGAAGAGAGTAGGAATGATCTCCTTTGGTGTTAGCACCATATGTGGGGGGTTCGCAGGAGGTGGCTCTGAGGTAGCCGATAGAAAGGCTCATGTGGCAGAGGCCAAGTCGGTGGTCAAGCCTGAGGTTGTGAACCTGACGTCTTCCGACGTTGTGCAGAAGAGAACAAAGGTAGACATGGACACCCTAGTGGTGGGGTTCTCCCGGCTCGACTTCAAGGGCATCTTTGCCCCCCATGATGACCCCTTGGTCATCACGACAAGGGTGCATGGGTGCGATGTAGGGAGAATCCTCATAGATGGGGGAAGCTCAGCAGACGTGATGTTCTGGCCTTGTTTCAAGAGCTTGGGTCTTAGCAGATCAAGATTAGTGCCATACCACCACCCCTTGATAGGCTTTAGTGGTGAGAAAGTGCACCCATTGGGCATGTATGAGATGGATGTGCGCATGGGAGACGAGTGGCCAAAGAGGCTGACTAAGAAGATAAACTTTTTCGTTATGGACGAGAATGTCTTCTCGTCCTACAACCTCATCATCGGAAGAGTAGCCCTCAAGGAGTTCGAAGCCGTGCCGTCAACGGTCCACCAAATGCTAAAATTCCCAACTCCTTATGGGGTAGGGGAAGTGCAGGGGGATCAGACCACGGCACGAGAGTGTTACTTCAACTCAGCTGAAGAGAGGGAGGCCCATAAGAGATCAACCGTCACCTACATCATAGACACTCTTGACCCGAGAGATGAAACAAAGCTAAAGAAGGGCGAGTCCGCGGAAGAGGTAGAATCCATCGTCCTCAATGAGGACGAGCCGGAAAAAACCATCCAGGTCGGCAAGGCCCTAGAACCAAAGATTAAGGAAGAGCTGGTGAGCCTTCTCAGGAAGAGGCAGAATGTCTTCGCCTGGAGCCACACCGACATGCCTGGTATAGACCCTGAGGTCATGACCCACAAACTCAACGTGGACAGGGATGCCAGGCCAGTCAAGTAGAGGAGAAGAATTTACTCTAGAGAGAAGTATGAGGTCATTCGGGAAGAGGTGAAGAAGTTGGAAGAGGCCGAGTTCATACGAGAGGTCACCTATCCAGAGTGGCTCTCAAATGCAGTGATCGTGCCTAAGGCCAATGGAAAGTGGCGGATGTGCATAGATTTCACAGACCTGAATAGGTCTTGCTCGAAGGACAGCTATCCCCTACCTAGGATAGACCAGATGGTGGACGCAACAGCAGGGCACGAGCTCATGAGCTTCATGGATGCTTATTCAGGTTATAACCAAATCTTCATGGACGCCGAAGATTCTGAGAAGATAGCCTTCATCACTGACAAGGGGACATACTGTTACAAGGTAATGCCCTTTGGTCTGAAAAATGCGGGGGCAACATATCAGCGCCTCGTCAATAGGATGTTTGAGGAACAGATAGGTAAGACCATGGAGGTGTACGTGGACGATATGCTAACGAAGAGTCTAAAGGCATGCACTCACGTGGCAGACCTTGAGAAGACCTTTGATGTCATGGACCAGTACAGAATGAAGCTCAACCCGGCGAAATGTGTCTTCGGGGTAGGAGCTGGGAAGTTCCTGGGGTTCATCGTTAATCAAAGGGGGATTGAGGCAAACCCTGAGAAAATCAATGCATTGCTCGATATGAAGACTCCTAGGAGTATCAAGGATGTCCAGAGACTCACGGGAAGAGTGGCAGCCCTGAACAGGTTTGTTTCCAGGGCAACGGATAAGTGTCTTCCGTTCTTCAAGGTTCTAAGGAAGGCCTTCCAGTGGGATGAAGAGTGTGAAAAAGCCTTTGATCAACTCAAGTCCTACTTAGGGTCTCCCTTGCTGCTGTCCCGGCCCATCGCGGGAGAAAGGTTGTTTGTGTATCTAGCAGTCTCTGAGTCGGCCATTAGCGCGGCCATCATACGAGAAGAGGATGGAGTTCAGAGGCCTGTGTACTTTAACATTAAGGCCCTACAAGGGTCTGAATAGAACTATCCCCGGATGGAGAAGTTGGCTTATGCTCTTATCCATGCTTCAAGGAAAATGAAACCCTATTTTCAAGCTCACTCTATGACAGTCCTCAAGGACTCCCCACTAAGGCAGGTCCTGCACAAGCCTGAGAAGTCCGGAAGATTGATGACCTGGGCCATTGAACTAGGAGAGTATGATCTTACTTACCAGCCCAGGACAGCCATTAAGGGACAGGCCCTTGCTGACTTTGTCGCAGAGTTCACTTGGATAGAGACTGGGTCAGAGAATAGCTTGGAAAGCGGCGAAGAGAAGGGCCAAGGTGTCTCCCGAGATTCGGAAAAGATAGACCCGTACGTCATCCGGGGCCGAGAAGAGGTTGTACCAGGCAAGGCTCGGAGGAGAGTAGAAGAAAATGAAGAGGATCGATACCTCTTCGAAAAAGGAGTGATGAGAGAAGGGGTCTTCTCTTCAGATGAAGACGTGTGGAGCCTCTTCGTGGATGGATCCTCCTGTGACGGTGGAAGCGGCGCGGTTCTAGTACTCTCAGCTCCAGATGGCGCCAACATTGAGTATGCTTTAAGATTCAACTTCCAGGCTTCAAACAACGAGTCTGAGTATGAGGCCATGATAGCGGGCCTCCTATTGGCAACAACTCTGCGGGTAAAGCGTCTTCTACTCCATAGCGACTCAAGGTTGATTGTTAACCAAGTGTTGGGTGCATATGAGACCAAAGACGAAAGGATGGCCAGGTACTTAAAAAAAGTAAGAGGGTTGCTAGAGTTTTTCGAAGAGGTCAAACTGAAGAGAGTGCCTAGACTGAGCAATAACCACGCTGATGCATTGGCAAGACTGGCCTCAGCAATGAAGACAGATTTGGGAAGAACCATCCCAATTGAAGTCTTAGGAAAAGCAAGTATCGAGGAGGATGAGGTATGTAACCCTTGTCACAATGTAAACCTCAGAGACTCGTGGATTGACCCGATTGCCAGATACCTAAGAGAGGGGGAGCTACCTGAATCCAAACTGGAAAGAAGAAAGTTGAGGTACAGAGCTGCCAAGTTCTCTTTAGTAGGGGATGTCTTGTATAAAAAGGGGTTCCTCTTGCCCCTCCTCAGATGTGTGCATCCCATGGAGGTAACCTGGGTCTTGCAGGAGGTTCATGAGGGCTCTTGCTCTAGCCATATAGGAGGAAGACCCTTAGCCAAGAGGATCATCACTCAGGGATACTGGTGGCCAACCTTGTCTAGGGACGCTGCTGACTATGTGAAGAGGTGCGACAAATGTCAGAGGTTCGCCACTATCCCCCACCAACCCCATCAGCCTATGACGTCAATCTCTTCTCCATGGCCGTTCGCGGTATGGGGAATTGACTTGGTAGGACCTTTGCCAAGAGCAGTCAACAACTATAGATTCTTGATAGTTGCCATTGACTACTTTTCAAAATGGGTAGAAGCCGAACCCATGATAACAATTACGGAGCAGAAGACCTTTCAGTTCATCTGGAAGAACATCATATGTAGGTATGGCCTCCCAAACACGCTTATCTCAGATAATGGGACCCAGTTCAAGAACGCCTCCTTGGAGAAGTATTGCCAAAATGTGGGGATTAAACAGTTCTTCTCATCTCCTGGTCGACCTCAGGCTAATGGCCAGACTGAGGTTACAAATAGGACTATCTTAGATGGAATCAAGAAGAGGTTAGAAGACGCAAAGGGGAGATGGATAGAAGAGGTTTACGCTGTGCTATGGGCTTACAGGACCACAGCAAGGACACCCACGGGAGAAACCCCATTCATGCTGGCACACGGTTCAGAGGCCGTCATACCAACGGAGATAGGCCTACCAACTCATCGGATTCAGACCTATGATAAAGATAGCAATGGGGAAAGAAGAAGGTTAGACCTGGACCTTATTGAAGAAAGAAGGGAAGACGCAGAGGTCAGGAAAGCAGCCTACCAGCAGAGGGCAGCAAAATTCTACAATCAAAGGGTGAAGACAAGACCCATTACGATAGGAGACCTAGTGCTTAAGAAGACCCTACATAAAATAAACAAGCTACACCCGAACTGGCATGGCCCCTACAGAGTAACGGAAGAGGTAGTGCCTGGCATGTATAGGCTAGAAAACTTAGAGGGAGAACCCTTCACCAACCCATGGAATGCCGACCACCTAAAGAGATATTTCATATAATGTTGCATCTATTTTGTCAGTTGTAAATGCACCATCTTATTGAGAAGGGGTTGTGAATAAAGATCAGTTTCCACGGCAAATTCTTGTTTCATTTAAACATCATTAGGCTTACCTTGGCCTAGGTGATGACCTCAGACCCTCATAACATCACTCAGTGGTGATGAGGTCTGAGCTCAGACACCTCGGCTAGAGGACCTCAGACCTTTAACATCATTCGTTTGGTGATTTAATATGGGGATAACCTCTTAGGTGAGGACCTCATACCTTTAACATCATTAATTTGGTGACCTTATGAGGCTTACCTCGGCCTAGGTGATGACCTCAGACCCTCATGACATTACTCAGTGGTGATGAGGTCTGAGCTCAGACACCTCGGCTAGAGGACCTCAGACCCTTAACATCATTCGTTTGGTGATTTAATATGGGGATAACCTCTTAGGTGAGGACCTCAGACCTTTAACATCATTAATTGGTGACCTTATGAGGCTTACCTCGGCCTAGGTGATGACCTCAGACCCTCATGACATCACTCAGTGGTGATGAGGTCTGAGCTCAGACACCTCGGCTAGAGGGCCACAGACCCTTAACATCATTCGTTTGGTGATTTAATATGGGGATAACCTCTTAGGTGAGGACCTCAGACCTTTAACATCATTAATTTGGTGACCTTATGAGGCTTACCTCGGCCTAGGTGATGACCTCAGACCCTCATGACATTACTCAGTGGTGATGAGGTCTGAGCTCAGACACCTCGGCTAGAGGACCTCAGACCCTTAACATCATTCGTTTGGTGATTTAATATGGGGATAACCTCTTAGGTGAGGACCTCAGACCTTTAACATCATTAATCTGGTGACCTTATGAGGCTTACCTCGGCCTAGGTGATGACCTCAGACCCTCATGACATCACTCAGTGGTGATGAGGTCTGAGCTCAGACACCTCGGCTAGAGGGCCACAGACCCTTAACATCATTCGTTTGGTGATTTAATATGGGGATAACCTCTTAGGTGAGGACCTCAGACCTTTAACATCATTAATTTGTTGACCTTATGAGGCTTACCTCGGCCTAGGTGATGACCTCAGATCCTCATGATATCACTGAGTGGTGATGAGATCTAAGCTCAGACACCTCGGCTAGAGGACCTCAGACCCTTAACATCATTCGTTTGGTGATTTAATATGGGGTTAACCTCTTAGGTGAGGACCTCAGACTCTTAAGTAATGGTTATGGAACCATATTCAGTAATGACTTCAAAGAGTGCATAGCATTCATGTACATTCACAAATAAAGATGAAGGAAAACCTTGACATTCAATAGATGAAATTACAATATTTAAATGTCTCAGAAAAAACAGAGGTACATAACGCACAGGATTACAAGTCAAAACAATTGAATGCAAAATACAAGTCAAACATCTGAAGGAGGAACATTTGATGTCTCAGCTTGGTTGGCCTGCTCGGTATAGGTCACCTCAGCTACTTCGTTTACAGGGTCAGTCTCTCCGAGGTCAGTCCCTTCCAGAGTAACAGTTTGACCAGGGGCAGCAGCTTCATCCTCTATCTCCTGCAAGGCCTGGGCAAACTGGGCGTCGACAAGGCCGAGGCCCACAAAATCTGAGGCCTTAATAGTGCCAATCTTGGCCTCCTTTACCTCGGCCCATTTGGTGGTGGCCTTGATACCCCTTTCAAGGTACTCAAGACCAAAACCTACAAACTCCTCGGAGACCTTGTAGTCAGCAATTATTGTCTCCGAGGCATCTGCAAGAGAAGCCTTCACCGCAGCATCAACCTTCCTCTATAAAGCATCGTCCTTGTCCTTCAGGGCCTTGGTATGGCTCTAAACAAGTGCAGAGATGTCCTTCTCTAGAGTTTGGGCCTTATTTTCAGAGGTCTGGGCCTTGGTCTCAGCCTCCTGCAACTCTGACCTCAGACGAGAAACCTCGGCCTTCAGGGTCCCCTCAACTTTCTCAGCTTCCTGCCCCTTCTGAATGAGAGGCAGTTTCCTCATGGCCCAGTTAGATAGCTGATACATGGCAACCGCACCCTGCACAGTAAATGAAGAAGTTAGATAAAAGCAAAATCAGACGTTGCACTTCGAGTGAGGGAACAAGTTATACCTGGACTACTCTGTGAAGACCAAATTCAACCATCGTAGGGGCCTTCATGGCCCTGAAAAAACGCTTGTCGGCCTCGGTCATCATGTTGTTAAGAGCGTCCATGGCCTGTCGGCTGTGGCCGACCACGTTATCAGAAAGTTTTAACTGGTCCAGACGGGCTGATAATGTGTCGGCCGTGATGGGGGTCGCAGTGTCTGAGGCCCTCTTTGTCCTGGCGCTTGGCCTCTGATCCTCAGGAGGATGGACCTCAGGTGACCTCTTCTTGGACTTGGATGTTGAGGGAGCAGGCGGAGGACCATTCATGCCAGTCTTCTTAACAAGTCTGGACAAGCTTGGAGCTGCCATCTCCCACAACTCGTCTGAAATATCTGGTGGTTTCTCTGCAAAAGTGAAAAGATATGAGTCAAAAATAAAGTACGTATGATAAGAGGCTACACTTGGGGTCAAAATAAAAATCCTTACCAAAGTCAGCTAAGGGACTTCCGCCCAGGCTCATCCTCGAGAGATACTGGGGGGTCAGCAGATGCTCAAACTTGACAAACATCCCATGGGCCCCTTGGTCCTGCAGGGCCTTCACCTTTTTGCCATGTTGCACACTTAGTCCAGGGTCAGCCCTGGCAGACATGGTGACTTTGCCCCATCTCATGGGTACTCTCGGCTCATATATGGAAGAGGGAATGGAAGAACCAAATTCCCATGGCCCTGAGACAAAAAAGTACCTGGGTTTCCAATTATGGTTGGAGGTCTGAGTGACCAAGAGCATCTTTTTCTCAGGCCTCCGAGCCACAAAGTGATGGTAGCTCGGATGATTTTTGGCAGAGGTGGGGACGTAACAACCAGCAAAGACCTGCACTGGGAGGTCAGAGTGGTGAACCGCCCTCCATAAGATGATGGCCCCTATAATAACCCTCCAAGCATTGGGAGAGAGCTGCGAGGGGGCCAAGTTAATGAATGATAGAAGGGACCTAATGACGGGGTGGAAGGGAAGACGAAAACCTAACTTGAACATCTGCTCGTATAGGCAGATTTCACCATCCCTGTCGTGGTAGGCCCTCTCTTCCCTCAGAGGTCTTCTTAAGTGGATAAAGGGGCTAATGGAATATAAGTACCTGAAGTGCAGTAGATCCACCTCAGTAATTGTGCTCTCATACTCGGCCACCTCAGATGTGTCTACATCACTTTCGGCATCCTCATCATCATCAGACTCAACGTCGGCTGGAGCAGACGTGGATGGGTTACCGGGGAACCTTTGAGCAAACTCGGCCTCGGTGACGGTCGACAGGGGAATAGCATTTAGAATGGAAGGCACAGCCACACTTGGCTCTACAAGTTCAACCTCTGAAGAAGAACTTGAGGTACTTGTGCCATTTTGGGACGAGGCCCGGCTGGAAACCTCGGCCTGGTCAGGGTCCTGACCAGCCTGAGGAGTGAAGTCCATGGCCTCTTGGAAAGAGTCCACAGACATCGGGTCGGAGGTGGAAGACTCAGACTCAGACATCAGCAAGTTATTGGCAGAGGCGTCTGTCTGATAGAAATTCTCAGGTGGACGAGGGTATACCACCTTGAGAGGTGGAGGAAATAGAGGTCTGACAGGGAACTCCTGTGACCTACGAGCTTCTTCCTGAGCTCTCTCTATCTGCCTAATTTTCTCTAAGGTTTTTTCTCCAAGAGATGGGAATTCTTCAAGAAGTTGATACAGGGGTTTGAGCATCTGGGGACGACCCAAGGCTTTGGCAGACCCTAAACTTGAGGAAAAATCCTAAAAACTACAAACGAACTTGTCTTGAAAAGTTGGGGGGACCAAAGATCAAACAAAGGAATCAATACAGGAAACCTGGTTCACCGGAAAACTCAAGTGCTCACCGGAAAACTCAAGTGAATCACCGAAAAACTCAAGAGCTCGCCGGAAAATTCAAAATAAAAAGTATCAAAAACGAAGGAAATGGAGAGGGAGGATACCTGAAGGTGAGATTGATGAATAAGGTGGAGAGTATCGCGCAGGAAGTGAGGTATTCCTCTGCAGAACAGTCACTGGAGCAAAGGCTAACTTCGGAGAGAAAAAGAAAGTTGCAGAAAACAGGGGCGCTTGAACAGGAGAGAAATGAGGAAGAAGAAGAAAAAGAAAGGTTTTAACCTTTAAATACTTGGGCACGATTCCCAAGGCTCATCATTGCCTTGGGAAGCCCAAGGGCCAACTGACAACATGTGCCAACCAAATGGGAGCGCCTTGGCTTAGGCAAGTGTCATGCAGGTGTTGACTTTGGGTTGAATAGACCTCGGAGGCAAGAACCCCCTAGCCACCTACTCTCGCAAATGACTAAGAGCTGGGGGGTGATTGATATACCCATGTATGACCTCGGCCTGGAGGTACCTACCTCGGCCAAGATGAGAGCCGAGACGATGATCGACCCCCCAGTGCGTCGAGGCCCACATTTCATACCTCGGCCAAGGCCGGCACCATCAACCCCAAGCACCGAGGAATAGTAACCTCGGTCAACAGTAGGCCGAGATAACAAGAAGCACTACATTCATCTTCAACATGAACCTTACCTCGGATTAGGCCGAGGTCACCAGAGGCATTACTCATCATCAGCACGCCCAGTCCCGGCTCTGGCCGACACTAGCATACACCTCGGTCGACATCAGGCCGAGGTTCCTCATGACACTTCGCGGATTGATCGGACGACCAACCTTTATAGCTCGGCCTCTCCTAGGCCGAGTCCATTCACCAGCATGACTGCCGAAGTATCCGTTGACATTTGGATAAGGACACCTGGGCATAAATCAGTTATAACAAGATTATTCTCCACTTGTGGAGGGAATATTTCATCATCATTACTTACATGTGGCCCTGACAGCTGGCACACCCCCATTGGTGAGGAAACTACACACATGCACATTACATGCATAGGGGGTACATTACACCCCCTAGGCACTATATAAAGGGATCACCCCTACCTTGCAAAGGGGACCCAAATATTAAAACCCTAGCTAAAACTCTGTCTAAATATACACAGTAGAGAGAGAAAGAGCTTGAGAGGTTGTATCCATGGCCATTAGTGCCTTCTTTCAGTGATATTACCCATACTCACTCACAGTGGACGTAGGCCAGATTGGCTGAACCACTTATATTCAGGTGTCATTCCTCTTAACCTCACCTCATTCTTACCTTATTCATATAGCTATGTTGCCATTGTTACACCTGTATTGAGCTTGCAAACACCTCACCTGGTGGTGCTGATTTTCAGCATCATCACCTCTCATAGTGTTAATAAATTTACAAGTATCATTTCACATATGTTAGTTTCTGATTTGAAAGTTAAGTCTGACCACTTAATCTTATCCATTAGATTCTCACTATCTAATATTATGTTTTTCCCATTAAGCTTTCTCCACCTAACTTAATAGTTAGATGTATTCACGTCATCTAATTATCTACTACTTCGTCCCAGTAGATTATTCATATAGTATATATTTCACACACAATATAGACTATAAGGATAATTGGACCGTCTAATCGTCGACTCCAATTATCCCAAATTATTTTCCTTTTGGATGATGAACATCATACAATCATCTACCATTCTACCCAAGTAGATTATTTATATAGTATGTATTTCACACACAACAATTATCTACTACTTCATCTTAGTATATTATTCATATAGTATATATTTACGCACAATATAGAGTATAAGGGTAATTGGCCCGATCCAATCGTCGATTCCAATTATCCTAAATTATTTTCCTTTATATGTATGAACATCTTATAATAATCTACCATTCTACCCAGGTAAATTATTTATATAGTTTGTATTTCACACACAATAATTATCTACTACTTCATCTTAGTAGATTATTCAAATAGTATATATTTCACACACAATATAGACTATAAGGATAATTGGCTCGATCCAATCGTCGACTCCAATTATCCTAAATTTTTTTCCTTTTAGATGTATGAACATCTCATAATAATCTACCATTCTACCCAAGTAGATTATTTATATAGTATGTATTTCACACATAATAATTATCTACTACTTCATCTTAGTAGAATATTCATATAGTGTATATTTCACACACAATATAGACTATAAGGATAATTGGCCCGGTCTAATCATCGACTCCAATTATCCTACTTTATTTATCTTTTAGATGTATGAACATCTTTTAATCATCTACCATTCTACCCAAGTAGATTATTTAGATACTTTATATTTCACACACAATATATACTATAGAGAGTATTGGCTCGGTCTAATCATCGACTCCAATTCTCCTATCATTTACATTGGCCCGGTCAAATCCTCGACTTCAAATGTAAATGAAAAAAATAGAATATTGGCTCGGTGTAACACCCCGCTTAAAATAATAACGGGTGGCCATCCCTATACTGTATTAAATCAGGAATTTCAGATGGTCCAGTCTCAACATCAACTGCCGGTACTATATAATATAGGACTAACTACCCGATATCATATAAGCGAGATGTTAATATAAATTAAAACTTGCAACATACAACAACCCAACACTATGAAACTACTAATGAATAAGAGAGATGCAAGAAGCACTATAAGAAATGAAAGGAATCACTATACATGAATATGCCATAACTAAATAAACCCGAATAAGCTGTCAGGTCACAGCAAATACAATAACTGGAATGGAATAAATATAAACATGTATATAAATATCCCTATGATACAAACCCGATATATAACATGAATCCTACCTAGAATTTTAAAGAAGTAGGAAGCGGCTACATGAAACATCCCGCAACAGTCCGCACCTGTCACGGCTCCCAAGACTCTGGATAGAAAGTCATCCGGCATCCATGCGGTAGGATACCTGTAAAAATATATATATATACAAGAAGGAGTGAAAAGTAAACGGGTCAGAGCCCCGAATGTGTAAAATATTTAGCAAGTGTGTTAACCGTGCATAATAAATACCGGTGTACATTAATTTCATAAATAAAGTGAGACCGCACTCTCGTGGAACCGCAACTCACCTCTCATCTAAAGGCGCGCACCTATTCGCGTCCTCAATTTAGTTAAATTACCCCCATTGATTTTAGGACAACCTAACTTATCAGGCCTAGCCTATAACCATGAGAGCTACCCTCCCGTCATAGTCTAAGGATCCACCCATTTCTAATCCTATTAGATTATGATTACAACAATTATGCCATAATAGGCTTAATGAATTCCGATTAATAATCTCATGAATTATAATTATCATAAATCTTAAAACATTACCCCTATACATATACATATATATATATACATATATAGGCTAAAAACGTAAGAATTAATATACTTAATAACATGCACATGGAATATTGGCAAAACTTCTCTCTAATCCCAAAATTGTACTACGTTTCGTGCGTGGGGAGTCTCGCAAAGCGAAATCCAAACAAGGAACCGCCCCGTTACACTACTCCTGACAAGGTCAAGACCAGAGATCAGAGATGCCACCTATGGAATTACTTCTCTCAAATCTCGACATGGCACTGCGTTTCGTGCGTGAGGTGTCTCGTAAAGCGAAATCCAAACAAGGAACCACCTCGTTACACTACTCCTGGGCAATGTCGATCCTAGAGATCCATAATCCTCAACATACAAGTTAGTACTATCATTACTACTAAACTTCTATAACTACTAAGAAAGAAAGAAAGAAAGAAAGAAAACAAAAGAAAGAAAACAAATAGAATAAAATAAAAAAATCTCCAATAATAACCTTGGTATGATGTAACCGAAGTATTCCTCAAATACGATACATCAACCCCCAATAAATCTGGTACACCATAGTCATCCAAGATGTACCCCGTAGAAATACCATATCCTTCATCTAGGATATGTAAATATATATATAGGTATTATATTTCTAACCGTATATATATATACCATCATCAATCCAATAGCCAAGTGTACATACTACATATGATGTACAAGGCCATGCACATAATATACTCGGCTATATATATCGCCGATAAACTGCATCAATGCTATCATCTTCCCAGTGCCCGGCTCACGTAGCAAAACTGGGGCCACCATGGTGGGACTAAACGACACCCATCTCGTGGTAAACTCACGCACACGACGTCCCGGGAAGCGGTCATAGCTCCAAACCGGCAATGAGACGAAACATACCCATCACGTCTCATCCCAAAATAAATATATATATCATATGGTAACACACGGGACGACTATGACCTGGAGAATATCCACACCCTGCTTTTCTAGCCAGGATGCTCACCCTCTACGCGCGCAACTTCCCAATGATAGCATGAGCGGGGTATGCTTAACCAATTAAGTATATATATCATTTACATGCATAATATATATATTCCATATGATCCAATCATATGATCAAATAATAAACCATCGTATATGGTTTAAATATCCATACCATGTATGTTCACAACATAAATATATCCACATATTCATATACATACAGATGTATATATATATCAACACATATTCGCATAACCTTATCTATATATATAAACTAATTCTCGTTCATATGTATAAGATATATATATACCTGGCTATAAGTATACATAGTCCTCAATATACAAGCCGTCACCACCATTCCTTTAATTTATCTCGATACGTGAATATAATCCCATACTTGAAACATATTCGATCATTTTCCTATAATGAATAGTCTCCCAAAACCATATGTATATCTATACCTATATATTCAACAGTAGGGCTATCACCCAAGAGTTTGCGTAGGAATCCATCACTACACATTTCATCTATATCTGCGAGTACATTAAAGAATCTATTAATCATCTTGACTATCGGTATACATATAACTAATAGTCTATAAGCCTCAAGCTCATTCTTTCATTCATCAAATAATCTCATTTCCCTCGATTTCGACTATGGTTCAATCACTTTTGTGAATACCCTAGTCTAAGATATCTCTAAGAGTTCTTAGCCTCACATCACATCTACACTTACTTTTAATCTTCAATTAGGATTCTCAATCCCAAAGGGTTTCCCCCCCCAAAATCTCTATACATAACTCCAAATACATATATGGATACATTTCTCCCAAATTACCCTAAGGAGTCCCCAAAATTCTAATGTGTGAGAAACTCCTTATGTGTCTCCAAGAACATATCTCTTTCATCATAAGAGAAGGCCCCAAATCAATAAACCCAACCAAAGAGGGCTTGAATTCACTATGGAGAAAATACCTCAAAATGCCCTGTTTCCGAATCGATTCGGCCCTATTCCGAATCGATTCGGCCTAACGAATCGATTCGGCCTCCAAAGCGAATCGATTCGGGTCCAAAGACCTGGGCTTCTGCAATAGGCCGAATCGATTCGGCTTGGGTCCGAATCGATTCGGTCAATGCAGACCTGCCAATTTTACCAAACCGAATCGATTCGCTTGAGGGGGCGAATCGATTCGGACCTGCAATTTTTGAAGGGTTCTTCTTCTTCATCAAAACCCACGAATTCTAAACCCTAAATTTCCATTTCTAACAATTAAACCTTCATCAATTTGTGATTCTAAGCCCATAAGTCAACCCAAAGTTGATCCCAAACATTTCTATTCCCTTAAATCCATATTTAAACATTGATTTCAAGATTTAAACCCCAAAATCTAGGTTTTGACATTTATACCCAAAATCCATTTCTTTAACCCACAATTTATGAAATGAAATACACAAATAGCTATTTAGCAAGATTAAACACTTGCCTCAGATTTGTAGAGGTTGGATCGTCCTCGATGTCGCGGTTGGGCCGGGAACCTCCAAGCTTTTCTTCCTCTCTCTCTTCCTTTCTTCTTCTTTTCTCTCTTCTCTTTTCTTTCCTTTCTCTTTCTCTAATTGAGAAGGCTTCATCCGTAAGCCTTAAATCCTTTAAAACAACAAACCCAGATTTTAAATGTTAATACACACTTTAAATGACTCGTTTACTCCAATTCGAGTCAAACTGACTTAAAAATATTCCGGAGCCGAAATAAAACCCAATGACAGTCATTTTGACTATCTCGACCCTTCCGGGATCGATGGCACACTCAAAATCATCATCCGGAATACTTTAAAATGTCCTCTATTTTTGGACTTAAATTCCCAAATTTTAAAATTCTCCAATTTAATTAAATTTTATTTTCCCAAAATTTAATTTCTCAGTCTCAAAAGTCTTGGGGTGTTACAATCTTCCCCCCTTACAAAAATTTCGTCCGCGAAATTTAAGATGAGCCTAGGACATCAATATCATCTAGTCCTTACATCAATCCTCAAGATCACTATGCCGATCCTTTCTAGTTCTCACGTCCAACCATATAGCCTTTAAAACAAACTAACTACTCAGGGGGCCCATACACCCCGTACCTGAGTCTCCACTCGTAGAATTTTAATCAGGCTCCATTAGCCTCAAAATTTTTAAGATAACCCTCGGTAACATAATCTATAACAATATACTAAATATATAAAAGTTTGAAAATTTCCACTGGTTGAACTCTCCTCAATTCCTGACGCTAGCCACCTTCGTGCGGGGGAGGTCTCGCAAGCGAAATCCAAACAAGGAACCCTCCCAATACACTACTGTGTAGCTAGGTCGGGGATTAAGATTAGTTGAACCAGGGTTAAGGTTTTATATATATAAAAAATTTCCATATTTGATATTGCCCGAGGGCCTATACAATAATACGATATAAATATTTTCCGCGTCTTTCGACACGCCAAACAAACACCTTATATTTAAAACACAAGGCTTCAATTAATACAATACTCTAGCCAATACCTAGTTCTCAAAACTAGCACAACTATGAGCTAAACTATCCGCTCCTCACAAATCTACCAAACTCTGAACCTCTCAGTTATGAAAAGGCGTATCATCTCCAAAGATGCCATATAAAGGCCACACTTGCTCACTTCCTTCTCTAGGAAATTTCCATACCCCCTAGCGGTATAGCGGCTAGCTACTCATCACACCTCACACGCGACGTTCCCAATATCGCACAAAGCGTAACTTAAACCCAAAGAAAGGTATTCTACCTCACAATTTCCATAACCTAATGGTTTCCCCTCACCCTAGAATCTCAACTCAGGGTCCTCAATTTCTTCCAGGAAAATCATTATCCCTAAGCCTATTTTTTCACAAGAGAAACATCTTCCTCAAAATCCTTCCTAACCATATTGAAGGCTAAGGCGCGATTGCAACTGTCGAAAACTCCTTCAATCCTACACAACAAAACTGAGTCTCCAAAGGCATTCTCCCTTATCTTAGAAGGCGATACTCCTAATATTGGGACAACTACACCAACCTCACCTCGGTAAGAGTCACCAACATTAGGTTTCCTAACTAAGGTTAACAGATTCTCAATCTAAACCTCCCAAGGACTACACTACATGTCTCTCCTCGGACTTACCTCACTAAGACCAAGATTCACCATTCTAGTAGATTTCCTTTCTTACTCAACTGCCGATAAATCGCCTCGAACCACTGCTAGAAATCTCCTCAACATCTCCTCTGGAACCGGGGAAAACAATTACCCCCGATTAGAGCGTACCCAATATATACTATGGGTATTGCACTTTTAATCCTATCCCTTCCTAGACGACAAAATCTAGGCGACGTCTGAAACGAAATAAGAGCAACTGTTACCAGAACGCCAATCAAGTGAATATACTTCACAAAAGAAAACAACGCAGTGAACACAACAGTCCTATTTGTAGGGCTTTATGTTAAGAACGTTAACGGAAGAATGCAGAACTCGCACAGATCCTAAGGACTCTAGAACCTTATGCTCTGATACCATCTATAACACCCCGCTTAAAATAATAACGGGTGGCCATCCCTATACTATATTAAATCAGGAATTTCAGATGGTCCAGTCTCAACATCAACTGCCGGTACTATATAATATAGGACTAACTACCCGATATCATATAAGCGAGATGTTAATATAAATTAAAACTTGCAACATACAACAACCCAACACTATGAAACTACTAATGAATAAGAGAGATGCAAGAAGCACTATAAGAAATGAAAGGAATCACTATACATGAATATGCCATAACTAAATAAACCCGAATAAGCTGTCGGGTCACAGCAAATACAATAACTGGAATGGAATAAATATAAACATGTATATAAATATCCCTATGATACAAACCCGATATATAACATGAATCCTAAAAAGAATTTTATAGAAGTAGGAAGCGGCTACATGAAACATCCCGCAACAGTCTGCACCTGTCACGGCTCCCAAGACTCTGGATAGAAAGTCATCCATCATCCATGCGGTAGGATACCTGTAAAAATATATATATATACAAGAAGGAGGGAAAAGTAAACGGGTCAGAGCCCCGAATGTGTAAAATATTTAGCAAGTGTGTTAACCGTGCATAATAAATACCGGTGTACATTAATTTCATAAATAAAGTGAGACCGCACTCTCGTGGAACCCCAACTCACCTCTCATCTAAAGGCGCGCACCTATTCGCGTCCTCAATTTAGTTAAATTACCCCCCATTGATTTTAGGACAACCTAACTTATCAGGCCTAGCCTATAACCACGAGAGCTACCCTCCCGTCATAGTCTAAGGATCCACACATTTCTAATCCTATTAGATTATGATTACAACAATTATGCCATAATAGGCTTAATGAATTCCGATTAATAATCTCATGAATTATAATTATCATAAATCTTAAAACATTACCCCTATACATATACATATATATATATATACATATATAGGCTAAAAACGTAAGAATTAATATACTTAATAACATGCACATGGAATATTGGCAAAACTTCTCTCTAATCCCAAAATTGTACTACGTTTCGTGCATGGGGAGTCTCGCAAAGAGAAATCCAAACAAGGAACCGCCCCGTTACACTACTCCTGACAAGGTCAAGACCAGAGATCCGAGATGCCACCTATGGAATTACTTCTCTCAAATCTCGACATGGCACTGCGTTTCGTGCGTGAGGTGTCTCGCAAAGCGAAATCCAAACAAGGAACCACCTCGTTACACTACTCCTGGGCAATGTCGATCCTAGAGATCCATAATCCTCAACATACAAGTTAGTACTATCATTACTACTAAGCTTCTATAACTACTAAGAAAGAAAGAAAGAAAGAAAGAAAGAAAACAAATAGAATAAAATAAAAAAATCTCCAATAATAACCTTGGTATGATGTAACCGAAGTATTCCTCAAATACGATACATCAACCCCCAATAAATCTGGTACACCATAGTCATCCAAGATGTACCCCGTAGAAATACCATATCCTTCATCTAGGATATGTAAATATATATATAGGTATTATATTTCTAACCGTATATATATATACCATCATCAATCCAATAGCCAAGTGTACATACTACATATGATGTACAAGGCCATGCACATAATATACCCGGCTATATATATCGCCGATAAACTGCATCAATGCTATCATCTTCCCAGTGCCCGGCTCACGTAGCAAAACTGGGGCCACCATGGTGGGACTAAACGACACCCATCTCGTGGTAAACTCACGCACACGACGTCCCGGGAAGCGGTCATAGCTCCAAACCGGCAATGAGACGAAACATACCCATCACGTCTCATCCCAAAATAAATATATATATCATATGGTAACACACGGGACGACTATGACCTGGGGAATATCCACACCCTGCTTTTCTAGCCAGGATGCTCACCCTCTACGCGCGCAACTTCCCAATGATAGCATGAGCGGGGTATGCTTAACCAATTAAGTATATATATCATTTACATGCATAATATATATATTCCATATGATCCAATCATATGATCAAATAATAAACCATCGTATATGGTTTAAAGATCCATACCATGTATGTCCACAACATAAATATATCCACATATTCATATACATACAGATGTATATATATATCAACACATATTCGCATAACCTTATCTATATATATAAACTAATTCTCGTTCATATGTATAAGATATATATATACCTGGCTATAAGTATACATAGTCCTCAATATACAAGCCGTCACCACCATTCCTTTAATTTATCTCGATACGTGAATATAATCCCATACTTGAAACATATTCGATCATTTTCCTATAATGAATAGTCTCCCAAAACCATATGTATATCTATACCTATATATTCAACAGTAGGGCTATCACCCAAGAGTTTGCGTAGGAATCCATCACTACACATTTCATCTATATCTGCGAGTACATTAAAGAATCTATTAATCATCTTGACTATCGGTATACATATAACTAATAGTCTATAAGCCTCAAGCTCATTCTTTCATTCATCAAATAATCTCATTTCCCTCGATTTCGACTATGGTTCAATCACTTTTGTGAATACCCTAGTCTAAGATATCTCTAAGAGTTCTTAGCCTCACATCACATCTACACTTACTTTTAATCTTCAATTAGGATTCTCAATCCCAAAGGGTTCCCCCCCCCCCCCCCCCAAAAAATCTCTATACATAAATCCAAATACATATATGGATACATTTCTCCCAAATTACCCTAAGGAGTCCCCAAAATTCTAATGTGTGAGAAACTCCTTATGTGTCTCCAAGAACATGTCTCTTTCATCATAAGAGAAGGCCCCAAATCAATAAACCCAACCAAAGAGGGCTTGAATTCACTATGGAGAAAATACCTCAAAATGCCCTGTTTCCGAATCGATTCGGCCTAACGAATCGATTCGGCCTCCAAAGCGAATCGATTCGGGTCCAAAGACCTGGGCTTCTGCAATAGGTCGAATCGATTCGGCTTGGGTACGAATCGATTCAGTCAATGCAGACCTGCCAATTTTTCCAAACCGAATCGATTCGCTTGAGGGGGCGAATCGATTCGGACCTGCAATTTTTGAAGGGTTCTTCTTCTTCATCAAAACCCACGAATTCTAAACCCTAAATTTCCATTTCTAACAATTAAACCTTCATCAATTTGTGATTCTAAGCCCATAAGTCAACCCAAAGTTTATCCCAAACATTTCTATTCCCTTAAATCCATATTTAAACATTGATTTCAAGATTTAAACCCCAAAATCTAGGTTTTGACATTTATACCCAAAATCCATTTCTTTAACCCACAATTTATGAAATGAAATTCACAAATAGCTATTTAGCAAGATTAAACACTTGCCTCAGATTTGTAGAGGTTGGATCATCCTCGATGTCGCGGTTGGGCCGGGAACCTCCAAGCTTTTCTTCCTCTCTCTCTTCCTTTCTTCTTCTTTTCTCTCTTCTCTTTTCTTTCCTTTCTCTTTCTCTAATTGAGAAGGCTTCATCCGTAAGCCTTAAATCCTTTAAAACAACAAACCCAGATTTTAAATGTTAATACACACTTTAAATGACTCGTTTACTCCAATTCGAGTCAAACTGACTTAAAAATATTCCGGAGCCGAAATAAAACCCAATGACAGTCATTTTGACTATCTCGACCCTTCCGGGATCGATGGCACACTCAAAATCATCATCCGGGATACTTTAAAATGTCCTTTATTTTTGGACTTAAATTCCCAAATTTTAAAATTCTCCAATTTAATTAAATTTTATTTTCCCAAAATTTAATTTCTCAGTCTCAAAAGTCTTGGGGTGTTACACTCGGTCTAATCCTCGACTCCAATGTCGTATAGGCATTGTAGGTATTCACCCAACCTAAGTACAAAATTTATAGGTATTCACACAACCAAATTATTCATACCTGTACGTAATATATTTCTCTCTAATATTCACCGTGCTTGTTTGCTTTACGAATTTATTTCACTTTCGTATTTATTCGAGTATAATCATCTACCATTCTACCCAAGTAGATTATTTGTATAGTATATATATATATATAGTATATATATATATATATATATATATATATATATACACACACACACTATAAGGAGTATCGGCCCGATCTAATCATCGACTCTAATTCTCCTATCATTTACATTGGCCTGGTCTAATCCTCGACTCCAAATGTAAATGAAGAAAAATAGAATATTGGCTCGGTCTAATCCTGGACTCCAATACCATATAGGCACTATAGGTATTCACCCAACCTAAGTACAAAATTTATAGGTATTCACAAAACCAAATTATTCATACTTGTAGGTAATATATTTCTCTCTAATATTCACCGTACTGTTTGCTTTATGAATTTATTTCACTTTCTTATTTATTCGAGCATTCCATCTACTCTTTATTGGCTCGGACTCATACTTCGATCACCAATTTTTATTTATTTAGTCTACTATAGGTATTCACACAACCTATATATACTATGCATCAATAGGTGTTCACTCAACCCGATAATATGCATTAGTACGTAGTATGTATCTCTCACATATTTGTCGTACTATTTGTCTTACGATTTATCTTACTATCGTATATATAGGAGTGTTCACACAACTCTAAGGGTCCTAGTTGCCCCTTGTTATATCAACTCAGTAGTTACCCTTGTTAACCTACTGACCCAACAAATTTAAGCTCGCTCACTCTTTTTCTGTAATTATAGTCTTATCATCTTGAATTAGAATACGTCCCAATCAAGCCAATGAATTTCCACTTTAATTCTCTCATAAAATTAAAGTCAAACACTCAATGATAGACCTAATGCCATCATTATTCCAGCAATATATTTCATCAAGGTCCAAAACACTTCCCCGATAAAAAATTTAGTCATTTGAGGCTTAAAAAGAAAAATCTCACATTTTCTCGCAGTCGAAAAGAATCATAATTTTCGGGCAGCTTAAACACCTTTCATTAAAACAGCTATAACTCACTCTAACGAACTCCAATCGACCTCAATCAAAGCTCATTAGAAATATAACTTCAATACCTTTCTTTTCATCCATAAATTATCATCTAATTCAAATCACACAGAAAACGGCATGCATTTAAATTGTCTATAAATTTTTTGTAATTCTGTTGTTCTGACACCTTCAACACCTTGGACTAAAACAACTATAACTCACTCTACAGAACTCCAATTGACCTCAATCATAGATCATTAGAAATATCAATTCAATACCTTTATTTTACTCCATAAATGAGATTCTAATTCAAATCACACACAAAATGGAATGCATTTTAATTTTATGAAAAAGTTCCGTAACTTAGTTGTTCTGGCAGCTTAAACATCTTGCACTAAAACAACAATAATTCACTCTACATAAGTCCAATTGACATCATTCGAAGCTCATTAAAAAGATAACTTCAATACCTTTTTGTTCATCTATAAATGAGGATCTAATTCAAATCATACAGAAAACGACATGCATATGAATTGCTATAAAATTTTCGATTTGACTCCCGAGCTAACGATTTAAACCTCGGAACGGCTTCCTTAGAAAAATCATTATAAATCCAAAATAAATTGGAAAAATACGGGGTCTTCACCCACGCGACCGTATCAAAAATATCTACAACTCTCATCGTTTGACCAAGAGCTTAATCAATTAACATCCGTGACAAATTGACCCCACAATGCACTAATTTACTGTTCATCGTCTTCTCCAATCCACATTTTTCCCAACACCCATTCAACCCCATTTCCATGGATCTTAACATCACCCAAAAAAAATATAAACATCTCCACACAATGATATAAACAACACATCAATTAAAATCAAAGTATTCAATCATTCAATCAAGAATCTAACCCTAACTCCATTAAATTTATTTCCCACAAAAACTACACCATTTTCATCCATTCAAGCTTAGATTTCATATGGGGCAATTACAACATCCATTTCTATGAGTTTATTTCACAAAAACCCCATTTTTATTCAAGAATCCCAATCTGAAAATCATATAATTTACCAACTATAATATGAGATATACACATTAAATTGAATAAAGCAAGTAAACACTTGTCTCCTGGATAAAATCCGACGACCTTGAATCGAATCGCGCGAATTTTGGCCCGGAATTCCTTTTCTTCCTTCTAATCTACTCTTCTTTTTCTTCTTCTCTCCCTTCTCTCTTCTATTTCTCTCTCTCAGGGAAGATTTGGGGAAATAAAAGAGGGATGCCTCTTCGGTATATACCCATTTGTAAAATGACTCGTTTACGAGTCCGTACTAGTCCAAAAATGCCCGGAACCCAAACACTATCCCCAGATACTCTATTTTGACTATCTCGACCATTTCGAACCCAATGGCGCAGTCGAAATCTCAATCCGAGTCACTTAACTAAAATTCACTAATTAGACCCAACACGTTCAATACGCGTGTTTTTCCAATTAAAATATTTTCCTTTGTTGCTTTACCCAGCTGCGACATGTAATAAAAATAATCCCATTCACGTTCTTTGTCTCATAAGAAAATATAATCCATGAAAATATTAATTCGGCACTTACAAACTAATATTTACTATTCACTTTATATTCTGAATTTATTCAATTACACTCATAAATTCCAAAACTACTATTCACAGTAATTCCTCAAATTACCAAATTACGTCCACCTTTGTAATTTAAATATCTTTAAAAGTACGGGGTATTACAGCTTCGACACAAAGCAATGACCTATGTGTTGGAGGGAGGAATTTTTTATAGGTGAGGATATTTCATCTCATTTCTATAATGCGTTCACCCAGCCAAAGTGAATGACTTAATCAAAGAAGTTCATAAAAGGTGTTACGGAGCACATTTTGCAGGAAGGTCACTGGTAAAACAAGTTGCCACTCAGGGTTATTATTGGCCTACCATGAAGGCATATTGTGCAGACTACGTAAGAACTTGTGACAAATATCAGAAGTATGCCAAGATCCATAACACTCTAGGAGCCTCTCTCATGACAATCACCTCCCCTTGTCCTTTCTTTTTCAATCCAAGGAATAGATCTGGTCGAACCTTTACCGAAGATGAGGGGAAGGTTCAAATATTTGGTGGTCATTGTAAATTACTTTGCCAAGTGGGTTGAAACTAAGCCCCTTGTAGAAATGTCGTATAAAAGAGTCTTCCAGTTTATCTGGAAGAACATCATCTGCTATTAGGTATGCCCTACGCCTTCATTACAGACCACGGTATGTAGTTCGATAACCAAGAATTTGACGACTACTATATCCTCTCTAAGATACATAAGTCACATTCTTCCCTAGGCAATCCAGTTCAATGGCCAAACTGAGGTCACAAAAAAACTCTATTGGATGGAATCAAGAAGAGATCATATGACACAAAAGGGAATTGGATCAATCAGTTGCAGAATGTCCTATGGGTTTAAAGGACCATCCCCAGGACTACCATGGGTTAAATTCGGCACATGCTAGCCTTTGGCAGAGAAGCAGTAGTTCCAACTGAAATCAGTCTTCCTAGCCATCGAGTCCTCAATTTCAACTCGTTGCGAAGTGACCTGATGAGGAGGTTGGATCTTGATCTTGTAGAAGAAGTAAGAGAAAATAATACATAAAGGGTTGTTGCTTACCAGTAAAGGATAGCTCGATTCTACAATCAAAGAGTGTGGTTGAGAATTTTGAAGGAGGGTTATTATGTACTAAAAAGGTGATCCAGAAAGGAAATAAACTGTAACCCAACTAGCATGGCCCTTATCGCATTTCTAGCTTTATCAGGCGAGAAACCTACCAAATTGTGACCTTGGAAGTAGATCGTTCAAAAATTCGTTGAATATATAGCACTTGAGAAAGTACTATCAATAATGTAATGGCAATGTTTTTATATGCATTATGTATTTCCCGTTTGCAATGAATAAAATTTCCAATCCCGCCATAACTCATTTTGTTTCTTTATTTTTTAGAGATGGGATATATATATATATATATATCACATCATTATGCATCACCACTAAAATTCCTATACAATCTCATCGCAAGACAGATTGCGGACAAGAGGAATTAACACAATAAAACTTCATGTACGACTTCGTTGAACAAACAAGTCACGAATAAAAAGTCGAGCTTTACGTACGATCCCGTCTTATGATAGGCTATGAACAAGAAGCAACCCCTCCAAAGTAAAGGGATTACATGCTTTATGGATGATGAAGATCCGACCATACTCCAATGCAAGGATAATTCCCATAAAATTTGGTCGACCAAGGTAATCATGTTTACACATAATCTTTATCCATAAGATTAGTAAGTTGTCAAAAACATTTGTAGAACCCATGTTAGTACAACTCAGTTTCGTCCACAAATAAATTGCAAACAAGGCATCAAATCGGAAGAAAACTGATCACACGATAAGGCCAAAATAAAATATATGAGATATTCCAATCAACTAAAGTATTAAATTAAATTAAGAGACAAGAAACATATACACACGACTCATTTATATGGAGTTGAACAAAATATATTATGCCATTATCATAAGGACATCAAGATATAAAAGATGAGAAATTCATAAGTCCATTACCTAGCGTTCAAAAAGACAAAACAACTGAATAAAAAGCTTGAAACATGGCCTATATTGCAAAAGTATATCCATCGGCGATCAAACCTAGAGTAGCAGGAGCAATATTGGTACCATTGCCACCTGCAGGAGGATTTGATTTGGGATGACCTACTGAGAGGCATCTATATCGTCTTTAGCAGCAGGTTCATAAATCACCATCAACTACTCAACAACAAGTATGGTGGCTTCATCGTCGTCCCCTTGCCATTTGCTCCCAACTTATGTAGTATATGGGTAATGGGTCATCACCCTCTTCTTTAACACCATAAACCCATCCATAAAAAATCCTACATAATCAACATTATAATTTATCGAATATTTTTGCTTTGTTATACCCATCTCCTCAGTAGTGGTGGGAGCCTCCTTATAATACGCCGAATTAGCTCTCGAACCATCCTTATGTTTGTCTAATTAGTTGTCTCCAATGTCCGATTGGATGCAATTAATTTGTTATTGTCCTTTTTTATATCTTTATCCAAACTCTTGATCTTGGTATCATTAGCAGCTGCTTTTCCTTTGAGCTTGTTATTCTCTTCCTCGGTCGTACTAAGTGCAACTGTTTTGGCAATTAATTGGTCATCGCTTTCTCGAAGCTCTTCATCAGCCTTTTTAAGGTCATCTGGAGATTGTTACAAGTCACCCTTTAACTCCTTATGCTCATAGACCAGTTCCTTATAAGCATATCTATTAGTGATAGCTTTCTCCCTCAAGACAGTGGACATTGCAGCAGCCTGCTAGTATAAAAAATATAAGTCGGTAAGTAGATGAACAAACATAAACAAGAGAAAAGTTCTAATGAAACATTCCACAGATAACCTATGTTGGATTAATCTCCATAAAGAATCAGGATTATATACCCCTAGGAATTCAAAATCCTTTATGTGGTCGTGATACCCCTGCAGGACAATAGCATTGTTAGTGTGATGAAAGATGGAATCAGGGTCGATACTCAACTCCTCAGATAAAATTCTATGCACTGGGTCAAATTTGAATTCCTTGACCTCACCATACGGGGGACTTTTCGTTCACCTTGTACTAGCCGACGCAGAGGCCTAGATTCAATCGTGCGTGGAACCTTAGGGGCATTCTGACTATCAGGGGGCTCAAGGGGTCATTTGTCCCCCACAGTAGGTGCACTAGGGTACATGGGGGCCTTGCCCTTAGAATTAGCTAAGGCAGTCTACTCAGCCTTATTCCGAGCATTCTGATCGGCTTGTCTCTTCTCTTTTTCTTCCTTTTCCTGATCCTTCACCTTCTTCTCAGCCTGTAGCCTCTTTTGGTGGACTATATCAATGTATTTGCGATCAATATTTTTGGGATCCATACTAAATGTGGATCTTGAGGGAGGCTCTGAGAGAGAGAGAGAGAGAGAGAGAGAGATATGGATGAGCAAATAAGTTAGAAATTTGAGGAAAATATGGTAAGGACAAGCCAAGAAAAGAAGGCATTGCTATGTGTACTTACTTTGGCTTCGGCCTCGAAATCATCCTCATCCCCTGGAGTGGTTGCAAATAGCACACCGTCTTCCAATGGGATGGCTACTTCAACTGGGGGAATGCCACCAAGAGGAGTGTTGTATCCAATATTAATAAATTTCTCAGCAGAGAACATATTTTCAAACTTAGAGGGTTTCTTCACATAATAAGCTTCGAGTAGGTCCTTGACAATATAAAAAATCCTTGGGACCATCTTCACTTAAACAGATGATAAAATAGTATAAAAATACAATCATTAAAAATAAAAAAAGGTGTGCAACAGTATAAAATTTACCTATTCTGTTTGGCCCGTTCCACTCGCAAGGAATCCTACACAATCTATCCTTTTCTTATCTCCTAAATTTCGATTCATCCTTGGCAAACACATATTAACCCTTCTAACTATGGTTACTAGTTTGAATAACCTTAACTATCCTTAAATTGAACTTTCCAGGAGAAAAATAGTAATATTCGTGGGCGTTATCATTATCTTTTAGGCCATGAACATACCTAAAAATGTCTCCGATAAGATCAAACCCAATTTGAGTCTTCTTAAACATCATAGCCCCCAAAATAGTCCTATAAGCGTTGTGGTGAAATAAGTCAATTTTACACCATACCCACTAAGAATGAACCTAATAATGGGATACATGGGTAATCGAAGTCCCACTTGAAGGGACCAAAGGGGAAGACATATATCATCTAAGTTTGAATTATCATATACCCTTTACTCACTACTGGAAAACCTAGTTTGGATTATAATATGTATATATTTTTCCCTAAGGTGATCCAATTCATCCTTAAGGACAAACTAGAGTACCACCTCGCATCAGTGGTTGAGGGGTCATAGGAATTCGAAGAATCTGTAGAATTACTGTCCTCACCTTATGTCTCTTCCTCAATAGGCTCTTCCATGAAGGAAACAAAGGTAATTAATCCTACACTATCAAGCCTGATATCATCTTCCCCGTCTGACCTAATTTCCTTAAAAGAGGATTCCAAGTTTATTATCAACATAGATTCTTTGTTTTCTAAATCCCCAACACTTACTCGTTATGGAAATGAACTGCTCACTCCTTGATCCTTAAAGTTAGGAGCCACAAATAGGAATTTCATAGGTACTGAGGCTGAACCACTAAAGGATACTGCATTGGGGGTATATCTTGGGTGTCTTGTCTTGTCCTCTAAGTAAAAAACTTGCAAGGGTTATGAAACATCCTAGCAATGATAATGGGACTAATAGGCTCCAATTCATCTAATATGTCAAAGAAACACTAAATATGGGGGAGGATAGCTCATCAAGTTTATACGCAAGCCTTTTTGGTAGACAAACTAGGATTGTGGGCTAATTGGATGAAAAAAAAGAGATCTGAGCTAGAAAAAACCCTAAAAATGGCAGATTCTTAGTCCAACTAACTCAAATAAGAAATACCCCAAGATAGAGGATGAAACCCCCAAAAACTTGATAGGACTAGTGGGAACATACCTTCTAACTTGAAAAAGTTGAAATAAGAGAATAAATAACAACACATGGAAAGTGAGAGACTGAAGAGATAGTAGAGCCCAGATGATGACGGGATAAACCTTCTTTCTCTCTCTAAAATAACACTAAGGAAATTTGAAACAGTGATGGAGTTTAAATGATGGAGATGCCAACCCTTTAAATACTATGGGTTGGCGATAAAAGGTCACTTGTCATTTATGATATCACTACTGAAAATCCAACTGACAGTGTAGGTCCACTCTACTTACTTGTGCATGCGTAATGATTACTCAAACATCATTTCCAACCATCGAACATGTGTCTTCTTCATTTAAAAATCACTTAATTCAATCATCTAGGCATGGACCGAGGAGAAATTGGGATGACGAGATCTAGTTCTACCAACCAGAGTTAATACTTTATCCATTCATTCTATCCAGTAACCACTCCGAAATGACATAAATCTAGAGAAGCTACTACGAATTCCAATCATACATGAAGTCTTAGGGGCTTTTGTTATACCATAAATATAGAACACCACATGGACCTCTCAAAGGATGCTACGTGGTCTCCTTAAAGGAAAATAAAGAGGTCTTCCTCATTTATTTTATTCTTCTTGTTCAGTAGAGGTGTGCTTGGCTCAGGTATATATGTGATCGGACCAACCGTTTCGTTCACTGTCCTGCCACTGTTAATACGGTGTCAACTGACTCTGTCAATACCAACCTTGCACCATTTTTCACACATGATGGAATATCACTAGTCACATTTATCCTATTTATACACGTGGGAAACTTACACACTATCCCACTCTTATTATGTTGTAACAAACTCATCCTTACCTATCCCACTAAGTGCAAAAGGTGTAATTATCTGACCTATGAAGGCACTCCACCTGTATCTTAATATTATCTGATAACTAACCATAATTAGCATTGAATCCCATGGGATAGGGGATCCATAATCATCTCACTAACAGCTATAGGTATACGGTAGAGAGAAAGAATACCAGAACTTGTATTCACCATTTTGCTGGTAGTTGCCTAATAGAAATTAAAACACCATCATTGCACATGTGTATGCAGCCAACGCATTGGGCCAAACCACGTAAATCTGACTTCTCAATTTTCCTTTCACCCCATTCTCTCTCTTTAATTAGTAATCCTATAGTATAATCATTTTATTTGTTATTATCTATTATTGGAAATCCCACAGCTAAGACAATTAATTCATAAACTAATTTTAGGTGAAAACAAAATATATACATATATATTTATAGCACACGAAGGCATCTACCCTCTGTGTTCATCTCGTGGCTCTACCCTCAGTGTCCATCTCGTGCCTCTATTGGCAAGTTCGGAGGAGACCCTCACCTAATGGGCTTAAATAAAACACATATAATTAGGGAGATCACTATGCAGTAACACCACCTACCACCCATCCCGAGCTATGCATATGGATTTGATCATCTTATTTCTCTCATCACAAATAGGTAACCCTTAACGTATGATTTAAAATAATGACCTCCACTACGGGAGCATATCTCAGCCAACGGATCGTACAAGGTCCGATATCAAATGCAACCCCCAATCGATAGATTCAACACGAATATGAGTATCTCCAGATAATCAAACAACACACACACACACACACACACACACACACACACACACACACATATATATATATATATATATATATATATATAGAGAGAGAGAGAGAGAGAGAGTAAGGCTCAGGTACATCACTATATATACATCAATGCTACATCATTATTTAAATAGCAATACATTTGACATAAAACGACACCCTTTAAAACATGATTTAACATAAATATCACTCTCTCCCCATAAAAAAGTTATCGTTCGTCTTCACTAGAGATTAATCTCCGATCATCCTCACTCTCTCTCTCTTCCTACGCTGGCCTTCTTCACCTGAGATTAATCATAGGGCATTTCAGAGGTAATTTCTCAGTATTTATTTTTGTAAACGTAATTTGTTGCGTGTACAATCAATTTTAAGTGATTTAGTGGTTTGTTTTTCTTTTTTTATGATACAGTAATGAGTTTTTGTTCATTTTGTGTTCCTATTTTCGTGATATAGTAATGATTTTAAGCGATTTTAAGCGATTTTAAACTTTTCATTTGATGACATAGTAATGAGTTTTCATGATATAGTAATGAGTTTCAACGGTTTTTGTTAAGTAATTTCTTTCTGAAAAAAAAACTAATTTGTTGGATTAATGAGTTTTTGTTCAGTTTCTTTCTTGGGTTAATGTGTTCTTATTTTAGTCTTAATAAAAATTACTGTACATTGTAATTAATTCCTAATTTCTCATTTGATTTTTTCCAAACAAATGGAGCATTCTTATATTGGTAATAAAAAAGAACTTTGGTTAAGGGAAGATATGGAAATTGAATGTGAATTTGAGGACAATGGGAATGTGGAAGTTGATAAGGTTCAAGAAGTTGATTCCGAATAAGACAATTTATTCAACCCTTATGTACAGTTGAAAAAAAATCAAAGACTGGGCAGCAGTTTGGAAGTTTGGATGATGTTTGGAACTTCCATAATGAATATGCTAAAATTACGGGATTTAATGTTCGTAATTCCTTGGTCAATAGTGTCAAGAGACGAATGAGATCATTAGGATTTAGGAGATGAATGATATCATTAGGAATTCATATGTATGTTTCCAGGAAGAGAAGAGTATGCTTGTAGTTAAATCGGGGACATCTAGACATTGAGGGGCCATTAGAGAGAACTGTAAAGATAAGCTTGTGATGTTACGTTCGAAAGATAATAAGTTTGTGGTTAGTATATTTATTTAGGGTGATAGTCACCCATTGGATACTCCAATAAAAAATCATTTTCTACGATACAATCGAGGTGTTTTGAGTTCCCAAAAATGCTTGACACAACAACCTGGTGTAGTTAACATACCAAGACATCAACAATACAACCTATTGGGGTTACAAGTGGGTGGGTTTGATAATGTTGGCTTCACTAAAAACGATCTATATGACCAAGGCTTGAATAAATGTAGTGAGTTTGTTGGTATTGATTGTGATATGTTATTAGAGTTTTTGAATTTAGAGCAACAAAAGAACCCATCCTTCTATTTTAAAATTGAGTCGAATGTTGATAATAGAATCAACCATTGTTTTTGGGCAGATGCATCATCCAGACGGGCTTATGGTTGTTATGGTCATGTGGTGGTGATTGACACGGCATATAATACAAATAAATGTAGTTTAGTATTTTCACATCTTATGGGGGGTAACAATCACGGGAAAACAATTATATAAAGTTGTGCTTTTTTGAGAAAACAAAACAATTAAGTCATTCATTTGGCTCTTGAATCAGTTCTTGGATGCGATGCCGGGTGATGTGCCAAAAATATTAATTACTGATCAAGATCCGGCTATGATGAGGGCTACAGCTGAAGTACTACCCCACACATCATATGTTTATGTTCGTGGCACATTTTGATGAAGTTCTCGAAGAAAATAGATGGGGTGAAGTATAGCAAGTATCAGAGGGAGATTTTTTATTACATATGGAAATCGGGGATAAATGAAGATTTTGATTCAAAGTGGCTTGGTCTTATGATAGGAAGCGGTTTAAGTGAAAATAAGTGGCTTAATTCGTTGTATGATATTCGTTCAAAATGGGTCCTGACATACGTGAATCATATCTTATCCGTAAATATGTCGAGTAACCAAAGAGCAAAAAGTGAACACTGTTTTTTTAAGAAATATGTTTCGTAGAACATTTCTCTTGTTGAATTTATGATCCTATTTAATAGGAGTATTATGCATCAACATCCTAAAGAGGTGTTTTGTGATAAAAAAGACTACAATGAGAAGCCGAAATTGAGAGTTATTCACTATGTTTTGGTGCAAATGGTGGACATTTTTATGAGAGAAATGTTCCACAAATTTCAAAATGAGATGTGGGAAATGTTAATAAGTTTGATTTTAAGATTGAGGAGGGGCATAAAATGTGTACAAGGTTCGAAAGACAATTGGTGATAACCAATGTGTGCGGCTAATAAGTTACGATCGGAGTTTGGATTTTGTATCTTATAGTTGCAAGTTATTTGATAATGCTGGTATTCCATGTCAACACATTCTCGCATAGTTGGTTAAGTTTTTTTATATTCATAGTTTACCGAGCAAGTAAATCTTGAGTAGGTGGACCAAGAGAGAGAAAAATTTATCCGTTAGGGATTCTATTGGGATGATGATAACATGCGACAAATCGTACTTCCTCCAACGTAGTCGACTAATTCAAAGATCTTTAGATGTGGTGGTGATGACCCTTATTTGTTCAGAAACTACATTTTTTTATTATGCATTAGATGTGGCATGTGAAAAAATAGATTTACTTGTTGATCATGTGCAACCATCAATATCATTGTTGCAAGGCCACATTGGGGGAGTTTCGATTAACATGGTAACAAGTGGTGGAGTTTCAGTAAACATGAGTACCAATTTCAAACACACCTATAATTGACCGTAGCAAATAAGGGATTAAAGATGTTGTAAGTGACTAAAAGGTGGAAAATATAGAGCATTGAAAATGGAAAAAAAGTTGAAGGATTGACGTTTTAATGGGTGTGGATTGGTAGGCCAATCTCATAACAAAAGAAATTTCCTGGTATTGAATAAGATGTAATATTTTTGTTCTTGTGTGTTATCAATATTGACAACCAATGTATAAAAAATAACTTGTTTTTAAATTTCTCATGTAGGGTCATGGATTATAATTCAGAAGGAAGCCTGGTTTCAAGTTCATTTAAGGAGATGTAAAGTTGTATAGAATTTTGAAGATTTCTGAGTGTGGTGTTGATTAGTGTTGGAGATGTCTTGAGTGTAGTGTTGAAGATGTCTGTGTTTTTTTACACACCAATATTTTGTATCGGATGTACTTTGTTATAATATGAAGACTATGTTCAATTAGATCCCTTGTTTTTCAATTTATAGCAGCTCTGTCTTATTCACTATGTCAAAATGCAGTCGTCCAATTATATGTGCCAATTGCAAACTACAAACGGGAGCACTGTCACTATCCAAAATACATCTTAAAACAAGTTCAATTGCAAAATGCCAATAGCTGCTATAAAATAATTGTCGAAAATGAGTTGAATGAAATTGTAGAGTTAATATTGAATGAATACCAATAGCTACTATAAAATAACTGTCCAAAATGAATGTTATAAGATAATTGTACAAACATTCATCCAACATTTATTTCAAATTGAATGCCAAACATGAGAAATCCAACATTCATTACAAAAATACAACATCCATCCATTAAAATTTATAATATTCATTACAAATTTCACTCGAAATTAATTGAAATATATAAGAGAAATGAACAACACAATTAGTCCACATTAAGACATTTAATATCCACTATAAACTTGTTGAATTCAGTTCGTAATGTCGCCAATTCCATCTCCAACAAATTGATCTTTGTTGCTAAATCATAGTCATCGTTACTCGCGGACTTTTCATCATCCAACCATTGAAAAAAATTACACGACCCATCTTGGTTATTTGGACAACACAAAAAATGCCTTCTGGGATTTGCGGTTGTCTTTGATGTGCGAATAATTTTATCGGCACCACAAAAACATTTCATTTTTGAATAATTTGAAGAAAACCTGGTTGTCATTTCCGCAAAACGAATCATAATAATCAAATTGATTGAATTTTCACAATCAACCCGTAATAATAAAAAACATAAACAAATTTTGAACTCAAAATAAATTGTAAAAAATGTGAGAATTAGGTAGCAGTCAGACATTTAAAATTGAAAAGAGCAGGTACTGAGGACTTATAATCACAAATTGTAGCAAAAAATTGAACTCAAAATAAATTTAATGGGTAGATAATGAGAACTTATAGACACAAATTGAAATAAAAAATGCAATTGAAAAGAAAACGAACCCTAACTCAATTACCAATTTTGAACTTAGTTAAAAAGAAGAACTAACTACAACTCTGGTGAAAACAACCGACGAGCTTACTTACTTATCATCAAGAGCCAACGATGGAAGATCGAACTCAGGTGAGGGAGGCCGACAAGGGAAAGGGTGGTCTGGTACGAAGATGGAGAGAGAGAGAGAGAGAGAGAGAGAGAGAGAGAGAGAGAGAGAGAGAGAGAGAGTGTGTGTGTGTGTTAGAGTCGACAGCTTATTTAAAAGAGAGAGAGTTGTTTAAAGGGTGTTGTTTTGTGTCAAATGTAGTGTCGTTTAAATAATGATGTACCAGTGGTGTATATATAGTGATGTACCTGAGCCTATCTATATAAGTATAAATAGCCATAGGTTAACACATACACTCAAGCGTACCCAACCATCAAGGTCCCCACGACGTTAGATCCTTATTTTAAATAGATTTACAATATCTCAAAACCAAGTTAAACGTATGTATGAAAGTAGGATGTCGCATAGACTCTAGCATACCCAAAAATAATTAAATTCCCTAAACACTGGATTATTCTTATATTCTTAGGATCATAAATTTAAATCCTTATTAAATTCGATTCTTAGTGTATTGCGTCTCTAAACTAAGGGTACATATATCCATATATACACACACACACACACATTCTTTCGTAACGTACATATATGTTCCTTTATTTAATTACTAAATTAATTTCACGGTATATATCCTCTTAAGACCTGAATTATTTCTCCCAAACACTTTAACTCGTTATTCTCTAAGCTCGATATACACATATGCCATTAGGATACCTCTCACTCGCGTATTTAACCTTTCTAACCAAATCCTAACACCGAATGCGAATAGAATAGTACAAAGTCCATACCTCTAACCTACATAACTATCCTCAATATTAACCAAGTCTGATCCATCACTAAATTAGATGTAATGTTAAAGAAAATTCTCAACTAAAAAGTGAAAAATACCACTTAAGACGTTTAATACAGGATTAAATTATTAAAATGACTCCGAACTGTTTGTTGAAGAAACTCTTTTAATCAAAACAAAACTTATCAAAATAGTTTGAACGAGTTATTTCAAATTTAGAATGAACCAGTTTTGAAAAAGAAAACTTAAACTACTAAATCAGCACAACTAGCAAGTAATTTTTAACGTGGTAAAACCCCAGCCAATTGGGGAAACATAAACGGTGACCTCTACGTCACAAAAAGAGAATACCTTAAAATTAGAGTAACAAATTACAAGTTATTTAACAATCAAACCACATAAACACACCTAAACTAAGTTCAGAATCGTTACCAACTCCTCTGGATTAGATCTGACTTCTCTGAAGGTTGTTGATGTTTATGTTGATGTTCTCTCTAGCTTCGTAACTTTACTTGATTCCAGTCTTTACGTCGACTCAAACAAGTTCAAGATCTTAAATCCAACACTTCTTGTGTAGTAGTGTGATAAGTGTTTTGTGATAGTGTTCTAACACATGCATGTAAACACTCACACTTATTTATACAAATAGATCCTATCAAATTACAAAGCATATCTAAATGATGTTAGGATTTCTATTTCTCTCTTCTTTAAAGAAAAAAAGACTTCTTGATATTTCAATATATCCCCAAATCCAAGGTTACCTTGCTCAGAAGACGGTCAAGGTCCTAAACAATTTCAGAGGTTTGAAAAATGATTTTTGAAATTGTAAATCGCCAATTTTGATTTGAACTACACTAGAAGTATTGTTTTATAATAACTAGAAACAGAAGTAAGAGTAGTTGATTCTTTAGTTTTCAAAAACATTTACAAGTCGAAATAATCCACAAATATGATTTCTCAAGATGAGAAACAAAATAATGCAGATCTAAGTGATATGTGACACAAGATAGTTAGATCTACAGTTTCTATAAGAAGAAATAGAGATCAAACCAATATGACTAAGTTGGAATGAAGATCTCAAACAATAGATGATCAAACCACGAATAAGCTTTAGCCACTTCAACAACAACTCTAAAAAAAACTCATGTTTTGGTTAGGGTTAAAGATATCGAGTATGATAAAAAATGAGGTTAGGGTTTGTATGAAAGAAACAAAAGGTTTATTCTCTTGGTATGTCTCTCCCTATCTCTCTCTCTTTCGTCTCTCAAAAATTTGAGGAAAGACCTAAAATGATGATAAACTAAACTTTGGAAAAGGGTTCCAATCCTTATATATGAAAACGATTTCACATGGATCACAAAAGAAAAACATGAAACCGTTGATAAACTCAAATAAATGAACCACATTAAACAAAGGGATCTGAGTTTGTGAAGAAACACTAATCGTCTCGATATAAACTCAACACGTGGATGGTCAAGATCAGCTTAAACACGCGTGTTTTTGAGTTCCTAAAATTCCAATTCCACCGACAAATGTTTATGCTGCTTTTAGTTTCTACCCAAGATAGATTTAAAGCATAATTTTTTTTTTACAAATCAACGGAAAAACTTTATTAACTTCCAATTTTAATATCCAAAAATTATTTAGAATTCTTGGAAAATAGTAATTAAATCCCAAAAATTATTTCAAAAACATATTAAGGGATTTAACTCACCTAAGGTCATAATATGAATGTAACACTATATGTATGCAGTCCTAATGTGTGGTGTATGTGAAATACCATCAAGAACTTGTAGAGGAATATCAATGTAGTTATGAAAGTTCTGAGGCTTTTTGGTTCATTTAGGGATAGACACAATTTTGTCACTATTTCCAAACTAGATGAGCTCCTATATAATGTAGTCTCAAATGAGTCAAACATATAGGGTGCTTCAATCTCCCCCTTTGGAAATATGAGACAAAATCTACTTTAAGTCAACAAGGACTCGTAGGGATACAAAAAGAAATTAAAAAAATCTTATTCCGATAAAAAATCTATCTACCCAATCTCCTAGAAAAGGAAAAATAACATAACTCAACTAAGTACAAACCATTACCCTATCAAAATCTGATGCAATAAGGAGGTACTGAAATCTGCAATAAGATACCAAACATCAAGTTCAATAGATGATAATGTACACGACTGTCCAAGTGGACTCAAAATTTTTGTCCCATTTTGTCTCAAATGGGAAAAGAGTAGCAAGACTCAAATAAGGAAAGCTATAAACAGGTAGATAAGCAATAATTTGAATAAACAATGATAATTCACACGAATATCCTATATAAAACAAATATAAGAGGCGTTATTTATCATTATTCTAACGTCCATGCCTTACATCCTCAGAGATTGATTATAAGAAACTGCAAATCTCACAGATTATACAAATTAAGCAAAGAATTATTCACCCAAAACCATGGCAATTGATTTGCGTAATGATTTAAAACACTTAAAATCCAAAGGTTTTGTAAATAAATCATCCAATTGTAGATCAGTAGGTAGGTAACTAATCCCTAGTTCTTTTGATTCAACTAATTCTCGTATGAAGTGATATCAAATTTTAATACGTTTAGTGCGAGAATGTTGAACTGGGTTCTCAGAGATGTTGATCGCACTCTGGTTATCGCAATAGAGATGGAGTTTTTCTTCTTTTATACCGTAATCTCTCAGCATTAGTTGCAGCCATAATAACTGGGAACAACAACTTCCAACTGCGATATATTAAGATTCTGTAGTGGATAAAGAGGTGAAGTTCCAAGTTGTTATCGATGTAGTAACATGCACTAGAAGTACTTTTACTATCGTCGAAACAACCTGCCCAATCAGCGTCAGTGTATCCAACTATAGTGCTCGATGTGTCATTAGTGTACCACAACCCTAAATTATGAGTGCCTTTTATGCATTTAATTATTCTCTTTAAACAAAATAAATTTCTCTCTTTCGGATTATTTTGATAACGGGCGCAAACACACACAACATACATGATAACAGGGCGCGAGGCAGTTAGGTAAAGAAAACTTCCTATCATACTACGGTGAAGGTAGATTCAATGGATTTACCATTTTCATCTTTAGAGAGTTTCACAGAGGTACTCATAGGCGTTCCTTAACAGTATCTAGGCCAAAAAAATTTACAATCTCTAATGCATATTTAGATTGTGAAACAAATAAACCTTCTGAGTTTTGTTTAACTTGAATACCTAATAAAAATTACAACTCCCCCATAAGAGACATTTGGAATTCTCTGTGCATAATGTCTGAGAAAGACATGGCTTCTGAAGGGGAGGTGGATCCAAAAATTATATCATCAACATATACTTGAGCAATAGTAATGTTTTTGTCAAAAATTTTGACAAACAAGGTTTAGTCATTTCCTCCTCTCCTAAATCCGTTATCTAACAGAAAGGTGGATAGACGCTCATACCAAGCTCTAGGAGCTTGTTTTAACCCATAAAGAGCTTTCTTAAGACGATAAACATGATTAGGATATGAGGGTCAATAAACCCTTTGGGTTATTCTACATAGGTCTCCTCAGTTAAAATTTCATTAAAGAAAGGAGACTTTATAGCCATTTGGTAAATTATGAAATATAAATGACATGCTATAGAAAAAAGTAAACGCACAGATTCCAGTCGAGTAATAGGAGAAAATGTTTCCTAGAAATCTATTCCTTAAATCTGAGAGTAGCCCTGGGCTACTAATCTAGCTTTATTTCTAATGATCATCCTAGACTCATCAGTCTTGTTTTTAAAAATCCAACGTGTGCTAATAACCCTTTTATTTTTCAGGTCTGGGTACAATATACCAAACATCATGAATGACAAATTGAAGAAGTTCCTCTTGCATTGCATTAATCCACAAGGGGTCATTAAAGGCTTTATTTACATTTTTTAGCTTAATAAGAGACACAAAACATGCAAAATGAGCAATATTGCAAAGTTAAGGTCTTGTACGAACAGGTTTTATAGGATTACCAACAACGTTATCTAGGGGATGGTCTTTAGAAAACCAGTTAGGTACTTCAGGGGTCCCTGTTGGTAAAGACTTAGTTATTTTAGGAGAGTCATAATTTAAAAGACTTTCAGACTCATCCACAATAGCTAGTCTAGTAATTTTACTTTCTACAGAAGTATCATTTACAATCACATTAATGGATTCCATCATGGTCTTAGTACACAAGTTGTAAATTCGGTAGGCTCTACTATCAGGTGAATAATCTAAAAATATAGCTTTATATCCTCTTGTTTCAATCTTAGATAAATGTTCTCTGTCTTTATAGACATAACATGTACTACCAAATATCCTAAGATATTTAAGATTTGGCTTCTTGCCATACCAAAGTTCATAGGGGGTCTATTTAGAATTCTTCCTAAGGTAGACTCTATTGATAATGTGACATGCAGTACGAACTGATTCAACCCAAAAGTATTTAGGTAAATATTTGGCATGTATTAAAACTCTTTCCATTTCCTGAATTATTCTATTTTTGCGCTCGGCTATCCTGTTTTCTTGGGGTGTCTTGGGAGCACTGAACTCGTTTTTGTAACCATTATAGTCACAATATTCAATTACACCTGAATCTATGAATTCACCTCCTCTATCACTCTGAATTCTATCTACTTGGGAGTCCTTTTCATTTTAAATATAAAGTAAGATTTTTAAAAATGCTCTAAAGGTTTCAAACTTCTGCTTTAGAAAAGCAACCCAAGTGAATCTCGTGTAGTCGTCAACCATAACTAGAATGTAACTATTGCCATAAAGACTAATAGTACGAGAAGGACCCATTAGGTCCATATGGATGAGTTCTAAAGGTTTAGACGATAGAACGTCTTTAGCTCTTTTATGAGATGCCTTAACTATTTTTCCTTCTAGACAAGGACCACAGACAATGTTGGAAATGGGTTTTATTTTAGGAATACCTCTAACAATTTCCTGAGAGGATAATTTACTAAAGCTGTCATAATTTATGTGACCCATTCTACTATGCCATAATTCATTGTCATCCATTCTGGCAATGTTACATACCTTTGTACATGGATTGACTGTGTAACAATTATCTGGAGTACCGAGTCTTGTAATGATGCATTAACCATTTTCATTTAAAATTTTGCAATTGTTCTTCGAAAAGGTGACAGCATGATTGGAGTCACAAAATTGTGAAATACTTAGTAGATTAGCCTTAAGACCTTTAACTAATAAAACATCTTCAAGAACAGTTAATCCTTATTCATAGAGTGTTTCTTTGCCGATGATCTAGGCTAAAACTCTATCTCCAAATAAGACTTTGTCTCCAGAGAAGTTAGTTTCGTTTGAGAGTTTGAATTCATCCCCGGTCATATGTTTAGAACATCCAGAGTCTAAGTACCATCCAGACATGGTGTGTTCAGCTTTCAAAGTGCTGATCACTATGTTACATGTCATCTAGGGTACTAGATCATCCTTTCTTACCCAAATAGCTCTATTTTTCAATTTTCGCTTATTAGCCCATATTTGATCAAACTTGCGACCTTCAAATTTTTGTCTATACAGATTTTACGCAATTTTATTGTTGTTATAAACATTTTGAGCATTTGGTCGAGAAAATACTCTAGGATTATTTCTTGACGATTATCTTTTAGTATTAGATCTTGTCTTTCTCTTTCGATAGTTAGAGTTTATGTCTGGTGGTTTAGGAAGGAAATAATTATTACGGCTTCTATTGGAATAGTTAAAATTCTGATAGGTGAAGGAGAGATAGGTAGTTTTTTATAGGCATTTGGAATAGTAACCATCTAAAGAGTGTCCGTGTACATCACAGTATGAGCAATAAAGATTGCTCATAGCAGTTAAGTCTTTAGGAAAGTTGTTGAACATAGGTTTCCCTAAATTATGACTTTTAGAATTATTTTTAGAGGGAATAGTTTGAAAAGAGGTCTCACTCTTTCTAATGGGAGGAAAAATGTAGTTGGCTTTAAGTTGAACATTATGCTTAGAGGTACTTGTCTCATCAAGGTATAATTGGTGCTGATTTTTCAAAACTATTTTTCAAAGATTGAAAGTGTGGATAAATTTCCATAGGTCTTTTCCCACCAGTAACAAACTTTATGGTTTTAAAAGGTTTAGTTTGCTTGATATTTTTAGTGCAAAAGACTATTCCAGATCTGTTGTCCGAATTGGTCTTACTATCAGCAACACAGTCCTCAAAACAATTAGAATTGTTTTCAAATTTTGAGAATTTTGTGAAGACCGTTGAGGCCTTTTCTTTTGTTTGTTCCAATTCTAATAACGATCCTTTATACTTATTTTCCAAAACATTATTGGATTCAGTCAAGTCTTTCAATTTTTGTTCAAAAACCTTTATTTCCTCATCATGAGTTAAACTTTGAGACGTATACTCTTCAGCATTTTATTTAACTATTTGGTTTAGGGACTCTAATTTCTTGGAAAGATCTTTGAGAAGCTTCTCTAGTCTGGAACTTTTCTTGAGAGTTTTAGTGTAAAGTGTGTGAATGTCGAGAAGGTCCTCATTATCAGAGTCACTAAGTGAGTTGTGTGTTGTGTCCCCTGTCGATTCAATTTTAGGACTCACACACCCATTGGTGATCACTTTGACTCACACACAAACGATTTTCATTACTACAATCATTATTAAGCATTAAGGTAGACATATCATTAGAAGAAACATCATTTATCATATGATCAGTTTCCTCATCATCATTGGAGATTATCTTAGCAAAGAATGACATGCAAGGATTATAAGAGTTGGATAACTCAGGTTCATCATTTTTAGAGTCACTTGAATCATTGCAAGTCTTACATAGTTGAGCCCTATTGTGTTTGGGGTTTTTGTCCAAGTTAACCCTACAGTCAGTAGACATGTGTTCTAATTTTCCACATATATAACATTCAACATTTTTAAGGTCTTTCTGAGGTCTCTTGTGATCACCAGCCATTTTTTTGTCATGTCTTCTCTCATGAGGCATATTATTAGAGGTGTTGGAGTAATTAGGTTTCCCTTGTCTAGAAGCAACTTTGTTTTTAAAGTTTACAATTTTTTTGAATTTCTTAGACATAAGAGCAATCTGATTATCCAAGTCACAATCATCATCAGAGTCAAGGTCAAGTTCAAGGTCAGGTTTGATCAACTTAGATGAAAAAACAAGATTAGAATTACTCTATTTTTTATTGGTCTGGATCAATTATTTCTTGAATTCAAGTTCCATTTCCAAAGTTCTTAGATTACTACTGAGAAGTTCTGGGGTAAGATTTTGATCATCCATTTCTTCAATAGCATATATTTTGTTATCAAACTTCTGTGGAAGTGATCTTAGAATTTTTGAAACAATCACTTTCCTATCATAGGTTATACCATTTGCATTTAACTTAGTTACAATGTAAGTTAACCTAATATAGAAATTATCAAAGGATTCATTCTCAGACATGACAAGAGAGTTATACTGTTGGATAAGCATTTGAGTTTTAGCAGCTGTAACTCTCGTATAACCCTCATATACAGTTACAAGAGTATCCCACACTTTCTTAGAAGTTGTGCAAGATGAGATCCTCTTGAACTCATGTTCATTAATAGAAATAAATATGGCATTATTTACTTTATTATTACATAGTGAAATTTGTTTCTCATCTTTAGTGAATTCACTAAGTTACTTCCTGATTGTCACAAGACTTCCTTCAGCTGCTGGTTTAGTAGGAAAAGTGTAGCCATTTTCTGTAACTTCCCAGACTTCATCTCCTAGAGTTCCTTGAATGAAAGAAATCATCCTTACCTTCCAATAAGGAAAATTGGTTCCATCAAAGAGAGGGGGTCTGGACAGGTTACCTAGTCTCTCAAATTTCTCGTCCATACTTTTGTTTTGAAAAAAACAATTTCAAGAACACAGGATCTAAAAGATTTTAAAACAGCCAAGCTCTGATACCAATTGAAAAATTCCACTCAAGACGTTTAATATAGGACTAAACTATTAAAATGGATCCGAACTATTTGTTGAAGAAACTCTTTGAATAAAAAAAACTTATCAAAATAGTTTGAACGAGTTATTTCAGATCTGGAATGAACCAATTTTGAAAAACAAAACTTAAACTATTAAATCAGCACAGCTAGGAAGAAGGTGATGAGAAAATGAAGAAGAACACAAGTAATTTCTAACGTGGTAAAACCCCCCACACAATTAGGGAAACATCCACGGTGACCTCTACGTCACAAAATGAAAATCCACTAAAATCAGAGTAACAAACTACAAGATATTTAACAATCAAACCACACAAACACACCTAAACTAAGTTCAGAATCGTTACCAACTCCTCTGGATTAGATCTGACTTCTCTGAAGGTTGTTGGTGTTCTCTCTAGCGTCGTAACTTTACTTGATTCTAGTCTTTACGTCGACTCAAACAAGTTCAAGATCTTAAATCCAACACTTCTTATGTAGTAGTGTGATAAGTGTTTTGTGATAGTGTTCTAACACATGCATGTAAACACTCACACTTATTTATACAAATAGATCCTATCAAATTACAAAGCATATCTAAATGATGTTAGGATTTATGTTTCTATCTTCTTTAAAGAAAAAAAGACTTCTTGATATTTCAATATATCCCCAAATCCAAGGTTACCTTTCTTAGAAGACGGTCAAGGTCTTAAACAATTTCAGAGGCTTTAAAAATGAATTTTGAAATTGTAAATCACCAATTGCGATTTGAACTAGACTAGAAGTCTTGTTTTGTAAGAACTAAAAACAAAAGTAAGATTTGTTGATTCTTTAGTTTTCAAAAACATTTACAAGTCGAAATAATCAACATATATTATTTCTCAAGATGAGAAACAAAATAATGCAACTCTAAGTGATATATGACATAAGATAGTTAGATCTACAGTTTTTATAAGAAGAAATAGAGATCAAACCAATATGACTAAGTTGGAATGATGATCTCAAACAACAGAGGATCAAACCACGAACAGGCTTTAACCAACTCAACAACAACTCTAAAAAAAACTCAGGTTTTGGTTAGGGTTAAAGATATAGAGTTTGATTGAAAATTAGGTAAGGGTTTGTATGAAAGTAACAAAAGGTTTATTCTCTCTCTATGTCTCTCTCACTCTCTCTCTCTCGCTTCTGTCTCTCAAAAATATGAGGAAAACCCTAAAATGACAAAAAACAAAACTTTGGAAAAGGGTTCCAATCCTTATATATGAAAAGGATTTCACATGGATCACAAAAGAACAACATGAAACTGTTGATAAACTCAAATGAACGAACCAGATTAAACAAAGGGATCTCAGTCTGTGAAGAAACACAAATCAGCTCGATCTCAACACGTGGATGGTCAAGATCAGCTTAAAGACGCATGTTTTTTAGTTCCTAAAAATTCCAATTCCACCCATAAATGTTTCTGTCGCTTTTGGTTTCTACCCAAGATAGATTTAAAGCATAAAAAATATTTACAAATCAACCCAAAAACGTTATTAAGTTCCAATTTTAATTTCCAAAAATTATTTAAAATTCTTAGAAAATAGTAATTAAATCCTAAAAATTATTTAAAAAACAAATTAAGGGATTTAACTCACATAAGGTCATAATATGAATGTAACACTATATGTATGCATTCCTATTGTGTAGTTTATGTGAAATACCATCAATAACTTGTAGAGGAAGATCAATGTAGTTATGAAAGTTCTAAGGCTTTTTGGTTCATCTAGGGATAGACACAATGTTGTCACTATTTCCAAAGTAGATGAGCTCCTATATAATGCAGAATCAAATGAGTCAAAGATATAGGGTGCTTCAAAAATCACAAAATCCAACTCCTGGTCTCACACACCTTTTAGTAGAAAAATCATATCAAGCCAAAAAAATTTAAAAAAATACAAAATCAGCACTCATGCTTTCGTCTTTTGATTCTGCACAACCTGGGCAACTTTCAAAAGTTATTCTAATGACAAAAAGGATCTCGTTGAAATGAGAAAGGGATCTCATTTGAACGTGAATGACACATCATTCGAACGAGAAATGCACTTCGCTCGATCGACGTTTCAACGACGTTCCAACGAGATGGGAGATGTGTTTCATCCCCAACTATGAAAATCACCTCCAAAACTCCCTAAAAATCTACATTATAGTCCCACTAAAGTCTCCAATCAAATCCCCATCATAGCAGAACCTAAAACTAACGTTGGGGAAAAAATCCTAATTATTTTTAATCACAAGCAAGGGTTTTCAACATGATTTCAATCAATAATCACATTAACCCAAATTCCTCAATAACAATTTAAAATTTCTAATATCTTTTAATTCATGATTCATTAAACATGGATTCGATTAAAAAGTAGTTGCAAACCTAAACATGAATTCTAACATAAATTCCATTAACAAATAAATGTCGATTTCGGGGTTTATCACCAAAGTATTAACCTTCAAAATAAGATTAATTACAATTAATCATAATGAGTCCTAATCATAAATCATCGTGTAAATCAGTCTCCAACATAATTAAAAACCCAAAATCTTATGAGAAAGCTGTAAGACCCAGCCTAATTAAATACCGAGTGATCATTCCTTTATTAAGTTATAATCAAGGTGAACGGTTGGTTCATTCTTAGCATCACTGTCGCAAAATAAACTTTCCAATTTAAACACCCTAAATAATTCAGCTAAATGTCAAAACCATTTAAAACATTATTTCCATTTTATTAAATTCAATTATGAAAACCTTTAATAAGTAACAGTTTAAGAATCACACAATTATTAATACTGGAAATAAACACCCATGAATATAACCATTTGGATAAACCAATACCAACTTTAAAACTATAAAGGAAAACCAACCTGAGAGTAATCAAATCCCAAAGAGTAAAACTACTAAATATAAATGAACATAATCTATGACAAGTCCAACTGAATAAGGAAACGGGCGACACATGCCCAACTAATTAGAACTGAAATAAGAGTGGAATCAACAACGAGGTCTTCTAAGAAAATGGCCTGCAACTCCCACATAAGCTGCAGCACGTCCAGTCCAAAGAACCTAAGAATGATTCCCCTGTGGCTGGGCACCTATAATATATACATATATATACAAGAGAGAAGAGATAATAGGAAATGGGTCAGAGCCCGATTGTAAAACAGTTTAAATTTAGTTTAGCAAGTACTTAAAATTCTTACCGGCTAATTTAGTTTAAGAAGTTCTTGTGAAATTATCTCCTCTCATGTAATGTGCACGCCTACCGCACTATTAACACCAAAAGTTTGTTTTAACTTGACTTTCCCATAAGGTTTCATGCCGACAATTACTATGGCTAGGATAATGAATTTCTGAAAATAAAGTTCTCACATCTATCTCATTTCATTTTAAAATATTCCAGTGTTGTCACAAAATTCTTAAACACTTAATAACAAAATTGGAGTATTTATTCATTATTTAACTACCTTTATGCACAGTAGAACGTTCCCATACTTATGTATACATATCTATATTAGCCACTCATATAATATATATATTTTATCGGCACCCCACATAATATTTATGGTGTGGGCATACTCTTCAATCAAATCCCCGTATCACTTGTACTAAGGGAAATACTAGTTCGAAATCACTCTCGAACTATATTGACACAAAACATAAAAAAAATGGAGGTGAAACATAGTCCCAAGTCACTAAGAGGTCAGCACATACCCTCACGTCTCTTAGGATCATCTGACTATTAACCAGATAGCCTGTACCAAGGAATCCTATGTTGTAGGGTACAAGTCGTTATCCCCCACAAAGGTCCAATCGAGATAAGACTGTCCCGGCGCGAAAACCCCCCGTGATAGCAAGTAGCTCGGGTATAATTTTTACACATATATATAATATATGAACAATCACACAGTTTATATATATATATATATATATATATATATATATATATATATATATATATATATATATATATCCCTATTCACATTTCTCAATTAGGTGCACCCACGACCCATAATTATAATTATCCATTCTTAATACATTTTACTCATTTATCCCGTATAATGGACTCGTCTCATTTATTTTCATTTATAGGTTATTCCATACTTACTTCATATCTCTCAATGTATACTATCTCCCTAAGTATAATTTCAGTAGGTACTCTCATTTACTTTCTAGTCTAACTTCCTAACGAGTCTCGATCTATTATTTAAACGTTCGCATAATTTCATATGTGTAAATCACTCCCCATTAACCCTTAATTTCATCTTGCATTAAATTCTCACTTATTGGGGTTTAGTAAAACCCAACTGGTACTATTTATATCCCAAAATGCTCTAACAATAATACTCAAGGATTACTACGCATTTTAATCAGAATAAACCACAATAAGACGAATATGCAATTTTCCAGGAGGGGTCAATCGATCGATCATCGATCGATCGATATTCTTGGGTCGATCGATCGATCAAGCAGTTATGGCAAAAATTGCATTAACCCAATTACGGAAATCCATCTCCAACCTCAAACAAATCTCCATATATGATTCCCAAACTCTCAACAAATGATACTACAAGCACTATATACCCAAATATATGATTTTCTACATAAAATATGTGAGTTTTCATCAAGTATAATAATTTAAAAGGGGTAAAATCTACATAAACTTCAAGAACCCTAATCTTTTCTTTAAATTTCAATTCTTCCAATTCTTTCTAGATTTTCTACTTCTAAATCCATGTAATTTCGTGGTTTATCCTCTACATATGAATTAGATGTCCAGAATATGATTACTTCTTCTAAGACATGTGAATTCTGGTCTCCAAACTACACTTTCTTTTATGAAATAAGTTCTAAACAACCCTAGACTAACATAATTAGGACATTAACTAAAAATAAATCAAGATAGATACTGGCCTAGAAATTTAGTTTCTGATTTATGGAAGAAAGTGGTGTGATTGTGTTTCCCATCGCGCGATCTACGATTTGGCGGTGGTGGCGGTGCAAACGGTGGAGTTTTTTTGCCTTAAACTCCTTAGAAAGCTTTCCCACTTCTTCTCCAACAGCCTTTCTTTGGTTTTGCTTTTGTTAACCCTAGATAACAACTCCTAGAAGTTGATATAACCTTGGGAATTTCGTGGGTTTAATTGCCCAAAAATAAGAAATATCCAAAATGCCCTCCCGGGATGCTAATTAGGCCTAAAAACGCCTCGAGACCCAAACTAAACCCCCGGGTACATTATTTTGACTATCTTGACCCTTTTGGACACATTCGCGCACTTGAAATGACTATACGGGCGACTTATAATTTATTCACTTTTAATAATACTAATTTAATCCCGACACGACACGGGCGCGTCCCAATTTAATTTCCACAATTATCAAATTATATACTCGTGATAATATTAATAAATTCGATTATACATATTAGTTTATCCATTAAGTAATATTCATCAAAATCCCAATAATCACTAACTTTCATCACGCTAGTAAATATTTAAAATAATTTTTGGATTAATATTAAATTAATATCTCAAATTAAATTTAATAAATCCCCAAATTTAAAAGTCATAAAAATATTGGGTCTTACATACTTCTTCCCTAATAATGGAATTTTACCCCGAAATTCAGAAAATAAGACATACCTGGTAAGAATAACTCTTTGTATTTCTCGCGCATGTCTGCCTCATCCTCCCAAGTGGATTCCTCCACATTATGATGCTCCCACTGGACTCGTACGAGTGGAACTACCTTCGACCTCAATCTCCTTTTGCTATAGTCTAGGATAGCCACTGGTCTCTCCTCGTAAGAGTTATCGAGCTGTAAGTCAATCTCCTCTATCGCGATGTGGTGTGGGCCATATCATCCCAAAGGTATCGTCTCAATGACGAAATGTGGAATACATCAAGAATGCAGTGCAAGTGCTCTGGCATCCCAATTTGTATGCTACCGGCCCAATCCTCTCGATAATGGGAAATGGTCCCACGTACCTTGGGACCAACTTCCCCTTCTTCCCAAACCTCATCACTCCTCTCATAGGAGACAAGCGCAGTAATACTTGGTCCCCCACATTAAATTCTTGAAAATACCTGTTTGCACCGGCGTAGCTTTTCTGCCTATCCTGGGCTACCCGAATGCGACTCCTGATAAGCTCAATCCTAGCTGAGGTTTCCTTAATTACCTCTGGTCCGAGAAATTTGTTGTCCCCCACCTATAGCCAACAAGTTTGAGAATGACAAGGCATGCCATACAATGCCTCAAATGGAGCCATGCCAATCGTGAACTGATAAGAGTTACTATAAGCAAACTCCACAAGTGGAAGATGTGGATCCCATCCTCCTCCAAAATCAAAGACACACATACGTAGCATATCTTCCAACATCTGATTGGTATGCTCTATTTGTTCATCCATATGTGGGTGGTAAACTGAACTCAATCTCAACTATGTACCCATGGCCTCCTGAAATATCTCTAAAAAACACGACACGAAAATCTTGTCTCTATCCGATATAATATCCAGGGGAACCCCATATAGCCTAACAATCTCAACAATGAACAACTGAGCATATTGGTCCGTGGTATAGTCTGTACGTACTTGCAAAAAATGATCCACCTTGGTCAAACGGTCCCCGATCACCGAGATGGAGTCGTGACCCCGCTGTGATGTAGGTAGCCCGATAATGAAGTACATGGAAATACTCTCCCACTTCAATGTAGGTATATCCAATGGCTGAAGCAACCCTGACGGTCTCTAGTGGTCTACCTTTACCATCTGGCAAGTACAACACTTGGACACAAACTCAGCAATGTCCTTCTTCATCCCACTCCACCAGTACTGCCACCTCATATCCTGGTACATCTTATCTCCTCCGGGATGTACCGCAAATCTAGACCTGTGAGATAGTTTCATCACTACATGATGTAAGTCCTCTTTCTGGAACCACCAATCTCCCATTAAACCTCAAACCTCCATCGAAACTTACTGAATAGGACTCAGCGCCCTCAGCTAAGAGCTGTACAATCTGCTCCTGATAAAATGAGTCCGCTGACTGTGCATGTATCACCCTCGTAATAATCTCGGGTGTGACTGTCATGACAGATATAAAGGAATGGGCTACCGCATCCTGGTGACCCAACTCTTTCCACTTTGCTTTCTAGACATTCGCTACGTCGCCTACCGGTCTACGGCTCAACTCATTAGTAACCACGTTAAACTTTCCTGGATGGTACTAAATTTCGAACTGGTAGTCTTTCACAAACTCAAACCATCTGCGCTGACGCATATTCATCTCTCGCTGAGTGAGCATGTACTTCAATGACTTGTGATCCGTGAATAAGCGAAACTTATCCCCTAATAGATAAAGTCTCCATATCCTCTGTGCAAAAATGACCACTGCTAGCTCTAGGTCGTGGGTGGGGTAATTTCTTTTGTGCGGCTTAAGCTTGAGGGAGGATAAAGCTATAGCCTTCTCATCCTCCTGCAGTACTCCCCCGAGTACCTGTAAAGAGGCGTCGGTGTAAACTAGATACTCCACTCCTGGCTTGGGTAAAGCAAGAACTGGTTCCAAATTTAGCTTATCTTTCAGCTCATCAAAAGCCAACTGACAAGCATCATCCCAAACATACAGTACCCCCTTGTGAGTCAGATTCGTCAATGGACTCGCTATCTTTGAGAAACCTCGGATGAATCTCCTGTAGTACCTGGCTAACCCTAAGAAACTACTCACTTCTGTTGGTGTCATGGGTTGTCCCCACTCCCTCACTATCGACACTTTGCTCGGGTCAACCGATATCCCCAATTCTGACACAATATGCCCGAAAAACTGTACCTCCCATAACCAGAATCCTCATTTATCGTATTTAGCATATAGTTGATGCTCTCATAGAGTTTGAAGAACCTGCCTCAAGTGCTCAGCATTCTCCTCCTCAGTGTGTGAATGTATTAGGATTTCATCTATGAAGACGATGACAAACTTATCTAAGAACTCCCTGAAAACTTGGTTCATCAAGTCCATAAATACGGATGGAGCATTTGTCAGCCCAAACGGCATGAATCGGAACTCATATGACCCATATCTCATCAAAAAAGCAGCCTTCCACACATCTTGCTCCCTAATCCGTAGCTGATGGTATCCTAATCTCAAATTTATCTTTGAAAAGAAGGTTGCTCCTCTCAGCTGGTCAATAGGTCATCGATTCGAGGCAATGGATATTTATTCCGTATCGTGACCTTGTTCAGCTCCCGATAATACATGCATAACCTTAGTGAACCATCTACCTTATTCACAAACAAAACTGGAGTTCCCCAAGGTGAGGTGCTCCTACGAATGAAGACCTGACCTAACAGTTGCTCTATCTAATCCTGTAACTCCCTCATTTCCGCTGGAGCTATACGGTACAGAGTACGTGCTATCAGTCGAGTATCCGGCATCAAGTCTATGACAAAATATATCTCTCGACTGGGGGTAGGCCTGGTATCTCCTGAAATACATAGAAATACTCAAGAACGAATGGGGTCGAATCTAAGGGAATCATGACCTCCTTAGAGGTATACTCCTCTATGTAATACAAATGGGCGGAAGAGCCTCCCTATGGGCGAGGCATCGCCACACAAAACATCTCCTACCCCGAAATGGCAAAGATAATACTCCCACCAAAATAATCTATCATGGATCTATATGCGGCGAGCCAATCCATGCCAATAATAACATTGTGCTCATGCATCTCTAAGACTAACATGTCTGCTAGTAAAATCAAGCTACCAATCTCTACTCCCACACCCCGATATATAAAGAAAATTAACGACCCATTCCATAGTGGTGAGTCTACCAATGTCATTGTGCTCTATGTTGTGGCTAATAATCCTAAGGTCTTTGAAAAATGAGTAGCTATAAAACAATGTGTCACCCCAGTATCAAATAAAACCTGACCTATAGTGCCATGGATAGGAAACGTACCCTCAATCGCAGGTGGTTCCTGAGGAGCTTTTACCTGGTGGACGATGTAGATACGTCCGTACTGTAACTTCCACTGCTGTACTGGAGCTACATGAATGGCTAGTAGGGCTGGTACCTGAGCTGGAGCTGGGAGGGAGGCTGAAAAGAGTGGTGTCTGTGGCTCATTATGGGCACCCTGCTGTTGTGGGTCCCTATCTCCCTCTGGACAATCCTGACCCCTGTGGCCATTTTTTCCAGATCTGAAACATCGACCCTTGAAGTTACCTCCCCTCTGTTCCTGCTGACCACGCCCTGTTAGCCGTTACCACCCTGCCACTGGCCTTCTTGGCCCTGTTGAAAATGTTGTTGGCCCTGCTGGCCCTGCTGCTGACGGTGTTGGCCATGCTGGCCCTAATGATTAGTTTGGCCCTGCCTAAATCCCCCAAATCCCTGCCAAGAGTCACCTGATCAAAATCGCTTGGCAGGGTCCCCTGATGGGAACTCTACTCACTGTGACGAGTTTGCCCCTAGGCTACTGGTTCCCCACCAGGACTACTGCCCCTGTCCTGCCCTGTTGCTTGGACTCTCATGCTCATTTGCTTCCCTACAGATGGAAGCAATAATCCTGACAGTGTAATAACGCAGCATTGAGTACATCCGTGTAAGTACGCAGTGATAGATTGCCTATGAGGTGCTGGCGAATTCTTCAGGCCAATCCATCCATAAACATAAGTGTCTTCCTCCCCTCTGTGGGTGCCTCAACTGGCACTATAGTGAGAAGTCTAGTAAACTCCTTCTCGTACTCAGCAACAGTCGTATTCTCATGTTTCAAATTCAGTAACTTCTGTCTCATCTCAGTCTGCACGGCGAATGGGAAGTATTTTTTATCAAACCATGCCCAGAACGATTGAATCGTGATGATGTCCCTCTCCTCCAAGGTGGTGGTGGACTCCCACCACTGCAAAGTAGCCCCCACTAGCTTAAAGGAATCCAATAGCTATATTTGTACATCCATGCACTCAAACATGCGCAGATGTCTCTGGATATCTTTCTTCCATTGACTGGGGACTATGATATGCGAACTACTCGAGAACCTCAGGGGATGCGCCTTTTGAAAGGCATCCCTAACCCCCTCGCATGCAGATGGAAGTTGTGTTGGTACTGGCGCCACTGCCTGAATCTGGGGTGGAGCCTGCTGCACTAATGCCAATGCGGCATTCACCGTTTGAGTAACAATAGCGGCTACCTCGGTTGCGATCATCATCCCCTGAGACGGAGTTTCTGGCTGCTCAGCTTGGGCATTTCTGCCTCAGGGTGCACGTCTGGAGGCATCTGAAACGAGAAGGAAGTTTATTAGTCTACAATTATTATCAAATCGCGAATAGCTGAAGACATAAGTGTAAATAAAAGAATACAACAATCCTAAAAATAGGTCTCTATATCAAAAACACTAAGTTGGAAGCGAAATAATCCATACACATCTTAAAGGACACTAGAACCTGATGCCCTAATACCACCTGTAACACCCCACCTAAGTAAATACCTAGTGATGAGTCCTTTATTAAATTATAATCAAGGTGAACGGTTGGTTCATTCTTAGAATCACTGTCGTAAAATAAACATTCAAATTCAAACACCCTAAATAATTAAGCTAAATGTCCAAACCATTTAAAACATTATTTCCATTTTATTAAATTCAATTATGAAAACCTTTAATAAGTAACAATTTAAGAATCACACAATTATTAAGACAGGAAATAAACACCCATCAATATAACCATTCAGATAAACCAATACCAACTTTAAAACTACAAAAGAAAACCATCCTGACAGTAATCAAATCCCAAAGAGTAAAAATACTAAAGATAAATGAACATAATCTCTGACAAATCCAACTGAATAAGGAAACGGGATACACATGCCCAACTAATTAGAACTGAAACAAGAGTGGAATCAACAACGAGGTCGTCTAGGCAAATGGCCTGCAACTCCCACATAAGCTGAAGCACGTCCAGTCAAAAGAACCTAAGCATGACACCCCTTTGGCTTGGCACCTGTAATATATACATATATATACAAGAGAGAAGAGATAATAGGAAACGGGTCAGAGCCCGATTGTAAAATAGTTTAAATTTATTTTAGCAAGTATTTAAAATGCTTATCGGCTAATGTAACAACCATGTTAGTATGCGACACTCTCTTGAGAAATTCTCACCTCTCATCTAGTGTGCACGCCTACCGCACTATGAACTCCAAAAGTCTGTTTTAACTTGACTTTCCCATAAGGTTTCATGACGACAATTACTATGGCTAGGATAATTAATTTCTGGAAAAAAAAGTTCTCACATCTATCTCATTTCATTTTAAAATATTCCAGTGTTGTCACAAAATTCTCAAACACTTATTAATAAAATCGGAGTATTTATTCATTACTTAACTACCTTTATGCACAGTAGAACATTCCCATACTTAAATATACACATCTATATTAGCCACTCATATATATATATATACTATCGGCACCCCACATAAGATTTATGGTGTTGGCATACTCTGCTATCAAGTTTTCGTATCACTCGTACTAAGGGAAAGACTAGTTCGGAATCACTCTCGAACGGTATTAACACAAAACATAAACAAATGGAGGCGAAGCATAGTCCCAAGTCACTAAGAGGTCAGCACATACCCTCACATCTCTTAGGACAGTCTGACTATCAATGAGATAGCCTGTACCAAGGAATCCTATGTTCTAGGATACAAGTCGTTATCCCCCGTGAAGGCCCAATCGAGATAAGATTGTCCTGGGCGGAAACCACCCCGTGATAGCAAGTAGCTCGGGTACGATTTTTAAACATATATATAATATATGCACACACACACACACACACATATATATATATATATATATATATATATATATATATATATATATATATATATATATATATATATATATATATGTATATCCCTATTCAAACTTCTCAATTAGGTGCACCCAGGACCCATAATTATAATTATCCGTTCTTAATACATTTTACTCGTTTATCCCGTATAGTGGACTCATCTCTTTTCTTTTCATTTATAGGTTATTCCATGCTTACTTCATATCTCTCGAAGTATTCTACCTCCCTAACTATAATTTCAGTAGGCACTCTCACTTACTTTCTAGTATAACTTCCTAATGAGTCTCGATCTTTTATTTAAATGTTCACTAATTTCATATGTGTAAATCACTTCCGTTAACCCTTAATTTCATCTTACATTAAATTCTCACTTATTAAGGTTTACTAAAACCCTACTGGTCCTATTTATATCCCAAAATGTTCGAACAATAATACTCAAGGGTTACTATGCATTTTAATCGGAATAAACCGTAATAAGAGGAATATGAAGTTTTCTAGGAGGGGTAGATCGATCAATGGAAGGGGGTTGATCGATCGATATTCTTAGGTCGATCGATCGATCAAGAAGTTATGGCGAAAACTGCATTAACCCAGTTACGGATATCCATCCCCAACCTCAACCAAATCTCCATATATGATTCCAAAACTCCCAACAAATGATACTACAAGAACTATATACCCAAATATATGATTTTCCACGTAAAATATGTGAGTTTTCATCATGTATAACAATTTAAAAGGGGTAAAATCTACATAAACTTCAGGAACCCTAATATTTTCTTTAAATTTCAATTCTTCCAATTCTTATCCAGATTTTCTACTTCTAAATCCATGAAATTCCGTGGTGTATCCTCTACATATGAATTAGATGTCCAGAATATGATTACTTCTTCTACGAAATGTGAATTCTAGTCTCCAAACTACACTTTCTTTCATGAAGCAAGATCTAAACAACCCTAGACTAACATAATTGAGACATTAACTAAAAATAAATCAAGATAGATACTTGCCTGGAAATTTAGTTTCTGATTTGTGGAAGAAAGTGGTGTGGTTGTGTTCCCCGTCGTGCGAACTACGATTTGGCAGTGGTGGCGGTGCAAACGATGGAGTTTTTCTGGCCTTGAACTCCTTGGAAAGCTTTTCCACTTCTTCTCCAATGGCCTTTCTTTGGTTTTGCTTTTGTTAACCCTAGATGACAACTCCTAGAATCTGATATAACCTTGGGAAATTAGTGGGTTTAATTGCCCAAAAATATGAAATGTCCAAAACGCCCTCCCGGGATGCTAATTAGACCTAAAAATGCCCCGAGACCCAAACTAAACCCCCGGGTACATTATTTTGACTATCTCGACCCTTTCGAACCATTTGGCGCACTCAAAATAACCATATGGGCAACTTATAATTTATTCACTTTTAATAATACTAATTTAATTCCGACACGACACAGGCGCGTCCCGATTTAATTTCCACAATTAACAAATTCTATAATAGGTATAATTTTAATAAATTCGATTATACATATTAGTTTATCCATTAAGTAATATTCAACAAAATCCCAATAATTACTAACTCTCATCATGCTAGTAAATATTTAAATTAATTTTTGGATTAATATTAAATTAATATCTCAAATTAAATTTAATAAATCCCCAAATTTAAAAGTCATAAAAATACGAGGTATTACAAAGCATTCTCAAATATTAATAAACACATTTGATAAGATATTCGAAGAAAAATCTTGCCTTAGAAGATGATTGATGATTCCTCCTTTGAGATTCTCCTCCTTTTCCCCTCTCTAAGCTTGTTAACTTCTCTCAAAAGGTTTGTGGCTACTAGGTTTAATTAGAAATGGATAGAAAACCTAATTAGAGTAGCTTAGGTTATAACTAAATTCCCTAATCCCGTATCTCCCCATAAGGCTTAATTTCTCCCTTAAAAAGTGTAATAACCCAGATTTTTTAGAAATTATTTTTGTATAAATTTTCCATGTGGGTTAATTATATAAAATAATCGAAGTTGAAGTGAATATTATTTTAAGTAATTTAAGAAATAATATTTACTGAGTTTTACATATTTACTATTAAGTGATCGTAAATAGCATCATATTGTGTTTTATTGCATCGTTGTGCTTTAAGCGACGATTATGACTTATATTCCAATTAGATCATCAGTAATAAATTAATATGACGTTGGAACATAAAATATTGTACGATATTTTGGAGTCTAATTTAGAGGCTACAGTTAGTCCGAAAATGGTTGAGATAGTAAAAATAAGTGCCAAGTTGTATTTTTTGGTTCAGGGACATTTTTGACTAGTTATAATTTAGTTATGTTGTTATGAGTCATTTTAATTGTGTAGTATCATTCAAATGCGAGACTTAATGTAAATTGGGTATTTTAGTCTTGCTAGAGCATTTGATCTCATTTTATGTTTTAAACGTAGAGAGAGTTAGAGAGAGAGAGAGAGAGAGAGAGAGAGAGAGAGAGAGAGAGAGAGAGAGCTTGGGAGAAAGAGAATAGAAAATGGAGAGAAAAGAGAGAATTGGAGATTTGGAGCTGGGAATCGTTGTTGCGAGAAGAGAAGCCACAACTACAAACTTGAGGCAAGTTTCTAACTTGCAAATGTATGTTTTAGTGTGGATAAATTGTATTGATAGTTGTGTTTTTGTAGATTTAACCATTTATGGGTTTTAATGATTTTAGTGTTCAAATCCTTAATCTTTGATTTGAGTTGAATATATTAGTTAGTGGTTATGTAGGAATGATTTGGTGGAATTATTAGTTATTGATGTTGAGGGAGATGAAAAAATTAGGTTTTGGGGATTTTAGGGGTCATACAACCCGTAGCCCTACCTGGGCATTTCGTCCGGGGCGAATCGATTCGCCCTCCCTAGTGAATCGATTCGTTAAAGATGGGGGATATAGGTCTGGGGAACGATTTGGGTTGAGACAGGAGGTTGGTTTTCTCATCCGAAACGATTTGCTTTTTGGGCGAATCGATTCATTACCTGGGGTGAATCATTTCGTCCCTAGGTGAATCGATTCGAAAACCCTACTATTTTATAGGGTTTTTCCATGTTAGTTTCTATCCCTTTTCTTTTAGGTTTAAGGCCTAGGAACCTTCTCTTAGGAAGTGATAAAGAGTATTAGGGGTCTATATTAGGGGGATTAATACCCAAGATTAGTATGGGGGTAAATGGGGCTTATTCTGGGGGTTATTCAATAGAAGTTAGTGTCATCTTCATCTATGAAGCTAGTCTAGGACTAAGGGAAGTAGGAAGGTATTGTCGGGGATTCGTGGAGACTAGTATAGGATGGTATTGTCGAGGATTCGTGGAGACTAGTATAAGATGGTATTGTCTAGGATTCGTGGAGACTAGTATTGAGGAAAATTTTCCCTTAGTGGCCTATAGTATTGTTTTGAGCTCTTGGAGATTAGTATGAGGATAATTATAGTTTGTAGCATATGTTGTTAAAAACATACAACTTCGTGAATAAGAAATACACATTTTAAACTTGCACATATTGCTAAGCACAAATGATTTTGTAAATGTAAAAAGTGGATGTTTTAAATTGGCATATCTTCAGATATTGAAATGGATATACATACCTCTCTAAATGCTATCATAAAGAAGTTATGTGCATGAGCTGATGTCCCCTAGCTAGTGAATGCAGGGAGAATATAGTCCTCAGCCATAGGATCATAAGATAAGAATGATTATGGAATTTAGATATTTCCCTTACTTAAACAGGAAGTTTAATTCATAATGATCTAGTTGGCCGCTAGGATGTGTATTTTGATGAGAGGTGAGAATGATTATTATTTATGAGCGAATCCAACCTATTTAAAAAGTTTAGTGCTCATAAATGTTATGCATTTTATTCACATGTATATCATATCAAATCGGGCCCTGGCCCGTTTCTATTTCTTTTTCTTGTGTGGTTCTCTTTTATGTTCAGGTGCTCCGTCGCAAGGGCGCCCGATATGATCCTTCCTTCTCAGTGTCAGGGAGCTATAGTATTATTGCGGATGTTGTTGGATTCTTGTTATAGACGCATCTATCTTTTGTATACTCTAGTTATTATCAAACTGAACATTCAGGCGTGTTGCCCAAGTTTTGTATTTGTTCATATATTGTGATATTTGTTTGTAATACTTGGTGTAACCGTGTTTTGGTATGTTAACCGAAAACTTATTCGGTTATTATTTTGTTGTATAATAATTAAATTATTGTATGGCTTCAATTGTATCCACCTTCTTTTATAAATTGGATTTTCTAAATGGTTTTATTTAAACTTACAAAATAAATTAACATCCGTTTTCTCAAATAATTAGTGGTTATGTCGTATTATTATTTTCACGACAGTGATACTAAGAATGGACCATCTATGATTCCCGAATTTATTAGGATACCGGGTTGGCCACATCTTATTTGAATAAACGGGGTGTTATAGATGGTATCAAAGCATCAGGTTCTAGTGTCCTTAGGAATTTGTGCGAACGTACTATGCTTTCAGCATTGCTTTTGATTTGACATAGAGCCTTAAGATTAGGATTATTGATTCCTCTTGCGAGATTTCGTTCTCCTGCCATAATTTAAGATTTTAGAAAATCTTCTACGCGTTCATTTGAGATTCGTGTGCTGATTGATGAAGGGCGACCAGGGAAGGCTGTTATGAGGGCAGTAGGAGGCGGAGCTTAGTTAGAACTGTAAGTTAAAGTCGAGGATGAGGAATGCAGTGGATGCCACTCCCTTCGTGGAATTTTTGTGGATTTCTACAACGGCTACTAAAGTATAGTAGCTATATCTACCCAAGTACCGCTATAGTAGAGAGTGGTGCTAAACTTGAATTACCCAGTGAAGTTAAATTGAAGTTTGAAAGGAACTTACATTGAAATTATGGACCTTACGTTGAAGTTAAGTCATGCAGAGGTAGTGTAGCTTCATTTAGTGGAAGTATAGGGACTGGAAGCTTTGACCCACAGCGGGGTATAGAAATGCCCATATGTAAAAATTTGAGGAAAATTTTTCACCCATTGGATTAATGTCGGAGTGGTGGGAACGGTAGTCACCATTTTTGGAGGAACAGGAAGTTTTTCTCTTAGAGAAACCTTATAGATGGTTTTCACAGCAAGTTCCTCTGAGGTATAAGAAATGATGAGAATGTAGACTCTCAAGTATTCACAGGAGGATCGGTCAGAGGCCAACCATGGATAAAGAGTTATAGGGTTAAGGAAACCTTACATATAATTAAGGTAGGTACAAGGAAGAAAGAGACCTTCAGTGGAATGATAGGCTCACTAATAAGTGTTGCTAACACTTATGGAGAAGTCGTGTTCATCAAAGCCCATTGATGGACATCTGCCCGGGGAATTCATTAAAATAAGGCAATGAGGCCGATAGCATGTTCTCTTTTTGGGGGGGAATTAAGGGAACTACGAGGGTGATTGTCAGGATCGAGGTTATAGAGCCTGAGATGTTGAAAACCTTAACGTGGTCAGGATGGAAAGAGATGGGGAAACGATTATGACATGGAACATAGAACCACACGCTTTGATCTTTCCCGATAGAAGTTAAAGGACAAGAATAGGGTTCTTAGATGGGGCATTGATTAAGGTAGTTTTTAGTATAGATAGGACAAGAGCACTGTATCTGGGAACTTTTTACAGTAGCCAGGGAAATTGGCAAGAAAGTTGTTGTGAGATCCACCTCAGAGGAGGTAGATGTATTTTGTGTGGCAAGACAGAGTTTCAGTATTCTTATTAACCCTAGATCCGGGTGTGTAATTTGAGCTTGTGGCAGCATTAGTAATATTATAGAGGGTATATCTATATGTTTTTCGTGGTAGCGAGGTTCTATTTTCCTTCATTCGCTGTAAAAGCGAGTGTTAATATTTTTAAATTTTAATCTGGTTTGTCTTACTAGTTTTGTATGTGTTATACGAGTATAAATATTTTTGATTGGTCGGAGCGATAGCAGGCTAGTGATTGCAAGGCTATCGTATCTTCAGTCCCAGGGTAGAATTAGTTATTTTGTAATATCTCACCAGGATACGGGTTGAAACTTTATGGAGATGGTCTAAGGTATATAGGAATTGTTAAATTTACTTATTTTGTGCTGACATATCTCCATGCTTAATAAAGTTAAGTAGTAGTGTATCGGAGGGGTTCCTTGTTTGGATTTCACTTGCGAGACACTCCATGAATGAACCTTAATGGCGTTGGGAGTGGAGAGATGTTACTTTATGTTAGGATTTTGGTTTTGGTGGAATTACATGAGAGTCACGTGATTGATTAAGGGATAAAAGTATATGTACGGTGCAAAAGCACTGGGAATGTTTCTCTTATCGGAGATATGTGGGCGAGACAAGGAAAAATGAAGACGTGTAGAGGCTTATGGTCAGACCTTGATTAGAAGACAAATATTAAGGGACAATATTTTCGGTAAGAGGTTCGTAACACTTTGCAGAGAGTAGGCGCCCTGATTAGTTATATTTTCCATTCCGCCGCAACGGGAGGATATAGAGGTAGAAGAGCGTAACTAGGGTTACAAGATAGGATTTTTAGTGGTCCTGATTGTGTGCCTTAGGCCATTATATCTTGGTGACTGATGATGCAAGGTATTAATGTAATGAGAGGGTTCCTTGTTTGGATTTCACTTTGCGAGACGTCCCATACATGAAACTGAGAAAATGTCAGAAATTGAGAAAGGTCTTGGGCGCTAGGGATATAGTTAGTATAGTAATCATTTTTTTCGTGTGTAGGAAACATATCGACCTTAGGATTATTAGGAAGTAAGGCTAGTGGGGCATGTGACACTATTTTAGGAAGGTTGTAGTGAGTTAACCACGAGAAGGTTGGTGGGTTAACTTTAAGAAGGATTGGGTCCCCAAGAATAAGGAGTATGGAATCTCCAGTAACTTGGGACATAAGGTCGAAAAGAATGTGAGTCCCAACTTTAGGGAGAGTTCTACGTTTCTGACCTATCTTTTGATAAGCTAAAAGATAAGTTGACTTCTACTCCCGTACTCACGTTGCCATGATCGGGAGTGGACTATTTGGTCTTTACGAATGCGTCTGTTCAAGTATTGGGAGGTGTCTTACTACAGGATCATGGGTCCATTGCACATGCGTCTCGAAAGCTGAAGACCCGTGAGATGAATTATCCCACGCATGATTTAGAGCTCACCACGATAGTGTTCGCCTTAAAAAAATATGGAGGCATTACCTCCTGGGTAAGAAATTTAGTCTTTTCACGGACCACAAGTCGTTACAATATTTGTTGGGGCGACAAAGCCGATGGTTAGAGTTCGTAAAGGAATATAAATTAAATGATTATCACCCATGAAAAGGAAAATGTGGTAGTGGATACGCTAGGTAGAACACTCGTGGGGGAGACCAGCGAAGGCATGGAAAGCCAAGTGGAACGAGCTTAACTAGGAGGATGCTATAACAAGAGAATTTATGTCAGTGTTGACCATTACACCTACTAGTGTAATGAGAATAGTGGAAGCGCAAGGAAGGGACAATTTTGAGTTTGTCTCCCAATGCGCCACTTGTCAATTGGTGAATATAGATCACTAACGATCACCGATATTGTTGTAACCATTAGAAATACCGATGTAAAAGTGGGAGGGTATATCCATGGATTTTTCTCATTGGATTGCCGACATCAGAAAGCGGTCATGATTCTATTCGGGTAATTGTCGATCACTTGACCAAATCTCCACACTTACTGCCAGTACGGACGGATTATTATACGATATGTTACACCCATCTCTTTATTGTGGAATTGTGAAACTTTATGAGGTGCCTATCGATATAGTGTCGGACTGAGATAAGATTTTCGTATCCCATTTCTGGTGAAGTTTACAGGAAGTAATGGGAACCAAATTGAAGTTGAGTGCATCCTACTGCCCGCGAACGAATGGGCAAACGAAGAAAGTCAACGAAATGTTAGAGTACATGCCTCAGATGTGCGTATTTAACTTTAAGGAAGGATGGGGGAAGTACCTTTTATAGGTCTAATTGGCATGCAATAATTCGTACCGATTCACTATAGGCATGGAACTGACCGTGTAGATCACCTAAGCATCTTAAACTTGAAACAATCCAAGATAGCTCTTCGAAGATTGAGTTCATTGAAATCGCATACAAACTGCACAAGATTGTCAGGAGGTCTGTGCCGACACGAATAGAAGTCAAGTAGAAGTGGAAGAATGGGGCCAAGTTTTAGTACGGGTATCCCCAATGAAGGGTATAACGTGATTCAGGAGGAAAGGCAACTTGCACCATGTTAGGTAGACTTTTTCCCATTGTTGTAAAGGTAGGCCTGATAGTTCATAAGAGGAACAATCGGTGACTATTTTAGATCATGGAGAGTATAGACTAAAATCAAAAGTGGTACCCTTAGTCCAAGTCCAGTGGGGACACCGCAATGCCGAGGAATTAACTTGGGAATGAGAGAATGATATTTGAGAGAAGTACCCCTTAGTATTTTATAAGGTACGCCCGAATTTTGAGGGCAAAATTCCCTTACAAGGGGGAGTACGTAATAACCCAGATTTTTGAGAAATTGTTTTTATATAAATTTGCCATGTGGGATAATTATATAAATAATGGAAGTTGAAGTGAATACTATTTTTAGTGATTTAAGAAATAATATTTACTGAGTTTTGCATATTTACTGTTAAGTGATCGTAAATAGCATCATATTGTGTTTTATTGCGTCGTCGTGCTTTAAGCGACGGTTATGACTTATATTCCAATTAGATCATCAGTAATAAATTAATATGACGTTGGAACATAAAATATTGTATGATATTTCGGATGCCAATTTAGAGGGTACGGTTAGTCCGAAAATGGTTGAGAAAGTCAAAATAAGTGCCAAGTTGTATTTTTGGGTTCCAGGACATTTTTTGCTAGTTATAATTTAATTATGTTGTTATGAGTCATTTTAATTGTGTAGTAGCATTTAAATGCTAGACTTAATGTAAATTGGGTATTTTATTCTTGCTAGAGCATTTGAGCTCATTTTATGTTTTAAACTTAGAGAGAGTTAGAGAGACACGGATAGCTTGGAAGAAAGAGAAGAGAAAATGGAGAGAAAATAGAGAATTGGAGATTTGGAGCTGGGAATCGTTGCTACGAGAAGAGAATCCATGAATACAAACTTGAGGCAAGTTTCTAACTTGCAAATCTATGTTTTAGTGTGGATAAATTGTATTGATAGTTGTGTTTTTGGAGATTTAACCATTTATGGGTTTTAATGATTTTAGTGTTCAAATCCTTAATCTTTGATTTAAATTTGATTTGAGTTGACTATATTAGTTAGTGGTTATGTAGGAATGATTTGGTGTAAATATTAGTTGTTGATGTTGAGGGAGATGAAAGAATTAGGTTTTGGGGATTTTAGGGGTCATACAACCCGTAGCCCTAACTGGGCATTTTGTCCAGGGCGAATCGGTTCGCCCTCCCTAGCGAATAGATTCACTAAAGATGGGGGCTATAGGTCTGGGGAACCGAATCGATTCGGGTTAAGGCCGTATTGATTCGGGCTGAGACAGGAGGTTGGTTTTCCCAGCCGAATCGATTCTCTTTTTTGGCGAATCGATTCTCTACCAGGGGCGAATTGATTCGTCCCTAGGCGAATCGATTCGAAAACCCTGCTATTTTATTAGGTTTTTCCATCTTAGTTTCTAGACCTTTTCTTTTAGGTTTAAGGCCTAGGAACCTTCTCTTGGGAAGTGATAAAGAGTATTAGGGGTCTATATTAGGGGGAATAATACCCTAGATTAGTACGGTGGTAAATGGGGCTTATTCTGGGTGTTATTCAATAGAAGTTAGTGTCGTCTCCATCTATGAAGCTAGTCTAGGACTAAGGGAAGTAGGATGGTATTGTCGAGGATTCGTGGAGACTAGTATAGGATGGTATTGTATAGGATTCGTGGAGACTAGTATTGAGGAAAATTTACCCTTTGTGGCCTATAGTATTGTTTTGAGATCTTGCAGATTAGTGTGAGGATAATTATACTTTGTAGCCTATGTTGCTAAAAACATACAACTTCGTGAATAAGAAATACACATTTTAAACTTGCACATATTGCTAAGAACAAATGATTTTGTAAATGTAAAAAATAGATGTTTTAAATTGGCATATCTTGAGATATTGAAATGTGTATACATACCTCTCTAAATGTTATCATAAGGGAACTGACGCGCATGAGGTGATGTCCCCTGGCTAGTGAATGCAGGGAGAATATAGTCCTCATCCACAGGACCAATTGTTATATATTATGATGTTATTTTTCGAAGTGAGCTAATTCCGGGTATGGTTATGACTCATTGTCGAAGGTATATGCCTGCTTCCCACGTCACACAATTTAGGATGCCCAGGTTGTATTAGTGTTAGGCCCTGGAAGATGATAGCTATTTAGGGGCGTATCCAGTGGGGTGTCTCCCGGAAGGATGGTCTTAGAATCGTTATATTGTGATTATAACTATTCTTATGGAAGTGGTATTTTATAAATGGTGAAGCATTTTATAAGTCAACTGTTTTGGAATAAGTTTCCTAATGAGAAATGGAAGTGTGAAGTCATATTATTGATACGACGCAAATATTGCGTATTTCACCCGTTAACCGACGCGTTATTAGCCCCCTCGGGTATCTTAATCCCTATATTTATGCTCGTTAACCAGACAACCTCGGATTTCTATGTTAACATGTTTTGCAGGGGTTAATTGAGCTTTTGTAGGTATTTGGATGCTAAGTATGAAGTTCGGATTCATTCCGGTGAAGTTCCGTACGCAATCGCACGTTCGGGGGCATTTTAGTCTTTTCACAGCTTGGGTACCTGGCCCGACATCTCACGAAAGTTGTAGCCCTCCTCGCTAGCTTCGCGTGGCCGCGAACGGTGCGCGATTCCGATACATAACGAAGAAGTTACGACGATTTCAGCGGAGGAAAACCAAGGAAGCAAAAGAGGAGAAGGGAAAAGAGGAAGAAAAGAAGCAGGGGCTGCTCCTGCATTATTCTGCCCTGCTTGATCGATCGATCGACCATAAGGGTCGATCGATCGACGTTTCAGGATTGTCGAATTTTTCCCTTGATCGATCGATCGACCAAAGGGGTCGATCGATCGATCCCCTGTTTTCTGCAGATATTTTTCTTTTCTTTTCTTTCTTCTTTTCTTTTATTCTAACTTACTATATAAGCCAAATTTTGGTTTTGTAATAAGAGGGCAGCCATATATACGATTTTAGGTTAGATTTTAGTTAGGGTTTTGGTTGGGAGAGCTCATTTTCTCTTCCTCTTGGATTGACAACCCTTGTGGTTTTGTAAGATTGATCTTTTCTCTTCCATTTCCATTAATATAGTTTGCTTTCCTTTATTTCCTTGCTTTCTAGATAACTTCCATGCTTTCATAATTAGTTTATTGTGTTTATTTATTGTTTTCTTAGTTTAATTAGTTTAATTTAGTCAATTCATTATGCGTCCCTAGATAAATAGGGTCGGGATTGCGTTTCCGCCATTTTCGGGTTCGGACCTCGAAATTTAGGGTTTCGTGTAAAATTGCATTTAATTGAAACCTCGCGTATTAAAGTCGGATTATTATGCGTTTAACTTTCTTTGTCATGCAACGTTAGTGTTTATAGCGATTATCCGAATTTAATCCGCGTGTGATCATTTTTCAGTTAAATGTTTTATCTCGCAACTTTGGATTAAATTCCTTCTTGCGTGATGTTTATGCTTAGTTGAAAATGCTCGATTAAATTGCTTTCGAGCCTTAATTTAATTAGTAGTTGTTTCGATCCGTTTGGTGGAATGCGATCCCGATCCTCGCTTTATTTTATTTTAGCATAACTTATTCTTTTCTTTATTCACGATAACCACCCTTTCACCTTTTCTTTTATTTATTTTACACTTTTATTCCTGAAGTAATTAAAACAATTAACATCTAAAATTCAATCACTCCCTGTGGATTTCTTACGATACCCGACTTACCGCTGTACTTGCTTGTCAAGTGCAGTAGTAGCTTAGGTTCTTTTGCATGTCGAGCGGGAGCCGAAATCAACGATAGTGTCCCTACACGAACACTCGGTTTCCCGTTTCATCAATTATGTAAAACTGAAAAGGAAATATTAGTAAGTTGAAACTAAGTTATATCCTCTTGCATTAAGGTATACTCATTATAAGATAATCATGATTATGGAATTTTGTTATTTCCCAAATTTAAACAGGAAGTTTGATTCATAATGATCTAGTTGGACGCTAGGATGTGTATTTAGATGAGAGGTGAGAATGATTATTATTGATGAACGAGTCCAACCTGTTTAAAATGTTTAGTTCTCATAACTATTATGCATTTTATTCACACGTATATCATATCAAATCGGGCCCTGACCCGTTTCTATTTATTTTTCTTGTGTGGTTCTCTTTTATGTTCAGGTGCTCTGTTGCAAGGGCTCCCAATATGATCCCTCCCTCTCAGTGTCAGGGAGCTACAGCATTATTGTGAATGTTGTAGGATTATTGTTATAGATGCATCTATCTTTTGTATACTCTAGTTATGATCAAACTAAACATTCGGACGTGTTGCCCAAGTTTTTTATTTGTTCATATATTGTGATATTTATTTGTAATACTTGGTGTAACTGTGTTTTGGTTTGTTAACTGACAACTTATTCGGTTATTATTTTGTTGTATGATAATTAAACTATTGTATGCCTTAAATTGTATCCACCTTCTTTTATAAATTGGATTGTCTAAATGGTTTTATTTAAACTTGCAAAATAAATTAACATCCGTTTTCTCAAATAATTGGTGGTTATCTCGTTTTATTATTTTCACGAAAGTGATGATAAGAATGGACCATCTATGATTCCCGCATTTATTGGGATATCGGGCTGGCCACCTCTTATTTGAATAAGCGGCGTGTTACAAAAATATCCTAGAATGCTACCCAAAATTGCCAAAAAAAACTCTCCTAAACGGACATACGTGTTACCCAGAGTCCAATCTAAATGATACTACCCACAACTCATGGTAATATCTCACAACACCAATAAAATGACACACCTAATTATTTTACGCGTACACATAGCTCACAATCATAAAATCAATATCACTAATTAATTATTATGAACACACGTTACAAAAATCACATTGCATGCAATATTCAAGCATCGTCTAAATTATACCAAATTATTATTACTAAGCCACACAAATAATAATCAATCCCATTTATTAATTATTTAATCACTTGATAAACAATAATTATAGTCTGTGAAAATACGGTATATTACATTCTTCCCCCCATTAAAGAAATTATGTCCTCAAAATTCACTAAAGTATAACGATAAAGAGTAACCTGTACAAATAATATAAGCTTACACACAATTGACTTGTTCACGTATTCCATGAGGTAAAAGGAAAAAAGTTCACATATGCCTACCATAGTGTGCCACGACTGGGGCGCCCACACACCCTGTGCCACATGTACACATGCATAAACATTACATATGTAATACACATATAAACATCCAAGAATCAATCACACATACCATACATGACCATACAGTAAAGGTATACTCAATTACCCTACTAATCGCGACTTAACTTTTTTTTAGATTGATCCACTTATTCAACTAGTGGTGCAAACATTCCTAAGTTCCCTTGAAGCTGTACTCCTTGGCCCCGTTGGCCTTAACTCATATAATATCTCACCGCTCAATGCATTATATCATCATAAGTAATATCTAACGTATTAAACCAAACTTTATAGAGCCTAAATGTCTCTCCACTCCCAACACTTACTAAGCTTCATGCGTGGGACATCTCGCAAGATAACTCCAAATAAGGAACCCTCTTGATACACTTATTCCTAGTTCAGTCAGTTATTGAGATTCACAAACACGAAACAATGCAATTACCACAAAATTCTCAACTTGCGACTATTCCAACAAAAGGCTCACACCTTCTAAGAGTGGTATCAAACCCTTTAAGTTAATCAATCCAATACACTAAAAATAACATGGTTTTCTCAAATATCTGGTAGGACACCCTCTGTCCATCTTTAAATCTAATTGAGTGCTTAATCACTTCTAAACCTTTGAACATCTAACCATTCTAATAAGGACCTACTATTACTAGTCTCTCTGACAATGTTACTATGATAACACCATACGTGACCATGAAAAACTTCATGTAACCGAGGTCCTCACTAGCCATAAAATTCTCAAAATAACTAAAATGTTTACAAGATAATTGCTTCTCGTCATTCAAATATTTAATACTAGGATAAATCCATCATCAGCTAACTATCCCACGTAACCATCCTATAAAGTATATCTCCACCAACATATAGCCCATATTAATACTCCAATCCCCAAAATCACCATCAATAGACATGTCATAAGTCAAAATCATTATCATCATTGAATTAACTATGAAAATCAACATTAGGGCATTGCCACCGCCCAAGAATAACTACTAGAATGCATAAGGAGTTTACGGAACCCATAAATCATTCAACCATCTCCTAATTCACACATAAATTATAACGATGTTGACGTTCACATGTCTACCAAAATCCAATATCTAGGGAATAATATACACATAATCTACCCATAAACAATAAATCTCATAGTCACTTCCATGTATAATGAGGTCTCTCACCACCAACACCAAATCCTAGTGAACAACAACCCATAATATGCATGTTTGCATCAACAGTTACTCCGCCGATAAAGAGACAACTCTCAATAAAACCATTATGCCCAACCAAGGAGCATTACTATACTAAATATAGATATTATGAACATAGCTCTTCATTATATACCATATCCAAGAACTAAGTTAATAGCCAACATAAGATCCTTATATCATTGCACCTACTCTTGACAAGGTGATACTTCCCAAATCATGCGAAATCCATGGCTATAACCCTAATATGTGTAGAAATGCCCATCATATAAAATCTATAAAACCTCAACCGAACCATCCTAGTTTCTACTCTACCATATTCAGAATACACATTCGGTACTTACCAACCACATGGCTATACTCCACATGTCATAAAAGTCGGAATCACAATTCATCTTAGGAGTTCTCTCTCACAGCTCAACTCGCTATTTCGTAACATCATCTTTGGTTTTCCCTAGTTAGCTCAAATAGGGGTACTCTCAATCTTACATTTCCAATTACAACCATCAATCGAAATATGTACTTTCTTTGAGATTCTTGAAACTTTCTTGTTCTTAAAATATATTCATTACTAATATATCAACAAAATACACGCTTATATTGCACAGAAAACTCCACCCTTATACAAATATCGAATTGGGCCGTCTCAACTTGAACTAATAAGAAAACCGATACTCTCCTCTCTAATTTCCACTCACTCAGGTGTACTACAATTTGTTTCTAACTAATCTACAACCCAAATTCCGTAATCACATGCTGATCCTACTCTTAGGTCCAAACACTATCACATTATCATCACTGTAATCAAAAACGGGTTTAGCAACATAAATGAACCTTGTTCAAATCTGAGCGCAAAACTAATTCCAATATCTAACGGGAATTAATCCACATATAAATTCATCATCAAAGTATTTATATTTTTCTACAAAGAAGCAATCCATTTTCCCTTCTCTTAGGTGCATAAAATTTCATAAGGTCATTCAACTAGCCTAAGTTTACATCACCATCCATATTACCATAAGTAGAAACCAAAACTCTAATAGTCTCCTTTTGTGATATGATTTCTTAGCCAACAATTATTTAATCATTATTTGAAAGTCGTGACAAATAATTTTTGTTGAGTTATTTTGATATATGTTAATGGATCCAGTATGACTTTTTGGTGAAAAAAATCCTAATACAATAACAAAATAAGGGCATTCTTGAGTTTCCCAATTGACTTCCAAACTAACTTTTTGTCACGACTTCAAATTTGTCAATTCTCATACTTTCTAGCAAAAAAATTAAAACATCTACCTAGTTGAAATTTACGTTGTATATTGTATCCAAATCACATTTATTTTCAAAATTTGATATCCTCATGTTCATACACAAATCCAATTAAAAAATTGATATATTCAATAAAAAATATTGAGTTACAATTTTCTTTATTTATTCGAAACACTTTATTAAGTAAATATTAAATTAAATAAAATACTTTACTAAACTTTTTTTATTTATTAAAAAGATAAAAAAATTGAGTTATTTATTAAAATACAACCCAGTTTGTGTATACAGCATTTTTCTTTGTTTTTCCTCATAGTTTTTACTTATTTAGAAAAACAAATATCTATTTTTCCCTCTTTTTTGCCCCAATTCTAATATATTAGACTATAAAAACTTTATATATTTCCTGTTTTTTTCGTCCTAGTTTTTATTTATTAAAAAATAAAACTATTTACTTTGTCTATTTTGCTTCTTAGTTTTTAGCTATTAAAAAATATATATTTTCTTTATTCCCTTTTATTTTTTTTATTAAAATAATTAATATTACATAGCCAAAAGAGTTAGAGAGAGGATTCTAGGTTTTCATGGGGCGAGAAGAATGTTTTAAAGGGTATTTTGAAAAATGTAAAGTAAGTTGTTGGTTTTACATTGGTGGGGTGAGTTAACGGAATAAGCAGGTTAAGCAAAAACTCTCCAAATTAAACTACAATCATGAGTCGCCAACCTCTTTAACATTTTTGTCAATTTTATTTCTTTTTTATTATTACTATATGTGTTCTAAAAGGGGAGAAACACTCTGCCTTAAGCCTCTTATGCCTTATTCTTGGTAAAAGGCTTAAGGAGCACTTTAAAAAAAATGATTTAGTGAAAGGATATTGCCTTTTAAAGACTTTTTTTTTTAAAAAATCGGAGCAATATTTCATTCAAAACAATCAAAAGACAAATGGTATCCCAAAACTCTCTGCCTCTCGTCCAAAAAAACGCGTGTTTTTTCTTAGTATTTTAAAAAAATAATATTTTAGTTTGCATATATTCAGACATATTTTAAGGTATGTACCATTTTAGTATTTTTAATAGCATTGTTACAGTTAAAAATATCAAAATATATTAAAAAATGCCTAAATGCCTTTTCATGCCTTTTTACGCCTAAGGCCCACTTAGGCTTCAAAGGCTTAAGGCTTGACCTTCATGCCTCGATCACGCCCCGCATTTTTTAGAGCCATGATGATATTTGGACTACTTAGCAATGTGTATTTTTACACTAATAGTACAACACTAAGTCAATATTGAGGACAATTTTAGACTTTTTATGCTTCACTCTCTTGCCTATCTATACTATTCTAAGTCGGTGGGCTAAAAAATTTCAATCACACAATTAGGTGGCCGAGTATAGTTTTCTTCATATTCTTGAGCAAAATCCAGCATTCTTCATCAGATTTCTTGTCTTTTCTCCCCTCTTTTGATTCCTCTCCACTTCTCTACTGATGCAGCAGTTAGGTTTAGGATTCTAATCCGTAATGGGGAGTGGTTTAACTTCCCTTAAACAATTATTAATCTCTAATCCCGAGTTGGGTTAAAAACCCATGTTTTGGACACCTATATGGGCCCGAACATATATTCAAACTAGCCCAAAAGTTTTCCAACTTATGTATCCATGACCGAGGACCATTTATAAAGGTCTAAAACACCTAAACGAGCTCGTATACTCCCCGAAATATGTCTCGAATTATTTTATCCCAACATTAGATAGTTTTAATTCTGTCATTCATTAATTATGTATTTTCTACAATCTATGAAATTGAAATAACCATACACATAGAAAATCAACGACACATAATTACAATGCAACAAAGACTTAAACATTGGCAATAAATAAATTAATTTCACCGATTTAAATTTAGTTTCTGCAAATCTTTATTTATTCCAAAAAGTGTATTTTTATTATATATTCTAGAAAATTAGGGGGTATTACATTCTCCCCTCTAATAACGGGATTCCGTCCTCAGAATCAAGAAAAGCACGTACCTAGATAGCAGAGTTTGTGATACTTCGTTCGCATGTCATACTCCCTCTCCCAAGTTGACTCCTCCTCCCAATGGTGTCCCCACTGCATTCGAACCAAATGAATAACCTTGGATCGAAGTTGACGCTCCTGTTGGTCCAGAATGGATAACGGTCTCTCCCCGTAAGTAGCGTCTGGATGGGGCTCTATCTCGTCAATATCAATGTGTTGGTAAAGGAACCTTAACATCATGCATCCGTTGGCAAGTGGTCTGGTAATCCCAACCGGTATGCCATAGGCTTAATCCTCTCCAGAATAGGGAACGGTCCCACGTATCAAGGAGACAACTTCCCTTTCATGGAAGACACTTTAATCAACACATGATCTCCAACATCAAAGTCTAAGTGTCTCCGATCCGCATCCACATAGATGTTTTGCCTATCATGGGCAATCTGTATCCTTTCCCGAATCATCGCTAGCTTCTCTGAGGTGTCCTGAATGAAATCTGGCCCAAGTAACTTATTCTCCCCCACCTCTAACTAGCATGAGGGTGAACGTCAGGGTCTCACACAGAATGCCTCAAACGGTTCCATCCCTATTGTGAACTGGTAGATGCTATTATACGAAAACTCCACTAAAGGCAAATACTGCTTCCATCTCCCCATAAAATCCAAAATGTACATTCGTAATCCTCTAACATCAGGTTCACCCTCTCTATCTGTCCGTTAGTCTAAGGATGATATGACATGCTCAGTCTTAACTCCGCCCCTAATTCCTACTGAAAGATCATCTAAAAGTAGGACACAAAGATCGTATCCCTGTCTGACACGATGTTAAGAGGTTCCCCATGAAGCTTAACAATCTCTACAAAGAAGAGTCTGGCATACTTCTCGGACCTATAGTCTATCCGGACCAGTAGGAAGTGATCCACCTTCATCAACTTTTCGAGGATCACCCATATGGAATCATGCCTCCTCTGCGATGTAGGTAGCCCAGTTATAAAGTCCATGGAGATGTTTTCCCATTTCCACACCGAGATCTCCAACGGCTGTAAAATACCTGCCAAACGTTGATGATCCACCTTCACCAGCTGACACGTAGCACATTTGGACACAAAATCATCTATGTCCCTTTTCATTTTGGCCCACCAATACTGATGCCGCGTGTCGTGGTACATCTTATCCCCTCCGAGATGTAATGTATATCGTGACCTGTGAGCCTTAGACATAATGACTCGCCATAAATCTTCCTCATCTGGGACAACTAGTCTCCCCTGGAATCTCGAACCACTATCCAACCCAATGGAATAGTGCTCCACCCCCTCGACTAATAATTGTCTCACTCGCTCCTGGGAATGCTGATCTCCTACTTATGCCTTCACCACCCGAATAATGGTACTGGTAATGATGGTGAGAACTTCCATAAATACACAGGTTAGGTCATCGTCCCCACGAAGTGACTTCCACTTCACCTTCCATACTTTCGCTAACTCCAAAATCGACTTGCGGCTCCAAGCATCCGCTTCGCCTTCCTCGGATAGTACTAAATGTCAAACTAATAATCTTTCACAAACTCTAGCGACCTCCTATATCTCATGTTCAGCTCCCGTTGTGTGAACAAATACTGCAGGCTTTTCTGGTCTATAAAAAGTTAAAATTTCTCCCCAAGAGATAATATATCCACACTCGCAATGCAAAAACTACGGATGACAACTCCAAGTTATGGGTGGGGTAATGTTCCTCGTGAGGCTTAAGCTTTCTGGAAGCAAAAGCCATCGGCCTCTCCTCCTGCACCAAAACCCCACCAAGTCCCCTTAAAGATGCGTATGTGAAGACTCTATATTCAATCCTTGCCCGAGGCAGTGCCAAAATTGGTGTCGTAGTCAATCTAGTCTTCAACTCCTCAAATGCTTATTAGAAAACATCATCCCACACAAATTGAAAACCACTTGTAATCTAATGGATTGTGACAAATGAACTTTTTTTAAGAAGTAAGCGAAATAAAATAGTGAAACCTAATTAAACAATGTTAATATAAATATATTTTATTATATAAAGTTATTTATTTATATATTCAAATTTCGTACTTCAAGCCCAATTCGGGCTTGGCAAGGTTTTGGCTCAAGAAAGTAGCAGTTACCCAGATCTTCTTGTTATACCTATTACGAAATTTCTCTTTTCATTCCCAAATTCACTTCTAGTGGATTATTACATTTTATAACCATGTAATTAAATCTCTAACCCTTAATTACTCAATTTAGGGTGATAAGTTCCGTGCATAAATCCTGATTTCATACCGAATTTTCCCAAATTTCATTAACATGAATTAAGTATGCAACCCAGAATTTATCCACAATCTTAACAAAGTCTAATTCAAGGTATGGGTTATCGAACATGGAATTTTACTTCACATATACAAAACAAAATCATATGTTAATATCCTCTACATACAATTGTCAATATTTCCTTCTATAATCAAATTTGAAGAATAATTCTTAGATTGCTGGGTTGTGATCTATATTAAAATCAATCCTCTACATACATGAGATTCAACCCAAACCTTTATTCATCAAAATCGGTCTTGAATCCCAGGAATTATAAGGTATCATTTTAATGCATCAAGAACTAAATTTGTATATAAATTGAGTAAGAGAATTCTGACCTCAATGAGTTGTAGTAAAAAGCGCCTTGATTCATTTTTTGGTTTCTTGCCTTTTATCCCCTCTTTTGATTCCTCTCCACTTCTCTCCCGATGAAGCAGTTAGGTTTAGGATTCTAATCAGTAAGGGGGAGTGGTTTAACTTCCCCTAAACAATTATTAATCTCTAATCACGAGTTGGGTTAAAAATTCAAGTTTTGGACCCCCAAATGGGCCCGAACCATATTGAAACTAGCCCAAAAGTTTCCCAACCTATATGTCCTTTCCCCGGAACCATTTTTAAAGGTCTAAAACACCTAAACGAGCCCGTATACTCCCCGAAATATGTCTCGAATTATTTTATCCCAACATTAGATAGTTTTAATTGTGTCACCCATTAATTATGTATTTTCTACAATCCATGAAATTGAAATAACCATACACATAGAAAATCAACCACACATAATTATAATGTAATAATTACTTGCACATTGGCAATTAATAAATTAATTTCAAAGATTTAAGGACAATTTTCACAAATCTTTATTTATTCCAAAAAATATATTTTCATTATATATTCTAAAAAATTACGGGGTATTACATTTACGCTTTGTCCGAGTGTCAAAATTCAAAACCGTATGCCAAAATTTGTTTATACAAATTCCAAAATCCTTTTTTATGGGGCTTATACCAAAAGGTCCATCAAACATTTTTTAATATACATTTAGTCCAAGTATTTTACTTTGTTCCAAAAATTTCCTCACGACATAAAAACATTCAAAAAAAGGAGCTCCAGTGAGGGTCTCCATAAGAGCTCCGGTAGTGGGGGGTGGGGTGGGGGGGAAGAGGGTGGGGGGGGTGAGTGCCGCTAGCGCGGACCTTTAAAAATAAGAAAATATTAGTTAAATGGGAGTTTGAGGGACTTTTTGGAACAAAGTGAAAGGCTTGGACTAGATGTGTACTAAAAAATGCTTGAGGGATTTTTTTATATTTGATCCTTTTTTAATGTGGATTATATATTATTTATTTACAAAAAAATATAAAAAAATTTATATTTGTTTATATAATCTTTTTTGTTATTTTACAATGGTTCGTGGTCAAAACATGTATCAACATGACGGTGAAGCACTACGCACTGCATATGTTAATCAAACGAATGATGGTCTGCGAGGAAGTAACCGAACTGACACAATGTTTTGGGATCTAGTCGCCTACAATCCATCTGAGGGTGTCACTGAACATCGGACGGGAGGCAACCTACAAATCCGCTACAGCAAAATTCAAAAAAATGTAACGTTATATGTTTCTAAATTGAAAGAAGCATCGCTGACATATAGTGCTAGTGGCAATGTGAACATGGACTGGGTAAATTCACTATTATATTATTTTGTAATTTGTTTAAAATTTTATTTTTCTTAAATATGTTGCTAATGAGACAATAAAACTAAGTTGTCGCCTTATTTTAGGTTATTGCGGCTAATCTAGCATTTCAGCGAGGCAACAAGGAAAAATTATTTAAATGTAAATATCTAAAGTCATTGTCCATGGGATTGTGAAACCTGAAATCCATTTGTGCGTTGACTATCAATGCGTGTCCAAGTCTGACCTATGTCTCGGAGAGTATAAGTTACCTCTCTTGCCTTGAGAAACTCACCATAACAAAGTGTGTGTTGATAATGAAAGGAGAAGGCTTGGAAGAAAGCTTGGAAGGCCTCAGAGATCTTCAGTCTCTAGCAATTCACCAGGTTTTGTACTTATATCAGTTGCCTGATGGTCTTCAACACACTGCCTCTACTCTAAAATACTTGAGTATTAAAGATTGTATATTTTTTGCTACCTTGCCAACGTGGTTGATAGATCTAACATCCCTCTTAAAACTTGAAGTTGTGGACTGATATCTCACGTAAAAACCTCCCACGCTGGATCGACTGAAAGCATTGCAATTTTTGCATATTTCGAGAAGAAAGTATTTGCCCTGGGTATCTCACATCGGATTAAGGTAATGAATGCTATTTTTGACTTCCATTAAACGTTTAAAATAATAAATAAGGTATAATTTTAGAAGTTTTACATGGACACACTTTTGTAGACACATTAGAATGTTGTGTCTGACTTGGTTGTTGTTTTGAATTATAATAAGTGGAGTCCAAATACAAATCAATGCAAATAGACATATGTGTTTGAATTCTGAGTCAACCTAGAATCACTCATAAATAAATAATTATAGTGAATGTTACTTTTATAGTGGGTCTTCAAAACTCTACGTCATCTTAAATGTTATTAATTTTTGTTATCAGTTTATAGTTTTGTAAAACTATCTTTTCTTTTATTTATTTTTTCAAATGGCAGGTAATCTGAACTTGAGATGACTATGAAAATGTTAGGTTAGGATCAACAATTGGTGATCAAGTCGTCACGTCTACAACTATTTGGGGAAATAATAATTCTTCATGTGTGATTTTTTTTTCTTGTGTGATATTATTTTTTAGCTACACTTGTTTATTTATTATTTGAAAATCGTGAGAAATAGTTTTTGTTGAGTTATTTTGATATATGTTAATGGATCAAGTATGACTTTTTGGTGAAAAAATCCTAATTCAGAGGTCATTGGGGCTGGGTTGTCTTTGATAGTGATTTTGGCCCCCAAGATTTGCACGTTTTGGAGTTCGACACCAAAAATAACTTTTAGCGACGGAAAATGCATCGCAAAAAATATTTGGTAAAATAATTTGTGACATTTTTTCTGTCGTTAAAAGTCATTTTGCTGTCCAAACCCGATGAAATGGAAATTACAGGGATTAAACTCATTACTTGAGAAGAAACAAAAAACCATGTTTGGGTTCTCTTTTTCACCTCAATTTTCATTTAAAAGACTCTTTTTTCTTTCTTTTTTTGTCCTATTTTTTTATAAATAAAAAAAACTCAAAGTTTTTATTTATTTAAAAAACAAGAAATAGCTTTTCGTCTCTTTATCCTCCCAAAATTTATTTGTTAAAAAAACTGTTTTTTTTCCATCCCAGTTTCTATTTACAATATTTTTCTTCTATTATTCCTTCTAGTTTTTATTTATTATAAAAAACAGAAAATAATTTTTCTCTTTTTTGTCCCCTTTTTTATATTAAATAGTATAAAAACTATATTTTTTCCTATCTTTCCATCCCTTTTTTATTTAATAAAAAAATAAAAACTATTTACTTTGTCTATTTTTCTTCCAAGTTTTTATCTATTAAAAAAACGTTTTTTTTTTCCTTTTATTTTTACTAAAATAATTTAATATGTTTTGTATTACATAGAAAAAAGAGCTAGAGAGAAAACTATGAGTTTACATAGGTGAGAAGAATGCTTTTAAAGGGTATTTTCAAAAATATAATGTAGGTTGTTGGATTTAAATTGGTGGGATGAGTTGACGAAATAAGCGGGTGCAGGCAAAAACTCTCAAAATTAAACTAAAATCATGAGTCACCAACCTCTTTAACATTTTTTTGTCATTTTTTATTTCTTTTATATTACTCTCATTATTGACACGAGATAATGAATAATGTTAATTTTACAAAACAACAAAAATTATTGTTTAATCTTAATTGTCCCATGCCAATTTTTTATTGGAGAATACATATGAAATATATTTGATACTCCAACACTTACTATTTATCCCATTTTAATTCATATTGATAACAAGTATGATTTTGGATCTCAAACAAAGGGAATATGTCTCAAACATAATGAAAAGGTCAAAATAAAATCTAGTGATATCATTGGTTCTAAACAAGACTCCAACATCATAGCGAGCCCTAAAATCCCATTTAAAGGACCTTTAGAAGCTTTCACGAAGTCATATTAAAGGTAAAACACTCGCACCAAACCTTAGATGTCCGAATCACGATATGTGAAGAACAACAAGGAGCTCAGAAGCTCCTTGTAACATTTAACCAACCTCTTAATATGTCATTAGGGAATCCTTAACTAACATTGGAGATTCCATAACTCAGTTACCACTCATTAAAACAAAACCGACCTTTATTTTCGTCCTCAAGCCTCAGCGGGGTTGAGGTCCACTTTCCCAAAGTAGAGAATTCCCCATAACTCACTTTTTCCTAGAGCATTTAATGCTCCCCATAACCACCACTACCAGCATGTAACATCTTTAGCCATCACTCCACCTCTCCACTATGGAGACATACCACAGGACATTGTCGGCCATGTCACAAATGTCTTATCTCACCAATCAAAGGCAAATGATTATATATTGGACACTTAGGTAAGGCAACATGGATCTAAGCCAAGTGATTATTAAAAATATTAGAGAGTGGAGATATAAACATCCATATAGGTAAAGATATTGGACCACTCCCTTATCTCCTATTTTATTCTAACTATTATACTTGTTTGCCTTATATATAGTTGATTTTGGTGAGTCATAAGTGAGTTTCAATCACCTAGAAGAGATAATCAGTTACCCCCTTGAAGGTTTATTCCCATTACAAAGACTTTAAAATACCTTGGATCATGTTAACCAAAGCCTAAGGCTAATCATCCTTGTATTACTACACAAAATATACAAGAGAGAAACTCCTTCACAATGGATATAGGTACCTAAACAGAGGCACTTCATATTTGTACATCCTTTGTTATTATAATTTTTAATTTAAGAACATCTTATCCTTCCATATGAGGATCATTTGCTAAGGTTGTGGTCCAAACCAATTTTAGCCCCATTTGTTTACCGTCGTCAATGGGAACGTTTTCTCTCTGATCCTTTTCTATTTCCTACTTCAAACATCATGACAACCAATATGCAATTGAATAAAGTTATGAAGGTCAAGGAATCTCATCAAAAATACCTACAAGAACAGTATGCTAATGTAATAAAAAGTCTATCGCCTCTTTCACTGGCACTAACGGCATCCTCATCTGGTGATGAAAGGTACTAGGGACCAGGGATCCAAGTATAAAGGTGAAAAAACCCGTGTTGAGGAGAACAAGGAAGTTCTCCCTGATCACAAAGATCACAAGCAAGCATTCCAATAAAGGAAAAACTATTTTTTTCCTAATGGACACACCTATGTAAACTTTATGGTGGTCAAGTCATGGGATGATGTAATAAAAGAGATACAAGTCCAAGAGGTCACCGGAGTAAAATAAAGACAATCCAACTACTTTCTATTTGACATTGATCATGGGAACAAATACAATTATTGCTTCTGCCTATAATAAGCCATTGAAGAAGTCACAAAACAAGGTTACCTTAAGAAATTTTTAACCCAACCTGGTAGAGCTCAGAATTAATGTAACAAAAAAATAAATATAATTGATGTTAATAAAATTTTAGGATAATTTGTTGGATGTGGGACATCCTCTTCAATACAAAAGTCCCACTTAAGAGAAGTGAACCAAGTCAGTCTCAAGAACAATCGCAGTGTAGAGGTCTCAGTGATGATTTTTCTAGAAGTTGACCTCACTACCCCTACCTTATTGATATAGGCAACTCAACAGAGATCATATTTATGGACGATTGGGTATAACCATGAAAGACCTAGTACTTATTATTACCCCACTTGTAGCCTTCAATAGAGAACTAACCTTTGGAATTGGGTACATTACCCTTCCTCTCACACTTGGATCTAAAGATTGTGGTATCACTATTTGGAACAAGTTCTTGGTGGTGAACCTACCCTCTCCCTATAATGTCATGATAGGGAGTCCCTCCCTTAATGATATAAATGTACTAATCTCTATGAGAAGGATGCTAATGTAATCCCACACCCCATTTTCGGTAAGACAAGTCCATAAAGATGAGAAGAAAACATGAGAATGCTACAATAACCCCACGAGTAGGGGTGTTCAAAAAAACCGACCAACCCGAATTGAACTGAAACCAGTGATTTTTTAGCCCGGTTCGATCTACGATTTAAGGATTTAAAAAACCGACATGTCGGTTTGGTTGGCGGGTTAGGCAAAAAACAAAATTGATTCAAACCGAACCTAACCGACATCAATATTTATATTAAAAAACCCTTAAATAACCTTTATTTTTTATATCCAAAACCCGTTAATCGACCTCCAAAACTGAAAATCGACCTAAAAATACCATCCAAAATTGAAAATCGACCAAAACCAAACCGAAACCGAACCAAACTGAAACCGATGTGAACCGAAACTGACGTTGTTTTCATCGACAGTTCGATCTCGGTTTAACTTTTTCCAAAATCGAACCGATTGGTTCAGTTTGAATTACAGTTCAAAACCAAATCGAACAGACCCGTGCACACCTCTACCCATGAGTGATATGGAATGGTCTTTAGAAGGTGCACCAACTCTTTTGATGCACTGGAAATCTCAACTATTATTGTAAGCCGCACAATAAAGGCATCTGAAGTCTGCCCATATACTCCTTAGGCCTTTACACAGGTACAGAAAGTAGAGGCAAATAGCGGAGTTTGATAAATTGCAAGAATGAAAAAATGAGCAATATGGAATAGATTTTTGTTGTCACTCAATGTAATGTACAAAAGGAATATATTTTGTCTAATTTTCAGAGTTCGAGTTATTTTCATATAAATTTCAAGGGTTTTCTCCTTAGTTATAACAATCATTAGGTCCAAGTACTCTTGACTTAAATTTCTAAAAGGGTTTGTAAGGATTTAATCCTTATCTCTACAGTCTTGATCTCAACTTACCCTTAACTGAATTTTTATAAAGATTTTACAAGTCTTTAGTCCTTATCTATATAGTCGTGAGGTCCAAGTACCATTGACTTCTTTTTTTAAGCAATTGCAGGGTTGTAATACTTGTCTCAAAAAGGCCATGAGGTTCCATGACACTAAGTTTGTTAACATATTAGAAGTTATAAGGATGCAAACCTTAGTTCTGAAAGGACACAAGGACTGATCACCTTATATAATTGCCTTTTTTTAGTTTTAAGGATCTCATCCTTAGCATAAAAAGTCTTGAGGCCTAATGACCCAGAACTTAAAAAGAATTCTGAGCATTAAGTTTGCTATCATATAGGGTTTTGAGGTCTGATAAACAAAAAATTGATTTTTTGGAGTTTTAATGCTTTTATCCTTAACTCATAAGGTCTAATGACCTTGAACCTAGCCATTTTTTAATAATTATAAAACTCTCATCCTTAGTTGTAACTATGCATATAATTTTATATCAATTTTGGAAGATAAAATATAAATGCTTTGAAGAAAAGAAATTGGGTTTTAGGAAATAATGTTATACACACATAAAAATCTAGAAACATTCAAAAATAAAATAAAAAATAAAAAAAAAACTCCAAATTTCTTCTTGAAAAAACACAAGTATAAAAAAACATTCGAACCAAACACAAGATAAAGTCAAATTAAAATAATTCTTTTTCATATTTTTAGAACAATTACAACAATGTCAAAAGTTAAACAAACAAAAGGCTTATGCCTTCTTGTTGTCACTGATTAGGCATAAATATTGTATATTTATCCCCTTAATTTCAGTATTTTTATGATCCCGTGCATTGTAATTGACTTGGTTTTATCTCATAATCATGCTACTAACTATCCTTGGCAAGTAACTCATGTATTTTTGTATCTCTTATGTGTTTTAGCGGTATTTCATGCAAGTTAGTGCGAAAGAGAACTCGAAAGAACGAAGAAAACCCAAGAAATCGAGTGTTCAAGGGCATTTTGGTAATTTTGCAGCCTGAGTACGGAGTTGGGGCATACCGGAAAGTTGAATAGCTCAAATTACAAGAACACTGGAAAAATGGCACCCCAATCGGAGCTACGGTGAAAGCGTTATGCGATTTTGAAGATTGAGAAAAAATCATAAAAAGAAGGAAGAAAAAAATGGAAGCATAAACCAAACTGATCTGGTTAACAGAAAAAAAGAATTAGTCTGGTGTGGTCAAGTTTACTGCATAAAATGGATGAAAAGACCAATCCAGTGAAGTGGAAAAAAGAACCGGTCCGGTGTACCAAACCGATCCGATAGGGGACAGGTCCGGCGGGCAGAATTTGATTTTTTAATTCTCAAAAATAGAGTTTTACATGGCTCAACCTCTTAAAATAACGCGATGTGCTTATTATATACATTAGGGAGTTCTCTTTTTGATATTTTTAGAGGGATTTTGCACCCAAGAACCCTAGGGATTTAATTTCTACAATAATTATTCAAGTTTCAAGCTTAACTCTAGAATTTCTTCATCGCGCATTATTTAATTTCTTCTTTGAATTGATTTTATAGTTTAGTTTAATTAGTCATTAAATTTTAGGTTGCAATTATTAATTCCAAATTTCTTCCCAGTTTTGAACATAGCTATGAATTACTGCACTTTTGAATCTGTGTTCAATTTTTCTTTAATCATGTCCAACTAAGTTTTTAAGGGTTGGGATACATGAACCGAACCCGATGTAATTTACCTATGTAGAAAATAGGTTTTGAACTGACATATGAAGGAATCATGTTGTGTATTATACACAACCATCGTAGGCCTTTTAACCTCGTTTTCCCTAGGTAACCGGGGTGTTTAAGGGTGCGATGCACGTGTAGCTATTCGGCACCGATTTATTTTTACCTTTCATTACGTATGATGCGAGCTAGTAGCCTCATATATGTAATGCTTAGGATTAAGAAAGACTGGGTTCAATTAAATCTCTAATTCAAAATCTGGCATCCTACCAGGTAAATGCACTAGGGTTTGGGGGATTGTATCATGACCTATCTTTCACTTATTCATATTCACTTCACTGCAGTATTTATTTATGTTCACTTAGTTTAGTCAGTAGTTTAAATTTTCCTTCACATTTAGTTTGTGATCATTCAGTTCATAATTAATCATCTTTTAGTTTCTTTTCTCGAATCAAGTTAGGGTTAGTCTTCTATTCCTACGTCGTCACGAGTTGTCGTACTAATTCCTTGTGGCGACGATCCCAACTTACTGGGTTTATTACTAACGCAACACTAGAGCCTATATAAAAATGCACTTTAGACATATTTTTGGTCGCGTCAAGTTTTTGATGCCGTTGCCGGGGAGCTTAGGTAGACTTTAGGTTAGTTGAATTAATCCCATATTTGATTCCCAAAAAATCCAAAAAAAAAATTAGAAAAATAAAAAGCCGAAAAGAAATCATCTCTCAAAAACCCTTTCATGCAAAATCCTAAACACACTCCTTAGAGTACTCCAACAAGAATCCATGAAAATCCAATCGTGGAGTGTAACCCCGATAGCCCCCACACCCTTCGCGTTCCACAATTCTGGGTTCCACTTGCTACACCTGTAAACTCCATCGCTAGTCACACTTTGAGTCACACTTCTAGGACATTAAGTGAGGATTCTGAGTTAATTGGACATAAAGCAATGTCGAATATCGCTAGTTTCAATACGGGTGAAGGAAACCTATTGTATCTTCCTATGAAAGAACTCCTATTTCCCGAGCGAGATGTCACCCCTGGATGCATTCTACTCCCGTACAATGCAGGACAACTCCACGTCCGTAATGGGATGATACATATTCTTCCAATGTTCCACGGCATGGATTCGGAGAAACCATACCTCCATATTCACGAGTTCGAAGGGACGTGAGAAACCTTTAGTGATCAAGCCTGCAAGCAAGATGTCGTTCGCCTGAAGCTTTTTCTTTTTTTCCTTAAAGGATAAATATAAGACCTGGCTTTGGTCTTTTGCCCCCCGAACTCCATTATATCTTGGGAGTATATGCAATCCAAATTTCTCTCTAAGTTCTTTCCACAACATAAGACCAAATTTATCAAGGCTCAAATTCAAGATTTTCGCCAATAAGAAAATGAGTCATTTGATAAGTGTTGGGAACTCTTTCCAGAGTTGGTTAATGCTAGCCCACATCATGGATTTGAAAAAATTCACCTTATCTCTTTCTTCCATTAAGGGCTTACTATAGCCTCCAAATAACTTGTTCAAATAATGTGTGAAAGACTATTTTGGTAATTAGATGCGAGTGATGTTGAGGCCCATCTTAAGTATGTCGTCGATATTACTCAAGCATGGGACATATCCGATCCTAATGCCGAAAATCGACCTCGACAAGTGTCTAGCACTCCTGCTGCATTCGTTATGTACCAATTGGATGAAGAGACCTTGTTAGACCATCAACTTGATCAATTTGAGAAAAGTATGAGAGACATACTTGAGGTACGACTAAGAGAAATTACTGAGTACACCCATGCAGTGAAAGAAAAGGTGTGCGTTATTATTGAGGCGGGTCATTCAACAAAGGAGTGTCAAACGATACCCGCCTATAAATCCATGCTTACCGAGCAAGTATAAGTAATAGGAGGGTTTAAGGGAAACTTTAATGCCCCTCACGGGAACGCATACGACCCTTCGTGGAGAAACCATCCTGGTTTTAGCTACGGACAATAACAAACTGCATTGAATCCTACTTCACATATTAACCTACCTCCACCCCCTCCTCAATTTCAGCAAGCTCCACTTATGTAACCCAACACGAAAGTACCACCTCCCATACGGTATATCACCCCGCCACGGAGATCCCTCGAGGATAACCTGAATCGATTCATCCAATCTCAAAACATAGCCTCTCGTACCAAGCACGGGGTGCTTGATTCAAACCATACAAGGCTTTCCTTAGATAGTATACGTGTTTCATGTGCATGGGGTATTCAAACCCTTTTGGTTGAACCACATAAACCTCTTCCTATAGAATTCCATTGCACTCTTCACATCCATCTGATATAACTTGAAGAGCAAATGACATGCGATGGTGAGTAGTAAGCGAATGAACTCAAGCCTCACAATAGGAGCAAATGTCTCCCCAAAGTCTACACCCTCAATCTGTGTGTAGCCTTGAGTGACCAACCTAGATTTATTTCTGATTATGGTACCATTTTTATCCATTTTATTCTTGAAAATCCACTTGGTACCTATCATATTAATCTCACTAGGTCGGGGGAGTAGTTCCCAGACATTATTCTTTTTAAACTGAAGAAACTCATCTTGCATAGCAGATATCCAGTATTCACCATTGAGTGCTTCTTTATGATTTTTGGGCTCGATTGTGGAGGTGTAGCAAAAATGGCTAATAACGTTCTCTAGCTGAGAACGAGTCTTGACCCCTAAGGTGGGTCTCCAACAATGACAGAAGGATCATGACTCTTTGGAACCCAAGTAGGTGTGTCCCCTAACACAGGAGTAGAGTGCACAGAATGTGAATGAGGGACAAGTAAATCACTGTCAGAAAAGTCCTCATCCTCACATTGAAGGCTAGAATCAATAAACGCAGAAGGTTCGTCATATTGCACGGTGATGTTTATTGACTCCATAACCTTGGATCTCTTCAGATTAAAAACCCGGTATGCTCTACTGTTTGATGAATATCCAAGCAATATTCCCTCATCTCTCCAGGAGTCAAAGTTTCCTAATTGTTCTCTATCCCATAGGATATAGCATTTACTCCCAAACACATGAAAATATGAAAGGTTGGGTTTCTTTCCAGTCCACAATTTATAAGGCGTCTGAAGTGTGTGTGGACGTAGGTACACCCTATTCACCTTATGGCATGCAGTAGACACTACCTCTGCCCAAAATCTCCTAGCAACCTTACGACCTAGAAGCATAGATCTAACCATTTCTTGAATCGTTCTATTCTTTCTCTCAACAATCCCATTTTGCTGAGGAGTTTTCACAAAAGAAAACTCATGTTTGATTCCAAGACTGTCACAGTAAAGATCAACCTTTTCTTCTTTAAATTTTGTGCCATTATCACTACGTATCCTGTTAATAGTGACACCATGCTGATTTTGCAAGACACGACACTTGGTCGTTAAAAATTCAACAACATCTGATTTCTCTCTCAGAAATCCAATAATCGAATATCTGGAGAAATCGCCTACCATCATGACGATATAACTCTTACCACCCAGACTCTCAGTGTGAGTAGGACCGATAAGATCCATGTGAATTAACTGAAGCACATGGGAGGTGGTAATGGAATGCAACTTTCGGTGGGGACTACTAATTTATTTTCCCATCTGACAGGGTCCACAAATCGTGGAAGTTGGCTTTCCAAGAGATGGTAAGCCATGTACTAGGTATTTTTTAGCTAAATGTGACAAATCATTTATGTTCACATGACCTAGACGCTGGTGCCACAGATCCATAGGAGTGATCGTGGCACTGTTGCAGACAAGTGAGGATGTGGAGAAAATCCCATAGAAGTTATCTTCTGTCCTCACCCCTTGCACTAAAAGTTTACCAGATTGATTATAGACAATAGACACGTCTCGATCAAACTTTACGGCAAAGTTATCGTCACACAGCTGGCTTATGATGAGAAGGTCTGCCTTTAAACCTTTGACGTACAAAACATTCTCTAGCTTAGGAAATCCTGGTAAAACAACTGTTCCTCATCCTATAATGCTAGATTTGCTCCCATCTCCAAAGGTGACTCTTCCAACCCCTATAATCCTCTAGGTGGGTAAAAAATGAGACATCACCTGTCATATGTCTGGATAAACCACTATCAAAATACCACTGCGAGGTATTATGTGCTTTGAGAGCGACATGAAAAACAAGGGCCTTTACTACCTTCTTAGGCACCCAAGACGTGGTAACCTTTTGTATACCCTTGTTGTTGTTGGTTTTAGCCGGGATGCGAGAAGCATTCACTGACGGTAAAGATATTCGTCAAAATTCCTCCATCAAACTTTGTGATGTGGCAGCTAAAAACTCAACACGTTCTCTTAGATTGGAAAAATCATTAGAATGATGAGGCGGAGCAGTAGTACGTCGTGTCCGACCCAAACTATAGCAAAACTCCCGTAGGTGCCCATTTCTTTTGCAATAAGTACAAAAGAACACAGTACTAGGTGGACCTTGGTTTGCTTTTCTTGGTCGAATTCTCCTACGTGGTTTTTGACGATGGCCATATTTAGTTGTAGTAAACTCAGGAATTGGTCCAGGTGCAATTTGGGATGTGGAGGCAGCCTCATAACCTATTCCTTCCCTATCACCAAAACCTAAATCGGGGCCGAGGAGCATCTTTCCCATCTTTCCAGATCTGTCCTCGATTTGTACCTTGACTTCCCGAGCTCTCTCAAGATTATGAGTAAGATGGGAAACACGGGCTTCAAGTTTATTTCGAGTTTCCATGGAGGAATGGATCTCACTCGTAATACTAGCCACTTGATTTGTCAAGTCCCCTTTTTCTTTCTCAAAACTTTTCTCTCTTTCTCTAAACAGACTCTCTTTCTCAATAAAAGCAGACTCTTTTTCTCTCAAGGTAGTGCAGGTGGAGGATTCTTTCTCTCTCGCTTCTTCCAAATCTTCTTTTTAAGTGGTGATCCTAAGAACTAGCGCTTTGTTACGCTTTTTGGTTTTAAATGATTCATTATATAATTCAGCGTAGGCGCGTTGAAGATTACACTCGCTCTCACTTGCATCATCCTCCCCCTCACTCACATCGATCTCACTGTCGAGGAGTCCTTGTGAAGTAGCATCCTCATCGTCGTGAGGAGCACTAGATGTATGACTAGCCATGAATGCAGTGAAGTTACATTCATGCGGTGACTCGTCTCCAGAGTCCACCGTCTCGACCTCACTGTCGTCACTAAGGGTAGCATCTAGGACAACTTTATTTTTTTCCTTTGCAAGTCTATTCAGTCCAGTTGCACATTCAAAAGCTCTATGTCCCTTACCGTCACACTCATAGCATCTCTCACCATCTTTAGGAGGGTATTTAAAACCTTTTTCGTTTTTCTTATTTTTCTCAAAAATCCTTTTATCTTTGAATTTTTTATTTTTCTTAAATTTGAGAATTTTCTTGAAATTTTTTGCAAATAAAGCCAAATCATCTAAATCAAAATCACACTCAGAATCTAACATTTCTATTTCTCTTTTTCTAGATGATTCAACTCTTTTTCTTGCCGAACCCTTAACTTTTCTAGCTTGGGCATTAAGTGAAATACCCTTATCTTTCGGTTTGAAGGTTTTAGGAAACATATCAATTTCATAAGTTTGTAAGTCTCCTACAAGTTCCTCCAATTTAAGTGTGTTTAAATTTCCTAAAGAATTTAGCACAGTGACTTTAGGGATAAAACGCTTAGGAAGAGATCTAAAAATCTTTTTAACAACTCTTGCATTAGGAATGTGTTCACCAAGATTAAAACTAGTGTTAACAATATCAGATAACCTAGCATAAAATTCATCAAAACATTCAGTTTCAAGCATGGTGATAGTTTCGAATTGAGTTGTTAAATTTTGCAGTTTAGATTCTTTTACAGCATTTGTTCCTTCATGGGTGAGTTGTAAAACATCCCATGCCCCTTTTGACGTAGAGCACGTCATTATGCGTCGGAACTCCTCAGGAGTGACGGATCCAGAAATAGCACTTAAACCCTTAGAATTAAAAGATGACCATTTAAAATCTTCTTCAGTCCAATCAGTCACAGATTTTAAATTAGTCATGTTATTGGTAGTGATGGAGGGAGGGGTCCACCCTTTTTCTACTAAAATCCAAACACGTTCATCTATGGCTTTTAAGGCAGATTTCATGTGGCCTTTCCAGGAAGCATAGTTTGACCCGTCAAAAACTGGCATTTTATTATATAATTTCTCCATTGAACACGCTCTTTTTCAAAAATTAATTTTTCAGAAAATTGATATCTTAGAAAGATTTTGCAGAAAATTACACGGTATATTGTGTAATTGGCTCTGATACCAATTTGAAGAGTGCACTTTTGTTCAAATACAACAATTATTTAATTAAACGCCGTTTTTCAATTAAATCCTAAAACATGCATCTATATGATTTATCAATTAAAATAAGCGTAGCATGTGACACAACATATCAGGAAAAATCCCCGCAGGGCAAAACCATATTATTTTCACTATAATTTGTAAAGAACGGCATACACGGATTATACTAAAAATAAGTGTGACATACAAAAATACCCGTAGGTGTCGGTTCCAATGTCGTCGGCTGGAATCTCCCGCAAGAATTCCAGACGGGCAGCAATGAAGAAGAAATCGGCTTCTCCACAAAATACACCAAATGAGTGTAGATGACTTCTTGAAAGTCTTCCAAAGTATGCAAAATGACTCTAAAGAGGTTCTATGTTGTGTGTATGTTGTGTAAACTAAGTGGGCGAGGAAGGGAGCTTTATATAGGAGGGATTAGGGCTCACAAAACAACTTTCATAAAACATGGAGGAAACATGGCCGGATTATGCTCAAAGTGTTGGAAAAGTTTTTTGAGTGGAGACAACCATTTTGTCATTTGGAATCTGTAGCCTACAGGGGACCCAAACTAGTTCGGGGTCCCTGCGAATCGCTTCGCCCCCCGAACCGGTTCGGGCTGGGTTCGGGGACTAGGGCTGGCCCAAAGGGTTTAAACACTTAGAAAAATTCTGGAATTTTTAAAGTATTTTTCCCAAACTTCAAAAGGCCATAACTTCTTAACCGTAGCTCGGAATGAGGTGTCATTTCATCCCGTATATTTGTTGCGGCAAGACCTTCAACTTTCCAGTTGACCGGTCCTATGGATTCTGGCTGTACAATTAAGAAAATTCCCTTGAACATCCATATCAAGCCATATTTCCCTGTTTTGACTTCACTAGTATACCTCTTGCATTTCGGGGCTAAAATCATGGAACGTGAATTCGTTGAGGCCGATGTGGGATACTAGTTGGATATGATAAATGCTTGAACCCTAGAATTCAGATTGAGGCCGTTATGTGAGAACGTGCCTTATGTAGAGGCATTAGACATATAATTAGTGATCTAGGGAAAAAGAAAACTTCCTAGAATCTATCCGAACATTTATATAATTATGTCCTTACACCACTCATCAAATACCCCCAAACCTAAACTTTTCTTGTCCTCGAGCAAAACTAAAATTTTAAAATATAACTCACTTTCGTGGGAATCATGGTTGCACTTAGCATGTGCAACAAGCCGTTAAACTCCTAGGTTGCCCTAGTGGACGATTTTTGTCTCGTGAGGGTTTGCAGTGAATACACCCACATAATTCAAAAACTTGACTTAATTTACAAAAGACACAAAGGTTATATGAACAAGTATTAAATGTAAATTTCATAAATATAGTAAAAGTTCACTTTTCAATCTCAACTTATCGTGTGTGTGTGCATAGCCAATATAACCGTCCATTTCAAAATATTTGATCGTTACCTTTCTTATCCAAAAGTTCGTATTGATTTCAAAATCTCACAGAATGCACTCACAATCGAACACTCGTAGTTGGATAATTTATGTCGGTATATGTGAATAAAAGAGTAAAGTTAATGAGAAAAATTCACATATACATAATGAAATATGGACACTTTATAATGGATGTTTATGATCTCATGAATGGAAAATCTCTTACTTCTTGAAAACATTGAATCACACCATATATCCAATTCATTCTCTCCACATTATAACTAACTTCACTTGAGATCAATTAGGACTTTTATTTGGTTGTATTGTAGGCTCGGTTTTGTCTAGAAAGAACATATTTTGGAGTTTCAAAAATTTTCTTAAAATATAGAGATTATCGGGATTTTAACTTTTTAAGCATTTTACCTCCATTTTCATTTCTTTTCTTTTCTTTTTCGACTCGCATACTCCATTCTCTCTTTTTTTTCGCATTCTTTCTATCTCCCCTTTTCTTCTTTCTTTTCTCTTCACGTATTATTCTATCAAACATTCTTCTTTTGGACTTTTACCATATTTTTACCCTGATATTCTCAGAAAAATGGGTATTGGTTTTTTGGGCTTTCAATAAAAGGCTCATTTTCATCTTGGCACAAATGGTCTTGCAACGGATAACTGTACAAAGGTCGATTTAAACTTTATTTTAGGGCTTTCAAAACGATGGCCTAATATCATTTCTCAAGTTCCGTTTAGTCAATTTGTGTCTCAAGTCAACTTACTAAGGCATTTATATACGATACACATTTTGACTTTCAATTTTTAGTAATCGAACAAAACAAATATTTTGAGATCATCAATGAATTAGGTGCTGAAGGAAAGTTTGAGTTATTTTAACTCGGATTGATTTAATTCTCTAAAAAGTATTGAATGGCACAAAATCTCACCAGGTTAAAATCTCCACATTTATTCGTTAAGCATATTAAATTTCACCTCAATGTCCATTTTTTATCATATTATATGGCTAAGTGTCAAAAATTTTATAAGTTGAGAGATTTGTGAATTAATTCTATATTAAGAAATCGTTTCAAAACTTACTTATATTGAAAATATTTTTGAAAATGTTTTTTTTTATTTTTTATTTTTTATTTTTTTTACAGGAGAAAAATGACCTCACTACCCCCAAACCTAATTTCTACAGTGTCCTCAATGTACAAGAAAAAAATTGAAAAGGTGGGAAAGATATGAAAGATATTACCATAATGAGGGACTTTCTCCAACACATGTTTCCTGGAAGAAAAAGAATTACAGAAAGAAAAAATTATCATACAAAAACATGACCCAAGTTATGTTTACTCGTGGTACACCGGGTCTTGGAGGAGAATGTCCTCCCCTTCTCGATATCGCAATTCCAGATACGGTTTCATGCTTTGACCATTAACCTTGAAGATTTCACAATTTTTTGAATTCTCTATCTCAACTTCCCCATGTGGGTAGACCGTCCTAACAACAAGGGACCAGACCATCTAGACCTTAACTTTTCGGGAAAGTGATGAAACCTAGAATTGTACAAGAGAACTTTATGTCCAAGCTCGAATGACTTTCGTAGGATGGACTTATCATGGCACATTTTCATTTTCTCTTTGTACAATTTTGCATTTTCATCTGCGTCATTCCTAATCTCTTCCAACTCATTGAGTATCAGTTTTCGGACCTCACCCGTAGCAGGTAAATCGAAATTGAAGGTCGTAATGGCCCAATAGGCCTTGTGTTTAAACTCTACGGAAGGTGACGGGCATTTTCATAGACAATACTTTATGGGGACATACCAAGTGGTGTTTTGTAGGCAGTGAGATATGCCCACAGTGCATCAAACAACATTAAGGAACAATCCTTTCGGTTCGGATTCACTATCTTCTCGATGATTTTCTTGATTTGCCTATTGTAAACTTTGACTTGACCACTAGTTTGAGGGTGATATGAACATCCTACTTTATGTGTGACTGAACACTTTTTCATGAGGCTCTCAAAGGATCGATTACAGAAATGGGTTCCCTAATCGCTAATGATGGCGCGAGGTGTACCAAAATGGGAGAAAATATTTTCTCGAATGAACTTGACTACAACGTGGCAATCATTCTTCCTAGACGGTACGGCTTCTACCCATTAGGACACATAATCAACTGCCAAAAGAATTAGAGATTCCCGTAGGAATTTGGGAATGGACCCATAAAATCAATTCCCCAACAGTCAAAAACCTCGATAATAAGAATGGTATTTAAGGGCATCATATTCTTACGTGTGATCTTTCCCAACCATTGGCAACGGTCACAACTCCTACTGTAATCATTCGAGTCACGAAAAATGGTAGGCCAATAGAATCCACACTGCAAAATCTTTGCAGCGATCTTCTTGACACTGAAATTACCTCCACAGGCTTGGTCATGGAAGAAAGAGATTACGCTTTCAATCTCGTGATCGGGTACACACTTTCGAATAATTTGATCTGGAAAATACTTGAAGTGATACGGGTCGTACCAAAAGAAATGCTTAGGTTCCTTTAAAAATTTGGAGCGATCTTATTTAGGCCAATATGGAGGCATCTCACATGTCGTAAGATAATTCAAATTATCGGCAAACCACAGAAGTTGGTTGACAAGCAACAATTGCTCATCGGGGAAAGACTCATTTAGTGGCAACAAATCATCAGATTATTCAAAAGTTAACCTACACAAATGATCCGCTACTACATTTTCACGTCCTTTCTTATCTTAGATCTCGAGGTAAAACTCTTGCAGTAATAAGATCCACCGAATTAATCGGGCCTTATCGACCTTTTTAGATAAAAGATGTGGCAAGACCGCGTGATCGGTGAAAATGATGACTTTGGATCCTACCAAGTAAGACCTAAACTTTTCTAGTGCGAATACAACAGCCAAGAACTCTTTCTCAGTGGTGGAATAATTCAATTGAGCATCGTTAAGAGTTCTACTGGTGTAGTATATAACATGAGGAAGTTTCTCATCTCACTGACCCAGAACCGCACCTAGTGAATAATCAGAAGCGTCACACATGATTTCGAAAGGTTGACCCCAGTCAGGGGGTCGCATAATAGGTGATGAGGTCAATTCCTTTTTTAGCTTCTCAAAGGCTTGAAGGAAATCATTGGTGAACTCAAAGGGTGCGTCTTTGGCAAGAATATTTCACAAAGATCAAGAGATTTTGCTGAAATACTTAATGAATCTCTGATAAAAATCGGCATGTCCTAAGAATGATCGAATTTCACGCACAGTTGTCGAGGGTGGGAGATTAGAAATGAGATTAATTTTAGCCTTATCAACCTCGATACCCTTTTCAGAGATGATATGACCTAATACTATGCCTTGTTTAACAATGAAGTGACACTTCTCCCAATTGAGTACAAGGTTCCTTTCCATACACCTCTTCTGAACGAGGGTAAGGTGGTGAAGGCACTCATCAAAATTAGACCCAAACACAGAGAAATCATCCATAAAAACTCCAAGAAACCTTTTGAACATGTCCGAAAAGATACTCATCATGCACCGCTGAAAGGTAGCGGGTGCGTTACATAACCCGAAGGGCATGCGTCGATAAGCAAACGTACCAAATGGACAAGTGAATGCGGTTTTCTCTTGATCCTCGGGAGTGATTGGAATTTGATTATAATCGGAATAACTGTTGAGAAAATAATAATAGGGATGACCGAATAATCTCTCAAGCATTTGGTCTATAAAAGGAAGGCAAAAGTGATCCTTCCGTGAGAGAGCGTTTAACTTCCTATAGTTTATTTAGACACGCCAACCAATTTGAATCCTAGTGGGGACTAACTTGTGACAACCCGAATATAATTATGATAAATTATATTTAAATCAATCTTATCTTATGTGATATGAATAATGTGATATTAGTATATCTAATGTTAAGTGATTATGTTTATTATAATCCTACTTTCATAAATCATGAAAGGTCGAATTATTTACAAACACAAATTTTGTTGTTTTCGGTGGAAAGGTTCCTGTTAGAGACTAGTTTTTGACCTTTATAACATTATAAATGACTTGAGGTGAAAACTAGATAGTTGTAGACATGTGCGTTAGGGTTGTAACGCAACAAACGGATCATCAAATGGATGCCCGAGTAAAGAGTTATACTGAAATTACGAACAAAGGGCAAAGTTGTCCATTCCCTTTAAGTGGTATTTTGTCTTTTATTAAACCAAATGGTTTAATCTGATTGGTTGGCTTGGGAGGCATCCTTGGCCGACCTTATGCTCTTAAAATAGACTTATCCTTCAGCCAAAATCAGCCATGAAAGGGTTTTAAGCTTAAGGAAAGAGAAGGTAGAAGTTTAGGAAGAAAAAGTGAGGAGAAAAAGTGTAGAAAAATCCGTAGAAATTACGTAAAAACACCTGAAGGTAATCCTAATTGAAATTATTGTTATTTATCTTATATTACTGATTTATACGATATAAATCATCATAGGTTTACGAAAGTTTCAGCCCTTTATATGTATGTATGGTTATATGCAAGTTTATGTTAAGTTGAATGTAGAAACCCTTAAAATTGCTTTGTATTGAAACCCCTTGCATTAAAACTTGAATATCGCTTTGTGTGCTTACTGGAATTGGGAAATTCCAATTGGATATGAAATTAGACTCATATATTAATAACATATTTGAAAATTAGAATTTATCTCCTTGTGGTTAGGCCGTAATTATGATTTCAAGTTGGTACATGGTTTCTGTTTTTATACTTCATTTCGGTATGCCCTGAGTTTAGTCAAGCTTTTGAGATAGCAAATGAAGTCAAACAATTATGAAAATTTAATTCTGTACTATTCAGTATGTGTACTGAAAATGGGTTGAAAATCATGGAAATTTATGCCGGAGAAAAATTATGAAAATTCTTGCAAGTTGAAGGAACAATAGAGGAGCTTGTAGGGAAGATTTCTTGTGTTGTAGAGAAATGATCATAACTTGCCCTAGGAAGCTTGAAAAATTACACCGTCACTTGTAATGGATAGTATATTCATATATTTTTTCATATTGATGAGGTTGGACCCCTGTATTTGTAAAATTTAGGAATATAGGATGGTTAAGTATGTAAGACAATAATTTCAGGCCATACTGGGTACCCCTTGAATGAATGTTTGCATTTCGTCCTTACAAAGGGTAATTTGAGTACATGTTTCATGTGTATATACATTGAGGAGTATAATTTCATGTTTACTTGACTTTGGTTATAAATTCCTCATAAGTTATTTCCTACGGTTGAATGTCCGTAACTTTATCAGCATATATATCATTGTTTTGCCTTTACCTATGTTTTATGGAATGTGACTTAATTGGAATTATATTGTTGATGTATAGTCATGGAAAGTTACATAATTATGTTTGGATAATAATTATGATTGAGGTTCAGTACTGATTTAGTTGGATTGACAGGTGTAAGGTCTAATCAACCCAGTTCAGCTCCACCGGAAGAAAACGTGAATACATAGTTGTTAACCAAGGTGAGTGTACTCACTGGAATGATGTATTTGTATACTGTTACGAATGTGATCATAATGTTATGAATATAAAATTGTTCATTTCGGTTTACCGAAATGAGGGGTTACTCCTCGACCAGGAATGGGGGAGATTTGTCTATTAATGACAAGGGGTTACTCCTCGACCAGGAATGGGGGAGAATTGTCTATTTAGACAGGATATGTGAATCATGATTCGGAAAAGTTGGTCATTCATTATGAATGAGCCGGATAAGTTAATTCATAATTATATGGACATGATATATTGCATATAAATTTATGCAGTAGTATCGTAGTGATTCATTCACTGGGCTATTTTGCTCATGGTTCCTATGTTCACATTTTTTCAGGTAACGCGATCTCACTGCCAAATCTAGGAGGTCGGGTTGGGTTAGCCAGGAATGGGAGAAACTATGATTTTATGTAAATGTAAATGATGTAATTAAGTTAATTTATCCTTCAAGAAAGTTTTTATGGACATGATTACTCTGATGTTGTAAAAAGGATTTCAGTTATATGGATTTACAATGATGACTCTGAAATCAAAACTCGTGATTATGGTTTGGGTAGATTAATTATGGTTTGACTCACTTTGAATTTCAAACTTAATTATAAGTAACTGGGTTAGGGTGTGTCATAACTCATCATTATCATTTCTCACCACTGTAACATCGAATTTTTTCGGAACAACCTCAATGGGGCTGACCCATTGGCTATCAGATATGGGATAAATAATACCCGCATCTAACAACTTGAGCAACTCGGCTCGGATGACTTCTTTCGGTATGGGGTCAAGTCGACGTTGTGCTTCACGAGAATTTTTAGCATTTTCTTCTAAGTGTATTTTGTGCATGCACACTGACGGACTTATCCCTTTAATGTTGGCAATGGTCCAATCGAGGGCTTCTTTGTGTTTGCTAAGAACACGTAATAACTTACCTTCATGTTCTTTGTCTAGGTCAGATGCGATGATAACAGGCAAGGTATCATAAGTTCCTAAGAACCTATACTTGAGTGATTCTTGTAACGGCTTCAATTCAAGCTCGGGGGCTTTTTCAATGGAGGGAGGAATTGGTGACACAGAAAGACAGAGGGGTTCAATCTTAGATATCCAAGATCCTATTTCTAAGACAGGGGTGGAGTCGAGGAGAGCGTTGACTTCAATAATGGAGCTTTCGATGTTAAATTCATACCCAAAATGGGCAAGGCATGCCGCTAAAGGGTCATCATTATAAGTCTGTTTGAATGTTTCCTGGACGATACTATCAATCATGTAAACTTCTACAGATTTATCATCATCAGGAGGTTGTTTGAATAAATTAAATAAATTTAGATCCATGGTCATGTTTCCAAATGATAAATTCAATTGTCCACTATGACACCTAATAATTGCATCAGAAGTGGCGAGGAATGGCTGACCCAAAATGACAGGAATTTTTGCATTAGAATTATGCACATGGTGGGTATCCAAGACCACAAAATCAACTGGAAAGACAAACTCTCCCACCTTAATCAGGACATCCTCAACAACACCTCTTCGAATTTTAACGGATCGATCGACTAAGGATAAAGTAATCTTAGTCGGCCTTAAATCTCCCAAGCCTAATTTCTCATACACAGTATACGGCAGAAGATTCAAGCTGGCTCCTAAATCCAAAAGGGCTTTCTCAATGGTGTGTTCCCCAATCTCGATGGAGATCATCGGAGTCCTGGTATCTTTATACTTGACGGGGGTCCTATATTAGATGATCGAGCTTTCTTGCTCAGCGAGAAAAGCTTTCTTTGGAACGTTGGTGCTTCTCTTGAAGGTACAGAGGTCCTTCAAAAATTTAGCATAGGATGAAGCTTGTTGTATGGCATCAAACAATGGGATGTTAATTTGTACATGCTTAAATTCTTCCAACATTTTTTCCACTTGCCCCTTTTTCTTTTGTGGCACTAAACGTTGTGTAAATGGAGCTTCCGAGACGTAGGTCTCAATAGATGGTTCAGAAGATGAATGCGAGGAAGAAGTCGGATCCATAGGTGGGCCGTTCTTTTCCTTACCTTTCTCACATTCACTCATGGTGTGTCGTGAGATATTATTCTCAACTTCTTTACCTGACCTAAGCATGATTATAGCCTTAACATGCTCTTGGGTAGTGGATGTGCTAGTGTTGTCTTGGACAACATATTGTCCCCTAGGCATGTTACCCTTAGGATTAGTCTCAGGTTGGCTTGGAAACATTTCTTTATTACTCTCACTCAAAGGATTGTCTAGTTGACTCATTTGTACCTCTAATTTGGCAATCGATTGCGTGTTGGCATGCAAGTTTTGTTGTGTAGAATGAAGGACACTTTGCGTGATCTGTTGGAATTTCAGGGTGCTTTGGGCAAGTAAATTCATCATTTCTTCTAAAGATTGAATCTTTTCGGGTGAAGGGAACAACGGTGCGGGGGTGAAATTTTGGAAACCCGGGAGTGGGTTACTTAAAGATTGGCCTCCACTACCCTGGTATTGACCTTTAGACCATGAAAAGTTGGGATGATCCTTCCAACCTGGATTGTACGAGTTGGAAAATGGGTTTTACTTAGGCTTATTTTGATAGAGGGCATTTTCTTGCTCAGTGAGAGCTTTATGGGCCGGAAGGGTGGGGAAACGTTCGATGAGGTGGTCAAAACTATCGCAAAGCAAACACATAGGTGACCCTAAATGTTTCATGGCGACATGTGTGGCTCGATTACCCTCTTTACTCGTTTCTAAGGATTCTAAACGCCGGGCCAAGGTGGCCACTTTTGCATCTAGTCCAAAACCTTGTTCTTCTGGGTGAGCATTACTCTCATTAATTATGGTGGTCTCCGAATCCCGATAGGGTGCCCATCACTGGGACTTTTGAGCAACGTATTCTAAAAATGACCCTGCGTCGGCCTCACTCTTTTCTGTGAAATCTCCACTACACATAAGTTCAAGTATAGATCGAGTAGTGTAATCGAAATCCTCATACAAAATCTGTATTTGACGATCTAATTCGATTCTGTGGTGAGGACATTGCAGGAGCAAGTCCTTGAATCTTTCTAAGTACATCCATAAAGTCTCTCTCTTTTTTGGATTGAAAGTATTGATGGCGTGACGTATTGACTCCGTCTTTTGGTTAGGGAAAAACTTTTGCAAAAATTCAACACTCAACTGATTCCATGTAGTGATGGAATTTGGTTTAAGTGAGAGTATCCAACTCTTAGATTTGTCCTTCAAAGAAAATGGAAACAGTTTTAGTTTAACAATCTCATCGGTGAGTTGTTGTAACCTAACCGTTCCACAAATTTCTTCAAACTCACGTACGTGGAGGAATGGGTCCTCCTTTTCTGTGCCTCGAAAGATGGGAAGTAAATGAATTATCCCAGACTTGAACTTGAAATTGTTTGCATTATGCGGGGGACGAAGTATGCATGATGGTTGACTTGACGTATTGGGATATAGGTAATCCTTTAGGGCACGATTTTCTAGCTCATATCCCATTTCGGTAAAAATCGAGGTGCTACCTATAACAGTATCGGGAATACTAGAGTTCACTCTAGCTAAATGACTCGTAGAATCTCGACACCAACCTAGCATACACTACGCTCACTCGATTTTTTTTTAATATGAAAAGCAAATAATCCGACACAAGACCACAAAATTCCTAAGCTAACACAAAGCAATTTGAGTTTATCTGAATTAGGTGAGGGGAAGTTCAATTTTTAAGATCTAATTTCTCGAGATTATTCGACGACAATGGGTCTCCGAAATAATCTCCCTAATTAAAGAGCTCCTAATTCTTGATGAGGGAGAATTTAAAAGACGGCCAACTTCGGACTATCGCCTCCATTACCAAATTTTTCCTCCAGGTAGGTGGTCGATACGAAGACTCATTAAGAACCACCAATCCTAGTAAAGGTTAAAATGGCATCGATTTAAAAATTATGTGTTTGGATTAGCTTTTAATCCTAGCCTTGAAAAGAATATGCCCATAAGCTATATGACACCCTATGGCCAACGTCTAATAAATTTTAAATTAAAATTATGGCTTGGGTTATGCAGATGCTCGGGTAGCTTAATGATTTGTGGGCCAAGGAAGGGTGATTAAATCCCCGCCTTATCTTAAAATTGGGTTTTGCCCTTAAGTAAAATAATGCAACGTGCCTATTGAAATTTGCGAAAATAGTTTCACGTAGGAGCACACAAGACTTACCTCCGGCCTGGACTTTTTACGGTCACTTATTTACGCCGGGTCAAAGTTTTATTTGACGTCGATCGGAGGGAAACGTCGCTTCCATTTCAGTCATCTCCGAGAGTACCTTGTGTGCGTGGCAAGATTGCACAAGTAACTTTAGCGTTTTTTCCACGGTTGCTTTCTTTTCCGTTTTTTTTCTCTTTTCTTACTCTTCTTTTTTTTTAGTCTCTTCTTTTTATTTTTTCCCTGAAAAAGAACACAAAAACCATACCAAGCGTAAAGTGGAACAAATATTATTAAATACTAAAATAATTACATATGCACTTACAATGTATTTTTTTATTTTAATGAGAAAATAATAATAATAATAAAAGCACACTATAAGATTGGAAAAGAAATATATATATATATATATATATATATATATATATATCCTAGAAAAAAATTGTGATTGGAAATAATTAAATAAATAAATAAAATATTTTTTTCTTATTTTTTTAGTACTTTTATGATAAAACTAGTATAAAAAACAACTATTTAATCACAAAAAGACTTAAACTTGATGTTTTTTTATTAATTTTTTTTTTAAAAATATTAAAAAAAAATAGGCTATTGGAAATTTGAATGTTGGGGATTTTATTTTATTTTTTTGATTTTTTTTGGATTTTTTGGATTTTTTTTTAAATAACTTTTTTTTCATAATGTAAGAAATCTTAGAGTTTCCAAAAATAAATGTTTTTGCCTTGGAGCTTTTCAAAATTCTAAGTTCTTTTGTTACAAACTAGTGTGAAAAACAACTAGTTATTCATAAAAGACTTCGAATTTTTTTTTTTAATTCTGAAAATTAAAATAAAATAGCTGCTGGAATATTTGATTTTTTTTCGTATTTTTTTATTATTTTTTTTTGTTAAAAAAAACTAGTCTGAAAATCAATATTCTTAAAATCGACCGAAATCCTCGGCAACGGCGCCAAAAAGTTGTTGTCAAATTTTTTTGTTATAAAACTACCGCAAGTGAACGATTATTAAAATATAGCGGATGTAAGTACGGGTCGAACCCATAAAGATTTCATCGATTTTTATAAAATATTGATAGTCGAACAAGACATATGAGTGTATAAAAGTGATTTAAGTTTTAAAATAAAAATAAAAGAAGAATAAACGAACAAGTACAAGAGATAATATTAAATGTGGAAAAAACTAGGACGTCAGTTCCGTTTGTCAATTCTAATTAAATTAACACATCAATTTAATTCCGTAATTTCGAATTTATAACACAAAATATGCCGACTCTCGTCGCGTACATTTCGGAGAATAAAACATTACATGCGCTCAAAATATTTTAAAGTCTCTTGAATTAGACACCATAAATCCCTATTCCCTCTAAAATATCATGTTTTAAATTTTTAATGTGTATTTAAGCATGAGGTATCAAAACATCTAAGTACAAGCATAAGCCATCAAAAACGACAACTATAAATTTTTTAAAGCATGAATTTATAATTAATTCTTGAGGTTTAAAAATACACTTCCATGTAATTTTAAGCGAATACCGAGTTTTTTTATTTCAACTTAAAACATGTCGGAATATGTACGAAGTTAAATTAACATGCGTAATTTAAATAGTCATGACAAACATCACCTAAATCCTAGTAATTAAACTACTCACACATCATATTTGACACACAAATATTTTAAGATGAAATAATAATTTTCATTAATAATAATCAACTTACAAAATTTCGAGTCCGAGACTTGAATTACAATACACAATATGCTCCTCCAAAGTGCCCTCAAAAATACTTTTTGCGCATAATTTTTTTATCTCTCAAAGCGTGTCTATATCTCTATAAAAAAATTGTCCCCCAAAGTCTCTATATTACCCATAATTTATACCAAAAAAGAAACCAACAACATAGGACAAAGTGGGGGTATAAATCGTGGGAACACTGGATAGAAATTGTGGGAATAAATATGGGGTGGTGTGGAGGTTTGTACTGCTTCGACAGAAGAAAAAAGGAGGGGAAAAAATGGGTTTTGGTAGTGGGTTGATGGGTTTGGGTAGTGTGATTTTTGCCAAAAAGTTAATGGGGTAGGTAGGGGTCGAACCCTTGACATCTACTATGCATGCCCAAGACTCTGACTAATTAACCAAAAATCATCTTTTTTAATAATATGCCTCCAATTATAAATAAACCCTTGTTCTCACCAGTTTTCAAAATTACAAAACACACCCCAAATTCAATATCTTCTTCATACGACCTCCGATCGATGAACCGTAAGAACTGACAGACCCTTATTTCGGGCCCAACAATATTTCAATAGTGTTCGGGTATCGGGTTTGACTTTGGGCGTTGACCCAGGGTTTTGATTTTGACTTTCTTTCGAATTTGAACTTTACAAGGGCATAACTTCTTCGTTTCAACTCCGATTGACACGACGTTTCAACCCAAGCGTCCCTTGATTCAGGGCCTTCATTTTCCGTGTTTGGTCCGAGTCCAAAATCAGCTAAGTGAATTTATAATTTTTCTCCTCAAGGTGCATAAGTGACCTTTTAATGCTCAATTTTCATCCGAACTTCTCCGCATTCACTCTAAACCTGTCAACACTCAACAAAAACCTTGCACAAGAGATTAGAAATAAATATTTAAGGTCATGAATTAAAGATGTGAGCGTAAAGTTCACAAAATTGCATTATTAACCCCATTATTCTTAAATTTGTATTTTTCTTTTAAATAACAAAAATAACTCTAAAAGCTCTTTATTTTCGATAAAGTAGGAATAACAATGCTTAGATTTTGGTGTAAATAACACAAAATAATGTACTCGTCAATCTTTGACTTTCCATCTTTTTAGGACCTGGCCGATGATAAGGGTTGAGTCCCCGTAGACTTCTAGGCAATGGATACCTTTCTTGAGAGCAACTTTGAGGCCGACAGTACACGCCTCGTATTCAGTCATATTATTAGTGCAGGGAAAATCTAACTTGATGGCAATGGGAGTGTGAGAATCATCAGGGGCAATTAGGAGTATCCCAATGCCATATAATTTTTTGTGGGCAACGTTGTCAAAGAACATTTTCCACCGGAGGTCATCCTGAGAGGTGTGAAGGATATCTTCATTTGGGAACTCGGAGATCCAAACATTGACTTCTTACATGGGGTGGTCAGTAAGGTAGTAAGAGATGGATCTTCCTTTCATGGCTTTATACGTGACATACACAATATCGAACTCAATTGGCAGCATCAATAATCAGGCGATTTGACTACACAGGGCAAGTTTCTCAAGCAAGTACTTGATAGGATCCATTCAGGATACGAGCATGTAGTGCTATAATTTTTGAGTGACCCATACAAAGGCGAAACATGATTTCTCCAAAGAAGTGTAGTTGACTTCATACCCGACCAATTTATGGTTGGCATAGTTAATGTCCCTTTCTTTATGGGATTCTTCAAGGTATTGGCCAAGAAAAGCCCTAGCTGCAGCATCTGTTATGGTCAGGTATAGGAGTAGAGGGAGACCAGGCTGCGGTGGAATGAGTACCAAAGCTCGGGTCAAATACATCTTCATTCGGTCAAAGTCTTTCTAATAGGACTGATTCTAGATTTTAGTGAAATCCTTTCGGAGAGGTTTGAACATGGGTTCGCAAATGGAAGTCAGTTGGCTGATGACCCGGCTGATGTATTGTAATTTTCCTAAAAATCCCTGAACTTCTTTCTCCATTCACAGTGGTGGAATTTTAAGTATGGCTTTGAGTTTGACAGGTTCTTCTTCTATCCCCTTCTCACTAAGCATTAATCCCAAAATCTTTCCTTTGGTGATGCCAAAAATGCACTTATGTGGGTTAAGTCAAATCTAGTATCGCTGTATCTGTTTAAAGAGCTTTCGAAGGGAAGCAACATCACCTTCCTGTGTCTTACACTTAATGATCATATCATCCACATAGGCTTGGACATCGTTATGTATTAGATCATGCAATATAGTTGTGGCAGCCCTTTGGTAGGTAGCCCCTTTATTTTTGAGATCGAATGGCATAATTGTGTGATAGAAAATTCTTTAAGGGGTGATGAATGCAGTTTTTTCTTGATGATCATGGTGCATCTTGATCTGATTGTATCTGGCAAACCCATCAATAAATGACTTGAGAGAGTGATTCGCCGTGTTGCCCATAATCATATCAATATTGGGGAGTGGTGTCACACCCCAAACCCAATATCCATACTAATCATTTATTATTAGAATAATTAAATCATAATCTAGAGCCCATTGGAAATATAATTCATCTATCCATATTTTACTGTATAATGCGCATAATCAACATAATATTATTATTGTGCCATAACGAAATCAATATCAGAGTCATAATTTAAGCGGACATACAATACTATGATTAACTACGATAAAATTTCACAATCATCAACTCAATCCATACTAACGCAAAATATACAATGTGTGAGTAAATTAAAATCTTCAGTGTGACAATGATAAAATCCCCACATTTAAACCCCGGCTCCTTCCAACGGTGCAACTCTCAAAGTTACCGGTCATATGGTATTCTAGTTGGCAGCATAGAAACCTGAAATTGTTAAAATATAATTGTAAGCATTAAGCTTAGTGAGGTACTCCTTCCCTAAAATGTAATAACAATTCTATATAGAATAAGTGGATATAAAATCCGAACAATCCTGCCCATTGGCAATAACAAATCCTGGAACATAAGTTCCAACAAATCATTGGATCTTTGTCCAATTCCAATCCTGGATCATAAGACCCAACCAATCCTGGATATTTTAATATCCAAACAAATCCTGAATACCGAAGTATTCAAACAAATCCGCTCTTAGAGCTATATTCATATTTATATATGAAACAAATCATAAGTACACTCACATTGACAGTTTAACTGGCTTTTCCCTTGCCTTTATCCGGTACTTGTTCAATCAGCTCTTCTTCCCTTCCTATCATTCTCACAATATTAGTATCATCATAAGAATATTAATATTCCAAAGAATAACTTCAATCATAACTCAATTCATAAGCATCATATTATTCAATTCAAATCATTCATTAAAATCAAGTCCCATCTAGACTCAGGTTCTGATATCTAACATATTCAAATTACAGCCCAAAACCTTTTTAATTATTCTTGGTAATACAATCCTTATTATATCATGTTTCCAAAACAAAAGACGGCACATCATTCCGAGTTTCCTAGAGCAAAATAAGCCTATTTCTTCACTACATAGCAAATCTGCCCTATAGGCTCTTTTATCGTTCATTCAACTTCCAGGAATTTTCATGATTTTTATACATCATAAATTTCTATGATCTTTCACCCAACATCAGTAAACACATTGAAAAATATAAGATTAAAGTTTCATAATTTTTAAGGTTCGTTTGCTATGTCAAGCAAAACACCGAACACATGGCGGGCATATTTTCACCCTTAGGGCAGATTTCTTACCCGAACTTCAAACCCTCACCAAGGACTCATTTGTTGGTATTTTCACATGATTTTCGGATATGTCATACATATATGAGTCCATGTTAATATCCAATTGGAATCAATCGATTCCAGTAACTATACAAAAATATATGGATGTTTGAATAAACAAAGTTTCTAAACAAAGCAATCTTAGGGTTTTGTACATTCAACTTAACTTAAACTTGCATATATCCATACATATGCACCCAAACATGAAAGTTCAATAAAAATCAAGGATTTATATCATATAAATCGTAAATGAAAGAAAAAATAGCAAGATTCATGGTTGGAATTATCTTAGGGGCTTTTTTGTAATTTTCTATGAATTTTCTTCAATTTTCTCCTCACTTTTTCTTCCTAACTTCCAACTTCTCTTTCCTTAGGCTTAAAATCTCTCATGGCTGCATTTTGGCTGAATAAAGAGGTAATTCTAAGGGTTTGAGGTCGGCCAAAGCCACCACCCTTCCCAACCAATGAGAATAAAACATTTGTTGCCATATTAAGACAAAATACTACTTAACGGATGGACTACTTTGCCCCTGTTTCGTAATTTTGGTATAACTTCTCACTCGAACCTCCGTTTCATTCACCGTTTGTTGTGTTACAACCATAACTCACTTGTCTACAATTATGTAGTTTTCACCTCAAGTCAATTTTTATGTCATAAAGGTCAAAACTAGCCTTAAACATGGACATTCCTATCGAAACCTTCAAATTTTGTATTTGTAACTAATTCGACATTTCATGCTTTTTGGAGGTAGGATTAGACTAAACATAATAAATTAACATCACATATATTAATAACAAACTAATCATATCACATAAGCTAGGCATGATTTAAGCATAATTAATCATAATTATATTCGGGTTGTCACAATTCTCCCCCTGTTAGGAAATTTCGTCCTCGAAATTGACATACCTTGGTTGTCCGAATCAAACAAATATGGATAACGCATTTTCATGCTATCCTCACTCTCCCATGTAGCTTCTTCCATGGAATGCCTTCTCCACACAACTTTCACAAGTGGGATCACCTTTGACCTCAATATTTGTTCTTTCCTATCGACGATAGCAAGCGGTTCTTCCACGTAGTTCAAATCTTCCTTCAACTCAATAGGTTGTTCCACCAATACATGTGAAGGGTCTGCTACATACTTTCTTAACATAGAAACATGGAAAACATCATGTAACCGAGATAATTCTGGTGGTAACGCTAACTTGTAGGCAACCATCCCGACTTTCTCAAGGATTTCATAAGGTCCAATGTAGCGTGGACTTAATTTCCCTTTCTTTCCAAACCTCATAACTCCTTTCCATGGCGATATTCGAAGAAACACATAATCCCCTTTCTGGAATTCCAAATCTTTTCGTCGTTTATCCGCATAACTTTTCTGTCTGCTTTGAGCTGTTCTCATTCTATCTTGAATAATCTTCACTTTTTCAGTGGTGACTTCAATCAATTCTGGACCCTCTATCTTCCTTTCACCAACTTCACCCCAACATATTGATGTACGACATCGTCTACCGTACAATGCTTCATATGGAGCCATACCAATAGTAGACTGAAAACTATTGTTATATGCAAATTCTATCAAAGGCAAATATTCATCCCAATTACCCTTGAAATCAAGCACACAGGCTCTAAGCATATCTTCCAAAATCTGTATTGTCCTTTCAGACTGTCCATCTGTCTGGGGATGAAAAGCCGTACTAAACTTTAAGTTGGTACCCATAGCATACTGCAAACTATCCCAAAATCTGGATGTAAAAGTAGGGTCCCTATCTGAAACAATAGAAACAGGTGCCCCATGCAATCGAATAATTTCATTAACATACAATCTAGCATACCTATCAACTGTATATGTAGTCTTGACTGCTAGAAAATGAGCGGACTTGGTCAATCTGTCCACCACTACCCAAATCGAATCTGACCCCTTTTGAGATCGAGGAAGCCCAACCACAAAATCCATCGTTACATGATCCCATTTCCATTCCGGTATTGGCAATGGCTGAAGCAGACCAGTAGGTTTTTGATGCTCCACTTTCACTTGCTGACATATAAGGCATCTAGCAACAAAATCAGCTATTTCCTTCTTCATATTATTCCACCAATAATGCTCCTTTAAATCCCTATACATTTTAGTGTTACCAGGATGCATAGTATAAATGGAATTATGAGCCTCATCTAAAATTTCCTCTTTCAATCCACACACATTAGGCACACACAACCGATGTTTAAACAATAAAGTGCCATCATTCACAATACAAAAATCTTCAGACTTACCGTCTTGGACATCTTGTCGTTTCTTCTCAAGGAAAGGATCTTGACTTTGCAAATCATGAATACGGGTAGCTAACAAAGGCCTCACACTTACATGAGCAAAGAATCTGTCCCCATCTGCTAGCTGCAATTCCACTCCCATCAATCTCAACTCCATAATATGAGCAAACTCTAGCACATCGAATACAAGATAACCTGCCTGAAGCCTTTCTACTCAAAGCATCTGCAACTACATTTGCCTTTCCTGGGTGGTAGTGAATTGTACAATCATAATCTTTAATTAACTCCATCCACCGCCTCTGCCTCAAATTCAACTCCTTCTGAGTAAACAAATACTTAAGGCTTTGATGGTCAGTAAAAATTTCACATACCTCACCATATAGATAATGACGCCATAATTTCAAAGCAAACACAATAGCAGCAAGTTCCAAATCATGTGTAGGATAATTACGTTTATGTGTATGCAACTGCCTAGAAGCATAGGCAATAACTTTACCATGCTGCATAAAAACACAACCCAACCCTTGATGTGAAGCATCGGTATAAACAACAAAACCATCTCCACCATGCGGAATAGTAAGAACAGGTGCAGTTACCAACCTCTTTTTCAATTCATCAAAACTATTTTCGCAATCAGAATTCCATTCAAACTTAACATCTTTCCGGGTCAGTTTAGTCATTGGTAAGGCAATCGAAGAAAATCCCTTAATAAACCTTCTATAATACCCAGCTAAACCCAGAAAACTCCTCACCTCAGTCACATTATCGAGTCTCTCCCATTTCACAATAGCCTCTACCTTTTTAGGATCAACACATATACCATCTCTAGAAATAACATGGCCTAAAAATGCAACTTGTGATAGCCAAAATTCACACTTGCTAAACTTGGCATACAACTTCTTATCTTTCAACAGATTCAAAATAGTTGTGAGATGCTTTTCATGTTCAACCATATCATGTGAATAAATCAGAATATCATCAATAAAAACTATCACAAATGAATCAACAAAAGGATGCAGTACCCGGTTCATAAGATCCATAAATACAGCTGGAGCATTAGTCACCCCGAAAGGCATCACAAGAAATTCAAAATGACCATACCGAGTACGGAAAGCGGTTTTAGAAATATCACTTTCCTTCACCCTCACCTGATGATAACCCGATCGCAAGTCTATCTTTGAAAACACTTTAGCACCCTGTAACTGATCAAACAAATCATCTATACGAGGTAAAGGATACTTGTTCTTAATTGTAGCTTTATTCAGTTGCCTTTAATCAATACACAAACGCATGGTACCATCTTTCTTTTTCACAAATAAAACTGGCGCACCCCATGGAGATACACTAGGCTGTATGAACCCCCTATCAAGTAAATCTTGCAACTGGATCTTAAGTTCTTTCAACTCAGCAGGTGCCATTCTATACGGTGCCATAGAAATAGGGGTTGTCCCTGGTGCTAATTCAATACTAAATTCAACTTCTCTTTCTGGAGGTAACCCTGGCAACTCACTAGGAAACACTTCAGGAAAATCCCGTACAATAGGAACATCGACTAATTGTAAAGCCCCCTTCCTAGTGTCAAGAACATATGCAATAAAACCCTCACAACCCTTACTCAATAATTTCCTCGTCTGAATAGCAGAAATGATGCAACTGGGAACAATTTTCCTTTCCCCCACAAATTTAAATCCAGGCTCACCAGGCATATTAAAAACAACTTCCTTACAGAAACAATCCATGGATGCATGATATTTGGATAGCCAATCCATTCCCAGAATTATATCAAAATCAGAAATATCCAATGGAAGTAGATCTATAACTGTATCTCTAGACCCCACAGTCAAAACACAATCATGAAAAACATATTCAGTTACAACCATATCCCCCATAGGCATATAAATACCCAACCCCACATCTAAACGAGTACATGGTCTATTCAGGTATACAGCAAAAGCATAGGACACAAAAGAATGTGTGGAACCAGGATCAATCAAAACATAAGCACTTCTATCACTAACAGAAAGTGTACCTGTCACCACATCTGGCGTAATCTGAGCTTCTTTCATCGTAAAGACTCGTCCACCTGGCCTGGAACCACTAGCTTGTCCTCTACCCACACTCTTCACTGTACTGCCTGGAGATAACATTCTGCTTGCTACTTCACTATGTGCTGCTGGAGTCTGTGCCAATTGCGGACAATTCTTCTTAATATGCCCCACTTGATGACAATGGTAGCATTCCAATCCCTTAAGCTTAGGACACTCAGATTTATAATGTCCTTCCTCTTTATAAAAGAAACATGTAACACCTCCTATTGGGGCCTCACCTCTCCCTGACTTTCTGGCTGAACCAAAAGATCCTCCACCCCTGGTATCTCTACCAAACCTCCCCTGACCTCTACCACTATCTCCACCACCTCTCTGAAATTTATGAGGTTCCACCTTAACACTTCCACTCTCACCTCCCCTATACTGAGATGCGTCAAATCTACTTTTCTTAAAACTCTCTCTGCTCGCCACCCCTTGGTTCATTTGCCTTTCTGCTATCATGGCTTTGTTTACCAGAGAAGCATAATCTTCTAACTCATAAGTGGCTACTCTATTTTGAATAGGCAAAATCAGTCCATCTTGAAACTTACTACATTTATCTTCTTCCTCCTGCACATACTTAGTAGCAAATCTAGACAAAGCAGTAAATTTAGCATCATACTCCCTCACAGACATGTTCCCTTGGGTCAAATTTATAAACTCCCTCAGCTTCTCCCTCCTATAGACCTTAGGGAAATACTTAACATACAAAGCTTTAATAAATTCAGCCCAAGTAATAACATCAGTACCTTCCATCCTGGGCACCAAATGGTTGCTGGCTTCCCACCAATATTTCGCCTCTCCTTTGAGCTTAAACACAGCTAGATTCACTTTCTGGTTATCTGGAACCTTCATAACTGCAAAGATAGTTTCTAGATCCCTGACCCACATCTCAGCTTCCGTAGGTTCAACTGACCCTGAATATTCTGGAGGATTCAACTTCAAAAACTTCTCATGCATGGAATCTTTCATTTCCTTCCTTGCCTCTTTCTCAATCCTGGCCACAATCTTTGATTCTAGATATCTAGCCTGCTGTTCTGCCATTTGCGCCATATTTCTTTCTTGTTGCTCTGCCATCCTCATCATTGCTTGTGCCATTATTTGCATCTCTGTAGGCTGTTCTTGCTCTCTAGCCCTTCCAGCAACACTTTGCTCCACTTCAGTATTCTCTGTACGAGAAGCGACTCCCTCTTCTCTAGGTTGTCCATTCCCAGGTTCCATCTGGAATTATCTGTAATACAATAAAATTCTAACAACCAATATAAACAGTTTACAGTACTAAACTATTTGTTAGTATATAAACAATTCAATAATATCAAATCAATCAATAACTGCCATCTAATCGTCACACACGTCCAGAATTAATAACCTAGACGCTCTGATACCACTAATTGTCACACCCCAAACCCAATATCCATACTAATCATTTATTATTAGAATAATTAAATCATAATCTAGAGCCCATTGGAAATATAATTCATCTATCCATATTTTACTGTATAATGCGCATAATCAACATAATATTATTATTGTGCCATAACGAAATCAATATCAGAGTCATAATTTAAGCGGACATACAATACTATGATTAACTACGATAAAATTTCACAATCATCAACTCAATCCATACTAACGCAAAATATACAATGTGTGAGTAAATTAAAATCTTCAGTGTGACAATGATAAAATCCCCACATTTAAACCCCGGCTCCTTCCAACGGTGCAACTCTCAAAGTTACCGGTCATATGGTATTCTAGTTGGCAGCATAGAAACCTAAAATTGTTAAAATATAACTGTAAGCATTAAGCTTAGTGAGGTACTCCTTCCCTACAATGTAATAACAATTCTATATAGAATAAGTGGATATAAAATCCGAACAATCCTGCCCATTGGCAATAACAAATCCTGGAACATAAGTTCCAACAAATCATTGGATCTTTGTCCAATTCCAATCCTGGATCATAAGACCCAACCAATCCAGGATATTTTAATATCCAAACAAATCCTGAATACCGAAGTATTCAAACAAATCCGCTCTTAGAGCTATATTCATATTTATATATGAAACAAATCATAAGTACACTCACATTGACAGTTTAACTGGCTTTTCCCTTGCCTTTATCCGGTACTTGTTCAATCAGCTCTTCTTACCTTCCTATCATTCTCACAATATTAGTATCATCATAAGAATATTAATATTCCAAAGAATAACTTCAATCATAACTCAATTCATAAGCATCATATTATTCAATTCAAATCATTCATTAAAATCAAGTCCCATCTAGACTCAGGTTCTGATATCTAACATATTCAAATTACAGCCCAAAACCTTTTTAATTATTCTTGGTAATACAATGCTTATTATATCATGTTTCCAAAACAAAAGACGGCACATCATTCCGAGTTTCCTAGAGCAAAATAAGCCTATTTCTTCACTACATAGCAAATCTGCCCTATAGGCTCTTTTATCGTTCATTCAACTTCCAGGAATTTTCATGATTTTTATACATCATAAATTTCTATGATCTTTCACCCAACATCAGTAAACACATTGAAAAATATAAGATTAAAGTTTCATAATTTTTAAGGTTCGTTTGCTATGTCAAGCAAAACACCGAACACATGGCGGGCATATTTTCACCCTTAGGGCAGATTTCTTACCCGAACTTCAAACCCTCACCAAGGACTCATTTGTTGGTATTTTCACATGATTTTCGGATATGTCATACATATATGAGTCCATGTTAATATCCAATTGGAAGCAATCGATTCCAGTAACTATACAAAAATATATGGATGTTTGAATAAACAAAGTTTCTAAACAAAGCAATCTTAGGGTTTTGTACATTCAACTTAACTTAAACTTGCATATATCCATACATATGCACCCAAACATGAAAGTTCAATAAAAATCAAGGATTTATATCATATAAATCGTAAATGAAAGAAAAAATAGCAAGATTCATGGTTGGAATTACCTTAGGGGCTTTTTCGTAATATTCTATGAATTTTCTTCAATTTTCTCCTCACTTTTTTCTTCCTAACTTCCAACTTCTCTTTCCTTAGGCTTAAAATCTCTCATGGCTGCATTTTGGCTGAATAAAGAGGTAATTCTAAGGGTTTGAGGTCGGCCAAAGCCACCACCCTTCCCAACCAATGAGAATAAAACATTTGTTGCCATATTAAGACAAAATACTACTTAACGGATGGACTACTTTGCCCCTGTTTCGTAATTTTGGTATAACTTCTCACTCGAACCTCCGTTTCATTCACCGTTTGTTGTGTTACAACCATAACTCACTTGTCTACAATTATGTAGTTTTCACCTCAAGTCAATTGTTATGTCATAAAGGTCAAAACTAGCCTTAAACATGGACATTCCTATCGAAACCTTCAAATTTTGTATTTGTAACTAATTCGACATTTCATGCTTTTTGGAGGTAGGATTAGACTAAACATAATAAATTAACATCACATATATTAATAACAAACTAATCATATCACATAAGCTAGGCATGATTTAAGCATAATTAATCATAATTATATTCGGGTTGTCACAAGTGGGTAATCATCTTTTGGATATGCGTTATTCAAATCATGGTAGTCAATGCACATGCATACTTTCCCTCCTAATTTTGGTACAGGTACAATGTTGCCAATCCATATGGGATATTCGAGCACCCGGATGAAGCCTACGTTTAACTGTTTGGTCACCTCTTTTTTAAATTTCAGTGACCATTCGGTGCGGAGCTTTTATAGTTTATGTTTGACCGGTTTGTACTTCGAAAGAGTTAGAATCTCGTGTTGAGCTATCTTAGGATCAATGTCAGACATGTCATCGTGAAACCATGTGAAGACATCCATAAATTCCTTCAACAGTTCTTCGAGTTGCGCGCTCATGCTCATCAAGGGTAAACCCTATCCTAATCTCACGCAGTTGGATACTACAACAATATTTATAATAACAGTTTCATCCTCATTAATTTTAACACGGTTATGTCGTTTGTTATTAACCTTATTAAGATTAGTTCAGAATTGTTCATTTGCAAGATCATCATAATCAAGAGTTTGATTAGAATCAAGACAATTAATATAAGGCACAACAAGATACTCAAAATATTCATTTATTTCAATCTCAGGAAAAATATCATTGAGAACCTCATCAATAGAGGTCTCGATTACATTAATATCAGAAAAAGGAGGAACATCAACTAAGGAATAGAGAGAGTAAACAAATAGGTTGGGTTGCATCTTAACAGGCAAACCTAGTATAACATTCCAGTTGAGGAGGGGTTTATCAGTAGCCTTGATTAGAGTGGATGGGTTCAATGGCATAATGCTTGAGTGGATCATGAAGAGTGTTAACCCTAGTGTCTGTAGATTGAATTAGTCCTCGGAGTCACTTCCCTCTGAAACCTCGATAATGGCTATAGCTTTCCCAACGAGTGGTTGCACAATGCTGGGAGTCTACGGCCCAGGAGTAACTGTCTTGAAAGAAAATTTTCATCCTAAGCTTCATCTTTTTATCTACATAATCATACCATGGTTCAGAAAAACCATGGAAGGGAAAATCCTCGCGTTATTTGATGAACCTCCCATTTAAGGAATCCCTCAAAATAGTTTTGGAACTTTATAAACTTCTCTTCAACCAAGGTTAGCAAAGCATTCTGAGTTCCTCTGATAACGGTTGATAACCCAGGCCATATGGAGAAAGGGACTTCTTTAGTAATATAAGTTCAAGTATCCCCGGTTGTCGTCATCCCAACCCCAGTTCGGGCATAAAGTGCATATTCTAGAACAGTTGTACTATGTTGACATTATCGTGAGGGTTGTGCTTTAGACAGACTCTGTCATTGAAATCATCTCTTATCGAAAGAGGAAGTGGATCAAACCTAAATCTAAAAAGAAGCATGTCATTTTTCCTATGTCGTATTTATAGTATCGGGTTACTGGTACTTGCATTCTCAGTATTATCATCGTCGCCCAAGATGGTGATGACCTGCCCCTTGGCGAAGAACTTTAGTTTTTTATGGAGAAAGGAAGATACCCCTTGATGTTGTGAAGACACAGTCGACCAAGTAATAGATTGAAACAAGTGGGTATGTCAATAACTTGAAACTCGATAACGGGATTGATAGGGTCATCCCCTTCTATGAGTGTTATGGATCCCATCAGCTCTCGATGAGTGTTATCATAGGCACACACTATAGCAGAAGTTAGATCAATATCGCTTACTTTTAAACCCAGGCAGTTGAAGGTTCTTAATTGGCAAACATTGAGTTCTGATCCATTATCGACGAGTGAGAGCGGGATTGTCTTCCCCATCATCTTAACGGGCATGTTGAGGGCATAGTTATGTATTGGACCAAACTTTGGGATTTCTTCTTCAGAGAAGGAAAATAATATATTAGAGGTTAAGGACCTTACTAAGTTCATGAATTATGCTGTAGTGGTGGAATAAAGGACTGCAATCTCGATAATCAAATATATCAGAGCACTTCGGTGTAATTGGGAAGACATGAAGAGTCCTCGCAAGGTGATATTGGCCTAAGTTTTCTTGAGCTAGTCGAGGATCTTGCTTTCCTTGATGGTAATTTCTAGCATGGGGAGTTTCTCGATAACTCCCTTTCCTTTGTCCATCCATACTGACTGAGGATTCAAACTCTAGTAATGTCTCTCGAATCTTGGCTTATGGTTCACGGAGGAAGAATAGAAACCCTTTTTCTTCATTTATTCCGGCCTGTATGACCTCTTTGTTGATTTCCCCTAGAAGATCTTCAAAAGATATCATCCTACACATATTGATTACTGGACTAACATTTTCTTGGCTTAGTTCTTCGTCTGAACTATTAAACTCGTCCCCTTATCTGGTGGCAATGATGTCGTCTCGCCATGAGAAGTCAATGCATTCGACAACCTCAATGGCTTATTCATATATATCGTCACACTCAATGGGGAGGTGTAGAAGTAAAGGGGCCAACTTCCCTTGTATCTTTAAAACATTGAGTAACTTGGATATATTGTAAATCTCATTGGTCTATAAAAATATGTCGAACATAATCTTTACTACATCGTCTAAACTGGCTTTGTCAATGGGTACCACCCAATGATCTGACTCCCGAGCCCATTATTGAGCTTCCATGAATAGGATGTTGAACTTCGGGTGGTCAATGGTCATTTCAGAGGACAATTTTAGCCCAAACTCCAGTAGCTGGTTCAGTACTGCTAGTAATTCCATATCTTCCCCTCGGACCGGGTACAAACGACAATACATGCTCTTATGAGAAGCGACGGAGCTTGGTTGACAAAACAGGTAAGGTGTAAGAGAAAATAATGATAGACTTTAAGGGGGTGGGGTGAAAATATGGGTATGATTCCTGCTTTATTGGGCAGAATCTAGGTAGATGGATTAAATTTCGGGTTATTCTTTAAGAAGATGACATTTGTATGGTTTGGTAGTGGATTGTGAGTGTTGTTGGGTTTAGGATTGGCCGGTGGGGCGATGATAGCCCGTTCAATTAGACCTTGGATTACATAACTGATATGGAAGCACTGACTAGTGGTATGGCTGACAGTTTGATGAAAATCACAATGGGCGTCGGGTTTGAAATTTTGGGAACTGGGTTTGATAGTAGATGAGGGTCAAAAGGTTTTATGATATTTAGCCCAACAATACTTTGTAGACTTTAAAGAAGGGATTATGAAGCTCAGTGTACTCTTTGCTGGCTGGATTAGCATAACTTTCTGGCACCGCACCCATGAGGCAGCAGGCTTAGAGATGTTGGTGATGGTCGAGACTTTAGTAGGATTCTCACTTTTTTCATAGAGTGAATTGTCCGGATACTTTCTTTGGCTCAGCTTCTTCATTGGCAATACTTTTTTAAATCTCCACTCCCTCTTCTCGGAGACCTCAAAATTTTGGGTAATACTTCCCATCCATCGTCGCTCGGACATGGGGTAAGAATTTTTTCTTTACAATACTAACTTGCTCCTCTTTGAAGGTCATTTGGTCATAGTAGTGGCTTTCTCCCTCCAACTTGCTATGAAATTGCTAACAATTTCTCTGGGGTTCTGCTTGAGAAGTTCTAGATCATGGAGTGTAACCTCCAACTGCTTGTTGTATTTGTACCGTGACATAAACCTCAGTTTGAAGGTTGACAATCTTGGAACTGAGTTGGACCAGTTTCATCAAATCAGGTTACACATTCGGTACTTGATCGGTGTTTTCCATGGAGTGTTGGTGAAGGTGGATTCTGGACTTGGAGGAAGTTTTAGGGGAACTGACGGAGCTTCGAGGTGGTTCGATGAAAACCGAAGCTAATAGGGAGCCAGGCCAAGGGTCAGGTATGCGATCAACCTGAGAGGGAAAAATATTCGAATTTATTTTTGAAGGAGAAATGAATAATTTCTTTTGATTAAAAAAAGAGGAAAATGTTTTTGAAATTTTGATCAAAGAGGGGGAATTTTTTTTTTTCTACTTTTTGATATTTTGATAAAATGAGGGGAAAATGTTTTGACACTTTTGATAAAGAATGAGGGAAAAATGAGGTGGTCTCAGCATGATTATTATAATGTTTATGTTTTCACTTGTATTAGGTTTTCCTAAATGCAAAAAGAAATGACGGACGAGGCCCGAACCTGGGAATATTGTGTTTAAAAAATATGTAAAACATGGTTTGACTTATTGTGAGGCTCGTAATAGGGTTCAATTTAAAAAAAATACGTAATCGCATGAAAATTTGGCCGGCATGTTGACCCTGAATTTTAGCAGAGTCTCGTGTAGTAACCAGCAAACTAAATATGAGTGCCTTAGGTTTCATGCCTATATGAGGGTATGTAGTTGTTGGGTTAGTGGAAAGGTTCCCCTCTTTGGCATGACTTCCACGGTATACGGCTTGCTCTTGAGGGCAATCGGTATGTGTGGACAAGCCATTTGATATACCCGAATGTATGTGAATTGCCTCACTATATACCTCGTGGGGACAGTACATGTGAGAGCGAATTCAATATACTCAACGTGCGTGAACGAATTCCCTACCATATACCTTCTGTCGTGAGTTCGGTCAATAAGTATAAATGTGAATTGCTTAGGCTAACTGCGACTTGCCGGACCAGTGCCCATCACAAAGTGACCCCCTAGTATGGGACAAAATATTGGAAAATAGCCGTGCTCTTGGTGATGTAGTGTGTAGTATTTATAATTCTTGATTTGTATATTATGGAGAGGGTATTTTATTTGGAATGATAAGCACTATAATAATGAGGAATATTGTACAAGTATCATGAAAAGTAAATCTAGCATGGAGCATAAAGATTACACTAAGCATGGGTACGAGAGAGTGAAAGATATGTGAATATCTATAAGTGAGTGTGTGGTAGTGAATCTAATCATGGATCAACTACAAGTGGTGTGTGGTAAGTAAAAGTGATAATGGATATATATAAGTGTGATAAGTGAGTGTACATGGGTAAGTGTGATAAGTGGAGGTGTGTGCTAGTGCCACCTAAGCATGGATATTCTAAGTGGTGTGTGCAACATGTGGATATAAGTGAACCTGTGTATAAGTGTAAGTAGTGTGAGGAGTTCATGGAGAGAATTTACCAGTGTGTGAAGTGAAAGGTGAGTGAGGGGTGATATAAACATGAGGTAGATATATGTAAAAAGTAATAGATGGGAAAAGGGAACGTACAGGTAGGTGCGTACGCACACACTAGCAGAAAATGTCAACACCCAAGCAAACAGAGTCTAGCCTTCTTATGACAAGTAAAGTCCCCAGCAGAATTGCCACTATGGCCATCCCTCTAGGTTCTTCTCCTCCATTTCTGGGGTTCAGTGCTCATGCGCGCGGTGGACAGGGAGATAAAGAAGGTCTCGCTCCCATTTTTCTAGGAATACTTTGGTCATCGTCGACGTGGGGTAATGTGAAGAGATAGAGTCACCAACCAATTTTGCAAAAAAACAGGAAAAATAATATGTTGCTGCCTCGAGAGAACGACATCAAAGACATACTGATGCTTGCGAAACCAATTGGATCGGAGGCTCAGGGGCTAAGTTATGGAATGGGAAGGTGTTAGGCACCCATCCCTCCATTTCGGTCTGTCATGGGCTTATGTTACTATATTACTTAATTTCTCCGTGAAGTGTGTGTGCGTGTATATATAAGTTGAGATCGAAATTACACGACTCATATTATGGAAATGATAGAGTGAGGTCATCCAAAGGAATGTTTCCAAAATAATAATTAAAAATATGATATGCGCACTTATCGAGATATTGATTGTTATGATAAGATCAATGTCTCTTTCATCTTTAATTGGAGAATTTTTTTGAAAAATCTTCAATTAACTTTCCTTGAGTTATCTCTCGTCTTTTAGAAATAATATAGTTCTTGGCAAAATTAATTTTTTCACCAATGGATTATTCTTGATTCCAGAAACTCTTGGCCAATTTCTATATTCATTAATTAGAATTTGTCCAATAACTGGTATTTTTATAAAATATTCATCTTTTAAGGTGGCGCCAAATTATTTAATTTGGTAATATTGCTATTCGTAATTGTTGTTATATTCATTGATCTTATCTAATTTGCAAGAGAAAACTTAGTTTTTACTAAGTCTTTTTCATTCATTTGAGATAAATGTCCAACTCTAATGAATTATGTTGTAAATAATTTAATATATTCTTCAATTGATCTTTCTTCTTGGTGTTCTTTCATTTTTTCAACCTTAGCTATGGATTCTGCATCTGTAGCTTGTCTTAGGCTGTCTAAATAATTCTTAGCAATTCCTCTAATGGGTTTCTCAGTGTATTGTTTACATAAACTTACATCCCATTGTTCATTAGATGAAAAACCCATATTCATTTGATTTCTCCATTCATCTAAGGCTTTCTTTTTATGGGACATTATCTAGATTAAGGTATATTCTAACTAGATTTATGGCTTGACTTGCCATGGCCTTAATAGGAGTAAAACTCTTATCACTGGTCGGAAAATATTTTATATAATCAGGTTTAGTCTTTACAAGAGTATTTGAATAAATATGTATATTTATTCCTATTAGTTTGCTAAAGAGTCTGGGGGGTCATTTAACCTACTACCGGTTCTAATTTTCTAGTTAGTAGGACCTACATGTGTAGCTGGCATTAATCTTTTATCTCCTTCTTCTATTAATATAAGGTTTCTAAGAAGTTCTTTAGTATTCTTAGATTGTTTTAATTTTAATATATGGTCTTGGGATATCATATTAAATCTATCTTTGTCTTGGAATCTAACAGAATGACTTATTTTAAGATGTTCTTCAAATGTGTTCATGTCTAATTATGAGGGTTCATGGCCAAAGTTTTGGATTCTAGCTTTCTCTTTAACTAAATCTTTTTGTTTAAATGATCTTCTAGGTCTAATTATTGGAGCTTGTCTTAATAAGCCAAAGCTAGCTTTACTGCTAAATTCTCCTTTTGAAGGATCACTATGTATGGCTTCTCCCATGTTTCTAACCTAATTTCTTCAGTATGGATACTTTTTCTAGTAGTCTTAGGAGGACCAAACTAGATAGTAATGCTTCCAGTTACATCATCTTGATTAATAAAATAGTCTTAGTCTCTAATAATTCTAGCAATCGCTAAAGAGTCTTGGCTTTTTCTTTCATTGGTCCAATATTTCTAATATTGTAACTATGGTTATAGTGTGAGCTATTGGTCCTAACAAGTATTTCTTCTTTAATCCTACCACTAAGAATTTTCGATTGCATTCCTTCATATGAGAATTGGAATAATTTCACATAGCTTTGGAATTCTATATTGATATTAACATCTGGGATAATACAGTCTTCATAGCCACTAGCATATAAGATTAACTTAAAAGGTTTGGATGTGTTTACAGTTACTGTAAATCCTGGAATGACATTATATTATCCTATATTTTCTAACATTTCTAATTGGGCTATCCCAATAAGGATTTTCTCTAAACCTTTCCATCTTTTATCTATTAAGCAACATAATATGTTGATATTATTTTAAGGTCTATGTAAACCTTGGATTCTCGTCTGAAAGAGTTTAATGGTTAGGAAATGAAATTTTCTATCTGTTCCTCTTGATTTTATCCATACCGAGTCAAAAACTTGAATCTCAGAAAATGACTTGTCTAACACATGATTTCTACAATGATAAGTCATGTTATAATTAGGAGTCTTGAGAGTGGCCCCTTCATTAAACAAGTATATGTTTCTAAGTGCTAGAAGTTGTCCATTATGTATGGAATCTTCTACAATTTTTCAGTTAATTTCACCACATTCTTTCCATTAAAGAGGGTTAGTGAAGTTTCTTTCTTTCCACCATGTTCTAATATTGGAGGATGAGTCCTTAAGTCTTTGGATCATAAAATTATTATGTCCAATATTTGGGATAGGGATTGTTATCTTACTGGTCTTATCTAGTCCAGCATTTATGATTCTTCTTGATATGGTTTTTCCTTCCTTAGTTTCTATATAAGTGGTTTCTCTAAATTTACACGAGATTACCTGTTTTTGTTCACGTCTTTTTTTCAATTCTTTCTAAATAGTATGAATAATTCGTTTGTCATTTTATTTGACTAAGGATTTCTCCTTTAAAGAGCTTATTTTCTCTCCTAGCATTTTCATTATGCTTAGCAAGAGATTTAGAAACTTTTGCAATATAGTCTTTTACTTTCTTTTTCTTATTGTTGCACAACTTCCTGTGTTATTCTAGCTTCTATAGATTCTACAGATTTTTCTATTTTATCTAAATGTGTTAGAATAAAGGGGGAGTCTAATTTTGTTTGGGAAGGTTTATCATGTATAAACATAATTCCCTTCATAATTTCTTCATATTTTTCTTCTGCATGGGCTATACTATGTCTAAGTTCATTAACAATACTATCCATTTTGGATAGGTTATGGCTTTCCATATTATTAAGATAATTGGCTAAATTTTGCTGAAATTTAACAAAGTCTGTATAGAAGTTGGTTAACCCTTCTATCTTAGCTTTTAAATCTAGTTGTAAGTCTTTAACAAAGCTACTATTGTAGTCTTGTGTGGCAGCTATAGATGTTGATATTAAATTTAATCTTTTAAGTATAAGTCTTGATGTTTTAGCAGCATTAGCAATCTCATTTCTTTGGTAAAAAAATATTTTATCACTTATCTTTTCTAGAATTCTTTCGTAAAAATCTGCTAGAGTCTGAATAGAGAGGTTTTCAAGTACCTCATTTCAGTCTGATCTAACTATTTCCATTGGGAAGATAATTGTATAATTTTGGAATAAGTTTAGCTTGTTCTTTGACAAGTTTAACTAACTCACTTACTTAATTCTTTCTCAGATTTTTAAGTTCTAAAATTTCCTCATTAAGGACTTCTATGTGATTAGTCTTGGTATTTATATCTTGTAATACTTGTACAAGGTCTATTGAGATTTGGTTGTCTACGTCTTGTATTTTCTTAGAGATATTTTTTATCTCTGTTTCTAGGGTTTTGATATTTTTAAATAATTGTCTTAAAATAAGTAAGATACACTTATTTTGGTCGGATATGTTGTTGATAGTACTAGTAGTAACTAGCCTATTGTCTACATGTTTGGCTGGAATGTGTTCAACGTGTGAAAAACCGTCTATGTATGAGTTTAAGCAACCTTTTGGGTCTAAATCACTTATGGGTATGTGTTTATACCCTCAATGGTTTCCAAAAATATCTTTGTAAATGCATGAAATGAATCCTAAGGGCATTAAAGTCTTTTTCTAACAAAGGTATGAAAGGAGCATCTTGACTTTGATACCAGATTTAGGGTTTCTTGTCTTTCTTAAATTTTCGTGGTTTAAAATATTAGTCTATGATAGACATGGTCTTAAAATATAATTTTACTATAAAGCATTAGCTTTTGTCTTATTATGGTCCTCATTTAAAGACCTCGTTTAAGGACATCATAGGAACATTTCTACAAGATTAATATACAAATTGTTTATTAGACAAATAATTGACTCCTTTTAGCTACCATCGTCAAATAATCATCAAAAACTAACCACCACCACCACCACCACATGCTGCTACTAGTTCTGATAGTATACAAGTTGGTGGAAATTTTGTTTGCAAGGTTTGTAATGTAATAACCGTAGGCTGAGTACTTGTATAAGGTTTGGTTTTGTGATTGTAAGTGTAAGTCACTGTTCATTTTTCGTTTTATGACCTGTTTGCTTATTGGACACTGATAGAAAATGAAGAAGAGAAGAGAAATTGAAAGAAGGAAGTTTTATTTACACTCATTGATGCTTTAAGACAATTGACCCCTTCTATATATTGTTGTTCGAAAAGTCGACCTTAGATGGGCCTTGCGCGAGTTTGGCGTCAATTGTGGATATTTTTTTGACTTAACACACAAGATAATGCTATATTCACAAATAGACCGAGGGTGTCATTTCGGGATGTGTTGGTTTAGTTTGAGTACTAAATTTTAAAATAAACAATGAATTACAATTATAATATCATAATATATATTATATATTTATGTATAAATATAATATATATATATACAGAAAGTCTCTTGTAAGGACTCTTTATGGTGCAGACTTCGGTATATACCAGTTTTTTAATAGTAAAAAATAATGTTTTTGATGAAACGTCATGGATATGATCTCCACGGTGAAAAAATCTCCAATTTTTTTCATCAAAAAATTCATTAAAAAACCCGTTGAGATGTGGTGAAATATAAAGAAATAGTACAAATACTCATTTTCAACAGTTAAAATTTTTATCATCATCTCAACCACTGGTATACTAAGCACAATACAAAGTATACAATAATTTTTCCAAAAGAAAACTAATTTTCCATAAGTCAAAGTTTTATCTAAATTTACATTTCCATTACTTCTTCGGTCAGTGAAAGGTAAATTGTGCAAAATGACGGTTCTCCCCTGCCCCACCTCGTTGTTATTTCCCATATAACTTCAATTTCTTCAAAACTTCTTTGTTTCTTCAACCATGAACATAAAGAAGCAAACATTTTCTTAGCAGTTTCACTAATATTCATCATTGGTTGTTTTTTAATTCATAGGCTCCTAATATGAAAGAAAAGATGAATCTAATGCAATTAGAAACTCAACCACCTTACCAGTCTGGAGTGTTCTTTTTTATGAACGTTGAATAAAAAATTTATATTACCGCTTTTGGATGTTGAACAAAAGCCCAAGACAAGACATAAAATCACTAATACAAGTATTACTAGACTATAAGCTATTAGGACTAGATAGATAGTACTAATACTATTACCATATTTATTCAGTCCTCGGAGTCCTCGATATTCAGAGTCCAAGTCCACGAGGCCAAATTCAAAGTTCATATACACAAACTGTTGGATTAATTCCAATATTTATTGAGTTTAATTTTTAGTTGTTAATATTTTATTATATTATTTGTGTTTTATTTTAAACATAGTTTGGGTTTTAATTTAGAAAGTAGAAACATGAGCAAATGGGTGTGAAAGATATGGGGAATGCTCAAAATCCCATATTGTCCCACATTGGAAGAATACTACAAAAGGTAGTGGTATATCAACTAAAGGACAACTAAGATTCTTAGTTGACAAGTCAAATAAGAGGCTATGATCCTACGCATCGCGGTGGTGCTTAAGCACCACCAATCGCGACACGCGTAAGCGCGTAAGCGCGACACGCGGCGCGCGAAAGGGCGATTGGGCGACTTAGGGCGCATTGCGCGCTTTGACGCGCACTTGGCACTTCGCACGTGCGCATCGTCGCTTGGAGCGTGGGAGCCTAAAGTTTTGACGAGGTAAAACAGATCAACGGTTGTGATTAAACGATCCGATCAAAGGGTTTAAAATCCGAAACGGCTTGATCTAAACCGTTAGATGAACTCGTAGCGTTTCGTGTAGGGGATGTCCATTCGCTTACGATGGGACGCCTAATCTGAACCGTTAGATCGTAGCTGTTCCAAACAGGCATGATCCAACGGTTGCTGAGTCACTCCATGAAGAGTTGTGACTGTTGAAGAACAGTCACAGAAATGGCTATAAAAAGAGTTCCAGACCTCTGTTTTGGACACCGAAAATTGCTAGTTTCTCCTCTCTCCGTCCTCTATACTTTGGCATTATCAAGTTACAAATTCAGAGTGTTCTCGGGTTTGATCAAACAGTACATAGTTTGAATCAAACAACTGTTCATACTGCATTGTATCCTGAAGGCAGGTTCTACAAAACCCATTGTGTACTCGCGGTTCTGGTTCTGTCTCAACCGGATTGGGAGAAATTTTGCCTAAAAGAAAGCGTTCCAAGAACGTGCCTTGCAGAAATTAATTATTATATTTCGTTCTTTCCATAAGAAAATTCCAACAGTTTTAGGCAAAAATTTTATATTCTTATTACTCCACTCAAATGGAAGGAACTGTGGCACAATCTATCCAAGTCATGACTCAAGACTTAATTCGACTCGACCGTTTTGATGGCGGAAATTTCACCCGTTGGCAAGAGAAAGTTATGTTCTTCCTCACATCACTAAAACTTGCATACATTCTAGATGATAACCTTGAACAAATTCCCGAGCCCACACCCGAAGACACCGAAGGAATAAAGCAAAAACGTGTGAAGAGGAAAGAAGACGAATTTATGTGTCGAGGACACATCCTCAATGCTTTGTCTCAAACTGTTTATAGCGCTCATAGAATGATTCCGACGGCAAAGGAATTATGGAAGGCTTTGGAGATAAAGTATCAAAACGAGGAAGCGAGCAATCGTAAGTTTCTAATTTCAAACTATATGAATTTTAGAATGAATAATGATAAATCTGTCGTTGCACAAGCCCATGAACTCCAACAAATTGTTGGTGACCTTAAAGCCGCTGGTATTAATCTTCAAGATGAATTTCAAGTAGGGGTGATTGTTTCAAAACTTCCATCCTCTTGGAATGGCTTTAAGAAGAAAATTAATCATGATGAAAAGACTTATACTGTGGAATCCCTTCTTCGTCACCTTCGTATTGAAGATGATACTCGTATTCGAGAAAAGAAGGATGAACAAAGTGAGGGTCATTCAAAAGCTAATATGGTTGAGGATCAAAAATCCAAGATTACCAAAGACTCAAAATTTAAAGCAAAGAATGATTCCAAATTCAAGAACCAAGGTGCAAATAAGAAAAAGAAGGGAAAATGTTTCTTCTGTGACAAACCGGGCCATTATTCTCGAGAATGTCGTCTTAAAAAGAAGGCATTTAAAGAAAAACAAGGGTCGAAGGAAACCAACAATGTTGAAGATCTTATTGCTACTGTTTGCGAAGCAAATTCAATTGATAATGAAAGTGGATGGTGGCTGGATACCGGCGCAACGGTCCACATATGCAAAGACCGCTCTTCATTCAAAACATATCAAGAAATTGATGGAAAAGAAGTGAAGATGGCAAATAATCTTCGCGCCAATGTAGTTGGAAAAGGCACAGTGGAATTGAAGCTAACTTCTGGAAAGACACTTACTCTAATTGATGTACTTCATGTACCTGATATGTGTAAAAATCTTGTGTCTGGGGACCTTCTCAATAAGAGAGGTTTCAAACTAGTGTATGAGTCTGATAAGTTTGTATTGTCTAAGAATGGCCAATTTATTGGCAAAGGGTACTCTTGTAACGGCATGATTAAAATTAATGTAATCAATGATATTAGTTCTGCTTATATGGTTGAGTCTATTTCTTTATGGCATAGTAGATTAGGTCATGTGAATTATAGAAGTATAAAAAATATGACTAATCTCGGCTTAATCTCGGATTGTAAATTTGATAACCTTTCTAAATGTGAAATTTGTGCTCAATCGAAGATAACTAGAAAGTCGTTCAAATCTGTTGAGAGGAAATCCGAAATGCTTGATCTTATTCATAGTGATGTATGTGATATGAAGAGTAATATGACTCGTGGTGGAAATAAATATTTCTTAACTTTCATTGATGATTACTCTAAGTATGCATATACATATTTACTTAAAAGTAAAAATGAAGTTTTCGAGAAATTCCTAATTTTTAAAGCAGAAGTTGAAACTCAACAAAATCGAAAAATTAAAGTCCTACGATCCGATAGGGGTGGTGAATATTACCCGAGTGAGTTTATACAATTTTGTAATACTCATGGGATAATCCATCAAGTTACGGCGCCATATACGCCACAACAAAATGGAACGGCGGAAAGGAAAAATAGGACTTTAGTTGAAATGACAAATTCAATGTTAATCAGTTCTGGTTTACCTTTGTCGATGTGGGGAGAAGCGGTTTTATCCGCATGTTATATTTTAAATAGAGTTCCATTGAAAAACAAGGATATTACACCATATGAATTATGGTTTAATCGTAAGCCTAATCTTAGACGTCTTAAAGTTTGGGGATGTCTTGCTTATGTAAGAAAACCCGAACCTAAAAGACCTAAACTAGGAAATAGGACTTACAAATGTGTTTTTATTGGATACTCTAGTAACAGTACGACTTATAGATTTTTAAACCTTGAAACTCAAGAAATCATTGAGTCTGTAGATGTGCAATTTTTTGAACATCTAACAAAGTTTAGTACTTTGAATCAAGGTTTAGAAAATAATAATTCGACTGTTGACTCCTCAAATTTAGAAGAAAATTCACAACCTATATCTTCTTCAGAAACAACGAATGACGTTGAACCACGAAGGAGTAAAAGACAAAGAACTGAAAAAACATTTGGGCCTGACTTTGTTATTTATTTAGTTGAAGGGGATTTAAATGAGACTAAGAACAAAACTAAATTTGTTCTTAATGTAGAAGATGAACCGACCACATTTCATGAAGCGGTAACATCTAGGGATGCTGTCTTTTGGAAAGAAGCAATAAATGATGAAATGAACTCAATTTTGTCAAATCAAACTTGGGTTATTTCCGATCTTCCCCCCGGGTCTAAACCTATTGGGTGCAAATGGATATTTAAAAGAAAATTAAATCCGGATGGTTCTATAAATAAATTTAAGGCAAGACTAGTTGCTAAAGGCTATAAGCAAAAATATGGAATTGATTACTTTGATACATATGCTCCTGTTGCTCGAATCACTTCCATTAGGATATTAATATCTCTTGCTTCTATTCACAATTTAGTTATTCATCAAATGGATGTTAAAACTGCTTTTTTAAATGGTGATTTAGAAGAAGAGATTTATATGGAACAACCCGAAGGGTTTGTATTGCCTGGCCAAGAAAAGAAAGTGTGTAAATTGGTTAAATCTCTTTATGGCCTTAAACAAGCTCCTATGCAATGGCATGAGAAGTTTAATAATATTGTTATATCCCATGGATATAAAGTTAATGATGCCGACAAATGTATATATAGTAAATTTGAAAACGGTGTTGGTGTTATTATATGCTTATATGTGGATGACATGTTAATATTTGGGTCTAATCTCAAATATGTTGAAGAAACCAAAAGGTTTCTTTCATCAAAATTTGATATGAAAGATCTTGGAGAAGCTGATGTGATTTTAGGAATCAAAATTGTGAGAAAGGATAATTCTTTAGCGTTATCTCAATCTCATTATATAGAAAAAGTTCTTAAAAGATATAATCATTTTGAACTTAAGCCAGCTGCTACACCTGTGGATCCTAGCATCAAATTAATGAAAAATACTGGGCGTGCTATGGACCAACTTAAATATGCTAGTATTATTGGGAGTCTAATGTATGCCATGCATTGCACTAGACCAGACATTGCTTATGCAGTGAGTATATTGTGTAGATTTACAAGTAATCCAGGACAAGAGCACTGGAATGCAATTTCTAGGGTGCTTAGATATCTGAAGAGGACTTTGGATTATGGCTTACATTATGTAGGATATCCATCTGTTTTAGAAGGATATAGTGATTCAAGTTGGAATAATCTTGAATCAAAATCAAAGTCAACTACTGGTTGGATTTTTACGCTAGGAGGAGCAGCTATCTCTTGGGGATCCAAGAAACAAACATGTGTATCAGATTCAACAATGCAATCTGAATTTATAGCCCTAGCAGATGCATGTAAAGAAGCAGAATGGCTTAGAAATGTGTTGTATGATATTCCTTTATGGAAAAAGCCATCACCTTCTATTATGATAAGTTGTGATAACCAAGCCACAATTTATAAAGTTTCGAACAAAACTTACAACGGAAAATCTAGACACATTAGTCTAAGACATCAAATTATAAGAAAATTACTCAAGGAAGGAGTAATTACAGTCGACTATATTAAAACGAACAAGAATTTAGCAGATCCTCTGACTAAAGGTCTTGTAAGAGAGATGATATATATCACCTCAAAAGGAATGGGACTAAGGTCTATTAAATAACACAACTATATTTAATGGGAACCCAACTCATATCTTGAAAATATAGATAGAGTTCAATGTGGTACAAACAAGTTAAATTATAGTTATGGAACACTAGGAATTTATACAAAAAGTTCCATTCCTATATGCCTAGTGTTGGTTTTCTGCATGTTAGTGGATGAAGTTCACTTCTTAATAAATCATATAAGTGTGACTCGCAGAATCACTAAAGTTGATTTACCTATTCGAGTGTCGAAAGTGTGGCCGCTTTCTATGAAATCAAGACCGATCCTAAAGCGCTCGTGAAATCAGGATTAGCACAAGGCCATAAAAGTGCATGCTAGAAGAACACTTATAAACTCAGAAATCGGTATGTGTGATAGTTCCGGCTAGTCTCAAAAGGTCCTTGGTTCAAGATACGTTCACCACAGCACCTTGATGAAGCTTTGAATTATTTTCACTATATGGAAGTTCAAGTCCGAAAGACACTTCTCATTTATGTACTAGATTTTAGCGATAATGCCAAAAGTTATTTATTGTCTTTTTTGCTTTGCTCTCTTGTGTATATTGAAATTGGTGGGAGAATGTTGGATTAATTCCAATATTTATTGAGTTTAATTTTTAGTTGTTAATATTTTATTATATTATTTGTGTTTTATTTTAAACATAGTTTGGGTTTTAATTTAGAAAGTAGAAACATGAGCAAATGGGTGTGAAAGATATGGGGAATGCTCAAAATCCCATATTGTCCCACATTGGAAGAATACTACAAAAGGTAGTGGTATATCAACTAAAGGACAACTAAGATTCTTAGTTGACAAGTCAAATAAGAGGCTATGATCCTACGCATCGCGGTGGTGCTTAAGCACCACCAATCGCGACACGCGTAAGCGCGTAAGCGCGACACGCGGCGCGCGAAAGGGCGATTGGGCGACTTAGGGCGCATTGCGCGCTTTGACGCGCACTTGGCACTTCGCACGTGCGCATCGTCGCTTGGAGCGTGGGAGCCTAAAGTTTTGACGAGGTAAAACAGATCAACGGTTGTGATTAAACGATCCGATCAAAGGGTTTAAAATCCGAAACGGCTTGATCTAAACTGTTAGATGAACTCGTAGCGTTTCGTGTAGGGGATGTCCATTCGCTTACGATGGGACGCCTAATCTGAACCGTTAGATCGTAGCTGTTCCAAACAGGCACGATCCAACGGTTGCTGAGTCACTCCATGAAGAGTTGTGACTGTTGAAGAACAGTCACAGAAATGGCTATAAAAAGAGTTCCAGACCTCTGTTTTGGACACCGAAAATTGCTAGTTTCTCCTCTCTCCGTCCTCTATACTTTGGCATTATCAAGTTACAAATTCAGAGTGTTCTCGGGTTTGATCAAACAGTACATAGTTTGAATCAAACAACTGTTCATACTGCATTGTATCCTGAAGGCAGGTTCTACAAAACCCATTGTGTACTCGCGGTTCTGGTTCTGTCTCAACCGGATTGGGAGAAATTTTGCCTAAAAGAAAGCGTTCCAAGAACGTGCCTTGCAGAAATTAATTATTATATTTCGTTCTTTCCATAAGAAAATTCCAACACAAACTAGGATGAATTAGTTTGTCTTCTACACATGATTTATCTAGCAAGATTTGCTTCTCTTGTGGCGTGAGATATTCAGTTTAAATTTCTCTCAAGGGCATTGATAAACGACCCTGAACTTTGTTGATGTCCGTGGCTGTCAACTTCTTCTCAAAAATTAGAACCACCCAAATCCATGATTCTGTTATGGTTTTTTGGGGGAAGCTCTTTATTTGTCGTCTTCTTGTTGTTGTTCTTTATCTTATCCACTACGTGATAATCTTCATCTTGCTCATTGGGAAGACGAGTAGGGTCCCGTTTCAAGACGTCGATTATCCAGGGAGATAACTGAACCACATTACTCTCATAACCCACTTTTTCACTTACCACTTCTCTGAGGGTGCCACGGGCTTAACCAGAAGATAGTCTTACAATAAAGTCGAATACTAAAGCTCTCCATCTGTGGTTATCTTCCTCCATTCCCAACCATAACGCACACCCTCTCATTATGAATAGGATGGATATATATCCAACATTAATTAAGATTGTGACTGAGGTTTGAGGACTAAAATCAAAGTATGTGACGCCAGGGTTAGAGAGAAAGTGATAGCAGCTGATAAAATGGAACGTCGGGATTTGAGGAGGGTGAGGGATGCATGTAGGGTTCCTGATTTATCTTTATTGAGATTGAAAGGAAGTGTGGTCTCCGATAATAAGATAAACAGGCCCTAGTGTTCGGTCACCTTTTCACCCCAGCAACACAAGAGCAGAAAAAATGCATCATGAGAACTAATATATCAAGCTCTTTCTCACTAAGGCATGAGTAGGTCTTGAAATAAATGATAATTTGTTCCAATCTATAAAACAAAAAATAGTAATCAATGACTATGAGTATGACAATAAACAAATGATCATGAAATGATCTTTTGTAAAAACAAAACCTGAAATCTGAGTAGATAATGTTACTTACCAATCCATCATAAATATGGTATGCTCTATAAATTTTAATAGAGATTAATAAGTATATATGTAAGTATATAATCAAGGTGGAAACTGAGCGTCCTTGTAATACACTAATCGTTGTTATCGACTTCCAACCACAATACAAAAACCTAAACTTTAACTACACTCTTGCGAAGTATAGTGGCTAGTCTGGGTATTGAATCCTCAGGGAACTAGGACGAGTGAACGTGATGACAAAGGTAAGACTGTTAACCCTAACTTGACTCTAAAAAGAAATAAAAAGATGATTTGAATGCCGAAACAACTACAACTAGATGCAATTTTGAAAATGATTGATTAATGAAATAAGGAATGGATGAAATGCAATTACTCTAAATTACTTAAAAGATTGATGATGATTTAACTAAAACTTGAACCATATGATGAGAAAGATAGGTTAGGTTACAATCCCCCACACCCTAGTAATTCACTTCGTAACATACTAGATTCAGAATTAAAGCCTTAAATGAATCCGACTTACATATATGAGGGATCATAACCCGCACAGTACGTAAGCAAAGGTTGAATTAAAATCCGGTCTTTATTTCTCCTAAGTATTACATATATGAGGGATCTTAGCCCGCACATTATGTAAGCAAAGGTTGAATTAAAGTGATATCATATTACTACGATACAATTCATCTAAAATTTTAATTCCAACTTCTATTTCCACTATCATGAATTACATCGGGTGGGGTTCATGCACCCTAACCATTGAAAATTTATCTGGACATATTAAAACTGGAAGAAAACATGTTTTTAATGAAAGAAAACATTTTTACTAACAATTGATATGAACAATAATGAAATTACTACTAAAACATTAACTACTGCAATAATAAAATCAAGGATTAGAATAAATTTACTTAGATTGCAAAACTGGAATCAAACTAGGGTTTTGTTGTTGTTCTCCACTAAAATAATTACAAAATATCCTCTAAAAACGAATTAGAAGCCTCCCTTTTATCTGGGAGTTATTTTTAATTTATACCCTACGAAAATTACAAGAGTTGGATGAATGCAAAACTCTATGAAGAAGAAGATTAGTTCAAATCTCGAATACCGGACTGATCCAATCAGGACATACTGAACTGGTCTGGTTGGAAACCGGACTGATCCGTTTTTCAAAACACCCAGATCGGTCTGTTAAATGTCTCTCTTTACAATAGGATTTGGGGGCCGAACTAATCTATTTTTTGGAGAACTGGACTAGTCCGCTAGACATCTTCTAATACAATGACTTAGGGACCCCGGACTGATCCATTTTTCTATTGCACTGTATTGGTCCGGTTTGTCTTCTTAAAATTTCTTCAAAATCTCATGATCTTCTCTTATCTTCGGGTCTTCATAACTTCTAATCGAGAACTCAGATTGGGACGTCGTTTCTTCCTACATGTTCATAAACTCGAGATCTTTGACTTTTCTTTAGATCCTCAACCTGATTCCTAGTGGAAATTATGTTTTTGCCCTTTTTATTGGTCCTATTTCTTTTCTCTTGCTTCTTCTGGTTTCTTTATTTCTTTCATGCGTTAAATACCTGTAAAATTGATAACAAATACATAAAACTCGGGATGCTTGATAGATGAAACTGTTAGCAAAGATATGAGATAACTTAATCCATTTTACATTGTTCGAGGTAATAAAGGCCTCTAAATCAAGGGGTAAATTTGGAAGAATTTATGCCTAATGAAACCCCCATAACTTAGAACTTTGATCATCCCGAGCAATGTAAAAGAATCAAAATATGATCCAACTCAAAAAATGGGATAGAATACCACTTTCACGGGCAAGCGATTGCATTTTGCGTATGCAACAAGCCTTTAAGCCTCTAGGTTGCCCTAGTAGGACGAGTTGTGTCTCGTGAGGGTTGGCAGTGAATATACCCACAAAATTCGACTCAAAGAAAAACTCAAAATAAATAAAAACTGTATAATTCAAACTTTTCCAGAAAATAGTCATCATCAATTCATGTTCAAGAGTCTTAAATCATAGTGCGTGTGTGCGGAGCCATAAATGTAACCGCGGATTTTTACTGATTCATCATTACGTTACTTATCCGAAACTTTTATTTCAAAAATCTCACGGAATGCTCTCACAAACGAATCACTCAGACTATGGCTTATTCTCTCGGTGTGTGTGATTTCTAAGAGTAAATTCATTGAAACCAAGTTCATGCACACAAGTAGAAAGACATAAATTTTATGGTAATCGTATCTTATCATCGGATTGCGGATATAAGAAAACGGGAACATTGCCTCTAATTCTTATCTTTGATCTCTTTTATTATCTTTTGTGTTTTTGCTCTCCACGCGGTAACCAATTTAGCAATTTTGGACTCAGTTAGGACTTTTTCGGGTTAAGGTGTATTGGGTAAAATGGGAATGGTAGGGAAATCTGGAATTGGAAAGTTTTCTTATGATGTCCATTTGTTCTTTTCCGGGCTTTTGCTCAATTTTTTTTCTTTTTCTATTTTTTTCTATTTTCCATGCTTTTCTTTTCTTGTTATTTTTGTTGAGCATATCTATTCTTTTCTTCCCCCTTTTTATGCACTTTTCGGACTTAATTTATGGGATTACCACTTTTCAAAATTCCAGGCCAATTTGGGTTTTTCGGATTGTCAAACAAAAGGGAAAAAATTACCCGGCTCAATTTTGGTTTACAAAAGGGATAATTTTTTTTGCTACTTTTTCTGGCTAATATTTTTGGGTGACAAACGAGGGCCTACTTCATTGTTTGAAATACTAATTGCGTTACCATATGCGTTTCGAGATTAATTTAGTTTATAGATCTATTTAGCACGTTTTTAAGGGAAACATTTTCCAAAACCGGTCAAAGTGAAAGAATTGAGATCCTCGATGACTTATTAGAGCGCTGGAAAGAACTTTGACTTAATAATTAACTCGGATTGATTTATAAATTCACAATAATGAAAGGCTCGAATCTCACCGGGTTTGTTAATCTCCACATTTATTCGTTAAGTCATCTATGTTCGCTCAATTTCCATCTTTGGTCAATTTCAGCTTTGTGTATTATGTTTTTACAATTTGAGACTTTAAACCGACTTTTAATGATATTTTTGAAAATTTTGAATTCCAATTTTTATTTATTTTGAAGAAAAATATTTTTGGATTTTTCAAAATTTTATGATTTTTTTGAAATTTCTGAAAATTTGTGAAGTTTTAGAAAGACGCACTTGTGACCCCACCTAACTTAGACTTTTGCATTGTCCTCAAGCAAAATGGACTAAAATCTAACTCAAAGCGAATTAAAAGTGCGAGAAAATAAAACGAACAAATAAAAAAGAAATGCAGATTTATATATAAAGGTGCAGCATGTGTTACAAATGGAGGAGAAATCAAACAACCATATGAAAACAGTCAACACTTAAACAAACAATTTTCATAAAAATTCATTGGGGTGGGGGGTTGGAGCTTTCGGGCGCGCTGGGGTCATACGGGTCACAAAAGAAGGTTGGAGGTGGTCCACCGAAGTTAAGTTCGTACACGTGGGTTTGGAGACGATGCATCATGCTCGTGTCCCTTCGGTAGGCCGCCTGATCCCGTTTGTATGTCGCATGGTCCTGTTGATAAGCCGCTTAGTCCCTATTGTATTGGGTGATGAATTCGTTAACCCGATTTTCTACCGTTGTGAGATGCCGATTAATTTCAACGTTGGCGGGTGAAAAATCATAATCGTCACCACTGTCATAATCTTTGTCGCCCTCGCCCATCAGAATGTCCTCCTCCTCTTCATCGTCGCTCTCTTCTTCACCGCTCTCGTCCGCTTCTTCATTACTATCATCTTCTTCTTCGATGCTCCCTTGGGCCAATCGGTCTTGGATGCGGGCTTGTTATCGCTCCCGTTTGGTCCGGGTGGTGGATGCAAATGGAGCGGGGAGGCGCGAGAAATCTTTCGGTGCTGCAATGTCGGCGTCGGCTAGCATGGATGTGATGAGTCGGGGAAAGGGGTGATGCCATTTTTATCATTGGCGGCGAAGAAAATATCCTTGTAAATGCACGCTGCCAGGCTAATAGGGGCGGTATGGTCGAAAAGGTGGTAGACAAGAGTGGATTGACGCGGGCGCATCGCCGACTGATTGCCTGTGGGGAGAATGTTAGAGCACACTATTTTGAAAGTGAGGCTTGCTTTGTCACTTAGTCGGCCCACCAGGTAGGTTTCTGTATTCCAATTAGAATTGGGGTCGATACGAGACATGCATACATATTTTTCAAGCGGGGCAAGAGGGTTGGGGTAGATGTATTGTTGTGGGGTCGGTACGTCTTTGGCAGCCAACTTCTGAGTTAGAAGTTCCAAAGAGAAAGGGACACGGACCCCGTCAATGCAAGCTTCAGCTCGTGGTGGCCGGTGCGAACAAGGGAGCCATAGAAGGTGCGTATGGAGTGGGGCCAAATCGCGTCATGAGGCTCGTTGAGAAAATGACTCCACCCCCGGGACGTGAAAAGGGTGGTGATAGCATTTGGCATGTCGTTCCAGATTACTTGGTGCTCGATTTGGAGTTTGCGAGGCTGACCAAATAAACGTTTGCACCACCATTATTCTTGACGGGAGCGGTAGCCAACAGCTCCATCACCGAGAATGGTGACGGAATCGTATTTTTGGGGAGGTGGTTGGTTGGCCATGGTAATAGGATGGAATATGAGTGTTTGGACAGAATAAGGGAAAGAGAGGAGGAGAGTGAGTAGTGGTGGTTAAATGGGGTGGGGAAAGGTTGGTATTTATAGGTGGGTAGGGGAGGAGGTTTGGGTAGGATTTGGGGGGGAAAGGGGGGATGGATTTGGAGGGAAATGGGTATTAGGAAGAGAGGGGAAGAAATTGGAGGGAAGTTGAGGGATTGGGGGAAAGAGAGGTGAACCTAAGGAAGGCAAAGGGTTATAGACACCGGACCATTCCGGGTCTCCAGGGCCAGATCAATCCGGTCCCTACAATTTTTTATTTCGATATTTATCCATCCGAACCAATCCGGGTGACCAGGATCGGATTGGTCCGGTCCCTAGAAAATCTCTAGGCCACCTATGGGCTGGTATACACTCTACCTATGACTTTCGGGTGCTCTTATTTACGTTCCGACACCTGTTTGACTCGATTCCCTCTCTCCTCAAAATTTGGGCTCTAAAATTCTCGCCTCGTAAGGTGTGCTGGTGCTCGAATTCCACTCTATTTGTGATGTGATCCTACGGATGCCACTTATCCTAACCTACGTGCAGTTATTATACACAAGAATCACCCCATACACGTCAGGAGTGCGATGACCTCTCAATTCATGCTCACTCTACCCCATAAACGAGGTCGGATAACCAAATTGTGTCGATTTCTTCTACGCACGCCTATAGATATAGCTTTATGTGTTGTCCATTGACTTTGAACGCATTTCCCTCTTTGGGATCTTCCAATTTTACTTCTCCGTGGGGGGATACGCTCTTCACAACGAATGGGATAGTCCATCGAGACCGCAATTTACCTGGAAATAGATGAAGCTGGGAGTTATAGAGGAGTACCTTTTGTCCCGCTTGAAATTCTTTCGTCGAATAGTCTTATCATGTGTTAATTTCATCCGGGCCTTTGAAATCTTGGCATTCTCATACGCATCATTGCGTATTTCCTCTAACTCATTTAGTTAAAGCTTGCGAGATTCACCGGCTTTGTCCATATCGTAATTTAATATCTTAATGGCCCAACGCTTTGTGCTCCAACTCAACGCGAAGATGGCAAGGTTTGCCATACACAAAGAGGAATGGGTACATGCCGAGTGGATTTTTATATGCGGTATGATAGTCCTAGAGTGAATCATTCAATCGAAGTGATCAATCTTTCCGATTGGGATCGACGATCTTTTCGAGGATGTGCTTGATTTCCCGATTCGCTAATTCGGCTTGTCCATTCATTTGTGGGTGATAGGTCGTTCAAACCTTGTGAAAGACGCCATAATTTCTCATGAGCTTCTCGAATGGCCTGTTACAAAAGTGCGTGCCATTATCACTAATTATCGCTTTTGGAGCACCGAAGCGGGAAAGTATGTGTTCCTGTAGGAAACTAATCACCACTTTGTTATCATTTGTCTTGGTATCTATGGATTCCACCCTTTTAGAAACGTAGTCTACCGCGATAAGGATGTATAGGAAACCAAAAGATGGGAAAAAAGGGCCCATGATGTCAATAACCCAGCAGTCAAAGATCTCAATAATGAGTATCGGGGTTAATGACATCATGTCTCATTGGGTAATCGCTCCCATCCTTTGACACCTATCGCAAGATTTGAAATAATTGCTCACATCCTGGAATATTGTGGGCCAATACAAACCGCATTGAAGAATTTTAGTGGCTGTCTTTTTCACGAAAATTTGGCCTCCACATGCTTTCGAATGATAGAATTGGATGACTTTTGAAATTTCATCATCTGTTTACGCATCGTCGGATGATTTGGTGAGTGAAATATTTAAAAAGGAATGGATCATCATAGAAAAACATGCGCGACCAAATAATGAACCTCTTCTTATCTTGTGATGTCCAATCCGGAGGGACGGCTCCCGTGATAAGATAATTCATTATATCCGCAAACCAGGGGAAAGAAGAGGTGGCAATGAGTTGCTCATCTGAAAAATACTCGTCTATGGGTGTGGGAATACTAGGTACGTCGGACGAAAGCCGTGATAAGTGATCAGCAACGACGTTTTCTACTCCTTTTTTGTCTTTAATGGAGAGATTAAACTCTTGTAGCAGTAGGATCCACCTTATGAGGCACATCTTTGCATCTTTCTTCGCAATTAGATATTTTAAAGTGGCGTGGTTGATGAAGCAAGTGATGGGGGAACCAATAATATAGGACTAAAATTTATCGAGAGCGAATACTACTTCTAGTAATTCCTTCTCTGTGGTGGAGTAATTGAGTTGTGGTCCGGTAAAAGTCCGGCTAGCGTAGTAGATGACATGAGCCTTATTGTCTTTTCTTTGGCCCAAAATAGCCCCTATCGCATAATCGCTAGAATCACACATAAGATCGAATGGTAAGGACTAATTCAGAGCTTGCATGATGGGAGCAGACACAAGCATGTTTTTCAGTTTTTCAAAAGAGCAATGGCATGATTCCGTCCACTCAAATGGGGTGTCCTTTATAAGAAGATTGCTTAAGGGTCTAGCAATGGCGCTAAAGTCCTTAATGAACCGTTTATAAACCCCAAGTGGCCCAAGAAGGAGCGTACATTTTTTAGCGATTTAGGTAGGGGGTAGGTCAGTAATGACATCTATTTTTTGCTCGATAAACCTCGATACCTTTGGATGACACGATGTGGCCAAGAACTATACCCTTGATTACCATGAAATGGCATTTTTCCCAATTCAACACTAAGTTCTTTTCCACACATCGGGTTTGTACTTTCTCAAGATTGGCTAAACATAGGTCGAAGGATGTACCAAAAACATAAAAGTCATCCATAAGCACCTCTAGCCCTCTCCAAGCATGTCATTGATAAGACCAACATGCACCTTTGAGAGGCCGTTGGTGCATTACACAAATCGAATGGCATACATTTGTAGGAAAACGTTCCAAAAGGGCAAGTGAAGGTTGTTTTCTCTTGATCAAGGACATCTACCTCAATTTGGTTATATCCGGAATAACCATCTAAGAAGCAATAAAAAGGGTGGCCCACTACTCTTTCAAGCATTTGATCGATAAATGGTAAGGGGAAATGGTCTTTTTTAGTTTCTGCATTAAGCTTCTGGTAATCAATGCAAACGGGCCATCCAGTGGTGGTATGTTGGGGAACTAGATCTACCTTGGCATTTTCAATCACAGTCATTCCCGACTTCTTCGGGACAACTTGAACGGGGCTCACCCACTTTCTATCCGAGATTGGGTAGATAATCCCGGCATCCAACAATTTAATGATTTTAGTCCTCACCACATATTTCATTGTGGGATTTAGCCGTCTTTGCATTTGTCTTGAGGGCTTAACATCCTCTTCGAGATGAATCTTATGGGTGCAAATTAGAGGGCTTATCCCCTTTAAATCATCTATACACCAACCAAAAGCACTTTGGTTCTTCCTCAAAATCTTCAATAGCTTACCCTCCTGCTCGTTGTCTAAGCTACAGGAGACAATAACAGGAAATGTCTCACTTTCGCCTAAGAAAGCATATTTAACATTGGAGGGTAGTTTCTTCAATTCGAGAGTCGGGAATGTGGCGCTAGAAGGCAGCATGCGTGCTTTCCTTGACGATAACTCTTCGAATCGAGAAACCCAATTAGCATCTCTTACGTCCTCGTCTGACGCTCTCTCATTGAGTAAGCCTCTCAACTCCTCTATCTCCCTCTCAAATTTGGTGTAGGATCCCTCACTCTTATGAAGACGTCTCCATAGTAATTTTCCTCAAAGTGTTCTTCTATAATGTCCTCAATTAATCTCACCGCGTGAAGATCATCTTCTTCCCCTGCTTGTCGGGCTATGTTGAAGATGTTTGTTTCTAAAGTCATATTCCTAAAAGTGAGTTGCATCTGCCTATTTCTAGTATTGATCACTACGTTAGCCGTAGCTAAGAATGGGCATCCAAGGATGATGGGAACATGATTTTTCGAGGCAAATGAGGGATCTGTGTCCCAAATGACAAAATCTACCGGGATGTACCACTTGGACGATCACGTCCTCAATTATACCCCTTGGTATCTTCACGGTTCGATCTGCTAACTGGAGAGTGATCCTTGTGGGCTTAAGATCACCCAGATCAAGTTTCCTGTAAATCTAATAGAGGAGGATATTGACACTTGCTCCCAAATCGAGTAAGGCTTTTTCGAATTTGTTCTCTCCAATGGTGCAGGAAATGGTGGGGGCACCGGGATCTTTATACTTAGGTGGGAGATCATTAAGAAGGATTGAACTTTATTCTTTACCTTCATTCTCCTCTTGAATGTCAATAAGTCTTTTATGACTTTTGCATAGGATGAAATTTTCCTTATTGCATCGAGGAAAGATAAGTTCAACTTTACGTTCTTAAGAACTTCTAGCACATCTTCACTTATGGTCCTGTTATGGGCAGGAACCAATATTTGAGGAAATGGTGTCGCAGAGGGTGGTTTCACTACTACCTCAGGCTCACTAGTGTCTTCTTTATCACTCTCGTTCAAGGGTATATCTTTGGCCTCTTTCGTGTCGGGCGAAATCTCCCTATATTTGGTTGCGTCGTGTGGAGGAGGTGATAAATCAACGATTCTCCCACTACAGACATTGCTCCTAATGTTCAGTAGAGGTGGAGATAACACTAGTTTGACCTTGGGGAGGTCTTTAGCCCTGGGCAGGAAACTTTCCTTTATCTTGGATACTCAATGCGGATTGCATCTTGGATATGTTCTCATTTATGTCGTTGATCATGCGCTCATGTCTAGCAACGGTTGCATTATAGGCAGTGATGAATTGGTTTATCGTATCCTCAATATTTCTCTGCGGTGGAGTGATATATAGCCCTGGAGGTGGTGCTGCTTCCACATGTCCTTGCATGTGTGGTGCTTGTTGAAAGTGAGATGGTGGAGGAGGGGAAACATGTGAATTAGGATTCATCGCAGCATTTTGTTGCCCATAGCTAAAACCAAGATGGTTTTTCCATGAAGGGTTGTAAGAATTCCCGTGCAGTGCATCAAAATTACCCTTAAATCCTCCTACACCACTCACTTGCTCTTGAAGCATAACTTTGTAGGCAGGTATCGTCGAGCATCCCTCTGTTGAATGTCCCGCCTCATAAATAGCACACACTCTCTCAATGGGGTTCGGGATGGAGCCAGTTGATTTTCTTGCACACATCTCAAGTACTTCTCACATTCATTTCTCAAGTAGATCGAGTCGACTATCCGCCATAGTATGCTTTTCTACGTGAAATAGGTCGGATGCCGATGAAGTGGTGGTCGTTTGGCGAGTTTGATTATGAGCACGAGGGTCAGATGTATCCCATGCTTGGGTAGTCTCAATGACATACCTCAGGTGAAGCTCAGCATCGTTGGTGTCTAGGTTGGCAAAGGGACCATCACACATGGTTTCAACGAGTTATTTCAAATTTATATTCAGCCTATGGAATAAGGAAATGATTTGCAGTTTATCAAGTCCATGGTGAGGGAACAAAGTGATTAACTCGTTGAAACGCTCGTAACATCGATCACACGACTCATTTTCTAATTGTCGAAAGGTTTGAATTTGAGCCTTGATGGAGTTCGTTCGATGCGGAGGAAAGAAGTTCTTAAGGAATTTAGATTGCAACTCGTTCTATGATACAATCGAGTTTGTAGGTAAAGTCCATAGCCAGGTCTTAGCCTTTTCCTTTAGCGAGAATGGGAAGAGTTTGAGGCGAATCACATCTTTTGTGCAAGTTTGATTGCTGAGGGACTCGCACACCTCCTCAAATTCCCGGATGTGGAGATATGGATTTTCTGACTCTATTTCATGGTAGTTGGGAAGTATCTGGATCATCCCATTCCTAAAGAGAAATTTCCCTACATCATACGGGAGTAAAATGCATCCCGGAGTGATAGTTCGCTCGGGATATAAGATTTCTCTCAAAGGGAGGTACGATACCTCTTCCTCACCGGCGGCTACACTACCGTGTTGTGACATGTCTCTCTCACTTGAAGACTCTGTATCCTCACTTGGTATGCTCGGAGCGTGTTCTGAAGAGTGTCTTAAGAGGGAGATCGGAGCGTTATTTGCAATTGAGTGTGAAGGCATGGGAGGTGGAACCCAGAATTGTGGAGCGTTAGGAGTGTGAGGGCTATCAGGGTCGTACTCAACTATCGAATTTTTGTGAATGCTGGTTGGAGTATTATGGGGAGTTAGAGTGAGTTTAGGATTTTGCATTAACAGGCTTTTGAGAGATGAAATATCTTTTTGTGCTTTTTTTTTCTTTTTTTTTTCGGTTTTTGGGTTTTCTTAGTCATAGTTTTAGATTGACTTGATCTAATCCTAAGTCTACCTAAATCCCCGGCAACAGTGCCATTTTGATCGAGGTGAAAACCGAGCGTCCATGTAATACGCTAATCGTTGTTATCGGCTTCCAACCACAATACAAAAACCTAAATTTTAACTACACTCTTACGGAGTATAGTGGCTAGTCTGGGTATCGAATCCTCAGGGAACTAGGACGAGTGAACGTGATGACAAAGGTAAGATTATTAACCCTAACTTGACTCTAAAAAGAAACAAAAAGATGATTTGAATGGTGAAACAACTACAACTAGATGCAATTTTGAAAATGATTAATTAATGAAATCAGTAATGAATGAAATGCAATTACTCTAAATTACTTAAAAGATTGATAATGATTTAACTAAAACTTGAACTATATGATAAGAAAGATAGGTCGGGTTACAATCCCCCACACCCTAGTAATTCACTTCGTAAGATACTAGATTCAGAATTAAAGCCTTAAATGAATCCGACTTTTTAATGCTCTTAAGTATTACATATAGGACGGATCGTAGCCCGCACAGTACGTAAGCAAAGGTTGAATTAAAATCCGATCTTTATTTATCCTAAGTATTACATATATGAGGGATCGTAGCCCACACAGTATGTAAGCAAAGGTTGAATTAAAGCGATATCGTATTACTACGATACAATTCATCTAAAATTTTAATTCCAACTTTTATTTCCACTAACATAAATTACATCGGGTGGGGTTCATGCACCCCAACCCTTGAAAATTTAGTCGGACATATTAAAACTGGAAGAAAACATGTTTTTAATGAAAGAAAATATTTTTACTAACAATTGAAGATGAAGAATAATGAAATTACTACTAAAGCATTAACTACTGCAATAATGAATTCGAGGATTGGAATAAATTTACTTGGATTATAAAACTGGAATCAAACTAGGGTTTTGTTGTTGTTCTCCAATAAACTAATTACAAAAGCTCCTCTAAAAACGGATTAGAAGCCTCCTTTTTTATCTGGGAGTTATTTTTTATTTATACCCTACGAAAATTACAAGAGTTGGATGAATGCAAAACTCTATCAAGAAGAAGATCAGCTCAAATCTCGAATACGGGACTGATCCGGTTAGGACATACCGGACTGATCCATTTTTCAAAACACCCAGATCGGTCCGTTAACCGTCTCTCTTTATAGTAGGATTTGGGGGCTGGACCAATCCGTTTTTTAGAGATCCGAACTAGTTCGCTAGACGTCTTATAATACAATGACTTAGGGACCCCGAACTGATTCGTTTTTCTATTGCACCGGATTGGTCCGGTTTGTCTTCTCAAAATTTCTTCAAAATCTCATGATTTTCTCGCATCTTCGGGTCTTCATAACTTCTAATCCAGAACTCAGATTGGGACGCCGTTTCTTCCTACATGTTCATAAACTCGAGATCTTTGAATTTTCTTTTGGGTCCTCAACCTGATTCCTGGTGAAAATTACTTTTTTGCCCTTTTGACTTGTCCTCTTTCTTTTCTCTTACTTCTTCCGGTTTCTTTCTTTCTTTCATGCGCTAAATACCTGTAAAATTGATAAGAAATACACGAAACTTGGGATACTTGTTAGACGAAACCGTTAGCAAAGATATAAGATAACTTAATCCATTTTACGTTGTTTGAGGTAATAAAGGCCTATAAATTAAGGGGTAAATTCGGAAGAATTTATGCCTAATCAGTGAACAAGATTAATATACAAACTGTTTATGAGACAAATCGTTGAGTCTTTTTTGCTACCATCCTCTGATAATCATAAAAAAGTAGAGGTGGCTACTAGTTCTGATCGTAAACAAGTTGATGAAAAATTTGTTTGCAACGTTTGTAATGTGATAAACCCTAGTTGAGTACCTGAAAGATTTCAGTTTTATTGACTTATTTAATGAAGTTGTATAACGTTTGGTTTTGAGGCCTGTTTGTTTAATGGAAACTAAAAGAAAATGAAAAAAGAAAAGAGAAATTGAAGGAATAAAGTTTTAATTATTTTCATTGGTGCTTTAAGATAATTGAGCCCCTACTATTTATTGTTGTTCGAAAAGTCGGCCAAAGACGAGCTAGGCGGGCCTTGGGCGAGTTGGGCATCAATTTCGGACATTTTTCGTGACTTTATACACAAGATAATGCTCTATTTGCAGATACATGGGGTGGCAGTTGAGTTAGCCATGTCATTTTCGGGTTCTGTACATTTTGTTTGAGAACTCGTAAATTTTAAAATGAACAACGAATTAGAATTACAATATCATAATGTATATCATGATACTATATATTGATAAATATATAATATACAAATATTTCTGCAATTAACACTACTTTTTGAAACTATAAGTACTCGTCTTTGCATTCCTCCATTAATATCATGAGTATTGGGTAACATAGATTGAAAAGATATTCCATTTAATTGACAAGAAGCTAAAATGCCAACTAGTAGTTACCAAAGGGCACTTTGGTCTGAACCGAGCAATCTTAAACAAGTCATTTAGTTCCTTTTCTCTAGCCTACTCTTTGTCCTTCTTCCTCTGTTAAACCAAATCAAATTAATAAAAAAATTATGTTAATCAACAAATCAATGATTAATTGTATCAAAAACAAGTTAGCAGGTATAAAGAGAGGTAATACACGCACACATAACAATTAATTTGATATCTAATGATCTCGATTGCACGGAAGCGATCCTAATGAGATGAAATTATAAAACGTTAACATGAATGAGGTCTGGGCCTCACTTATTTAAGGTTAAATGACTGCATCAAGTAACTTGATCTAATCATGGAGTACAAAATTTGGAACAAAATCAAAGGATATTCCATTTCTTGAAAAATAAAAAATAAAAAAAAAAATGATCAAAGATTTAACGTCTATGTATAAGCAAAGTTTCAAACCATTCAAGAAGTGAGTAATAGCAGATATTAATATCCCACACAATCTTCAAAAAGTGTAACACAAAAAGGAAATAAAAGAACCAAGAACTGAAAAAGAATTGATTAATAAAAGAAACGAGTAATACACACACCTAACTAGAATGGTGTTCCTGAACACCATCGGTTTTTGTCAATTTTTTTCTGAAAAACCAATGTCATATCCGAGCTGCCCCTTTCTTGAATCCTTTTCTTGAACTCTTCATGGGAGTCAGGTGTCGAACTTGAGCCAATTTTTAATTTTTTTTCCATTCTAGTTTCTCTTCGTCTTCTTTGCCTTGTTCGCTCCCATAATCTATAGGTCTTTTTAGTAAGCTCGCTCTCCATAATCACTCTTCCATGACTGATAATTTAGGGTCGGTAATCATAACATGATTTTCATTCATCTCCTCTCGGGGTTTTTGAACTATTGGACTTCTGGGTTGCCTTGGGATTTTCATATCTGAGGGTTGTAAACTATAGCTAATTTTCTTGTCTGAATCTCCATCTGCTATTTTAAGCAAAAAAACTGTTGGAAACAGATAAGATAATAATTACATTTATAGTCTCAAACGAGTAATATAACTATAAATGAACTACATAAATAAAATTATGCATTATGATGGCCCGTACTGAAGAGTGTGATGTAATCACATTGATGTACATCATGCACCCAACATATTTAACTATTTTTCCCATGATTTTAAGTCCAGGTGCACAGTCATTATTATAAAATGAACTATATAGCGTGATAATCATCTTCCCACGTATTCATATATAGTATTATGTACCATAAACCAAGACTTTTCCATATACTGATATACTATGTACAGTACAAAGTAACCAATAATCATTCCAAAAGCAAACCGATTTTCCATAACAAAAAGTTTTTGTCTAAATTTACCTTTCCATTGCGCCTTTGGTTAGTGTATGGTAAGTTGTGTACAATGACAGTTCTCAACTGCCCCACCCTGTTGCTACTGCCCATATCACTTGAATTTTTTCGAAACTGCTCTGTTTCTATAAGAACGAACATAAAGAGGCAAACATTTTCTTAGCAGTTTCACTAATATTCATTGGCCGTCGTATTAAATCATAGGCTCCTGGTAAGAAAGAAAATATGAATCCATTAGACTACCAGCCCACAAGTTTAACATGGAAATTAGATATCGAATGATGGTAATCGTAGAAAATAATATCACACGCCATAATCACTCAAAACATGGAAAACTAGAAAGAAATTACACAACCAATAACTGCATAACAATTGATTAATAAAAGAAACAAGTAATATACACACCTAACTAATAATCAACCGCATAAATTCAATTATCAGGTTGGAAACAATATTTTTGCTGTCTCCTTCGCTAACACGTCAGAGGGTAATTCAACGGCTAGGATTCCGCCAAAATGAAATCATATTGAACGAAAACAATGAAACTAAGGATTTTAATTAGGAAAGTTAATAACTCAATGCGTCGCCCATCTAAACCATCTGTACCTACCTCATAAACGTTGCAAAACATATATAAGTTGTGAAATCATGCACATGAAACATACGCTGAAATATTAAAAGGATCCAAACAAGGTTGGTTTTACCTCAATGCGTATCAACGAGAAAAAAAGGGCTTTGTGATTCAAAAACATGCTTATAAACAGCGCAAGTCCCCAATATTTGCATCGATATTTAAGGGAACATACATGCCAAAACCACATTCCCTCTGATAAATACTCTAAACATCGTGAACACTAATTTTCAATACTTTTGCAGAGAACAAAAAAAGACAGATTGCACTGGTTTGTGTTTCTGCGTTTATTGAACAAGCAACTTGTAACTGAACACACTAATGACAAAGTAATGACAGAATATCCAGCTGTAATACCCAAGTAAAACATCAAATATCAAAACCAAATAAAAGTGAACAACATGCTTACTCTGGATTGTTGAATATAGAAATATTCAACAGCTCTCCCTGGATAGCTCTCTGGATTGTTGTAAGCTGAGCGCGGAGCAGGATTAACCAGAGCTATTATTTGTGTATCCCTGTCCCAAGTTCCTCCACCCATATATCTGGATTCCAGAAACCAAATTTGATTCTTTTGCAGGCAATCAGTGAAGATGAGCAGAAGAAGGATGTGACCAAAGAAGCAGCATAGCATGCACTAAGAAACAACATTTATAAGAAAAAAATAACAGTAGTAGCCCCACTGTTGTTTGATTTGGGGTTAAAAAATTCCATCAATGAAGTCTTTGTTTGGGCATATGAGGTGTCACCGGGATAGAGAATGGAGGGACATTTATCCACAATCAAAGGATGATCCTGATATCGAATAACTTGAGATGTTGCGAGATGCTCTCCATGGTTTGATGATGCTAAAAGTAACAGCCTCATTGTACTTCAGGTACATTAAGCTTAATTCGAGTTCCCAGCACGATCGTGTCCCCCGAAAATATTCAGCCACGGAAGTCAAAGAGGGTTTGATAAAGCAACATGAAAATCAAGAGTTGAACAGACATTATTCCCTTGGCAGTCACTCACGGGCCATATGGTATGCATGTTATATCCCGCTCCAACGCAACCAGAAACTCAACCACCTGGCCACTTTGGAGTGTTCGATAGGCGTCCGATTTGATCTCCGACTGATGAACGAACGGATCCTCACCGCCATCATCTGGTTTGCTGAACCCATACCCCTTCTGGTCGTTGAACCGAATCACCACCCCTCTCGATATGTTGTTATCTTCCATCATTTCCCAAGAAAGTCCGCTCTAGTTATGAACAGGATAGATATAGATCCAACTTTATTTTTGTGTCTGACGGAGTGATAGGAAGGTGATAAAATCAATGTCTGTGACGTCGTGGAACTTGTGAAAATGAAAGAAGTTAGAGAGAAAGTGATTGTGTCTAATAAAGTGGCGGTGCCGGAGTAGGCGACGACATGGAATTTGAGGACTAGGAGAGCTGAAGCTACGTGTATGTTTTTGGTGAGAAGATAAACAGGGACAAGTTTTCACCCCGGCTACACAACTGCCGTGAAATGCATCATGAGAATTAATATATCCAGCTCCTCCTGTTGTTACATAAGTAACCCCTGCTACATGTGATTATGAGTTCCAACCTAAAAAATAAAAATAAAAGTAATCAATTATCAATATCTAAAAAAAATGATCACGAGATGATCTTTTCTAAAAAGAAAACCTTAAATTTAAGTAGATAATGTTACTGACCAATCCAGCATAAAGATATTATACGCACAGAAAATCTTCCCAGCAAAACTAAAAGCAGTTTTCTGATACAAGGGCTAAAAACATTGAGTAGGGAATTGAATCCGAGAAAAAATAGAGAGGAAGTTGGCCAGTTCTTCAACTATAATGGGCATTCCTCTTACATCAGTGGAAAGTATTTAGACACTATTACAACTTACAACGGCTAACCGACTTACAATAGACTTCTAATAACCTAACTGGCGTTGAGCTGCTTAACTAACTAGAAAGAACAACTGACTTACAACAAAGTCAGTTCAATCAAACTGACTTTCAACTTACTTTGAACCAACTTCTAACACTCTTTTTGATAGTCCGATTGCCCAGTTATTTAAGGTCAAATCATTACGTTGTGCTCTAATAGCATGGAGTAGACAATACAGAGGCTGGCATTTATACAGCAAGGCCAAGGGGAATATTTGCAAGAATCTGAAGGAAAAAAACATAAGGTTGATCCGTATTTTAGAAGTTTTCAACATACACCCTTGTCCTAAAATATCTAAAGAGCAGTTGTGAAGTTCCTCATGGATTCTCTTGGAAGTCTAATTGGGTTCTGTGAAAAAAAATCAATTCTGCCAGGTATAATAACAAAAAAAGAAAATATAAATCAAACACTAAAACCAACTTTAAGCCACTAAAATCCATCACTATTATGTGCATCTATCTAGCTATAAGAATATAATATGGCTTAAGATAGAATCAAAATAATACGAATAAATAAGAAGAAAAATGAGTGAGATAAAATCTACCTTTGCCATCATATTAGACCGACGCCATTGTTTGGATTGCCAGAAATGCTGTTGCCTTTGTAAGTTTAGGTCTCCATCCTCCGTCAACGGCACAAACACAAGCTCTGCCCTCGCTCCATTACTGAATCCAATCCCCTCCCCAGGCACTCGATTCTCCTTTCATATCCCTGCCAACATGTGTCCAAACTCATCGTTGCCTAACTTTCCGACGAACGCTGATTTTTCGCCCAACCTCGTCACCGCGGTCGCCACGTTGTCGGAGATCCCCACGGGGCTTTCGAAAAACCGGGAGCTCTAGAGTACCAAATTTAGTCCTGCAAGACCCAGATCCATATAATTATTTAAACCCAATTTTATTTTATATTACATATGCCATCTAATTAGAAGATGGGGTCGAAATATAATAATACAATATCAAACTTCATTTCATTTCGCCAAAATATCCCCATTTCATAAATCTATATATAAAACTCTAAAACATTCGATGGCCACCTCAACCAATCACTCTCCACGTCTCAAAACTAAGAAGATACATGTTCGTAAATGTTATGGAAGAACCCATTTTTTTTAACTAAACAAGAAATTTCAAAATCAATTCTAATAATAATTTAGTTTTACCTCTTGAATAATGGAAGATTAAAGAAAGCACCATTGATATCTCTGCTAGGGTTGTCATCAGTTACAAAGGTCGATTATTGAAATAAAAGAAGCAAGAACTGAAAAACAAGTAATTATCAAAAGAAACGACTAATATACACAATTAACCAGTAATCCGATTTTCATATCTGAGGGTTGTAAACTATAACTATTGTTTTTGTTTGAATCTCCATCTGCCATGTTGAGCAAAAAAACTGTTGGAAACGAAAAAGATTATAATTACATTTATTGTCTCAAACGAGTAATACACACACCACCTAACTAGTAATGAACAACATAAATCTGATTATGCAGGCCCGTACCGAAGCAGAGTTGCTTGTCTATTGAGTGATGCGCATGATGTACTCGCAACGAATGACGTACATATTTATCTCGTTTTACCTCTTTTCCCAACATATTTATCTCTTTTTCCTATGATTTTAAGTCTAGGTGTACAGTCACTATAAAATGAACTATTTCATAATAATCATCTCCCCACACATTCCTATAAAGTATTATTATGTACCGTAAATGAAGACTTCTCCATATACTGATATACTATGTACAGTACAAAGTATACAATAATCATTCCAAAAGAAAACAAATTTTCCATAAGCCCAAGTTTTATCTAAATTTACCTTTCCATTGCCTGTTTGGTCAGTGTAACGTGACTGTGTAAAATGATAGTTTTCCACTGCTCCACCCTGCTGCTACTGCCCATATCACTTGAATTTCTTATAAATTGCTTTGTTTCTTCAACAACGAGCATAAAGAGGCAAACATTTTCTTAGCAGTTTCACTAATATTCATTGGCAGTCATATTAAATCATAGGCTCCTGGTAAGAAAAAAAAAGAGATGAATCCATTAGACTAGCAACCCACAAGGTTAAACATGGGAATTAGATATCTAATGGTGGTAATCGGAGAAAATAATATCACATGCCATAATTACTCAAAACGTGGAAAACTAGAAAGAAATTACACAACCAATAACTGCATAGCAATTGATCAATAAAAGAAACGAGTAATATACACACCTAACTAGTAATCAACCTCATAAATTCGATTATCAGGTTTGAAACAATTTTTTCTCTGTCTCCTTCGTTAATATGTCAGAGGGTGATTCAACAACTACGATTCTGCCAAAATGAAATCGGACTGCATGAAAGCAATGAAACTAAGGATTTCAATTGGGAAAGAACACTCAATGCGTCGGACATGTAATACAAATGTACCTACCTCATAAACGTTGCAAAACATATATAGGTTGTGAAATTATGCACAAGTAACATACGTTGAAATATTAAAAAGATGCAAACACGGTTGGTTTTACCTCAATGCCTATCAACGAGAAAAAAGGAGCTTTTATGATTCGAAAACATGATTATAAACAGCGCAAGTCCCCAATATTTTCATCGATATTCAATGGAACATACCGGCCAAAACCACATTCTCTCTGATAAATATTCTAAATAACGTGAACACTAATTTTCAACAATTTTGCAGAGACGAAAAGAAGACAAATTGTACTGATTTGTGTTTCTGCGTTTATCGAACAAGCAACTAGAAATTGAACACTAATGACAAAGTAATGAAAGAATATCAGCCGTAATACCCAAGTAAAACATGAAAATATCAAAACCAAATAAAAATGAACACGCTTACTCTGGATTGTAGAATATAGAAATATTCAATTATTCAACAGCTCTCTCTGGATTGTTGTAAGCTGAGTGCTGAGCAGGATTAACCAAAAGCTATTATTTGTGATTCCCTGTCCCGCGTTCCTCCACCCATATCTCTGGATTCCAACAACCAAATTTGATTCTTTTGCAGGCAATCAGTGAAGATGAGCAGGAGAAGCATGTGACCAAGCAGCAGCATAGCATGCACTGAGAAACAACATTTATAATAAAAAATAACAGTCGTAGCCCTATTGTTGTTTGATTTGCAGTAAAAAAATTCCATCAGTGAAGTCTTTGTTTGGGCATATGAGGTGTCATCAGAACAGAGAATGGAGGGACATTTATCCACAATCAGAGGATGATCTTGATATTGCAACTTGAGATGCTCTTGAAGGTTTAATGATGCTTAAATCAAAAGCCCCATTGTACTTCAACCAATTCATCAACTTGTTCGTTAACGTAATCATACACGTATTCTTCCATGAAATCAACAAATATAGATGCCATCTTGTGCGTTGATTCTCCCCCCAGAGTTAGTGCGGCGGAGTAAATTAGTGGGATTATCTCTGGGTGAAAACACGTGCCGATGTCCAAACTGGAAAGCATGTCTGATAGGTTCATAGACGCATTGATTTCGCTCGAAAGCAATCCACCGCAACCAAATATGAAATATCCGTACATGTGTAAAGGCTCTCCAAAGCTTTGACCCTCCCTAGAGAAGTTGGTGATTCTATCTCGAAGTTGGTATCAGATGATGAACCCATTAGACTCTTCAGGTGCATTAAGCTTAATTCAAAATCCCAACACACTTGTGACCCCCGCAAATATTCAGCTTCGGAGGTCCAAGGGGATTTGATAAAGCAACTTGGAAATCTAGATTTAAACCGACATTATTCCGTTGGCAGTCACCGTCACGGTCACAGTCACAGTCACAGTCACAGTCACAGTCACCGTCACGGTCACAGTCACAGTCACAGTCACAGTCACAGTCACAGTCCCTGGCCATATGCCCATACCCACCACAATTATAACACTCCACTCCATATCCACCACCACCAGAAGCACTGCTACCGTTATTCCCTTGATGCTCACAATCTCTAGACATATGTCCTTACCCACCCCTCCAACCCGGGGATACCCACCAAATCCAAAACCACCACCGTAGCCTCTTCCCCTGTAACATTTACTTCTCACGTTATCAACAGGAACACAATTAACACCCGTTACATCAATCGCTTGTGTCTTATCCCCCTCCAACGCAACCAGAATTTCAATCACCTGACCCTTCTGGAGTTCGGTAGCCCTCGATTTGATCTTCGACTGATGAACGAACAGATCCTCACTGCCATCATCTGGTTTGTTGAACCCATACCTCTTCCGGTTGTTGAACCCAATCACCACACCTCTTGATATGTTGTTATGTTCCACCATTTCCCAACAAACCCCGCTCTAGTTATGAACAGGATGGATATAGATCCTGCTTTATTTGTGTATGACGGAATGATGGGAAGGAAATTAAATCAAAGTCTGTGACGTCGTGGAATTTGCGGGAATGAAATCAGTTAGAGAGAGTGATTGCGGCTGATGAAGTGGCGGTGCCGGGGTCAGTGACGACGTGGAAATTGAGGACTAGGAGAGCTGCAGCTGCGTGTATATTTTTGGTGAGAAGATAAACTTGCCAAAGTTTTCACCACTGCAAAATCCATCATGAGAACTAATATATCCAGATGTAAAATCAATTCCCTTCAATGAGTTTTACAAAAATAACATCAACTTCAATGCTGAAAAACTCCTTATAATTAAGGCCCTGTTTTGTTCGGGTGGTTAGACGCTCTAATGTTGTGATACGGAGGAAAGTAGTGAACAAAATTTAAAATCAATAATTTTCAGCTAGGAAAACTATTTAACCAAGAACCGAACGGGGCAGAGGAGAGAATAGATTTACCAGTATCTGAAGCCAGAATCCATCAGGAAGATGGACTCCAACTCTGCAAAGGAGGTTCCTGTCACCTCTTGCTTCTTTTGTTTTGCATTTTTCATCGTCATTGGTAATCGTATCTTTTGTTACATCCATAGTATCTTTTGACGTGCCTCCCCTACTAGTATCTTTCATTCTTTCCATAGAAGCTGTCAATGCTCGTCGCAGTTCCATCCGTAGGAACCACAACACCTAAGTTGAAAGGAAGGGTGGTCTCCAGTGAGAGTGAACATAAGAGTGGTCTCCGGTGAGAAGATAAACAGCCAAAATGCACCATGACAACCAATATATCCACCTCCTCTGATACACGTGATTATGAGTTCCAACCTATAAAACCAAAAAAAAAACAGTAATCAATTACTAAGATCGAAAAAAAATTATCATGAGATGATCTTTTCTAAAAAGAAACCTTAAATTTGAGAAGATACTGTTAGTTACCAATCCACCATAACGATATTACACACACATAAAATCTTCTCAGCAAAACCAAAAGTAGTTCTCTGATACAAGGGCTAAAAATGTTTAGGGAATTGAATCCGAGAAATATTACAGAGGAAGTTGGGCAATTCTTCAATTATAATGGGCATTTCTTTTACATCAGTACAAAGCATTTAGACTCTATTACAACTCAACGGCTCAAGTAACCGACTTGCAATAGACTTCTAATAACCTAACTGACTTTGAACTGCTTAGCTAACTAGAAAGAACTGATTAACTGACTTAGAACAAAGTTAGTTCAATCTAACTAACTTTCAACTAACTTTGAACCAACTTATAACCAACTTCTAACTCTCTTTTTGATTATCCGATTGCCCCGTTATTTAATGTCAAATCATTGCATTGTGTAACTTGTTCTAATTGCATGAAGTACACAATATAGGCTGATATTTATACAGCAAGACCAATGGAAATATATGGAAGAATTTGAAGAAATAAAAACATAAAGTTGATCCGTATTTTAGATGTTTTGAACATACACCCCTATCCTATAATAACTAAAGAGCAGTTTTGAAGTTCCTCGTGGATTCTCATGGAAGTCTAATTGGGTTCTGTGAAAAAAACTCAATTCTGCCAGGCCTAATGACAAAAAGAAAAAAGAGAGTTAGAAGTTGGTTATAAGTTGGTTCAGTGGTAAGGAGGGTTTCGCTCTAGACCATAGGTCGTGAGTTCGATCCCTCCCCACGGATACCTGCCCAGAGGGTAAGGGTGGGCTCTGAGCCGTGCGGGTATGCCGTAAGGTTTCTGGGTTCGATTCCCCCTCGGGTGCCAGACTTTAATTGGAGTGTATGTTAGGGTGGCTCTGGCACTTGCACCCCCCTGTTTAGCAAACACGAGGGAGTCCGAAGGGCTCGTTCGTGTGGAGGTTCAGGGCTTAAAAAAAAATGTCAAAAGAAAAAAGAAAAAAAGAAATAAAACACTAAAACCAACTTTAAGCAACTAAAATCCATCACTATTATGTGTATCTATCTAGCTATAAGAATATAATCTGGCTTAAGCTAGAATCAAAACAATATGAATAAATAAGAAGAAGAAAAATGAGTGACATAAATCAACCTTTGCCATCATATAAGACCGAGGCCGTTGTTTGGATTGGCAGAAATGCTGTTGCCATTGTAAGTTTAGATCTCAATCTGCCTCCAACGTCATGAACACCAGCACTGTCCTCGCTCCATTATTGAATCCAATCCCCTCCCTAGGCACTACTAATTATATGGCCATATGCCATATAATTAGAAGTTTGGGCTGTCAAAACATCCCCATTGATAACCAAACAGGCCTTTAATATCATTCAAGAAAAGAAGACAATTAACAAAACAAAAAAAGAACACTCACATAACCTAACGGCCCCTCCCAACGAGCAATTTGGGAGGGGGGTTTGGTGCCGTCACTCTGCTGCCGGTGGCAGCAGTCGTGAATGGCGAGCGTTGCGGCTGTCTCGAACAGATTACCACAATTCGCAGACTCGAATTTGAGTTTTCGATGGCAGATGAAGGAATGGTGCTTCATGCCACTGATAATTTTCATGCCAACTGTCGCAGTTCAAACACTTAACTGAATTCTCCATTTGGCCGGCGATCACCAAAAAACGACAAACTATTTTCTTATTCAAATTTACCTGCCACCTCTTTATCCTATTAGCTTTAAAAACATATGTGCTAAATGCAAATTCTTATTAGAATTGTATTTAAACACACAAAACAGAATCATAATTAAAGAAAGCAACATTGATGTCTTTGCTAGGGTTGTCATCAGTTATAATAATATACACAAGTAACCAGTAATTATAAAAAGAAGCAAGAACTGAAAACCAAGTAATTATCAAAAGAAACAACTAACCATTAATCCGATTATCAGCTTTGAATGGATCAGCTACAAATGTTAGATGGAGAAAGGAATCAGAGAGAAATTAGAGAGGAAGTTGGGGAATTTATCCTTTATATACATCAGTACATATTAGTTGAAGACTTACAATAGCTCTTCTAACCGACTTGAAACAAACTTCAAACATATTAGTTTTTGTTTTTTCAACTCAAACCCCAGTAGTGTGGGGGGTTAAAAAGGTTTTGACCCCAAAAATGGGGGGCGTACAATGACGGGGGATGTAAATAGAAAAATGGGGTTCAAATAGGAACACCCTAAAAAAAGGGGGCAAGCAAGAAACTAGAAGATCCCTCTATCTCACAATAATGAAGAAAAAAGAGAGAATAGCGTAATTGAAAATGAAAAGAAGGATCGAGAGGGTTTTCTTCAACGTGCGAGGAACCTGACAGGTGTGTAATTTTTTATTAAGAAGACGAGAAACCCAAGACAAGGAACCCAACAGTTGTGTCTTCTCGCAATTTTATTTCTAAAGCTACAAAAGAAATATCAAGAGTTTAAAAAGTTAAGTGGAATAGTCAAGTTCAAAGAGTACAATATATATATATATATATATATATATATATATATATATATGAGTAGCACAAAAATGTATTGGAGCGAGACTCACTCTAATTTCCTACCAGTCTCTGGAAGCATTTTTTTATGAGCTCGTCTACTCTATCAGATGTAAAAGAAAAGAAATGATGGGGGTTCCAAGAAATACACAAATAATTCCCCTTTTTTGAGTAAGGGCAAACAATTTTAGGAGTTGAGTGTAAAAATAACCCTCTCCTCTATTTTATGGCATTTTATAAAATATATATATTGAAAAAAGGATCTCTCACATCAATTATGGGATTCCCAACATCACCCCCACTTATTGTTATAAAAAAGTAAAGGATTGTCCAAATATAGCCCTCATGTTTTTGTCTTATAACAAGGAAGATATGATAAGATAGGTGTTTTGGCAAGTGTGATCTCTTTAAGAGAGTATTTTCCTACGATGAACTATTTGTCCGTTATAAAGGCAGTTGCCTTCCTCAAAACTAAGACTAGGCTGGTATGTTTCTTACCCATTGCTCGAAATACGCGTGAGACACCCACACAATATGAAGTACTTTGTGTCAGGCAAGATAATTGATATAATAGTAAAATTATTATTATTATTCAATAATTGAGATACTTTGGAATTTTTCAAGTTGTATGCTCAAAATAGTGTATGTGATTCACTTCACATAATATTATCAATTGATTTAAAATGCAGGGTAAAATGAAAAGAAGCCCAAGTACATATACTCGTGATTTTCTCAGTATAAACTTTCTAGAAAAAAATAATTAAGTGTTCTTTTATGAGAAAGTATTACAAATAAGGATTGCTTGAATTTACAATCCACATGTTTATGCTTTTAAGTTCACATAAAAAAAAATAGGGGTTGCTTGAATTTATGACCCGAGCGTTTATGTGACCAGGGGTTATTCGAATTTACAATCCAAGTTTGTACACTTAGTGCACAAGTATAGTGTTGCCCAAACTCATAACTCCCATATTTGCATGTTTTAACAAATTTTGTTTTAGGAATATTCAAGTTTTGATCGATAATCATAAAATCCTCAAATTTATTTATTCAGAATAGTTCATGTGAGTAATTTCACATTTCATTAATGTTAAATAGTTTGAATAAGAATAATTCATTATGTGAAGAAAGATAAGATCTGTTAATCCTTCACTTAAACATGTTTGCCCCATTTGTGCAAAGTATAAATGACTTTTAAAGTATTTATTACTATACCACGGGCGTTATTTTTTTAGTCATATTAATTGTTAAAATGTCCACTGTTGATATGTGTTTCAAAAAGTTATGTTGCGCAACTAAAAGATCATAGTTGCTTTAGTGAATTTTTTTTTATCGCATGCTTGGATTCGAGCTGCGGGGCTAGTAAGCATATGTATTAATCCTTGATAAAAAAGTTCAAGTCTCGAATTGACTTTATGGAAGCATACTAGACTCCAACAGGCTTCATGAGCATTCTCACTTAGTGTGAAAGGCAAAAACTAGCAACAAAAAGTATGAGGATTTAACTGTACCTTCTTAGCAAAGTTTAATGCTTATAAAATGTCAAGTTAGCCTATATGGGCCATGGTTCCTCCTAGTGCATTTTTACTCATTATTATTTCTCCACCTAATAAAATAGGACAACAGATGTGAGAACACAAAAAGTATTTGCAAAAGTATAAATTAAAATATAAGGTGCGATATATGAGCACCTAAGGCTCCAAGGGCACCGGAGCGCTCACAGTCTTGAGCAAGTGCCAAGTATAAATATAAGGTGCTCCAGATGAGTACCTAAGGCTCCAAGGGCACCGTAGCGCTCACAGTCTTGAGCAAGTGCCAAATATAAATATAAGGTGCGACAGTTTAGCACCTAAGGCTCCAAGAACACCATAGAGCTCACAGTTTTGAGCAAGTTCCAAATATAAATATAAGGTGCGCCAGTTGAGCACCTAAAGTTACAAGGGTACTGGAGTTCTCACAGTCTTGAGCAAGTGTTAAGGATAAACACTGGACTAATATTTTCTCTTTCTTAAGAGAATAGTAGAACCTCTGCTAGATTAAAAGAGGGTCCATGACATGAAGGTATTTCCTCGTTATACTTGGGGCAATATCCATCCATTCCAAGGGAAAAGTATATTGAGCAAAGTCCTTGCAAACACAACAAATAAATTGTTTTACACTAGACCAGTAGGAGGTTATCCTCCTAGTAATAATAATAAAAAAAAAATTCACTACATTTTATTATTATTATTCCATATAGATTTATAGCCTAGAGAATAAGTCCTAACCTCTGTTCTCAAGCAAAAAATTTACTTAGACCATTTTTTTAGAAAATAGGGGATAGTGGGTCTACCCCCCTCCCCCCCCCCCCCCCCCCCCAAACTCGTTATTTTTGTAAGGAAAAAAGGTTCCTAAGAAAAGTTTAGAACGAGGACCCCACAGTTAGAGAGCATCTTCCAGATTTTAACTTGCTCGGTTATATGCAAGTACCCCACAGCTAGAGGAGAAGCTTCCAAATTTTCACTTGCACAGTTATATGCAAGTACTCCACAGCTAGAGGGGCAGCTTCTAGATTTTAACTTTCTCAACTCATATGCAAGTACCCCGTAGTTAAAAGGGTAGCTTCAAAATTTTAACTTGCTCAGTTGTATACAAGTACCCGGCAGTTATATGGGTAGCTTCAAAATTTTTAACTTGCTCATTTATGTAAGTACCCCAGAGTTAGAGGGGCAGCTTCAAAATTTTAACCTGCTCGGCTATATGCAAGTACCCCATAGCTACAGGGGCAACTTCCAAATTTTAATTTGTTCATCACATATGCAAGTACCCCCACGGTTAGAGGGGTAGCTTTAAAATGATAATTTTCTCAGATCATAGGCAAATACCCCACAGACTACGGGAAAGTTCAATCTTGAAGCTCTCACATAAAATAGAGCAACTCAGAGTATTGAGCAAGTGCAAGTATAAGTAAAAGGTACGATAATTTAGTACCTCAGGCTCCAAGGGTATAGGAGCGCTCACAGTCTTGATCAAGTTCAAGTATAAATATAAGGTACGACAGTTTAGTACATAAGGTACCAAGGGCACCGGAGCGCTCACAGTATTGAGAAAGTGCCAAGTATACATATAAGGTACGACAATTTAGTACCTAAGCCTCCAAGGGCACCAGAACGCTCACAGTATTGAGCAATTTCTAAGTATAAATATAAGGTAGGACAATTTAGTACCTAAGGCTCCAAGGGCACTGGAGCACTCATAGTATCAACCTGAGAATAAAGAAATAGTCTGAGTAGTCAAACAAGTGACAAGTATGAATAAAATAGTAAAAAAAGTTACTACACTATCGTAGCTCGGGCTACAAGGGCATACGAGTGCTCATAATATTGAGCAATTATCAAGTATAAATAAAAGGTACGACAGTTTAGTACCTGGGGCTCTAAGGGCATTAGAGCGCCCATACTATTAACTTGTATTCTTCTTGAAAGGGGGCTAATGTTGAGAAGTCATCAAGCCACTGAATAGAAAGTGAAATCTTGATTATGATATTTCGTCCACAAGTCTCTCGACACTACAAGACACTTATTCACGAGGGGGATAATGTTGAGAAGTCCTCAAGCCAGTGAACAAAAAGTGAAATCTTGATATTCCGTGCATAAGTCTCTCGACACTACAAGACACTCCTGCACGAGGGGCTAATATTGAGAAGTCCTCAAGCAAATGAACAAAGAGTGAAATAGCCTGGAGATCGAGATCTGCTTAGAGTGGCTCCACCTGCCCAAGATTACAAGTTTGACAGAAAATATCCTAGGGCGAGGGGATCCATTTAGAGTGCTCCACTTACTCAAGATTGCAAGATTGATAGAAAATAACCTACGGCAAGGGGATCCACGTTGAGTCACCTCTATTCCCAAACTTGATACTACAAAAAAGGACTCAGGGCAAGAGGTCCATCATGAGTGGTACCCTATGCCAAGATCAATACAAGAAATAGCTTATGGAAAGGGGGTACACTTCGAGTGGCCCCTTTACCAACACAATTAACAGTTTGAGGATAAGGGAGTCCATCACTAGAGACCCCTCAGTCACTCCAAATTGGACAGTTTAATGATGTAAAGGCATGAAACTTTCGCATTCCAAGACGAAGTGATTGTTTCGAACAAAACCCTTTGGTTTACCCGACACAAAGATTTTTATACGAGGGGACTAATGTAGAGGGGTTTCCAGCTTCTATTTTATAAGATCCATGGGTGAGTGAGCCCACCTAGATGGTCTTATACTGCCTAAGTTAGTAAGAAAATATTTAGAGCAGGGGGGCCCATCTTGAGTGGACCTATGACGAGGTATAAAACCTAGATGAGGGGACTCACAACGAGCAACCCCTCTACCCAAGAGAAGGCCACAGAAAAGAGGCCAAGGACGAGGGGATCATTGTGAGCAAACCCTCTACTCAAGATAGAAGGCCACAGAAAAAAAGGCCAAGGATGAGGAGCTCATCGCGAGAAATCCCTCTACTTAAGATAGAAGGTCACAGACAAAGGCCATGGATGAGGGGCTCATTGTGAGCAATCCATCGAAACAAGATAGAAGGCCACGGAACAAAGGCCAAGGATGAGGGGGATCATTATGAGCAACCCCTCTACCGAAGATAAAAGGCTACAAAAAAGGCCAAGGATGAGGGGCTCACTGCGAGCAACCCAAGTCAATACCTAGACAAGGAGATCCACTATAAGTGGCCTCATCTACAAAACTTGGAATAAATTGACAGAGCATTTAAAGACCATAGGGGTAAAGATGAGGAAACCCTAGGGTCCCTCAAAATTGAAAATTGAATTTGTAACGTACAAACTCTTTTGGGTTTACCCAACAAAAATTACTTTGCACGAGGGGCTAATGTAGAAGCGTGTCTTCCCCCCCCCCCCCCCCCCACCCACCCAAAAAAATACTTTTTTAGGTCCCAGTAGAAACTCAAGTTAAGAAGGGACCCGACCTAGGTGGCAGAAAAATCCCATGTTGAGAGGAATTCCCCCCAAGGTCCTTGCAAAAACTCAAGACAAGAAGGGACCTCACCTAGGTGGCAGCACAAGCCCATGTCGAGAGAGAGCACCCAGGGTCTCTGTAGAAACTCAAGTTACTGTATTATGGGATCCATCCGTCTAGGAGTGTTCCCTATATGGATAACCTGCTCGAGGATTCTTGGTACGGTATCTTAATTAATGCTGGGCTTCATGAGGAAATCAATCTGGATTGTCCTACTCAAGTTGGAGTCAATTGCTGAGCTTAGAGATGCTAGGGCATCTACATGGTTGTTCTGCCCCCTGGGAAATTACTGCACATCCACTTGATCAAAATTGGCAATTAATCCATTTACAATGGCGAGCTACGATGCCATCCTTTCATCATTGGATTTGAAATCGCCACTTATTTGTTTAGATACTAACTGTGAATTATCAAAGACCTAGAGGCTCCTTACCCCTAGCAGCTATGCTTTGCGTAGTCTGATGATCAACGCCTCATACTCTGCCTCATTGTTCGAGGCTTCAAATCTAATTCTAATTCCTTTCTCGAGCACTATATTTTTAGTAGTCACTAGCACGATGCCTACTCCTTTCCCTTGAGTTGGAGGCTCCATCAATGCATAATGTTTAAACACTTGATTCCTGTAAGACTTCTCTTGATCGACTGGTCTTGGGCTGATCATAAGGCTGTTCTACAGTAAACTCAGTAATGAAATCAACAAGGACTTGCCCCTTGACAGTTTTCCTTGGTTGAAAGTGAATATCAAATCTTTCGAGCTCGACAGACCATTTCGACAGTCATTTAGATAGGTCTACTTTCCTCAGTACAACTTTGAGGGGGTGTAAAGTAACTACGAAGATAGAGTGGGCCTCAAAATAATGCTTCAGCTTTCTTGAGGCTACCACTAGTACGAAGGTGAGCTTTTACAATGGTAGGTATCGCTTCTCGGCATCCAAAAGGGTACTGGATGCTGGCTCGGCTCTCTCTCACATACCAAGGCAGAGCTCATAACATGGTTTGATACTGTAAGGTAGAGGTATAAAGGATCGATCTCTCTAGGAATCACGAGTAAAGGGGTCTTGTTAGGGTAGGCCTTAAGTTCTTCTAAGGCCCTCAAGTAGTCCTTATTCCACGCCATGCCTTTACTTTTCTTTAACAATTGAAAGAACGGTTGACACCTCTCTGAAGACTTAAAAATAAAATTATTGAGTGTAGGAGCATTCCTGTGAGCTTCTGTACATCTCTTACTGTTTAAGGGGGCTAAGCCCTGTTGATAGCATCGATTTGGTTGGGATTTTCTTCTATTCCTCTTTTGTTGACCAAGTATCCAAGGAATTTTCCTGACTGGACGTTAAAAGAACACTTACTTGCGTTAATTTTCATTCTATACTTCCTGAGGATGTTGAAGGTCCTTGCTAGGTTAGAGAGGTGGTCACCCTTAAGCTTTCTCTTAATGAGCATGTCATCGATGTAAACCTCCATGGTATCCCCCGTCTGATCTTTAAACATTGTGACCAGCCGCTGTTAAGTCACTCTTACATTCTTAAGGGTAAAAGGCATAGCTTGATAACAATATAAACTAATAGTGGTTATAAAAAAGGTGTTATCTTGATCCGGCACATGAAGGAGGATTTGGTGGTATCCAGAATACGCATCTAAGAAGCTCATTATCTCATGGGTTTCTATAGCATCAACTAGTTAATCGATCTTTCGAAAGGGAAATTATCTATGGTACAAGCCCTATTAAGGTCGGTGAAGTCGATATAAACTCTCAACTTTTCGTTGCTCTTAGAAACTACTACTGGGTTGGATAACCATTAAAGGAACTGAACTTCCCATATGGATCATACATCCATTAGCTTCTCGGATTCCTTCTCTACTACTTTAGCCTTCTTCGAGGATGTTCGGTAAGCCTTTTCTGTAACTGGTTTGAAGGTTGGGTCCACATGTAATTGGTGGCAAGCAATGTTAGGATCAAACTCAGACACTGCGTAGGGCTCCCATAAAAATATGTCCAAATTTCTCCGGAGTAGGGTGACCCGTTCTTTCTTCTCGTAATCGGTCAGAGAGGTCCTAACTAGAAACTTCTTCTCAATCGAGCTACTCCCGATTATGAATTTTTCCAGGTCTTTAACGACCCTTTCCTAGGGGAGGATTGTGGTCTCCTCTACTCCTAGTCGGTCATATCTTAACTGTTATTTGGATAGCATTAACCCCTCATGGGCTTCTTCATTGATCTTTGCTTCTTCCACATTATTCTTCTGTTTGGGTCATATGGCCGCTATGAAGAACTTTCTTACTATAGCCTAATCTCCATGGATCTCAACTCCTCATCATTCAGTTATACACTTTAACTTCTGATGATAGGTCGATGGGATGACCTTCATCGCATGGAGCCATCCCCTATCGAGGATGGCTTGGTACAGTGATTCAATATCAATAACAAAAAAATCAATCATTTTTTAGATGATTACTGCCCTCACTGGTAGGATGATCTTTCCTAATGGGATGGTTATCTTTCCAGCGAAGCTAACTAAAGGAATAGTGGCTTCCTTCAAGTCAGCTATGCTCAACTTCACCTACCTGAATAATTCGAGGTACATTATTTTGGATGAGCTACCTTAGTCGAAGAGCAACCTATCGACATCCCAATTAGCTATCCAAAGTGTAATGACCAGTGCGTCATGATGTGGAGTTCTCACTCCCACCAAATCTTCATTTGTGAACATAATATGCTTGTAATAGTCGACGTCCTCCAGACATCGACGCTTCCCTGCCTTGGTCTTGGTTGGTTCAATCTAAAAGGCTTACATTACTACAGTAAGCTTTTTTACTTCCAACTGAGATGTGTTTCCTTTGATCTACTTGAGGTCTGACGCCCCATGAATTACTGCGAACTCGTGGTCGATGTCTTCCTCGAGAACATTGTCGCGCCTCTGATCGCCATTTGTAGCTACCTTCTCTGCTTTCTTTTTCACAAACTCATTTAGGTGCCCAGCTTGGGCTAATTCTTCGTGGTGGGACTTCAAGGCCTTACACTACTTAGTTTTGTGTATGCCCTCCATGTGGAATGCACACCTTAATGCATTATTCCGCTTGGAAGGGTCTCCACCCATCTTCATTGGCTATTTAATAAGTGGCTCATCCTTAATCTTTGCAAGAATCTTATAGATTTCCTTAAAGACTGTATTTACTGCCTGGAATGCCTTCGAGGAATCGTTCTTATTTCCATTATTGGAGCCATTCTTGCCCTCGTTCTTATTCCCTTTCTTCTGATGTTCAATCTTCTCAGCCCCTTTTCCAGCCTTGATGCGACCGTTTTCCCCTATACTGAGATGGGTCACATCCTCAGCTTTAGCATATTTCTCAATATAATCCATCAATTCACCAATGGTTGTGGCCTCCTTCTTAGTTAGGGGTGCAAGAGACAGGAGTTAGGAAATCCTATTTTGAAGGATGCTACGGTGACCTGCGTCGAGCAATCCTTAACCTCATTGAATATTTCCCAGTACCTCTTCGCGTAGTTCCTGAGGTTCTCCTAAGGTTTCTTTTTCATTTTTAACAAAGCATCCATCCTCTTTGGATGAGAGCTGCTTGTAATGAAGTAAGCTGTGAATAACTCGACCAGAGACTCAAAGTTCCTGATGAATTTATAAGGTAGATTTTCGAACCACTTCTGGGGCACCTTGTGCAAGCTCGACGAAAACATTTGGCACACGAGTGCATCGCTATGGCTCCAAAGGGTCATAGCCTACCTGTATTGCCTATCATGGTGATTAGGCATAAATTCTTCCAAAATTATCCCCTAATTTAGTATCTTTTAGCACCCCCGAATAATGTAATTCATCTTGATTTATCTCATTTCTATGATACTGACCTCTCTATGTTATATCTCGAGTTTTATGCCTTTTTCATGATATTGATAGTATTTGCTGCTAAGTAACACTACAACAAAATGTCTTATTAGTGACAAAAAAAATTAGGACAAAAGTATTTTTGTCACAAAAAGTAACCTTTTAGTGAGAAAAATTACTTTCGTCACTAATTGAGCGTGATGATGTTCAATTAGTGACGAATTAGTGATATTTGTCACCAAATAATCATCAAAATTTTGGCGCTCCTCTTCTCACGTTCTAAAATGTCCTGTTCAGCTATTTGCGACAAATTGATTATACATTTATTGACAAATAAATTTATCACAAAAAAATAAATATTTGGTGAAAAAAATTTTCCTCACTTATTACTACAAAAAAAAATGTCTCTATTTCCAAAAACCCAAATCATTCCCAAAAAATATCACACCCAAAACCCGTCTCCACCATTCCAAAACCCATCTCCACCATTTGGCACTCTTGTTTCCAAAACCCCAAATCATTCCAAAACCACGATCGGTCTAGGAAGTTCAAACCCTCCCCTTAGGAATTTGTCTTCCTTCTTTAAGGCGATTGGCTCCAGCACGAACTTTGGGTAGAGAAGGAAAAGTAACGTCGTCGCCGACAACCACAGATCATCATCCGGTATTTTTTTAAAAACTGTTCTTATGATTTAGATTAGTTATGATTTCTTGTGATTTTAGTTTAGTTCTGATTTGTGATGTTAGTTTAGTTTAGTTTAGTTTAGTTCTAATTTTTAAAAAATTGTTCGTCGATAACCACAGATCATCCCAACCACATGTCTTGGGATGACATTTCGATTCACAATTCACTTGAAATACACACACACACACACACACAAACACACACACACACACACACACACAACAACACCCAAACACACATTCTCTAATTTTGAATTCATTTAAAATAAGCTTTTTATTTAACACTTGGAAGTACCTAGGTTTTTGTAGATACACTCGAAATGATTCCTTTATGATTTTCTTCTGCATTTCAAAACAAAAACATATCTGAACATTTTAGAACATGGGTATGATTGGTGTCGGGATATTTCATCTTCTCTACCTAATTTTCAAGTGTTGAACTTTTCTGATTGTTTGCTCTCAGGTCCTGTATCTTATTGTGGGCTAAGTCTATGCTTCTTTTTCCTAATTGTGGGCAAAGTCTATGCTTCTTTTCTGAAAAAAAAACAGACCTGCTTATCATTTTTTAAGAAATTTCTAATGCCCTTATTTTTTTGACAAGACTTGCTTGTCTCATGTTTTAAGCCTACTATATTTTGTATTGGGAAAATTGTGCAAGGAAAAAAAATGGGGAAAAATAAAATTAAAAGCAAACAAAATTTATAAAGGACTAAATGAAAATATTAATTAAAAAAACTATAAAAAAGTATATACACTAAAATATTAATATAAGAATGAAATTTATAATGGGCGACACACACATATTTTTGTAAGCTTCAAAACCTTTCAGTTATTCGTTTAGGTGACAACACATTTTGTACCTTAGGGTTTGCGATGTTGTACCTAATTGTTTCTCTTTATATCTCTAAGAATCATCTTCCTCAAAAGTTATTGTATAATATGCTTTCTAATAGGTAAGGTTAATGTCATGTTAATATGTTGTATTTATGTATAACATGTTGTTAAATAATTTCATAGGATTCTAAAATGGAGATGGATAGGAGTTGGATCCAAGAAACTAATAGATTATGTGAGAAATATGTGACCGGGGTTAGATATTTCATTCAGTATGTTAAGAAACACATGGTCCCAATAAGTGATGTTAGATGTCCGTACATCGATTATTTGAATATCTATATTAGATCTGTTGACGAAGTTGAGGACCATTTATTTTTTAAGGGTGTTTCTACGAGCTATACTCAATGGATTCATCATGGGGAAGGTTCTCATTTAGGGGGATCTCGTTCCTCTCATGATGAAGATGACGATGACGACGACAATGATGATGATGATGATGATGATGATGATGATGATGATGATGATGATGTTGATGACGATGAAATGTCATGTCATGAAGAAGAATGTTATGGAACATAGGATATATTGGACGACATTCAAAGGGGCACCTTCCATGAATCCATTCATGTGGAATCCAATGATAGCTATCCTAGATAAAATATTACAGGGGGAACAAAAACATTTGACAAGTTATTGCAAGAGGTTGAACGTGAATTATACCCCAATTGTACGAAGTTTTCGACACTGTCATTTCTTGTGAAGTTGCTTCACTATAAAGTTATGAACCGATGGACCAACAAATCCTTCAACATGGTTCTTGATTTGTTCAAAAAATCTTTGACTGAGGGTGAGATGCTACCTAAGTCTCACTATGAAGCAAAAAACATGTTACATGATTTGGGCTTGGGATATATATCGATTCATGCTTGTAAAAATTATTGTGAGTTATTTTGGAAGGATTTCAAAGATAGAGAAGAATGTCCAATATGTGGAGACTCTAGATGGAAAATTAATGATAACAAAGGCAAAAAAATCCCTCATAAGGTATTGCGTTATTTTCCATTAGCACCAAGACTCCAAAGATTATTTATGTCAAAGAAAATGTCTAATGATATGAGGTGGGACAAATAGAAGTGTGAAGATAATGACAATGAGTTGAGACATCCGGCTGATTCTAAAGCTTGGAAGTAATTTGATAAGGAGAATGCATGGTTTTCACAAGATTCTCGAAATGTAAGGCTTGGACTGAAAAGTGTTTCGTAACATGCACAACTCATATAGCATGTGGTCGGTTATACTTATGCCTTACAACTTGCCTCCTTGGTTATGTATGAAGGAACCATTTTTTATAATGGCATTACTTATTCCATGTCCTACTGCACCTGGTAAAGATATAGATGTGTATCTAAAGCCTCTCGTCGATGAACTGAAAGATTTATGGGAAGTGGGCGTAGAGACACATGACCCATCTACGAGAAATAACTTTCGAATGCATGCAGCAGTTTTATGGACTATAAATGATTTTCTCACATATGCTAATTTGTCTGGGTGGAACACAAAAGGATAAATGGCATGTCCAACTTGTAATGAACAAACTTCTTTGCATAAGCTACAAAATAAGATCTGTTACATGGGTCATCGACGATATTTACCAACCGATCATAAATGGCGGAGGAGTAAAAGGTTTGATGGGTTGCCTGAGCATCGATTGAAACCTATGGAATTAAATGGGGATGATGTGTTGAGATAGTTGGATCATGTCAAAGATTATAAACCAGGGAAGCATGGAGGTAATCGCAAGAGAAAGTGTACGCCAGAAGAGTTGAATTGGACTAAGAAGAGAATATTTTTTGAATTACTATATTGGCGAACACTAAAGTTGCGTCACAATTTAGATGTCATGCACATTGAGAAGAATATATGTGAAAGTGTGTTGGGAATATTACTAGATATTGAAGGGAAGACAAAGGACACTTATAAAGCAACACAAGATTTAAAGGCTATAAAAATACGAAAGGAACTACATTTGAAGCCGCATGGTGATGTGTATAAGATGCCATAGGCATGTTACATATTGCCTAAGTCAGAAAAAATAGGATTTTGTGAGTTTATAAAATCAGTGAAGTTCCCTGATGGATACGCTTCTAATATCTCCCGGTGTGTTAACACAAGTGATGGCAAAGTGTCGGGTTTAAAAAGTCATGATTATTATATTCTTTTACAACGATTGCTTCCTGTTAGTGTTCGTGGGTATTTATCGAAGGATGTATATACTACATTGGTTGAGCTTTGCAAGTTTTTCAAAGACTAATGTTCTAAAACTTTAAAAGTCGACGAACTAGAGAGATTAGAAACCGACATTGTCTTCATTTTGTGTAAGCTTGAAATGATTTACCCACTGGCATTCTTTGATATAATGATCCATTTAACGGTTCATTTACCGCAAGAGGCAATTCTTGGAGGAACGGTGCAATATATGTGGATGCATCCAATTAAAAGGTGATAGTTTGTTCTTTTTTTCTCATTTTTCCTTTCGCCTTATGTTGGTTACATATTTCTTTAACATCTAATTCGACCTTTGTGTCTGCTTTGAATAGATACTTGGGCACTCTTAAGGGCTATGTACATAACAAAACCCGCCCTGAAGGCTCAATAGCGGAGGCTTACATTATCAATGAGTGTTTGTTATTTTGTTCTATATACCTTGAAGGGATCAAAACTAAGTTCAATCATGCGGAACAAAATTATGACAGTGAGACAGAGGATGATGGATTTGATGTGTTCTCATAAAAGGTATGACCTTTTGGAGAGTTTACGTATGACTTCCTCTCCGAAAAAGAGCGAGAGATGAATCACTTGTATGTTTTAACTAACTGCGAGAAGGTGGAACCATACCTGATGTAAGTCATCATTTGTTCTTTGTATTCTATTTATGATTATATATATTTTATTAATTATTTGGGTGTGCAATTTATATTTCATATTTTTATGTAGTGAATTTATGGAGGAGCTTATGAAAGAAAGACTTTTGAACTTAGAACAACAATAAAGAAAGAAATTCCCTCAAAGGTTTGAAGAACATGTAAGACATTACAAAGAGTTTACTATGATATTAAGTAATCAAATTACCCTAATAATGTAATTCACTCGTATTTCTTGACAGATGAAAAGGTTATACCGTCAAAACTCTCTTGAAGCTATAGAGCACGTTTATGTAGCATGCGGTCCTGATGTTCGATCAAGGAAGTATACAAGTTTCATTGTTAATGGAGTTAGGTTTCACACTAAGGATCGTGAGAGTCGTCGTAAAACTCAAAATAGCGGATTGGTTGTCAAGGGGGATCATGATGATATCGAAATCGACTTTTATGGAGTGTTGACTAATATTGTTGAGTTGGAATAGATCAAAGGAAAAAGGTTATTCTGTTTGAGTGTCATTGGTTCGAGCCAGACAAATAAAATAAAGGGGGAATACAAATTGATGACCACTTCACTAGCAATAATGTTAATGGTAGGTGGTATAAAAATGATCCCTACGTGCTAGCGGTGCAAGCAAAGAAAGTTTTCTATCTTAACAACACAAAGTTAGTAATAACTGGAAAGTCGTGCAAGAGTTTCAGCATCGACACGCGTATGATCCTGACATGGAAAAACTTAGTGTAGATACAAATGATGTCCCCAATGACACTGTCTACCAGGAGACCGAGCCATCTGACGCTGTTCAAGTTGTTGAAGTTGATATCAGGCCATTGCATAGAATGATGTTGATGTGGATAATGTCGACGTTGATGTTGTTAATGTAAACGACGTAACTTCTGATGAATCAATTTCATTCATGATGATAGCGAGAAGGAAAACGCAACATTTGTTGAATATTGTGATGCTGAAGATCTCGGGGATGACAATGATGATTATAGTGACATAGATTGAATTTTTGTACTTTTGTTCCTAGACTTTCATGCTATTGAATTTAGTGATGTGGTGAAATGAAGTTGAATTTTTGTGCTTTTTTTCCCAGATTTTCATGTTATTGAATTTAGTGATGTGGTGAAATGGTGTTGAATTTTTGTGCTTTTGTTCCTAGACTTTCATGTTATTTAAGTTTTGTTGTGATATTGAGTAATTTTTTACCCTTTGTAAGTCAAATGCATTTATTTATATTATTTATGTGTAATTCTATAATAGTATTGTACCAAGATTATGACATATTGTTATGTATCTAAACATGAAATATATATTGGTTGGCAGTATGGCTCCTGGACGTAAGAGGATGAGAGTTGATGGTAGACTGGTTCAACAAGCGAGTCACAACACACCACCACCAGTGAATTTCAATCAAACTCCACTGATAGCTTCAAATCCCGCTCCATCAATGGCTTCAAATTCTTCTCCATCAATGGCTTCAAATGCCTCTCCATCAATGGCTTCAAACCAGATAATAGCTTTACCTTCAAACCCGTTGCCAATGGATACCCCTGCTAATAGCACTGGTATGTGATGCCTTCAATTAAGCTTTAACAAACTGATCTGTTTAATTAACTGCAAATAAACTATTAGAAAACTGTTAGAGGTTTTTTCAGTTATTAGCAAACTGCTATGAACTATTGTTTTTTTCAGTTATTTTCAACCAAATTGATCTGTTAAATGATCTGTTAGAGGTCAGTGATTAAATAGGATAGTAGCTAGAAATTTTCAGCAAACTATTAGCAAATCAACTATTAGCAAACTATTAGAGTATGATGAAATTCTATCTTTATGATTACAGTCACTATTCTAAAAAACCCGCCTAGGCTCCGCCTAGGCACGCCTAGGCTTGAGGCTTGGGAGAAACGCCTCGCCTTAAGATTTTGACGCCTTATGCTTGGTCAAACCCTTAAGGCGTACTTTTTCTTTAAAAACAACAATGCTTTAGTGAAACGATATCGCCTTTTAAATATTTTTTTGCAAACCGGACCATTATCTCATCCAAAATAATCAAATAGTATTTTTATTTGCAAATATTCAGACATATTTTTATAATATGTACAATTTTAGTATTTTAATACCCTTGTTATGGTTAAAAAATATTAAAATATATTAAAAAGACCTAAACGCTTTTTCACGCCTTTTTACGCCAAGGCCTGCCTAGGCTTCTAAGGCTTAAGGCTTGGCCTCCACGCCTCGATCACGCCCCGCGTTTTTTAGAACCTTGATTACAGTTGAAGTGTATACCTTTCCGTCGCCACCCATTAAAAGAGAAATCGGAAAGATAGAGAAAGAATATCTGGGGTGGGGGTGAGGGGACCTTAGTTATCCTAAGCCTGTCAAAGGATTTTAACAGTGGGGATCATGAGAGTAGATGCTTTTATCCACTCTTAAAGAACATTTACCTTTATTGATAGCCTGCACTGAAGCCTTTTCATAATCAATAAGAAGTCTCATTAGATTTATTAGACTTTTCTTCTCCCTATTAATAAATATGATTAGATAATCATCAAAACTTAAGTGAGAGACTAATTGGCAGCTACTAGGATGAGTAAAAGGATTTATTTTCCTCTGGTTCATCATGGCATTTAAGCTTCTACTTAACATTTTTGCAGAAATAATAAAGAGACTTGACCAACTAGATGGTCTAAAATGAGAGAAATTATTTAGTTGGAATATTTTTTGAATGAGACCATATTGACTTGCTACACCATCTTCATTCATATCTATAATATCATTGTAGATATCATTTTCACCAGGAAACTTGGTTAAAAACTCGTTAACTTCTGAAGAAATTATTTTTGGAATGTACTGCAGCAGCAAATTGTTGTGGTCTGTACATTTTGTAGATAATTGGGACTGTAAATGCTGAATAAAAGCATTTTTAACTTCACTTTTCTCCTGTATCCAATCACCAATATTGTCACTGCTTCAAAATAGATTTCACTGCTTCAAAATAGATTTCAACATCTTCAGTTTTCCAGAGATGATTGTCATAGGACTAGCATCAATAGGACCAATATAAGATTATTGAATCAACTGGTTTATTTGACTGTCTGAACATCACATCTTCTAAAATTCAAAAGGTTTTGGGCAATTATAAAAAAAATTGAATGAATAATAATTAAGGGGCATGATCAAATTAATTTCTATTAAGATGGCTAATTATGCAATTTGGGAAAGGTGAATGTGAAGAACCATTGAGAAAACCGCAATCCAATCTAGCAAAGACGACTTCATATTCCTCCCTATTGTTAAGATAATGCAAACTTAGCGCTAAAGTGATCCAAGTATTTAATGCCACGATTAGAAAAAGCTTGGATGAAATCTTGAACTTGATGAAATGCCACGGTTAGTATGCTGAAATTTTTGAGTATGTTGAAATTTTAGTTATTGTTGTTAGTATGTTAGTATATGCTAAAATTTTTACGAGTATGTTAGTATATGCTAAAATTTTTAGGAGTATGTTAGTATATACTGTGCACAGGTGTTCACATCATGTTTTTTATAATGCCTCACCTCATTATATGTTATATTCGATGAAATAATATATCATTTAATTGCAGCTTCCACCACGACAAAAAGGATACGTGGTCCAACTAAAGGAAAGGGACTTGAGAAGTTGACTAGGTCGGATGGAAAGAATTTGACTATTGAAATTTCAAGGGACAAAGGAAGGCTGACAAATGTGGTGCAATCTTCTAAACTATCAAGTGAGTTGGGAATTATTGCACAAAATCTCATCCCAGTTCCTGCGAAATGGAAGGACATATTTGAAAATGACAAAGAAGAAGCTTTCAAACGACTCGATGTAAGTAAAAAATACTATATTATTAAACGTCCTTAAGTAATTGATTTATTTTATATACTAATTTTTATAAATTATGAATTTTCAGTCCAAATTTGACATTAAAATAGAGGACGAGTATGTTAGAAACAATGTCGAAAAAATGTTGATGAGTCAAAGCAGGGGTGCAAGATATAGACATCGACTAAGGTTCAAAAAGCACAAATCAATCGAAGAGGCACGACATGATAAGCCAAAAAACATGAGCCAAGAAAATTGGAATGCTCTTTGTGATTTGTTCTCTAGCTCTGAACATCAGGTATAATAAATTTATAAAATATAATATTTTTGTTCTTTTAATTGACTCATAACATACTCATTATCCATCAACTATTATTGAAGCATCAATGTGACGTCAATAATAATAATCGAGAGATGCAAACTATCAAACACAATCAAGGGTCGAGGGCATTTTTAGTAGCTCGTTATCACTTGGTATATATTTTCATATATTTATTTTTTCTAAAGTTCATCTTATCTTTCACAAATATTGATGATAATAATTGTCTTTCATGATTATGAAGAACGATGTGACGAATGAGGAGATAGATCGAATTGAGTTCTACAAGAAAACCCACTGCACTAATAAAAAATGGTCTTCTTCCGAAGCTGAGGAACTATATGTAAGAATATAACATATATTAGACAAATACCATAACTTCGATTTTATGAAATGATATATACTAATTTGTTTTACAGATTAAGATGAAACAGTTGCAAGTTGAGCCTACTCCCGAGGGTAATGAACCTTTGACTCCTGATGAGATAGTTTATCGAGTACTTGGTACTAAATCGGGATATATCATAGGTCTAGGGCATGGACGGAAAGCTACCAAATCAAAAACATCACAGCGAGACGCAGAGTTAGAGGAGGCCCTTAGGGAAGCTCAGAGAGCGAATCATGAGTTAAAGGAACAACTTCAGGCTCGTGATGAGCGTCTGGAACGTTTAGATGCTCGTCAATTTGTATTCGACAGTTTTGTGATGCTTTAAAAGCATCAGGTTCCCTTCCTCCCACATTTACTATATGGTAAGTTTTAATAATTTCAATCTTGAATTTATCGAAATTACATTGTTGGATTCACATCCTTTGAGTTATTCAATATCTTTATTGGAAATTCTATTACCTTATTTGTTGAATCGGTGGAAGGGATATTTTGGTGGATTATAATTGGATTTCTTGACTTTTTGGTTTTTTAATTTAACAGGGTGCTTTTAGTATATAAACAAAGGAAACTCTGTCGAATTTTTTTAAAATGTTGGCGACGCTATTACCTTATCTTTTGAATCGACGGAAGGGGTATTTTGGTGGATTGTCGTTGGGCTTCTTTATTTTTTAATTTAACAGGGTGGTTTTAGTCTATAAACAAAGGAAACTCTGTCGAATTTTTTTAAAATATTAAAAATAAAATTGAATTTCGTAATTTTTTTGGTGTTTAGCTCAATGTGTTATTTTTTAGTTGATGTTATTATATTTATCAATTGTTAATAGACTTATAAAGTTAGAAACTAATGCCTTGGAACTTTTTGAATTGCAGATTGGGACGTTGTGAGGACCTTTTTTTGGAAATTATTTTTGGAATGATGAAGATGCAAGGAGAATTTAGCAAACTTATTGGGAATTATTTTTTGAAGGCTACTTTGTAATTGATTAGAAATAGCATTAGGAAATATAAAGTTAGAAACTAATGCCTTAGGAATTACTTTTTGGAGGCTACTTTGTAGTTGATGTGTTGTAACAAACGATGTAGGCTGCTTTGTAATTCACCAATGGTTTTGAGATATTTGTATGAATGCTTTCGTATCAATTATATAATATTTTGAACCTTAATTTTGAGTATGTATATGATGGTAGTTGATTACTTATATAATGTTGATGGAATTTAATTGATTTTTATATTTAAAAAAATTAGTTGATTCCATAATTAATATTTATTTGATTCAATAACTATATGAGAAATGCAAAAAAATATGAGTTCTAAATTTATATTTTTTTGACAACAGAATTCATTTCGTGACAAAAATATTTTGTCCCCTAAGTATATTAATTTTGTCACCAAATGGTAATCATTTTGCATATTATCGTTGACATTAAATGACAAATTTGGCCTTTTGGTGACAAAAAATAAGATCTTTGGCTACAAATAATTTTGTCACTAAAAGCCTGTTATTACGTGACAAAGCATATTTTCTCACCAAATAGTGTACTATTTGGTGACGAAATTTGTATTTCGTCACCAAAACCTTTAGCGACGGGGCTTTCGTGACGGACGATTGACGAAAAAAATTTCGTCACCAAATGTCTTTGGTGACGAAATTGTTTTATTTGGTGACGAATTTTTTTGTCACTAATTATCTCTTTTGTTGTGGTGTAAAGAGAGAAGAAGGCCAAAGAAAAAGAATGAATCAAGGAAGGAAAGTCATAGGGTAAAATGGTCAATGTACATCGAGAATTCGGAAGAGGGAACCCATGAAAAATAAAAATTGTACTTCTATGATAGCGTACAAAGAAACGACACCCCAATCCCATCATCGAGCTAGAAGATATGAAGCCCCGAAGATGAGATAGTCAAGCTGGCACAATTAAGGGATCGGACCGGACCGGGTATAAAAGAAAACGAATCGATCTGGAGAGGAAAATGCACACTAGAAAGGGAAAACAATTAAGGGATCGGACTGAACCGATCCGTTTATTATAGAAAATGAACCGATCCTGTATTACTCGTCGGATCGGTCTGATGAAGATAAATCCTGATTTTTCTGCTCCGATTTTAGAGTTTGATTCAGCTACAACTCCGAATTTTTTGTGATGTATTTTAATTCTAGTTATTGTTAGACAAAAGGGAGTTCGGAGAATTAATTTTTTAGTTAGTTTTTAAAGGGATAAAGCTCTCTCACCAGGATTGCAAACCCTAGTTTGAAGATTAATTGTAAGATTCAAATTTGATTTCCAGATTTATTGAATGCAAGTAATTTCATTTCATTGCTTTGATTTCTTGCTTATTTAGTTAATTAATTCTCAATTCTCAGTTACAATATCAAAAATTAAAAATTGTTATTGTCCATCTCTTCCATAGAAATTATGATTCCTGTTACTTATAGAATTAATGTTTTTCTTCATCTAATCATGGCTGGCCAAACTTTTAAGGGTTGAGGTGCATGAACCCCACCCGATGTAATTCATAATAATTGGAAATAGATTTTTGAATTGAGTCTTAAAGGAATCGTGTTGCGTAACTATTGCAACCATCGTAGGATTTTTGATCTCGTTTTCCCTAGGTAACTGGGATGCTTAAGAGTGAGACGCGCATGTTAGTTAATGCGACACCGCTTTATTCTTGCCTTTGATTTCATATGATGCGGGCTACATTCCTTCATATACAAAATGCTTAGGATTAATAAAGATCGAGTTCATTTAAAATTCTAATTCCGAAATCTAGTATCCCATGAGGTGAATTATTAGGGTGCGGGGGATTGTAACCCGACCTATTGTTCTCATTTGTAATTAAGTCTTTTATATACTTGCCATCTTCTCTTAGGTTAATTAGCTTAGTTGAATTTCATTAATACTTAGTTTAGTTAGTTGTTAATTTAAATCCGAATTTAGTTCAGAGTTCATGTCCTCTTCAAAGCGTATTTTCATTTCTTTATAGTGAAGTTAGGATTCTCCGTCTTTCCAAACGTCATCACAATTTTCTCATCTTATTTCCCTAAGGATCAATACCCGACTTACTGGGATTATTACTTGAGCGATTGGCTTGCACTTGTGCCTAGATAGGACACATTTGATACGCATTTGTGGTCGCGTCAAGTTTTTGGCGCCGTTTTCGGGGAATTAGGTAGACTTTAGGATATATTGAGTTAATCCATAATTTTAGCCCAAAAATTCGTTAAAAATTAAAAAAAAAATATTGCAACACCTCTCGGAGACCTATTAATGCAAAATCCAGAAGAAACTCCTCAAGCTACTCCTATGCATATTCACGAAAACCCCATAGTCGAGTACTACCCAGATAGCCCACACACTCTGGTTATTCCTTAGTTTTGGGTTCCACCCCCAAACTCAGCAGTTAGTTACCCATCCGGTTACACTTCAGGTTGTACTACTAGCGCACCAAGTGAGGATAGAGAGTCGATAAGCAAGAGAGCCATGTCACATCATGATAGCGTAGGCACGAGCGAGGAAGAGGTACCATATTATCGATTGAGAGAATTTATATACCCTGAGCGGTCAATTACTCCGGAATGCACCCTTCTCCCATATAATGCAGGCCAATTCTATTTTAGGAACGAGATGATCCAAATCCTCCCCACCTATCATAGAATGGAATTGAAAAATCCCTATCTCCACAATTGGGAGTTTGTAAAGGCGTGTGACACCTTCAGTGATCAAACATGCACCAAAGATATGAGACGACTCAAGCTTTTCCCATTCTCTCTAAAAGATAAGGCTAAGACCTGGCTATGGTCTTTACCTCTCAATTCGATTATATTGTGGAACGAGTTACAATATATGTTTCTCGATAAGTTCTTCCCTCCACATTCAACAAAATCCATCCAGACTCAAATTCAAACCTTCCGATAATTAGAAAATGAGCCTTTTGATCGATGTTTCGTGCGTTTCAACAAGTTAATCACTTCATGCCCTCATCATGGACTTGATAAACAAAAAATCATCTTATTTTTCCATCATGGGCTTAATATCAACTCTAAACAACTTGTTGAAATGATGTGTGATGGCCCCTTCATAGATTTAGACGCTATCGATGTTGAGCTTCACTTGAGGTATATCGCCGACCCTACTCAAGCATGGGATACATCTAACCCCAAAGTTCATAATCGAACTTGCCAAGTGGCCTCTACCTCATCAGCGTCCATTCTATACCATGTAGACAATGATACCATAACAGATCATTGAATCGAGCAAATTGAGAAAGGTTTAAGAGAGTTACTCGCTTCACATGCAAGAGAATTAGTTGGCCCCATCCATGCCCCCATTGAAAAGATATGTGATATTTCTGAGTCGGGATATTCAACAGAGGAATGTTCGACGATACCAGCCTACAAAGTGAGGCTTCAAGAGCAGATAAGTGGTGTAAGAGGATTAAAGGGTAATTTTGGTGCCCCAAATGAAAATTCTTATAAACTTTCATGGAAAAACTGCCCAGGTTTTAGCTATGGACAATTACAGGTTGCATTGAATCCTAATACACGTGTCTCCCTTCCTCCACCTCAACACTTTTAACAAGAACTGCCTATGCAAGGACATGGGCCATCACCACCACCTCTAGCTCCGTATATCGCTCAACTGTGGGGGAATCTCAAAGATACAATACACCAACTTATCAATTCCTAAAATGCAACCAACGCTAGATATTATCGCATGTTCTCCGACATCAATGCGAACATTTCAAAGTTGTAATCATTGTTGAGTATCTAAGAGAAGGGTAAGTTTCCTACCCAGGGTTAACGATCTCCCCAAAGTCAAACTAGTGTTAGCTCTACTTCCACAGAACATCAAGAGAAATGTCAAGCTATAACCACTCTACGTAGTTGGAGAATCATTGATTTATCACCTCCCCCACACGACACACCAAAAGATAAGGATATTTCGCCTGGAACGAAAGAGGCCAAAGATGTACCCTTGAAAGAGAGTGATAGCGAAAACACTAGTAAGACTGAGGTAGTAGTGAAGCCACCCACTGTAGCACCATTTCCTCAATGGCTGGTTCCTCCCCAAGAAAGAAACCCCCGTGATGATGTGCTAGAAGTCCTAAAGAAAATGAAGTTAAATTTACCTTTACTCAATTCCATCAAGAAAATTCCCGCTTATGCAAAAGTTATTAAAGACTTATTGATGGTGAAGAGGAGTTTTAAGGTAAAGAAGAAGTATTTCTAGCACAAAATGTGAGCTCTGTTCTACTCAATGATCTCCCACCGAAGTTCAAGGATCCGGGTGCACCTACAATTTCATGCATTATAGGGGAGAATTGAATCGAAAAGGATTTACATAATTTAGGGGCGAGTGTCAATATCCTCCCCTACTCCATTTATAGGCAACATAATTTGGGTGACCTCAAGCCCACAAATATCACTCTCCAACTACCGGATCGAACCGTGAAGATACCAAGAGGTATTATTGAGTACGTGATAGTTCAAGTTGACACTTTTTACTTCCTGTCATTTAGGACACGGAGCCCTCCTTAACCTCAAGTAATAATGTTCCTATTATTCTTGGACACCCATTCTTAGCCATGGCTAACGCATTGATTAACACTCGAAATGGGCAGATGCAACTCATTTTTGAGAACATGATTTTAGAAACTAACGTCTTCAATATAGACCAACATGCGGGGGAAGATGATGATCTTCACACAGTGAGCCTTATTGACGAGGTCATAGAGGAGAACATAGAGGAAATTTTTTGTGGAGATGCGCTAGAAGCTTGCCTTGTATCGAGCAATGAGAGTGAGGGAGCATACACGAACTTTTAGAAGGAAACAGAGGAGTTGAGAGAGATACTTGATGAGAGAGCGTCGAACGAGGACATGAGAGATGTAAGTTGGGTTTCTAGATTTGAGGAGCTACTGCCAAGGGAGTCACACATGATTCCCTCCAGTGAAAGATTTCCTACCCTCGAATTATAAAAACTACCCTCTAACGTTAAATATGCTTATCTAGGAGAGGATGAGACATTTCCTGTTTTTGTCTTCTCTAGCCTAGACGAAGAGCAAGAGGGTAAATTACTAAAAATTTTGTTGAAGCACCAAAGTGATTTTGGTTGGTACATTGCTGATTTGAAGGGGATAAGTCCTTTAATTTGTACCCATAAAATCCACCTTGAGGAGGATTTGAAGCCCTCAAGGGAAATGCAAAGAAGATTTAACTCTACCATGAAAGAGGTGGTGAGGGCATAGATTACTAAACTGTTAGATTCCGGGATTATCTACCCAATCTCAGATAGCAAGTAGGTGAGTCCCATATAAGTTTCCCCGAAGAAGTCGGGTATGACTGTGAATGAAAATCCTAAGGGTGAGCTAGTTCCCCAATGCACCACCATCGGGTGTAGCATTTACATTGATTATCAAAAACTCAATGCGGGAACTAGGAAAGACCATTTACCCTTGACATTCATTAATCAGATGCTAGAGAGAGTAGCGAGACACACTTATTATTGCTTTTTAGATGGTTACTCCGGATATAACCAAATTCAGGTAGATGTGCTTGACCAGGAAAAGATGACTTTCACATTGGTACGTTTGCTTACAAACATATGCAATTCGAATTGTATAATGCACCAGCGACCTTTCAAAGGTTCATGTTAAGTATCTTTAGCGACATGATTGAGAGAGGATTTAAAGTGTTCGTAGATGACTTTAGTGTTTTTGGCACCTCTTTCGATCTTTGTTTAGCTAATCTTGAGAAGGTACTTGCATGTTGTGTGGAAAAGAACTTGGTGATGAATTAGGAAAAATGCCATTTTATGGTCACCAAGGGAATAGTTCTTGGACACATTGTCTCATCCAAAGGAATTGAAGTTGATAGAGCTAAAATAGATGTCATAGTCGAGCTACCCCCACCAAAATCTCTAAAAGACGTGCGTTGTTTCTTAGGCCACACGGGATTTTATAAAAGGTTCATTAAGGATTTTAGTGCCATAGCTAGGCCCTTGAGTAACCTTCTTAAGAAGGACACTCCATTTGAGTGGAATGAATCATGCCAATGTGTTTTTGAAAAATTGAAAAGCATGCTTGTTTCCTCTCCCATCATACAAACTCCAGATTGGTCCTTACCATTTGAGCTCATGTGATCATTTATTTCAAATCATGCGATAGGTGCCAACGGATGCGGACTATTACCCGACGAGACATGATGCCATTAACCCCCATACTCATTATTGAGATTTTTGATTGCTGGGGTATTGACTTCATGGGTCCTTTTCCACCGTATTTTGGATACCTATACATCCTTGTTACCGTAGACTAGATTTCTAAATATGTGGAAGTTATAGCTACCAAAAAAGTGGTGATACGTTTCTTGCAGGAACACATACTTTCTCGCTTCGGTGCTCCGAAATAGATAATTAGTGATAATGACACGCATTTTTGCAACATGCCATTTGAGAAGCTTATGAGAAATTATGGCGTCGTTCACAATATTGGAACAACCTATCACCCACAAACGAATGGGCAGATCAAGTTAGCAAATGGGGAAATATAGAACATCCTCGAGAAGATCGTCGATCCTAATCGAAAAGATTGGTCACTTCGATTGAATGATTCGCTATGGGCCTATCGTACTGCATATAAGAACCCACTCAGAATGTCCCTGTTCCACTTTGTGTATGTAAAGCCTTGACATCTTCCCGTAGAGTTAGAACACAAAGCGTATTGGGCCATTAAGAGGTTTAATTATGACATGGACAAAACCGGTGAAGCTCTCAAGCTTTAATTAAATGAGTTAGAGGAGATATGCAATGACGGGTATGATAATGCTAAAATATCCAAAAAAAGGATTAAATTCTCACACACTAAGATTATTCAACACAGGGAGTTTTTTCCCGGGCAAAAGGTGCTTCTCTACAACTCTTGGCTTCATCTATTTCCGGGTAAGTTACAGTCTCGGTGGTCTGGACCATTCATTGTAAAGAATGTATTCCCCCATGGAGTTATGGAATTGGAAGATCCAAAGGGGGGAAGTACGTTCAAAGTTAACGGATAATGCCTAAAGTCGTATTTCGAGGCGAGCGTAGAAGAAATAGACAATATTTGGTTGTCGAAACCCATTTTCGGGGTCAAGTGAGCTGAGATGGAAAGGTCGTCACCCCCGACGTATATGGGGTGAGTGTATATTAGGTGTGAATAGGTTAGGTTTGTCGAGTCGATTAGGAAGTTGTGTTTGTCAGTACGGGACACATTGAATAGGTCCGAGCACACACGCGAATGAAAGCAAGCCTAAGATTTCGGAGAACGAATTGAGTGATATGGGTTGATTTTATGTTGATTGAGTGGTGAGGATACTCAAAACTTTGAGAGAGAACAAACAAATTGAAGCAGAAGAGAAGCAGGAGAAATAAAGAACCGGACTGTTCCGCCCCTGGGCAACCCGATTGATTCGTTTTTTGGGGGAATTAAATTAAAAAAGGCTCGGACCGGTCCGGTCTTGGGAACCCAGATCGGTCCAATTCTTGTAAATTCTTAAAGTCCCTAGGTTCACCTCCCCTCCCACCCAATCTCTCCAATTCCCACCAAAATCATCCCCTACACATCTCACTAACTCTTTTACCTCCTAATTCATCCCCTTTTCCCTCCCAAACAATTTCCCTCCAATTAACTTTTCCCACAACTTCCCCACCTATAAATACACACTCCCACCGCCTTTTCCACACTACTCCTCAAACTTCTCTTATTATCTTTCTCCTAGTTTCTCATGTTCCCTACACCTCTCACCACCATGGCACCATCTCAGAAGTATAAATCCATCATCGTGCTTAAGTACGATGGTACGTGATTCCCCCATCGTTCTATTGAATAGCGTGATTGGTGCCAAAAAAAAAAATTCCCCTCTCTCAAGCTGCACATCGAGAGACAAGTTTTGTTGACTGAATTGCCCCATCCGTTACCACCGTATTTAATGCCCGAGGGTGGTGTCGTTACCTCGCCGAGCCCTTTGAGGAAGTGTGGGCAACCGATGTCCGTGCATTTTATGGCTCTTTAGTCTAGGTTGAGGCCTACACCTCTGAGGCTTATATTCGAGGCACTCGTGTGGCATTCTTCGTGGACCAAATCATTCAAAAGTTGGAAACATGCGACGTGCCCAACCCCACCAAGTACACATATCCCAATGTCGCGGCTCCTCTTTCTAAAGCTACTTGCATTACGCGAATGGTGCCTGGCAAAGTGTGGGCCACTGAGACTTTTTTGGTGGGGAGGATCAATTATAAGGCAAGGATCACTTTCCAAATTGTATGCACTAACATACTACAAACTTCCAATGACTCGTCTATGCTCACACGACAAGCGACTCTTGTTTATCACCTCTTAAACACAAACACCGTGATCAATTTGGACCACACAATCCATAAAGACATCATCTTCACTGCACTAGATAAGAAAGGCACCGCCCCACTTCCCTATGCCCAGTTAATCTCCTCTTTCCTAGAGGATGACGACATTGAGCACCCGAGTGGGTTCCCGCGCCTTCCAAATCCTATTGGGCGGTGCACTTGCACAAAAATCAAGCGCCAAAGGGAAGTTTTATGTGGCCATCACGAATAAGCACAAAAGGAAGTCCTTACGGAAGAAGAGTATTCAGATTCGGAGGAGTTGGACAATAAAAGCGAGGAGGAAGAATCTGCTGGGGCTGATGACAAGAGTATGGCCGAGGGCCAGGAGCCCGAGTATGTGGAAAAGGAGGATTCGGATTATGAGCTTCTAAGTGGCGACCATGATGCGCACATCTCTGCGCTTGAACCACAACTTTCGGGGTTTATCGCTCGTTACGATGCTAATCAGGAGGAGGATCAAAGCGCATATCAGCGTGATACGAGCATGATGAACCTTCTTCAAGCTCAAATGTTCCAAATGTCTTTCAATGACCCTCCCAACCTTACTTTTATGATCCCTATGACCCCAACACCCCCGGATCCTCAAGCCAGCCCTCGTTTTAGTTTGTTTATTTTTCGAATGTTTCGGACCTATTTTTCTTTCCATTTTCCACCGTTTTTTAAGCTTTATACATATTTTAATGGAAATTGGATTTCTTATATCCTGTGTCTTGTGTTTATTTTAAATTATTGCATTTGTGTACTTTGTTCATTAGATGTTATACTCTCCTTAATTTAGTTTTAAGTCCTTTTTGCCTCGGGACGATGCGAAACCCTAAGTTGGAAGGGGGGGTACGCATGTGCTTTTACATTTCACAAAGTCCAAATGCCCAAAAAATAAAAATAAAATGAGAAAATTTAAAAATTTAAAAATTTTCCAAAAAAAAAATTGAAAAATTCAAACAAAAGGCCAAAAATATTTTATTCAAAATAAATATAAATTTAAATTTAATTTTTTTGAAAATATCACCAAAATTTTATTTAAAGTCTCAAATTTGTAAAAATATCAATTGCACTAAGCCGAAATTGACAAAATATGGAGATTGAGCGAGAATGGACGACTTAACGAATAAGTGAGGAGATTATTAACCCAGTGAGATGCCGGGCCTATCCACTTTTGTGAGAAATTAAAATCAATTCCAGTTAATGACTAACTCCAAGTTCATTTTAGCGGTTAAAATAAGTCATTGGGGATCTCAATTCTTTAAGTATGATCGGTTATGGGAAATGAAATGTTGTCTTAAAAAATACGCTAAATAGATCTCTAAACTTAATTAATCTCGAGATGCATATGGTAAAGCATTTAGCAATTTGGACAATGAAGTTGCCTTCGTTTGTCACCCAAAAAGATTGGCCAGAAAAAGTGGTGAAAAAATACCCCTTTTGTACCCCAATTTGAGCCGAATAAAATTTTCCCTTTTCGTTTAATAATCCATAAAACTCAAATAGCCCAGAATTGTGAAAAAATAGAAAAAGTCATAATTTAAGTCCGAAAAGTGTAACAAAAAGGGACAAGAAAAATAAAAAATGCTCAACAAAAATAGCAAGAAAAGAAAAGTGTGAAAATAGAAAAAAAAAACAAGAGAAAAATGAGCAAAAGCCTAGTGAAGCACTAACGGATATCATAAGAAAATTTTTCAATTTCGAATTTTCCAACCATTTCCAATTTTACCCAGTACACATTGAAACCCAAAAAGTCGTAACGAAGTCTGAATTGTGAAATTGGATACCCGTAGAGAGTTAAGCCACAAAAGATAATAAAAGAGATTAAATGTGGATTAATGATGATGTTTCTGGTTTCCCTATAATCGTACTCTAATGAGGAGATCCTTACCACCTCAAATAGTCCGTCTTTCATAATGGTGTGCGTGAACTTGTGTTCCATTACATTTACTCTTATAAATCACGCATACCGAGATAAATAGACACAATCTGAGTGATTCATTTCTGAGAGCATCCCGTGAGAAATTGAATCAAAATGAATTTTCAAAAAGTAACGGAATGATCACTTGGTGGAAATCTGTACTTTGATTTTTAGCTTCGCACAAACACACGACAAATTGAGACATACGAATACAAATTTAGGGTGACTATTTTTTGGAAAATTTAAATCGAATAATTTTTAAGTATTTTGAATTTTTTTGAGTCAAAATGAATTTTGTAGGTATATTCACTGCAAAACCTCACGAGACACAACTCGTCCTACTAGGGTAACCTAGAGATTTCAAGGCTTCTTGCATATGCTAAATGCAATCGCTTGCCTGCAAAAGTGGTATTTTATCCTAATAAAATTATTTTCAAGAGTTGAGTCGTAGTTGGATTCGTTTACATTGCTTGGGGCACGCAAAGTTCTAAGTTATGGGGGTTTGATTAGGCATAAATTCTTCTAAAATGATCCCCTATTTATGTACCTTTTAGCACCTCGAATAATGTAATTCATCTTGATTTATCTCATTTATATGCTATTGACCTTTCTACATAATATCTCGAGTTTTGTTCATTTTTCATGATATTTACAAGTATTTATTTCTAAGTAAAGAGAGGAAAAAGCCAAAGCAGAAGAATGAATCAAGCAAGGAAAGTCAAAAGGAAAAACGGTCAATGTACATCGAGAATTCGGATGAGGGACTAGCATGAAAAATGAAGATTGTGCTTCTACGTGTGCGTACAAAGAAATGACACCTCAATCCGATCGCCGAGCTAGAAAATATAAAGCCCCGAAGATGAGATAATCAAGATGGAAGAATTCAGGGATCGGACCGAACCGGGCATGAAAGAAAACGAACCCGTCCAGATGAGAGAAACACACTTGTCACTTTTAGACCCAAGACCAATCTGATTATTGGAGAAAACAAATCGGTCTGGAAAGGGAGATGTAGACTGGCCAATTTTAGACCCCGGACTCATCCATTTATTATAGCAAATGAAGCGATCCGGTCATCAGCGAACTGATCTGGTATTACTCATCGGACCGGTCCGGTGAAGATAAATCCTAATTTTTCTGCTCTGATTTTAGAGTTTGATTAATTTACGACTCCGTATTTTTCGTGATGTTCTTTAATTCTAGTTATTGTTAGACAAAAAGGAATTCGAAGAATGAATTTTTTAGTTAGTTTTTAAAGGGATAAAGCTCTCTCACCTGGATTGCAAACCTTAGTTAGAAGATTAATTGCAAGATTCAAATTTGATTTCCAGATTTATTGAATGCAAGTAATTTCATTTCATTGCTTTGATTTCTTCCTTATTTAGTTAATTAATTCTCGATTCTCAGTTGCAATTTCAAAAATTAAAAATTGTTTTTGTTCATCTCTTCTATAGCAATCACGATTCCTATTAGTGCTAGAATTAATGTTTTTCTTCATCTAATCACGTATGGCTAAACTTTTAAGGGTTGGGGTGCATGAACCCCACCCGATGTAATATATCATAACTGGAAATAGATTTTTGAATCGAATCTTACAGGAATCGTGCTGCATAACTATCGCAACCATCATAGGACATTTGATCTCGTTTGCCCTAGGTAATCGGGATGCTTAAGAGTGCGATGAACGTGTTAGTTAATGCTACACCGCTTTATTCTTGCCTTGGATTTCGTATGATGCGGTCTACGTTCCTTCATGTACGTAATGCTTAGGATTAATAAAGATCGGGTTTATTTAAAATTCTAATTTCAAAATCTATTATCCTATGAGGTGAATTACTAGGGTATAGGGGGATCCTAACCCGACCTATTGTTCTCATTTGTAAGCAAGTATTTTATACACTTGCCATCTTCTCATAGGTTAATTAGCTTAGTTTCATTTCATTAATACTTAGTTTAGTAAGTTGTTAATTTAAATCCACATTTAGTACATAGTTAATCTCCCCTTTAAAGCATCTTGTCGTTTCTTTTAAAGGCAAGTTAGGATTCTCCGTCTTTCCAAAGGTCGTCATGATTTTCCCTTCCTATTTCCCTAAGGATCGATACCCGACTTATCGAGATTATTACTTGAGCGACATGCTTGCAATTGATCTTAGATAGCATGCATTTGATACACATATATGGTCATGTCACATGGTCGATGGGATCAGTCTTGCCATCATAAATCTTGAACCTGGGCATTGCGAACTTCTTTGGGGCTTATTCTTCTTCTATCTCCCTTGAAAAATGGGACTTAATCTGGTTCTTGAGATCTCGCCTGGCTAGTTCTCTTATTGATCTAGAACCACAATATGCTGGGTATTAGTCCATCTCCCTCTGGACCAAACTCCGTATATCATCATTCCTTTGACCAGGATTCATGTAATGGCGAGTTGCTTGCAGCTGCTTATAACGGTCATCATCTGACCTGTGCCTCTCAGCTCTTTGGGACCCGCACCTTGTGCTACTTCCTCGATTGCGAGACTTGCTCTCTTGAGGGCTAGGAGTCCGATTGTGGCTTCGACTTGTGCTACGGTGGAGTTCCTTCTCCATCCTTTCCAGTCACCCTTTGAGGCGAACAGTCTCAGCTTCCTGCTGCCAAGTGGTCTCCTCCTGCTCTTGGATCCTAGCCTCATAGGTGTCTATTAGTCAGAAAATCTTTATGGACCTAGATGGTCCCTGACATTCTTTAGAGACTTGCCTCTCTTCGAGAAGCCTTGGGTTTGAATGAAGGATTTCAGACCTTACCCTTGGAGGGATAGACTGCTCTTGAATATCCCCTGCTTGAGGGGCATTGCTGTTATGATCAAACATTATTGGTTCTTGTTGTCAAAGGTTTTCTCAGGGAAAGATAATCGTTTCCCACAGACGGCGACAATTTTGGTGACAAAAATCTCAACACAAAAAATAAAGGAAAAAAAATCACCAAGAAAGCAAGAACATTCACACTCTCAATCACACAACATAAGAATATACGTGGTTCAAAGAATTGCCTACGTCCACGGAGAGGTCTACTATTATATTGACTATCTCTCGAGAAAGTTTTTCTAGATACCCCTATGCCCCGGGCCAGGGGTACAATATATATTCAGTTGAAAAGAGAGAGAGTGTTGGTAACCAACACGTTAGCCAAGTATCCCCTGAATATATCATTCGAGATTTTAGGAATGGACTCGGTCATATCTTTTTATTCTAATTGTCATCTATAACTCATAATTTGGGTCGCACACCTTTTATTCTTACTTGGGCTTTGGCCGGCTACTCTTATAGGCGTAGTCGACGAAAAGGTACAAACACACACACACACACACACACATAAGTATATATATGTATGTATTTATGCACATATGTAGTGAATTGTTATGGTGTTATCGAAATTATTATGTGATATACCGAAAAATTGGGATGTGACATTAGGTTTCCACCTAAATAGGTGTATCCACACACATATGTAACATGCAACTAAAATCATCTTCCACGACGTTTGACTTTTGGTGTCCTCATCTCGGATATCAACCAAGCATTAATATTGTTGATCCCATTTGTCCATTCATCTCAAGTGGTCATCATATCCATCTCTTTAGTCGTTCCGGCCAAGTGTTAATTTTCCCATTCAATCAAGTGATCAACACCATTCGGTTTGGTTTGGAATTGATGGATATTTGTCCCTCATGAGTCAGTCACTATTCTCGAAGTTAATTATAAGCTTGTATTGTGTGCATCCCGTTCGATTAAGTGTTAATGTGTGCATTATTTCTATGTTTTGGGATATATGCTATTTGAGCAGGTATAATTTTTCTATAGAAAGTACAAATATACTGCTAGGCAGTGACAGTCAGCATACTGCCTAGCAGATTTTTTTAAAATTCTGCCCAAAATTATCACGGTCTTTGATCGTGACAATGAAACTTATCACCGTCAAAGACCGTGACAATTATTTTAGGGCTTATCACTATATTTAACCATGACAAAACTTGTCAAGGTCAAATTCCGTGATAGGACTGTGACAAGTCTAATGAACTTGTCACCGTCTTTGATCGCGATAAAAATAGTTATCACCCCCAGACTTGACACAGTCATTGACCATGCTAATTTTGACTTATCACGGTCAATGAACGTGACAATATGGAAGTTTTGGTATAGTGTCTAAAATGGTCGATATAATGTTCCCTAGAACTCAGACTTTTCTTGTTCATATCTAGTATTTCAAGATGCCATCCAAATTGTGCTTGTCGTTAAAGTAATAGTCGAAGGGTGATCACTTATGAACACTTTAAGGTCAATTATCTTCAATGTTCGTCTTTAATACATGGACGATCATGAATATATTATGACTTGTAGGTTTTAAAAATTCCCAAAGTATCATTTGAAGGGTTGTTCCAAAGCTTTATACCTCCACTTGCCAGTTAAATGATGTTTAAAGTATGTTGATTTAGAGTTTGTTGTGGCTTGAGAGTAGTGTTGTAGTTATATAGACGCTATTAAAGAGATAATACAAACTAAAATGTGTATTAGGTTGGTGATGTATGCTACTAGACTCCAGTGTTCCTCATTTTTTAAAAATGGCCAAAAAAATGATAACAGTGCATCTCGGGGCCATTGGCCGTTGACATAGATGAGGCATAAATGTCTTATTTCACATAGTGTGCAGATAGTATGTTGTGTCATTATTCCTTTGACTTTATTTGAGGTCTCCAAATGGTATATGCCGATGAGTAATGTTCTTTGATCTTTTGCTTCTTTGTTTTCTCGCCTCTTTGGATTATGAAAGTAGTTGAAAGTGACATTTCCAAATAGGGGCTTAAGCCATTGAGTTAGGAATTTACTAAGTTGTCTAGCCATCGACTTTGAATGATTGTTGAGGTGGTGATTGGTGAGAACCTATTGTCTTTATAAAATGGAGATGTTGGTATAAATACTAGTTTTAAATGGCTGTAGAGGAGCTGATTTTTGAAAACTGGTCATCTTCATATAATGGAAATGTTGATTGAAGCCCTTATACTTTTGACTCATTTGAGTCTAGACTGTATAAGAGCTCATCTAGTTTGGAAATTGTGACAAAATTGTGTCCATCCTAGAAACCAAAGAGCCTCAGAGATTGTTTTGCTTCTTCTCCTATTCATCTTGTAATGATCCTGAGACTATAGCCATCACTTACACACTTAGAACTTAATTTTTGCATATCTTATTGCACCTTTATGTGTATTAATGTGGTGAGTGTGTTTAAATCCCTCAATTTGATTTTTATTAATTTTTTGGGAATTTTAAACATCTTTTAATTAAGGTTTTATTAATCTAAAACTTGATTTAAAAAGTTTTGGGGTTAATATCTAAATATGTTTTGTTGTGATTTTTGGCCTTAAGTTACTCTGGGTAGAAACCAAAAGCGCCAGAGACTCCAGGGTTGGCTTTGTAATTAGTTTTCAACGCGCGTTTGAATTCGTTCTATGGCCAACACTTGCTGCTCCCTGATTGGCCTGGCTTGTGTTTCTTTACAGAGACATTAGTTGAGAATGTTATCAGCCCTTGGATCAAATGTTATCGATGGCCTGCATGTTGTTTTGGTGAATCCCCGTGTAATCCCCTAAGCCAATCACAACCTGTTTAATCCACCGCCTGTTGTGAGCCCTTGGATTGAAGTCAAAGAAGCTTGACTCAATCACAGTCGTCTATTTTGATTGAACGTCTGGAACCTTCTCCTCTTGCTATTTAAAGGACTCTCATCTCAGCCTTCGAAAGCTTTTGTCACTTTGAAAATTATCAGAGAAAGAATAGAGAGAGAGAGAGAAGAAAGAGAAGAGAGAGAGATAAACCAGAGAGTCAAGTTAGAAACCCTAACTTCGTCTAAAACTTCTCCAACCTAAACCACTTACCTCTCCAAAACACCATAACCAAATAAACACCATCTTTAGTGTTTCTTGAGTTTATGAGAGTTCGAGTTGAGTGATCTTGGGTTGCTGTAACCTTGTGTTCATAAAATCTTATTTCCAACTTAGACACCTACTCAGATCTTGTTTCTGATTCAATAGAAATCATATATCTGAAGTTTTTCATGTCATAATACACTTAGTTGCATTTTATTTCTCATCTTGAGAAGTACATTGTTGATTGTTTTCTGTTAAAACATTTTATTACTTCAGAATCAACAATAAATGTTTTATAGTTTCTGTTTTTACAAAACTTAACCTGACCTAGTTGGATTCGCACTTGGAGGGTTTTCAATCTCCTAAATATTTTCAAAAGAGATTGAGAAAGGTCTTGACCGATTTCTTAAGCAAGATCTCCGTGGAATCTGGGTTATATTGAAAGGTCAAAAAGTTTTTGGTTTTGTAAGAAAGAAAAATAACAAACTCACTGCATATAGACTTTATATGTAATTTCTTAGGATTGTTTGTAACTAATAAGAGTGTGTGAGTTCATGCATGTGTTATAGAACACTTTTCACAAACATCTTCACACTACATACACTGAAAGTGTTGGCTATAAGATTTGGTGAACATAAGTCGACGTAACGTGCTGAAACAAAGGAAGAGTTGACAAACTGAGAAGACTACATCAACAATCAAGATCTGCAGAAAAGTTTAAGGACGCCAGAGGGTACAATCCTGAACTTGTATAGACTTGTTATTGTGTGCATGTTAGTTAAATAGATTGTAACTCACATATTTGTTTTAGTGAATTTTTTGTGTTACTCCGTAGAGGGAGTCGTGGATGTTTCCTCAAGGGTGAGGTTTTACCACGTTAAAAATCCTGAGTATTGATATTTCTACATCTTCTCATCCCATTCTGATGTGTGCTGAGTTTAAAATATTTTAAACTATTTACTAAAACTTGTTATCAAATCTTGTCCTAATCTCGTACATAATTTTGTTAACACATCTTGTGTTCAAAATCAGTTTGATTTAAGTAAAGAGTTTCTTCAAAAAACTTTTCGGAGTTGCTTAAATAGTTTATTTTCAATAAACGGCTTTAGCAACGCTATTTCAATTGGTATCAGAGCTTTTGGTGAACTTATTTCAAAAAGATCCTGAGTTTCTGAAACTGTTTTCTCAAAATCAATCATGGACGAGAAAAATGAAAGATATGGTAACTTGACCAGACCTCCAGTCTTTGATGGAACCAATTTTTCTTACTGGAAAGTAAGGATGATTGCTTTCATTCAAGGAACTTTGGGAGATGATGTCTGGGACATTATTGAAAATGGATACTCTTATCCTACTAAACCAGCCACTGAAGGAAGTAATGAGAGGGTTAAGAAAATATTAAGTGAGTTTACTCAAGAAGAGAAACAAGTTTCTCGCAATAATAATAAAGGAAAGAATGTCATATTTATGTCTATAAATGAACATGAGTTCAAGAGAATCTCATCTTGTACCACTTCTAAGGAAGCATGGGATACCTTGATTACTGCCCATGAAGGAGACTCTAGGGTTAAGGCTGCTAAAACTCAGATGTTAATTCAACAATATAATTCTTTAATCATGTCTGAATCTGAGTCTTTTGATGACTTCTATATGAACCTGACTGATATTGTCACTAAACTGCATGCTAATGGTATAACTTATGATAGACAAGAAATTGTGTCTAAAATTCTGAGATCATTACCACAGAAATTTGACAATAAAAGATATGCTATTGAGGAAATGTGTGATATAAATCTCACTCCTGAATTACTCAGTAGTAAATTAAGAACTGTGGAAATGGAATTGGAGTTTAAGAAACAATTGACCCACACTCATAGGAAACATACCAATTCCAATCTTAGCTTTACTTCTAAGATGATTAAGCCTGAGTTAAACACTCCTAGTAATGATTCTGATGAGGACTGTGACTTAGAAAGTCTAGATAATCTGATTTCCCTAATGACAAAACAATTTAAGAAAATTGTTAAATTTAGAAACAGTATTGCAAATAGACAGGGAAAGTCTAATTATTCAACTCCTTCAAATCACAAGTCCCATGAGAAACCTCATGACAAACAGAACAAGGACAACACAAGACCTCACAGAGACCTCAAGAAGACTGAATGCCATAGATGTGGTAAACTAGGACACATTGCTATAGATTGTAGAGTTAATTTAAATACCCAAAACAAACACTCTACAGCCAACATCTGCAAAACATGGGATGACTCAAGTGACTCTGAAAATGAGGAACCTGAGACATTTGATGGTTTTGATCCTTGTTTATCCTTCTTTGCCAAAATCATATATAATGATGATATGCCTGTGCTTGATAGTGAGGATGAGTCTAGTAATTCTAGCTCTGTTGCCTTGAATCATACTTTAACTGGTTTAGATGCTTTACTTACTGAGAACATTAATACTTATTCCTCGGGGTGTGTGAGTCAAAGGGGAATCGATACTGCTGATGTCAATGGGTGCGTGAGTTTAAGAAATGAAACCTTAGGGGTCACTTCACACACCTCACTTAGTGACTTAGACAATGAAGATCTCCCAGATATACACACTCTATATTCTAAAACTCTAAAGAAAAGCACTAGACTAGAAAAGATTGTGAAAGATCTTACCAAAAAGCTAGAGGATCTAAGCCTGATGGTAAAACTGAATGCTGAAGAGTATACTACTCAATGCATGTCTCATGAAAGTGATATCAAAGTGTTTGATGAAAAACTGAAAACTTTGACTGAAGCTAATGAAATTCTGGAGATAAAATACAAAGGGACATTATTAGAATTGGAACAAACCAAAGAAAAGACAGCAACTGTGTTCAAAAAATTTACAAAATTTGAAAACAATTCTAAATGTTTTGAGGAATTCGTTGTTGATTCTAAAACCAATTCTGGTGATCGAACTGGCATAGGGTTTTGCCCCAATTTGAAGACACAAACAAAACATGTTGAACCTATCAAATTTGTGTCAGGAGGCAAAAGACCTATTGAAACATGTCCAGACTTTCATTCACTAAAAACTGAGTTTGATCATCAAAACACTAACACTGGAGATGCAAGTTGCTCTAAGCATGAAAGTTTACCAAAGGAAAAATATGTCTGCCTCCCAATTAGGAAAAGCGAACCTGCTTTCAAACCTGTGCTACCTAGGAATAAAATTCAGCCTCAAAATTTCTCAAAACCTTTGTTTAGAGACTTTCCTAAGGTAAACCCCATTCTGAGCAATCTTTATTGCTCCTATTGTGATATATTCGGACATTCTTTCGATGATTTCTATGCTAGGAGACTGATTAAGCCTATCTACAATACTTCCATGTATCAAAACTTTAACTATTCTAGGAGGAGTCGTAACAATTATGTCCTTCCCAGGCCACCAGACAAAAACTCCAACTATAGGAATAGAAAGACTAAACCTAAAAGGACATTTACTAGAAGGAATCCTAGAAACTTTTCTAAATCAAATGCTCAGGTGTTTAAATTTACTCAAAAGCATGCGCAAAATGTTTTTCAACAAAAATCTAATGCTCGCAAATTATATCAAATGAGAGCAAACAAGCGCAAACAGAAAACCAGAGCAATTTGGGTTAGAAAAGATGATCTAGTACCCCAGATGAAGTGTAATATTGTTGTTTCTGCCTTAAAAGCTGAACTTACATCTTCTGGTTGGTATTTGGATTCTGGATGTTCCAAGCATATGACAGGTGATGATACAAAACTTTTAAATAAAACCCACTTTGATGGTGGAAAAGTTGTTTTTGGTGATGGAGTATCATCCCAGATCATAGGCAAAGGAACTCTTAAAGAAAAAGGACTTCCTGTTCTTGAAAATGTTCTCTTAGTTAAAGGTCTTAAGGCTAATTTACTTAGCATATCGCAATTTTGTGACTCAAACCATACTGTTACCTTTTCAAAGAACAATTGCAAGATTTTAAATGAAAAGGGAGAATGCGTAATTACAGGATTAGGGACTCCTGACAATTGTTATACTGTCATGACTAGTTCTGAAATCTGTAATGTTGCCAGAATGGATGACAATGAGATATGGCATAACAGAATGGGTCACATTAATTACGAAAATTTGAGTAAATTGTCCTCTCAACAAACAGTTAGAGGAATACCAAAAATTAAACCTATTCATAACATTGTTTGTGGTCCCTGTCAAGAAGGAAAAATTGTTAAAGCACCTCATAAAAGGGTTAAAGATATCCTTACCTCTAATCCCTTAGAACTCATCCATATGGACCTAATGGGTCCTTCTCAAACTGTTAGTCTCTGTGGACACAGTTATATTCTAGTTATGATTGATGACTTCACCAGATTCACTTGGGTAGCTTTCTTAAAACAGAAATCCGATACTTTTCAAACTTTTTTAAATATTCTTTTACGAATTGAAAATGAGAAAGACACTCAAGTAAATAGAATCCGAAGTGATAGAGGTGGTGAATTCAAAGACACTGGTATTATAGAATACTGTGACTATAATGGTTACAAACATGAGTTCAGTGCTCCTAAGACTCCTCAACAAAATGGTATAGCTGAGAGAAAGAATCGAACCCTTCAAGAGATGGCACGTGTCATTCTCCATGCCAAGAACTTACCTAAGTATTTTTGGGTAGAATCTATTCGTACAGCATGTCATCTTATTAATAGGGTCTATCTTAGAAAGAATTCCAAACAAACTCCTTATGAACTTTGGTACAATAAAAAGCCTAATCTTAAGTACCTTAGAACCTTTGGTAGTACCTGCTATGTGTGCAAAGATAGGGAACACTTATCTAAATTTGAGAGTAGGGGAGATAAAGCCATATTCTTAGGATATTCACCTAACAGTAGAGCTTATCGGGTGTATAATCTTCGCACTAAAACCTTAATGGAATCCATAAATGTAATTGTTAGTGACACTACTATAGAAAGTAAGACTAGTGAATTAACTATAGAAGAAGAATCGTCAAATATTTTAGAAAATGACTCTTCTGAAATAGATAATTCATTACCTATTGAGTCACCTGAAGTACCTAACTGGGTTTCTAAAGATCATCCCATAAACAACATAGTTGGTAACCCTAGTGAGCCAGTACGTACAAGATCCCAACTTAGAAATTATGCACTTTATGCATGCTTTGTTTCTCTTGTGGAACCAAAGAATGTAAATGAGGCATTGAATGACTCTCACTGGATTTCTGCAATGCAGGATGAACTTTTACAATTTATCATTCATGATGTATGGTATCTTGTTCCACGTCCTGATCACAAAAAGGTTATTGGTACTCGTTGGATTTTCAAAAATAAAACTGATGAAAATGGGATGATAATTAGAAATAAAGCTAGACTAGTTGCTCAAGGTTATTCCCAAATAGAAGGAATTGATTTTAACGAGACGTTTGCTCCTGTTACTCGTTTAGAATCAGTTCGTCTGCTTCTTGCTATAGCTTGTCACATGCATTTTACATTATATCAAATGGATGTTAAATCTGCGTTCCTTAATGGAATACTCGCCGAGGAAACCTATGTAGAACAACCTAAAGGGTTCATTGACCCTAATTATCCTAATCACGTATTTCGGTTGAAAAAGGCTTTATATGGTCTTAAGCAAGCTCCTAGAGCTTGGTATGAGCGCCTGTCCAGTTTTCTACTGGATAAAGGTTTCAAAAGAGGTGGAAATGACCAAACCTTATTTGTCAAACATTTTGGCAAACACATTACTATCGCTCAAGTCTATGTAGACGATATCATATTTGGATCCACTTCTACCTCAGAAGTAAAATCTTTTACTGAAATTATGAGCAAGGAATTTCAGATGTCCCTTATGGGGGAGTTACAGTTCTTCCTAGGTCTCCAAGTCAAACAACAACCAGATGGATTGTTTCTTTCGCAGACTAAGTACGCATTAGAGATAGTTAAGAAATTTGGCCTCGAGAGTGCTAAAAGTGCTAAAACGCCTATGAATACTACAGAAAAATTGTCAAAAGATGAAAATGGAAAATCTGTAGATCCTACTTTGTATCGTAGTATGATTGGCACATTACTCTATCTGACTGCCTCGCGTCCTGATATCATGTATGCTGTGTGTGTTTGTGTGCGCTATCAAAACAACCCCAAAGAGAGCCATTTAAACTCTGTTAAACGGATAATTAAATATGTTAAAGGCACTCTAAATTTAGGAATTTGGTACACGAATGACACACCAAGCACTATTATTGGGTACACTGATGCTAATTGGGCTGGTTGTACTGATGATAGTAAAAGCACTTCAGGCGCATGTTGTTATATTGGTAATAACTTGGTAGGATGGAGTAGTAAAAAACAGAACTGCACATCTCTCTCGACTGCTGAATCTTAATACATAGCCGCTGGTAGCTGTTGTGCCCAATTATTGTGGCTTAAACAAATGCTAAGTGATTATGGTATTCTAGAACCCACACTTCATCTCTATTGTGATAATCAAAGCGCGATTAATATTTCTAAGAACCCGGTTCAACACTCGCGAACTAAGCACATTAAAATAAGACATCACTTTATTCGTGAATTAGTTGAAACCAAGGAATTAGAAATCAATTATCTTCCTACTGATCTACAACTTGCAGATTTATTTACCAAACCTCTTGATTATAATAGATTCATTTCTTCACGTAAATCTATTGGTATGATTTGTGTCGAGTAAATACCTGTTATATTTTCCAAGTTCCTTCCCTTTGTCCATTTGAGACAAAATGGGGGAGAAATTTGAGTCTATCTCTGCATATACTAAACAACTTGATCTTAGTAATTCTTTGCATGTATTCTTCTTGTACAGTCATTCTCTATTGTAATAATAGGATGTTAAACTGTATATAGTTGAGTTATGTAATTTTTGCTTTCTAGGATTTGGGTAGATAGAACTTTTATAGGAATAGGTTTTTCTTATTTGTTGTCGCCCTACGAGTTCTAGATGACTCAAAGGAGATTTTGTCTCATATTTCCAAAGGGGGAGATTGAAGCCCTTATACTTTTGACTCATTTGAGTCTAGACTGTATAAGAGCTCATCTAGTTTGGAAATTGTGACAAAATTGTGTCCATCCTAGAAACCAAAGAGCCTCAGAGATTGTTTTGCTTCTTCTCCTATTCATCTTGTAATGATCCTGAGACTATAGCCATCACTCACACACTTAGAACTTAATTTTTGCATATCTTATTGCACCTTTATGTGTATTAATGTGGTGAGTGCGTTTAAATCCCTCAATTTGATTTTTATTAATTTTTTGGGAATTTTAAACATCTTTTAATTAAGGTTTTATTAATCTAAAACTTGATTTAAAAAGTTTTGGGGTTAATATCTAAATATGTTTTGTTGTGATTTTTGGCCTTAAGTTACTCTGGGTAGAAACCAAAAGCGCCAGAGACTCCAGGGTTGGCTTTGTAATTACTTTTCGATGCGCGTTTGTATTCGTTCTGTGGCCAACACTTGCTTCTCCCTGATTGGCCTGGCTTGTGTTTCTTTACAGAGACATTAGTTGAGAATGTTATCAGCCCTTGGATCAAATGTTATCGATGGCCTGCATGTTGTTTTGGTGAATCCCCGTGTAATCCCCTAAGCCAATCACAGCCTGTTTAATCCACCGCCTGTTGTGAGCCCTTGGATTGAAGTCAAAGAAGCTTGACTCAATCACAGTCGTCTGTTTTGATTGAACGTCTGGAACCTTCGCCTCTTGCTATTTAAAGGACTCTCATCTCAGCCTTCGAAAGCTTTTGTCACTTTGAAAATTATCAGAGAAAGAATAGAGAGAGAGAGAGAAGAAATATAAGAGAGAGAGAGAAACCAGAGAGTCAAGTTAGAAACCCTAACTTCGTCTAAAACTTCTCCAACCTAAACCACTTACCTCTCCAAAACACCATAACCAAATAAACACCATCTTTAGTGTTTCTTGAGTTTATGAGAGTTCGAGTTGAGTGATCTTGGGTTGCTGTAACCTTGTGTTCATAAAATCTTATTTCCAACTTAGACACCTACTCAGATCTTGTTTCTGATTCAATAGAAATCATAGATCTGAAGTTTTTCATGTCATAATACACTTAGTTGCATTTTATTTCTCATCTTGAGAAGTACATTGTTGATTGTTTTCTGTTAAAACATTTTATTACTTCAGAATCAACAATAAATGTTTTATAGTTTCTGTTTTTACAAAACTTAACCTGACCTAGTTGGATTCGCACTTGGAGGGTTTTCAATCTCCTAAATATTTTCAAAAGAGATTGAGAAAGGTCTTGACCGATTTCTTAAGCAAGATCTCCGTGGAATCTGGGTTATATTGAAAGGTCAAAAGGTTTTTGGTTTTGTAAGAAAGAAAAATAACAAACTCACTGCATATAGACTTTATATGTAATTTGTTAGGATTGTTTGTAACTAATAAGAGTGTGTGAGTTCATGCATGTGTTATAGAACACTTTTCACAAACATCTTCACACTACATACACTGAAAGTGTTGGCTATAAGATTTGGTGAACATAAGTCGACGTAACGTGCTGAAACAAAGGAAGAGTTGACAAACTGAGAAGACTACATCAACAATCAAGATCTGCAGAAAAGTTTAAGGACGCCAGAGGGTACAATCCTGAACTTGTATAGACTTGTTATTGTGTGCATGTTAGTTAAATAGATTGTAACTCACATATTTGTTTTAGTGAATTTTTTGTGTTACTCCGTAGAGGGAGTCGTGGATGTTTCCTCAAGGGTGAGGTTTTACCACGTTAAAAATCCTGAGTATTGATATTTCTACATCTTCTCATCCCATTCTGATGTGTGCTGAGTTTAAAATATTTTAAACTGTTTACTAAAACTTGTTATCAAATCTTGTCCTAATCTCGTATATAATTTTGTTAACACATCTTGTGTTCAAAATCAGTTTGATTTAAGTAAAGAGTTTCTTCAAAAAACTTTTCGGAGTTGCTTAAATAGTTTATTTTCAATAAACGGCTTTAGCAACGCTATTTCATTGATATAAATACTAGTTTTCAGTAGATGTTAACTTTTGAAATAACCAAAATGTTTAAGAATACGAGATGTTATCGGACCAACATTTTAGCCCCGGAGCCCCCATAGTGCGTTACTTGAGATTTTAAAATTATTCGAGTTATGGGCTTTGACGGACTGAGTGTGAGACTGGACATTCATAAATATAGTAACCTTTGAAAATAACTTGGTTGAGGTGTTCAATGAATACCAAGCGTTATCTTGATATAGGAGAATAAATCATCGAGTGATGATGACTAAGGTGTCCAAGTTCGACCATATAAATAAATAAATAAATCTTCATGTGAAGCTGACTGAGGTGATGAAAAAAATAGAGTCTAAGATAAATGAATGAGTCTTCACTAGGTGAATGATTATGCCAATTTGATTATTATCCGAATTATGTGCTAACTAAGTTGTTTATACTCGGTTGAAGCTCAATTGGTAAAGGGTGATATGAAGAATCATTTATGTTCCGATCACTAGTTATGAGAGCGCAGCAACAGCGGAAATATTGCAACTTCTCAAATAAAAAACCAATTTCAATTAATCCCAAATTTTAGTTAAAACCCTAAGACATGCATCTAGATGATTTATCAAATAAAATATAGCATGCAGGATAAAAATAAACAATTTCAGGAAAAATCCCCGCAGGGCAAAACCTTTTATTTCACTATGAATATACAAGCCGCAACTTACAATTACATAGAGAAATCTGCAATGGATTAACGCGAAGCCAACCCACAAAGACACGCAGTCTTGAACTCAGCAAGAGAATACACGCAGCACCCTCCAAGGACTCGCAGCCCAAACAACGAAGAAAGAACCGCAGCTCTCCTCAATGACACGCAGTCATAAAACTTTGTAGAGACTCCCTCAGCAATGACACGCAGCCCTCGTTTGCAAAGATCTCTCCACAAAGATGAACAGTAGCAAAGCTTGTGTTCTAGGGTTCCAAAAGATTCACTAAAGTAATTGGGATTTTTGGTGTGAATCAAAAAGATGTTTGGCACATCAAAAAGGTGAAGACTTAGAGTATTTAGGACTCTGAAAATCGTGTTGAAAAGTCTTAAAAAATAACTCCCCGAAGTTGGATTTAAATAAGAAGTCTTTGAGCCTAAAAAATCTGCAGCGAATCTGGCAGTGATTATCCCCGTCGGATCGGTCCGGATTGAGGGCGGATCGGTCCGATTTGACCGGATCGGTTCTTTTATTAAGAGGCGGATCGGTCCGAATGAGGTCGGATCGGTTCGGCTATTTCTCCTCATCGGTTTGCCATCGGTCCGGGGTATACTGGCCTTCAGCAAAACGGATCGGTCCGTTTGTGACCGGATCGGTCCGGTTGACCCAGAATAATAAATGCCTCATTTTGCTTGAAAAAACTTACGCCTTATTTTTATAAAAAACATTTTATAAAAATTTCCCAATACTAAATATGAACTTTAAGGAACGTAGAAACAAAATTTTACCAAGTTCATTCTCGCAGAGGCTATGATGTTGAAGACGCTTTGATATTCGGATCCGTTGATGTAGATGCAATCTTGAATTTCTTCAACGGTGTAACGGCGTATGACATACATATTGATAATGGACAAAAATGTCCTTACAAATCTCCCCCTATGTCTATGCCGGTACATACATAAAAAATATCCGAATTATCAACTTATGACCTATACAAATCTACCCTCCCATGAACCCTAAAGATGGAAAGATACAAATGTTTAAATCTTCATCGTTTGTTCTTCAATCTTCAACAATCATCAAATCTCAAAGCTTTTCTCATCAGGGTGTGCAACATATTGATCTTCAATCTTCATACCTACACACATGAGACAAAGCAAATACCACGTGACATATCGAGTTTGAAATGAGATAAATATGGATACCAATATATGATAAAAACATAAGCAACATCTCAAAAACTCCCCCAAAATTCAAACTCCCCCATAATATGATAATTCTTTCTCCCCCTTTTTATGATGTCCCCAAATAGACAAATGAGAAGAATGAATCAAATAAGCACAATCGGGGTGTCACGGTATAAAAAAAATACACAAACTATTTTTGAATATTTCAAAATTTTTCATACAAAGATAGGATACCAATATGAACAAAAATGATACAAAAATCACACCATGGATTTTGACTCAAACAACCAAGTCATGGAAATGGAATGAATGGGTGTGAACACATTCGATAGGTAAATCAACTCAATCAATCATATGTGCACGATGCATATGTGTACTCCTAACGAATGATCATCAAAAGTATCCTTAGGTGTAAAAGTTTGTTGAATTTAGATGACATCGTCTTATGCAAATCAACAAATCAAGGTCAAATGATTTCCACACCAATAACGTCCAAAACTATATAGCGCATTTTCAAGAATTTCAAGGACGTGCAAACCCGTTTTAATTCTCCAACCAAACTCCCTCATATATATTTTCTTTTAGAGGTAATCTAAATTCTCAAACTTTGGAGAATTGGAGCAAAAACCTAAATGGCCCATAATTGGCATGAACTTCTTTTTATTGCCTTTCAATTTTTTCTCGGGCTCTTTTAACCTCTTTGGACCTCGGATAATAAAATTCCTCCATTTTTTAGGTCCAATTTAACGGTGGCTTAGTATTCGCAAAGGCTAAAGAACCTTTCGCAGCCCTTCCCCGTTTTCAAACAAAGCACACAAACTCACAAAACGGTTTTTATATGCACAATTTCCTTATCAAAATTATCGCGCTTGGTTCGTTTTAAGGACAGGATTGAAGTGAAAACACCCAACCAACATGTGATAAGACAAGCACAATAATCAAACAAATCCGTGCATGTGTGCAATAAAGGAAACATGAGTCAAACATGTAGGAAGTAACACTTAATTACATCTTAATGACTCCAAACATTATAAAGCACATGGATGAATTGACCTATTGTCTCAAAACACTATCAAATAGTTCACATGAAAATAATGGAATGATGTTGTGACTCGGTCATCCACAGTGTTCATCCATAAACGGTGTAAACTAAAAAATAAAAATCTTTTTGGATTTTTCAAAAGTTTTATCAAAATAAAATCTTTTTGTATTTTTCAAAAAAATCAAAAACAAGAATTTATACAAAAAGTACAAGTCATCACACTAGTAAAAATATATCATGAACCTACAACTAGTGTATGACAAACATGCAATCACAATCAATCAAAAGATTTCACATGGGGTGAATCACGTGCAAGCAAACGGGAATCGTGGACAAATAAACCATAAGCCTCTAAATCCGATTTTCTAACCCAAATTGATGTGTAACGAAGTGTGGGGGTTTTGGGAATCGAATTTATTCTTTCATTAACCTTCCTAGGTCCATTTAAAAGCTTGTAACAAAATCTCCTAAGATGACCTTGCCTACCGCAATGTGTGCAAGTGTAAATCGGGCGGTGTGTGTTACCTAAAGGTGGCCCTCTCCTCAATTTCCTAGGTGGCGCTTTCTGAATTTGCTTAGGTGGATCTCTCCTAATGATCCTAGGAGGCACTCTCACGATGTTCCTAGGGGGCTCTTTCCTAACACCCGTAGGTGTCTCTTTCTTAACAAACCTAGGAGGCTCTCTCACACGTGTGGGAATGGGTGCAACATATTTTTCAAGACCAATCCCACCCCTATCAGTTTTGATCTCGACTGTGCCTAAAATCTTATCAAGTTTTTCAGACCTAGACTCCAAATCAAATTTCACTTTACTTGAATCTTTCAATTTCACCTCAAGTTCACCTATCCTAGATTCAAGTACTCGTTTAGAATCCTCAAACTCTAAAAGCTCCTTTTTCATAGTCTCCATCAACCCTCTAAGACTATCTCTCTCACCCTCGACGTACTCAAGCTTCTCTTTCAAAATTTTCACATGAGCCCTAAGTTCTTCAACTAAAAAATCATTATTTTTTATGGCACACTCTTTCAATTGAGCTTTCAATTTCAAATTTTCTTTCTTTGTTTTCAAAGTTTCAGCATAAAGTTCATTGAAAGCAGTTTGCAAGTCATGCTCATCTACACTTTCCTCCTCACTTTCATCCACACTCCCATCACCTTCACTATCACTAATCACATGGATGGGAAACTCTCGCCTAGAAGCATAAAAAACTTCTTCTTCCGAATCACAATCACTAAGGGTAGAAACATGAGAAATCGGTTTATTCAATTTCTTCTTTAAATTTGTGGTACACTCATGTAACGTGTGACCAACACCCTCACAACAAGGACACCTCTCAGATTCGTTTTCAACAGAAGATTTAAAACAAGAGTTCGTGCGAATTTTCCAATTAATTTTTTCAAAAATTTGACATCGAAGATCATCAAAACCATCAAAAGCCATTTTTGCAAAAACAGGATCAAAGCACAATAACTTAGTGCAACAGGCTCTGATACCAATTTGAAAACGTGAGTAGACAAATTGTATCAGAAAGTAAATCCTCGAAAAATCAGGATCACGCGATAAATTAGCGTAACCCGCTCTGATACCAATTTGAGAGCGCAGCAACAGCGGAAATATTGCAACTTCTCAAATAAAAAACCAATTTCAATTAATCCCAAATTTTAGTTAAAACCCTAAGACATGCATCTAGATGATTTATCAAATAAAATATAGCATGCAGGATAAAAACAAACAATTTCAGGAAAAATCCCCGCAGGGCAAAACCTTTTATTTCACTATGAATATACAAGCCGCAACTTACAATTACATAGAGAAATCTGCAATGGATTAACGCGCAGCCAACCCACAAAGACACGCAGTCTTGAACTCAGCAAGAGAATACACGCAGCACCCTCCAAGGACTCGCAACCCAAACAACGAAGAAAGAACCGCAGCTCTCCTCAATGACACGCAGTCATAAAACTTTGTAGAGACTCCCTCAGCAATGACACGCAGCCCTCGTTTGCAAAGATCTCTCCACAAAGATGAACAGTAGCAAAGCTTGTGTTCTAGGGTTCCAAAAGATTCACTAAAGTAATTGGGATTTTTGGTGCGAATCAAAAAGATGTTTGGCACATCAAAAAGGTGAAGACTTAGAGTATTTAGGACTCTGAAAATCGTGTTGAAAAGTCTTAAAAAATAACTCCCCGAAGTTGGATTTAAATAAGAAGTCTTTGAGCCTAAAAAATCTGCAGCGAATCTGGCAGTGATTATCCCCGTCGGATCGGTCCGGATTGAGGGCGGATCGGTCCGATTTGACCGGATCGGTTCTTTTATTAAGAGGCGGATCGGTCCGAATGAGGTCGGATCGGTTCGGCTATTTCTCCTCATCGGTTTGCCATCGGTCCGGGGTATACTGGCCTTCAGCAAAACGGATCGGTCCGTTTGTGACCGGATCGGTCCGGTTGACCCAGAATAATAAATGCCTCATTTTTCTTGAAAAAACTTACGCCTTATTTTTATAAAAAACATTTTATAAAAATTTCCCAATACTAAATATGAACTTTAAGGAACGTAGAAACAAAATTTTACCAAGTTCATTCTCGCAGAGGCTATGATGTTGAAGACGCTTTGATATTCGGATCCGTTGATGTAGATGCAATCTTGAATTTCTTCAACGGTGTAACGGCGTATGACATACATATTGATAATGGACAAAAATGTCCTTACAAGTTATTCAAAATAAAATTTTATTCACCGAATTATATTTTGCTAACTCTATTACCACCATATATCCCATATTTTTACATAATTGAGTGATCGGAGATAACCCTTCTTGAATCATAGTTAGCCAAATTTGTGCTCGCGTCAACCATTCCATGCAGATCAGATTAGATCTAAGGTGGTCTAGAGTTAACTGGGTGATCAGTCGAGTGGTTCTTTTGAGACTTGTGAGTCTACAAAAGGAGTACCAAGATATATCTTAGTATAAGACCTGTGCCATCCTATTGGTTAGTTCATCAGCTGATATGTCCTAATTCTTAGGTGGTCATCCGATCGTTATACTGGTGTATAAAAAGGTATGCTCCGAGTTGGGCAGACGTAGTGAAAACTAGGTTCAGTCATAGAAGTCAGGAGTAACAATATGATACTCGGTATATCCATAGGTTCTATCATCACCATCTGATACCTGATATAGTCAGGGACAAAGCCAGGTGGAGGCTTGTGGGGTCTCAAGCCCCCATTTAAAAAATAGGTAAAAAAAATAGGGGTAAAAAGAGATTATTTTAAAACCTAGGGTAGAGGGGATGAATACTAATGGTTTAATACCCATACATTAAAACCTATTTTCTCTCCTGTCAAAACACAAACACCTGCCTCCCTCTTTCAAAATCTTTTCCTTCCATTCTTCTTCTCAATATCCATATATGATGTGCATGCTCCCTCTTTAAAAATTACAAGTGAAAAGCCCCCGATTTTAAATTTCTCAATTTGAGGTATTATGTCCTTAGAATTTCCTTTTATATAAAACACGAGATGCGGAAGCGTAAAATGTGATGGTTCAACATAAAACAAACGAATACCGAATTTTAATTTCTATATCAAATTAAAATTAAACCCAAGTGAAAGTTAACTAAAACACACACAAATATTAATTTCACTTAAAACAATTTATTCAAGTCCTAGAATTTGCCTAAGTCATAATTGTCAATATTCCAAAGTTAGGCCAAACTAATTTTAGCAAATGACTTGAATTAAATAAACTTTACCCAAAATTTAATTTCGCATCAAATTAAATTGAGTGTGACAATTTAAACCAAATTTTATCTTGAATTATCCTAAGCATGCATTCTAAATTATTATGCAAGATAAAATAAATCAATCACACTATGCCGCGATGTACGAGGAAAAACCCAAGACGGGAAACAACCTCGGACGGCCCTAGCCACAAATCCACTAGATACGGAATTACAATTACAAGACAGAAAGACTTATAACACATGACTCGATCCCTCTCAAGCCCCGACGCTTCTTCTTGTAGACACCTCTTCCTAGCGGATAACCTTGGAACACCACCGCGGTCTCGGAATCCACCGATAGGATTTTCTATGGTCACCGTCACCCGTACATGAAGCCTTTCTCCAAGTGGGTAAAACAATGCAAACTTCTCTTCAATTCGGTGTTGAGAAAACCGATGCCAAACTCCAAGAAATTGATATGTATATATGTGAACTTGGATAAACACTAATTTGGGTGTAAACTAGAGTGGTAAATGATTGTCTCTTTGATGAAAACACACTCAAAACATGAACATTTTCCTAAACAAATTTTACTCTCAAAACACTCTCTAAGAGATGAAAAGTTATGGAAAAGTTAAGTTGGAAAATGTTATTCCCGCACTTGATAAAGTCTGAAAAAGTTGGTTAAAAACTAAGTGGGGAAGTGGGTGAAAAACTGCCAAAAACTGTTCCCGCCTAGCATCTCGTTCGAACGAAATCTCGTTCGAACGAGACTTCTAACGATTTTCCAGATTGAACTCGTTAGAAATCTCGTTAGATATATCGTTCGAACATAAGGTTCGTTCAAACGACATATCGAACGACATTTCATAGGCCTATACTGGGAACTCGTTGCCAAACTCGTTCGAACGACATTTCGTTCGAACGAAAAACTCGTTCGAACGATCTATCGAACGAACTTCCAGAAACTTTATAAAATTCGATTTTTAGCCCAGAAAACTTTATAAATTTATTTTAAAGTTTTAATTAATTATTTTTGAAAATAAAACACAGTTTTTATAAAACCTAACACCCAATAAACAAGTTCCAAGCTCCTATATATATAATATTGCATTCATATCTTGGGAGCATGGAACCTTAGTTTGATGACGTAGAAACGAGGCACGCAAATCGGCATATTGATGAAGCTTTATACTCTTTGCCGCTACGTCTTCAACAAACGCTTCATAGGCTTGAGAATATTACAATTAAATACAATCCTATGAATAAATGTTTTTGTCCGGAATTGAGCCAAAACTATATATGGACTCAATCGGAAATTTGTGTCCTTACAAATCTCCCCCTTTGGCTATTCCGAGACAAAAACCAAAACAAAAATCCTAAAGGGCCGTCAAGCTCACTAGACTCAAAACATAACCCACCCAAACTTGACTCAACCCAAGGATCAAACGCTTTGCCATTGAAAGATGCCGCTTTAGAAGAATTCCTGCACACTTAAGCAAGCTCATCAAATGCATAGGGAATATCGAAGTATTTAATGCAATTAAAATAAAGACTCCCCCAAAATTAATTCTCCCCTTTATCATAATGATTAACCCAAGAATTAGCTACTCCCCCTAAGTTAAATCTCCTAAACTTAGATACGATTATAATATGATAAGATACCATTTCTCCCCCTATCATTCTCCCCCTTTTTGTTCAGGAATAGGCAAAGGATAAAGAACAAATATAAAAGCATGTTGAAGCTTAAAGTGATAAGACATGAAAGCATATGGGCAATAAAAGCAAGGCAAAGGCAAAACACAATATCATATATATATGTACTATAAATATATCAAGAATGCACATGCACATATGTATAGATATAAACACTCACATGACACAAAATACAATAGGTTTTCACACTCGTAGGGCAAAAATGAGTCATATGGAAATGGAAGTGTTGGGGTGTGAACTAGTAACGATTAAAATTAGACCCAATCACTTAATAAACGTTCACGGAGTTCTCATTTGATTGCAAACTTCATCACATTTAAATATAACCTCATGTGACAATATAGATTGAACTCAATGAACAAACATACACAATGCATACAAGCCTAGCATATTGATGATTCTACAAACCAATAGAGTCATGACATGAAATACGCAACTAGGATAAACAGACATTGTGCAAACCGTTGATATACCATCCAATCTCCCTCAATAAGCATTTATATTAAATTTGAATGACTATATGAATCAAACATAGGCCTTGGCAATTATTTTTCTTTTAAAGCCATATTTTCTGTTTTTAGGCCTTTGGACCACGTATTTCTTTTAGGTCCATTCAAAACGGTGGCTTACAATCGCAAAGGATCACTTAGTCCTTTCGGAGCCCTTCCCCGTGCACATTTATATTTATCATATTTTCATTTCTCACACAAATCTCACGTGCAACGGATTTTGACATGCACTAGTCCTCCTAAGTCACAAATATGTAGATGACAAGATTGGAAGGAGAACACCTCACATAGCTCAAATATACATATGAAGTTAAAATTTCAAAAGAGCTCGTGCATGTGTGAATAGAGGCATATGAAAGTAGAATGCATTTAACCAATACAAAATCCAACTACTCCATAAAAATATGGTAAAGAACATTTTAAGGATTGACAATCTAAACCAAAAGTTCTAGCCACATGGGAGCGTTAAAGTAGGGATTCAAACACAAGTATATTCCACTTAAAGTGTGTCAAACTAAACTACACACAAAATAACTCTTTTTGAGTTTTTAACATTTTTAACCAAAAAAAATAAAAAAGTATATACTCAAAAGACAAACACAAATCATTTGAATCTTTCATTAAGCTTAAATTAGCGAGAGATAAAACCCAAATGATAAACACAAATCTTTTTGTATTTTTCATTTAATGCAAACAAAATGAAGGAAATATAATACAAAAGATAAACAAAAATCATAATTCTAGCAGGTGATAAGCATGGAGCTTAGACTAGAAAATGATTAAACAAGCATACATTTAGCATGAAGATATAGCATGAAGTACAAAAGCTAAAGTATGCAAATACTAACACTTTCATCCTTTAGATTTAGCAAGGGAGGAAGCTAAGAAAGTAAATGAGAATCAAAAACCCTATTTTGCAAGGCAACCAAGTCGGATTTCCTAACCCAAATTAATGAAGAATGACTATCTTGGGGTGTTGGAACTTTAACTACCGTGGTTACTTTACTATGGGATTTTCTAGGAATTCGTTTAAGATCAAAACAAAATTTCCTAAGATGTCCTTTTCGACCACAATGTGTACAAGCAAAAACATGTCGAAAAGATTTTCCTAAGGAGTGATCACTAAATGCTTTCCTAGAAGATTCTCCTAAAATGTTGGTTTTGGCTATAGGAGCAAATTCATTACAAGTATTGAAGCCTAAACCACACGTGTCATTTTTAATTTGGACCGTTCCTAAGATTTTATCTAATTTTTCTGAACGACACTCCAAATCAAATTTGACATTACTAGAGTCTTTTAATTTATTTTGCAATTCTAAAATATTAGACTCTAAAAAAATATTTCGCTCTTCAAAAGCAAGAAGCTCCTTTTTCAAGGATTCCATTAAACCCCTAAGGCTATCTCTCTCGCCTTTTATATATTCAAGCTTCTCTTGAAGAGTCCTCTCACGTGTCCTAAGGTCTTCTATTAAAGCATTTTCATCAACGACCTTGACACTCTCTCTTAAACTAGCTTCTGACTTCAAATTAGCTCTTTTCAATTTAATAGATTCTTTATAAAGTTCTTGAAAAGAATTTTGAAGTTCACTCACATTAACCTCTTCTTCATTTTCACTCTCTCTTTCTTCTCCACTCTCACTACCATAAAAAACAAGAGAATCATGAACAATGACCTTGGAAGTGGCATGTGCTATCGTTTCATCAATCGATGAGTTCTCACTATCACTCACATGACTAGCCATAAAAGCCACAAAATTTTGCTTTGTGGGGGAACCGGGTCCCTCTTCCTTATCACTATCACTAAGGGTCGCTTTATATGCAGTGGGTCATTTACCCTCTTTCCTTAGTTTAATGGGGCACTCATAAGCCCTATGGCCATAACCTTCACAACCAAAACACTTATTAGACTCCTCCCAATCTAAATTTTCATTACTAGGTTTAGGGATCTTCTCGGCTTTAGGGATCTTCTCGCCTTTCTCATGCTTAGAAGTTTCAAATTTCTTAAAATCATTTTTAAATTTATCTTTGTTAAATTTAAGAATTTTTCTAAATTTACGAGCAAACAAAGCCATGTCTTCTGAGTCACTATCACTCTCGCTCTCTATTACTTATTTGACCTCTTTTCGGGCTTTTAAAGTAACGCCCTTTTCGATTTTCTTTTCAGTTTTAGAGGGAAACATATCTAGTTCATAGGTTTGTAAATCACCTACTAGCTCTTCTAATTTCGTAGAGGCTAAAGATGGTAAAGAATTTAAAACGGTCACTTTTGGAATAAATCTATCGGGTAGGGACCTTAAAATTTTCTTTACAACACGGTTGTCAGGTATTTTCTCTCCCAAATTAAACGATGAATTTACAATATCAGAAAGTCTCGCATAGAATTCATCAAAGGTTTCATTATCATTCATTTTGATAGTTTCAAATTGAGTGGTGAGGGTTTGGAGTTTAGAAGCTTTAACTACACTAGTTCCTTCATGAGTTAATTGTAAAATGTCCCAAGCTTCTTTAGCGGTTTCACATGTCATAATACGTCGGAATTCATCCGGTGTGATAGCGCTAAACAAGGCATTTAAACCACGAGAATTAAAAGTTGAAAGTTTAAACTCATTGTCAGTCCATCTATCGGCCGGTTTGGGAACACGTTCATTTTCAACTAAGTGAGTTGGTGGGGACCACCCGTTAACAACAGACATCCAAACTCTCTCGTCGATAGACTTTAGTGCCGATTTCATTTGCGCTTTCCAATACGCGTAATTATAACCATCAAAAATAGGAAATTTTGAAAATGGGGAAAATTCCATTTTAGCCAAAAAAAATTATTTAAAGGATCTTTAACGAAATAACTTATCTCTTTGGCTATGATACCAATTTGAAAAGCCCCGGATTTTAAATTTCTCAATTTGAGGTATTATGTCCTTAGAATTTCCTTTTATATAAAACACGAGATGCGGAAGCGTAAAATGTGATGGTTCAACATAAAACAAACGAATACCGAATTTTAATTTCTATATCAAATTAAAATTAAACCCAAGTGAAAGTTAACTAAAACACACACAAATATTAATTTCACTTAAAACAATTTATTCAAGTCCTAGAATTTGCCTAAGTCATAATTGTCAATATTCCAAAGTTAGGCCAAACTAATTTTAGCAAATGACTTGAATTAAATAAACTTTACCCAAAATTTAATTTCGCATCAAATTAAATTGAGTGTGACAATTTAAACCAAATTTTATCTTGAATTATCCTAAGCATGCATTCTAAATTATTATGCAAGATAAAATAAATCAATCACACTATGCCGCGATGTACGAGGAAAAACCCAAGACGGGAAACAACCTCGGACGGCCCTAGCCACAAATCCACTAGATACGGAATTACAATTACAAGACAGAAAGGCTTACAACACACGACTCGATCCCTCTCAAGCCCCGATGCTTCTTCTTGTAGACACCTCTTCCTAGCGGATAACCTTGGAACACCACCGCGGTCTCGGAATCCACCGATAGGACTTTCTATGGTCACCGTCACCCGTACATGAAGCCTTTCTCCAAGTGGGTAAAATAATGCAAACTTCTCTTCAATTCGGTGTAGAGAAAACCGGTGCCAAACTCCAAGAAATTGATATGTATATATGTGAACTTGGATAAACACTAATTTGGGTGTAAACTAGAGTGGTAAATGATTGTCTCTTTGATGAAAACACACTCAAAACATGAACATTTTCCTAAACAAATTTTGCTCTCAAAACACTCTCTAAGAGATGAAAAGTTATGGAAAAGTTAAGTTGGAAAATGTTATTCCCGCACTTGATAAAGTCTGAAAAAGTTGGTTAAAAACTAAGTGGGGAAGTGGGTGAAAAACTGCCAAAAACTGTTCCCGCCTGGCATCTCGTTCGAACGAGACTTCTAACGACGTTCCAGATTGAACTCGTTAGAAATCTCGTTAGATATCTCGTTCGAACATAAGGTTCGTTCGAACGACATATCGAATGACATTTCATAGGCCTATACTGGGAACTCGTTGGCAAACTCGTTCGAACGACATTTCGTTCGAACGAAAAACTCGTTCGAACGACCTATCGAACGAACTTCCAGAAACTTTATAAAATTCGATTTTTAGCCCAGAAAACTTTATAAATTTATTTTAAAGTTTTAATTAATTCTTTCTGAAAATAAAACACAATTTTTATAAACCCTAACACCCAATAAGCAAGTTCCAAGCTCCTATATATATAATATTGCATTCATACCTTGGGAGCATAGAACCTTAGTTTGATGACGTAGAAACGAGGCACGCAAATCGGCATATTGATGAAGCTTTATACTCTTTGCCGCTACGTTTTCAACAAATACTTCATAGGCTTGAGAATATTACAATTAAATACAATCCTATGAATAAATGTTTTTGTCCGAAATTGAGCCAAAACTATATATGGACTCAATTGGAAATTTGTGTCCTTACAACAAGAGAAGACAACATTGGGTAAGATTCCAAGTTATTTAATTTTTTTCATATAAATATTATTCTATCTCATTAACTCTATTAATTTTTATGATTTCATTCATTTTTTAGGGTTTCAATTTTTGCATCAATCAAAGTTTATTTATCCTCCATTAGAGATCCTTCCTCCCATTTTGACGGGTATGTCTTCTCTTTTTTTCTCTCTATTTCTCTTGACTTTAATTTTAGGGTTAATATTGGATAAATTTTTGTGTTAATATTGGGAAAATTCTAGAACTGAATTTTAGGATATTTTTAGGACTAAATTTAAATTGCATTGAACTAACTATATTGATGTTAAAATTTGGGGTTTATTTTAGGGTAATAATGTTATGTTTGTTCGAGTTTGATTCAATGTTGTTGGTTAGTATTTTAGGCTTAATTGTAAGGGATAATTAAAGATAGTTAGTTTAAACTTGGGCCGAAATGTTGATTTAAATATTTGTTTCTCTTTCCATTAGAATAAACAAATTACATTATTTTTTTGTAATTACTAAAAAATAACCTCAAAAAATACGGCTAGGGAGCTCCTGCCCCCGAACCCCTAAAAATCACCTTTAACTTAGCCCCCACTATTAAAAGTTCTTGGCTCCGTCCCCGAATATAGTAATAGAATGAAGATGTCACCGGCTGATTCCAAGTATAGCCATAGAAAGTCAGGTGTCACCATATGATACCAGATATAGTCGTAGAAAGCGAGCGTCACTGTCTGGTACCAGATATATCCATAGAAGTCGGGTGACACCGTATGATACTGAATATGTCCATATGAACATGTTTTTATAAAGTCGACGTTGTATTTATCAAAGGTGTTGTTGGCATATGGTTGAGCATCGTGTCTTCAGCAATTTGATACTCATTACTTGTCCTTATAGAGGTATGTCCCTGCCAAATATATACATCCACAATTAATCATGGAGTATGTTGACATTATTTTAGGAGTTAACACATATACAATGAGCATTATATGATTATAATAAAGGTGATAAATGTGTTTCCATAATATTTAAATTATTTCGAGATGCGAGTGAGCATGTTAGTGGTGCCACGGTCTGGGTAGTAAAAATATTATATTGGATCCAATTTTTAAGAAAGTTAAATTAAAGGAGTTTGCGATAAGATATTTTATTGATGTAAATAGACCACTTACAGATTGAATAAATTTGTTATATTCATGAAAGATAAATAACATTAGAGAATGCGTTCGGATGTGTGTCTTTAGTATGTCATGTTATGTTAAGCTTGTGAAGAAAGACTTCATCCACAATGGTGTACAAGCAATAATGAGTGGGAGACTTTTGGATTAAAACAACTTCAAAGTGTGTTGATGTAAAGAGGCAAAATTCTCTAGATGAAGTAAATTTGTTCTTTTTTGAGTATTATGCAGTGTTGTAGTGTCACATAATGAGTTCTCAGAATTAATAGAACAGGAGATATGAATATACTGGTAGTAAATAAGAAAAGGCATTAATAGTATGTTTCACATTGTGACTCTTATAAGAAGCATATAAATAACATTACAAAAAAAAATTCATGTAGAGTTCTAAATTGATATTTCCTATATTAACATACAATGAGTTCGGAAGAACAATCCCCTCAAGTCATAATTGCATGAGAGACGAACAAGAGGTTTGAACCTCCATGGTTAAGTATCGTTACCCAACTATATGATTTTTAACATAATTTAAAAAAAAAACGTCAGTAGGAATTTAATATGATTCTCTGTAATGATATTCCCCTAGAAAAAATAAAAATATAGACCAAAATTATGGTCCTTGATTGGATCTAATTTTTTTTTCCACATAAATATGCTAATGGGAAGTAAGAACCATCTGAGGGCAAGTATAAATTTAATTCAGAGTCTGGAAAACTTTGGGCTGAATGTATAAAATAAGAAAATGGATATAAGCATGCTAGGATTTTCACCATCCATGGAACATCTTTAGTGTATACATGTCATAAAAAAAGCATAATGTAAATAAAAAATATTTATAAGAAAATAACTCATCCCATGTCTTGCACTAAAATAGCAGTTCCAGTGCATGAGGTGCTTGAAGATAAACATCAAAGAAATATTTAGTTGGATTTTGAAATCAATCCCAGTAAATGTCACAATATTAGTTTGTAAATATGTGTATGCTAAGTGTGTTGTTGGTGTTATACCGACCAAGTTCCTTATAAGTTCATACTTGTTGAACGAATTATTGGCATTTGTGTTTCACTATTGAATGTATCACTAGGATTATTAATTATAAAGAGTTGATTAAGATTGTTTTTTTAAAGAGTCATGTCCAATCGAGTGTAGTGTTATCCAAAAAATTATTTTGGAGTAATCCCAAGTTGGGTGCAGTTTTATAATAGATATTTGACTATGATTAGCGTAAGTTGAAATTTTAAGACTATGTTGAGTGGAAGATCATCGAACTAGAATTCCTGGTCTGGAGTGACTCTAATTGGTATCCTATAATTAGCTTATAGAATTGTTGGATCACGAAAGCGCATGAAAATATATTCTTTACCTCTTTTTTGAACTTGATAATACTGCACCTTTACAAAAAGACAATGACCCTAGGGGATTAGAATATGCAATAGGATATATATATATATATATATATATATAATGAACACTATAACTCAATTCATCTTTTAACTTGAGTGGAAAATGCAACTCCATATATTGTAAAAGGGCAATATCAGTGTTAAATAATCACAAACTTATTTGTTTAATATTAATTTGGGTGATCGATAAAAGAGTAGGTTAACATGTCATTTTACATTTGATCCCATGGGCGAAGACAATTATCTTGGGGTAAAATATGATTCACTGATAACACAACAACAAAATAATGTAAGAACATTAATAGTAATGTAAAAGATGAGAGAATAGTCAAGGAAAAAAATAGGAGATATACGTGGTTCGGTCGGGCTTAGCCTACGTCCATGGGAAAAAGGGGAGACGGGATTTCTTCTTATTAATATGGAAAGTTATAGAAAGTTGTTGTATATGGATCTCTTATGAGGGGAGAGCTTGGTTTCCACTTTTACTATGATTACATTCCATTAAATAGGAAAATAAAACATTAGGTCAAATGTTAATCTATTTGGCCCATTCGTCTGAGTGATCAGCACCATTTGATTCAGTTTAGAATCGAGGGATCTTTTTGCCTCATTACATAACATGAATTATAAATAAGAGATTTATTTCCTGAAAGTATGAACGACAAGTCTCTACACAATGATCCTTGTTCTTCTTTTCCCAAAATCTCCTTAAGCTCAACTAAGGGTCTTAAGTTTCTAGGGTTTATTTCTATGGTTTAAAGTATGTGATTAATGAGGTTTAACACTCCTAATTAATCATTAAATCTTCATGTCAATATTAAGCATATTTTTTGGCCTCTAAATGAGCCTAAAATACTATCGAGAATTGTCCAGAACTTAAATTAAGCATATAGCTAACTCTGGGCTCAACTTAGAACGATAAAAACACATATTCGAGATTCCTTATCACTCTAGAGTCTGCTCAAAATCATAGTAGCTTATAACTCACGGTAATACCCACAATGGAAAATAAAGCACATACATATTTATTTTATACGTAGTCGTAGATAGTTCAACTTAATTAACTATGGTGATTAATTAAATATAACATACGATTAAAATAAATCCTATATCACGCAAATTTAATCATCATCAAAATATGAATTTTACTATTACCAATTAACTCAAGTAATAATTAATTCAGATTTATTGATTTATTCTCACAAGTAATCATTATTAAATAAAAATACAGGATTTTACAACTACAACCTATGGCATGACTAGGCTAGAATAAACCCATGTTAAGGTTGCAAATTTTTATATCTATCAAAAGTCAAAATAAAAGCCGCAAAATACGAGGAGATTGGGTGATTGAAGGGGCATTAAGCCTTGAGAGAAGTTAAATTTAGGTGAACCTAGGGATTTTGAGCCTTGGGAAGCCAATGGTTACTGTCAAGACATATTTAAGTCCTCGGCGAAAATTTCTTTAATTCTCTTTAAGATTAAGACTTGTGTTTGAGAAAAATAACTCTCATTCTTATATTTAAATCTTTTATATATGATCTTTTTTGTACCTTATTTTGTAGCTTTATTAGTATGTTTGTGATTACTAACATTGGCATGTTTGCTTGAGGACATTTGATTTAACCCTCACTGGGCTATTTAAGCTCATCCATTTAATCCTTAACTTTTTCAAGTTAAGAGGCTATAGAGAATAAACGACTTAGAGTATATTTTGTTAAGCTTCCATATCTAGATATATTCGGATGTGCTAAGGAAGCATTTTGTTATGAAATTTAAATTGTAAATCTTTATATTATCATATATCGACCCAAATGATTTCCTAATGCATGTATCAAGAATTATGGTTTAGGAGTGACAAATCCTCCTAAAAATTTATTAACATCAATTATAGTTAGTTTTTTGTTACATTAATTATGAGGTCCACCAGGTTGGGCTAAAAACTTCTTGAGGTAACCTTGTTTGGTGACTTCTTCAATGGCTTATTTTAGGCAGAAGCAGTAATTGTATTTGTTTCCATAATCAATGTCAAATAGAAAGTACTTAGATTGTCCCTCTTATACTCCGGTGACCTATTAGACTTGCATCTATTTTATTACATCATCACATGACTTGACCACCGTAGAGTTTACATAGGAGTGTCTATTAGGAAAAAATAGTTTTTCCTTCGATGGAATGATTACCTACGATCTTTGTGATCGGAGAGAACTTCATTTTCTCCTCAACAAAGGGGTTTTCACCCTTATCCTTGGATCCCTACTCCCTAGTACCCTTGATCGCCAAATGAGGATACAACTAGTGCCAGTGTAAGAGGCGATAGACTTTTTACTATAGTAGCATACTATTCATGTAGGTATTTTTTATGAGATTCCTTATCCTTCGTAACTTTATTCAATTGGATATTGGTTGTCATGATGTTTGAAGTAGAAAATATAAAAGGATCTTGTTTGTAATATTAAATTTAGAGAGAAAATGTTCCCATATAGGACGATAAACTAATGGGGCCAAAATTGGTTCGGACCTCAACCTTACCAAATGATCCTCATAAGTAAGGATAAGATGTTCTTAAATTAATAATTATAATGACAAAGGATGTACAAATATTTAGTGACTCTATTTAGGTACTTACATCCACTGTGAAGGTGTTTTTCTCTTGTATGTTTTGTATAGTAATAAAAAATACAAGAATGTTAGCCTTAGGCTTTGGTTAACATGATTTGAGGTATTTTAAAGTATTCGTAATGGGAATTAAACTTTGAAGGGGTAACTGATTATCTCTTCTAGGTGATTGCAACTCACATTTGACTCGCCAAAATCAACTATATATATGGAAAGTAAGTATAATGGTTATAATGAAATAGGAGATAAGGGAGTGGTCCAATATCTTTATCTATATGGAAGTTTATATCTCCACTCTCTAGTCTTTTTAAGAATAACTTGGCTTTGATCCATGTTTCCTTACGTAAGAGTCCAATATATAACCATTTGCCTTTGATTGGTGAGATAAGACATTTGTGGCATGGGCGACAATGTCCTGAGCTCTGTCTCTACAGTGGAGAGGTGGAGTGTTGGTTAAAGATTTTACATGCCGGTAGAGGTGGTTATGGGGAGCGTTAAATGCTCTAGGAAAAAGTGAGTTATAGGTAATTCTATACTTTGGGAAAGTGGACCTCAACCCCGCTAAGGCCTGAGGACAAAAATGAAGGTTGGTTTTGTCTTAATGAGTCATAACTGAGTTTTTGTTGATGCCTCCCCGAGGCATGGAACCTCTAGTGTTAGTTAAGGATTCCCTAATGACAAATTATGACATATTAGAAGGTTGGTTAAACGTTACAAGGAGCTTCTGAGCTCCTTGTTGTTCACTACATGCCGTGATTCGGGCAGCTGAGGTTTGGTGCTAGTGTTTTACCTTTAATATGACTTCGTGAAAACTTCTAAGGGCTCTTTAAATGGTATCTTGGGGCTCACAACGATGTTGGAATCTTAGTCATAAGCAATGATATCACTAGCTTTTGATTTTGACCTCTTCTTTAAGTTTGAGACATATTCCCTTTGTTTAAGATCCAAAATCATACTTGTTATTATTATGAATTAAAATGGAATAAATAGTAAGTGTTGTAGTATCAAATATATTTCGTATGTATTCTCCAATAAAATTTTTGCATAGGACAATTAAGATTGAACAAGAATTTTTGTTATTTTATAAAATTACCATTATTCATTATCTGCTGTCAATAATGATAGTAATATAAAAATAAAATAAAAAATGACAAAAAATATTAAAGAGGTTGGTGACTAACAATTTTAGTTTAATTATTGAGTTTTTGCTTGCACCCGCTTATTCCGTCAACCTACCCCACGAATCTAAATCCAACATCTTACATTATATTTTTCAAAATACCCTTTAAAAGCATTCTTATCACCTATGTAAACCCATAATTTTCTCTCTAGCTCTTTTGTCTACGTAATACAAAGCATATTAAATTATTTTAATAAATTTAAAAGGAAATAAAAAAAGCGTTTTTCTAATCGATAAAAACTAGGAAAACTAGACAAAGTAAATAGTTTTCTTTTTTCAATAAATTAAAAAGGGGGAAAAATTGGAAATAATATAGTTTTTATACTAATTAATATATTAAAAATGGGACAAAAAAGAGAAAAAATTGTTTTCTTCTTTTTATAATAAATAAAAACTAGGAGGAAAAAGAGAAAAAAATATTGTAAATAGAAACTGGGATGGAAAAAAGAAAAAAAAACATTTTTTAACAAATAAATTTTCGGAGGATAAAGGGACAAAAAGCTATTTTTTTATTTTTTTAGTAAATAAAACTTCGAGTCTTTTTTTATAAAAAAAAAACTAGGATGAAAAAAGAAAGAAAAAACAGTATTTTATAGGAAAATTGAGGCGAAAAAGAGAACACAAACATGATTTTTTGTTTCTTCTCAAGTAATTGAGTTTAATCCCTGTAATTTCATTTTATCAAGTTTGGACCGCAAAATGGCTTTTAACGACAGAAAAAATGTCACAAATTATTGTACCAAATTTTTTTGCCACACATTTTCCTTTGCTAAAAGTCATTTTGGATGTCGAACTCCAAAAAATACAAACCTTGAGGGCCAAAATCAATATCAAGGAATTAAGGGGGGGGGGGGGGGGGGGCAAACCCCGAATAGCCCCAATTGTTTTTGTTATTTTCAATAAATAAAAAATGTTAAAGTATTTTATTTAATCAAATATTTATTTGACAAAGTTTTTGGGTAAATAAAGAAAATTGTAACTCAATAATTTTTTTATTGGATTTATCAATTTTTTTAATTGGATTTGTGTATGCGTATGATGATATCAAATTTTAAAAATAAATGAAATTTGGAAACAATATAAAATTCAAATTTTAAGTAGGTAGATGTTTTAATATTTTCGTTGGGATGTATGAAAAATTAACAAATTTGAAATCTTGACACAAAGTTGGTTTGGAAGTCAATTGGGAAACTCAAGAACTCCCTTAATTTGTTACTGAGTTAGTAGAGATGGCAAGGGGTTGGGTATGAGGCGGATTTGTCAAAACCCAACCCCACCCCACGTCCCGGTTAAAATTTAGTCCCAAAACCTATTTAAGTATAACCTCCTCAAACACGTCCCCGCCCTGCCCCGCATGAATTAAAGGGGTTAGAACCTGCCCCGCCCGTGGCTTAAAACTCGATATTTTGAATTATTTTTATAAAACGTTGATTTTATTATATAATAAATAAAATAGTGACTTTATAAACAAATAAATTGTATTGACGAAAACCAATGCCTCAACATCAATTTCTAAGTCTAAAACTTCAACATCAAAAAGTCTCAAAATAATTAAAATGTCTCAAATAACGCAATTTAAAATGCCAAACTTCCAAGTCTCAAACATCATCAACTATTACAAAATAAGTCACAAACAATATCAACCATCACAAAATAAATTTCAAACAACACAAGTCTCAAATAACATCAAGTATTACAAAACACAATAACCCAGCGCCAACGACCTTTGAATTAGGATTTTTTGACCAGGAAGTCATACTTGATCCATAGGCATATATGAAAATAACTCAACAAAAATTGAACCATCTCAACTTCATATTGCCATTTCCTGCCATTTGAAAAAATAAATAAAAGAAAAAACAGTTTTACAAACTATGTAGTGATAACAAAAATTAATAACATTTAAAGCATCATGTGAATAATGTGGTTTAAAAGAAAATAGCTAATAAAAATTAACCATGAAATGAAAGGGGAATTCATTGTTACTATTTAGATTGATTTGTGTTTGGGGTCCAATGATTGTAATTCAAAACACCAATCAATTCAGACACAACATGTTAATGTGTCTATAAAAGTGTGTCCAAATAAAACATCTAAAATTACTCCTTACTAGTTTTTAGCCGGCACGATGCATGGGGGCTTTGAAATTTTTGTTATACAATGCAATTCGAACATACTTACGAAAATAGAGGTAAAATATATAACATTAAAGCCCATTTTATATTTTGGATACACGCATTTAATGTAGAAAAAATTTAGGAGAAAGTACTCTTAGGTCCCTCACTAACAAATTTTAAACACTAAAGGAAATTTGAAAAATTTTAAACACTTAGGCCTACTAATTCTCTTCTTGTACAAGTCCACGCTAGTGGCATAACAAGTGGACATAATTGTAAAATGATCCATAAATGTTTAAAAATTGTTATCAAGGGACCTAATTATAAATTGCCCAAAAAATTATTAAAGGATAACGAATATATGTATTTCATTTGTAGAATATTTAAGGTCAAACAAATACTTGCATGTAAAATTGAAATGCAAAAAGGAAAATATTTAATGATGAAGTAGAGAGAATTAAACAAACAAAAAGAATAGAACACACAAAAAAAAATACACATACAAATATGTATATATCTTAAAAACTATTTATAAATATAAATTATTTTTTAAAACAATACTTTTTTTACAAAAATATAAAAATATAATTTTTTTTCTAAAACTATACTTTTAACATTATTTTTATAATTTTTTTTACGAAACTCGATAAGTATAAAATATTTTATTATGCATAAAAATTGTATATTTATAAAGTAGTTTTCTAAAAACTCTAGTCTTTGACTTCATTTTTTAACATAAATTGCGTTTTAAGAGGTTGTTTTATAAATATATATATAAATTTTTTTAAAGAAAAAAGGTTTTTATAAAATAATGTTAATGTTCAGAATCTAATATAAATTGTATATTTTTTATAAAAAAACATTTTTTGTGTCATATGTAAATAATTGTTAATTATTACCGTATAACTCAAAAGAACATTTTTTTATAATAAAATGTATAGTTTTCTAAAACAGTTTTTAAAATTTGCTTGTTAACGTAGCTTCATAAAAACCGTCTGTTTTCTCAAAAAGATTATAAAACACAATTTATGTAAAGAAAAGAAGTTAAAAACTCCAGTTTTTTAAAAATTACTTTATAAAAATACAACTTTTGTTTATAATAAAATAATTTATACTAATCTTTATAAATTAGCTTTCGTAAAAAAGCATTTTTAGAGAAAAAAAAAGCGCTAAAACTATAGTTTTTATGATAAATAGTTATTTATTTATATTTTCACTAAAAGAGTATTGTTTTTAAAAATAATTTATATTTTTAAAGCAATTTTTTAAAAAGATTATATATATATATATATATATATATATAAGAAAGGTAAAAAGAGTAAATAATTAAGATAGGTGAATATATATTTATATTTTAAGAAAAAAGTTATATTAGATTTTTCATTTCATTACCTGAGGCTGAAACCAAGATCCGATGCTTGAACTAAAGAGATACCCAGGAGAGATACTCTCTTGTGGAACTACAGATGATTGGAGTCACGAAAGGACACTCTATACGCAAAAATTGCAATGATTTGAGTCGATCCATCCCAGGAGCAGGCGGTAGAGTTGTCATGGACCAACACATGACAACTTCAAGTTTTATGAGGGATGTTAGATCTATCAACCACGTTGGCCAGGTAGCAAAAAGTCTACAATATCTAATACTCAAGTATTTTAGAGCAGTGGCAGCGTGTTGAAGACCATCAGGCAACTGATGTAAGTGCTAAACAAAGTATGTAGAAGCGTATCAAGAAATGTTTTGCTAATGAGTCCAACCTTCAATGAAAAAGAAAATGACCTCAACTTCTTTAGTTCGAGTACATGTCTAGGAAATTCCCTCCCCCACAAATTTTCTCCACAGAACAACATATGTCGAAGCCTTTCAGAAATGATCTTCATATCAAAATTCACACTCGAAACCTCTTTACTTGCCACAGATTAGGCAAGATCATGCACTAGGTCATGCATTTTACACCTCAGCACTTCACAATCAAATCCTACTTCAACATCTTGAAAAAGGGATCTTGACAACAAGTCATTGAATTACTGGTTCCCAATATCTTCTATTTCTCGAGTTCCATCTGTTGATTGTATAAATCCATGTGCAATCCAATGATTAATCAAGCAAACTCTGGGTAGTAGAGTGTCTTTAGGAAATATGGAACAATAACCAAAGCACCGTTTCAAATGCATTGGCATTTCATCAAAACTCAACTTCAATATAGGCAAGATATCATTGCCCTTTTGCGCAATTTTCCATATTTCATTATCCTTTATATAAAGCCATTCACGCTCCTCGGTTTTTGTGTACAATAGGCTGCCTAGAGTTCTCACAGCTAAAGGAAGTCCACCACACTTGTGCGCGATTACTTTCCCTATTTCTACTAGCTTTGGATGTTGTTTTTCTTCTCCTTCTTTAAATGCACATCTTAGAAATATAGACACACACTCATCATTTGAAAGACCTTTTAGATCATACGAAGGAAATGTGCCCATAATTGCTCCAATAGTTTTACTCCGTGTGGTAACAATGATAATACTTCCTTGGGCACCACAATTTAACAAATCTCTCATATCCATCCACTTTTTCGGATCCTCATTCCATACATCGTCAATGACAAGTAAAAACTTGTTGGAGTCCAAATGATTACGCACATAAGTTTGCAACTGGTCCAAATCCATGTTGGCGTTATTATTACCACCAACAGCTCTTATGATTTTTTCCATCAGATTTGTTAGATCAAAATCTTCGGACACACATACCCAAATTCTCGTCTCAAAGTTTTCAACAATCCTACCATCATTGTAAACTAACTTAGCAAGCGTGGTCTTGCCAAGGCCCCCAAGTCCAACAATAGGAAGAACAGATACATTCTCACTACAACTAGAACTTAATAAAAGCTCTACAATATTCCTTTTATCATCATCTCTCCCAATAACACCTGACGAGCGTACAAAAGAATGGGTTTGTTCCCTCAATCTATATGTAGATTGGGTGTCTATAACTCGCTCTATAAACTGAAAATTTCTCCTATCAGTTGCAATATCATCTAATTTCTGGCGTATCTTCTTTACTTTAACATCCATGTTGACACGAAATGCAAGTGGGTTGGAGCTTGAAAAGAAGTTGCTTACCTCTTTTCGCTTGCTTCCTTTGATTTATAATTTCCGTCGCAAATCTTCATTCATGAAATCATCGAGTACATCATCCACATCATAAAGAACATCTTCAAGCTTCTCCAACCAATCTCTAACGTGTTGGCTATTCACTTGTTGCTCAGCAGCATCCAACAGCACCGCTTTATTTGCAGATATACTGAATTCAAGTCTCTTCAGCTCACTTCTTACCCCCCATATTGATCCAATCTCAATTATAGCAAGCTTGGCCAACTTGCCTAACACTTGCCCTGTAATGTGAAAAGCAAACGACTCTGCCATGTGGATGTCAAACAAGTCTCGTGAGTTCTTGCAGTTGTGTTTTGCTTAGTCTTAGAAAAGGTTTTTCAATTGAGGATGAACATCCATTATCAGTGCAATTTGGTTAATGTTTGGTCAAACTACCACCTCTGTTGACAAGGAAAATGTCACACTGCGAACATTTTAAATTTTTTATCCAAAAGTTAGTTTTAATGTCCTTCCTTAAAATATATTTATAAGAAAACCATCCTCATAAGTGATAATTTTAAAAAACAAAGGAACAAAAGTTTACAATGGAAACAATTAAACAATTCTTCAAAATTCAACTCTAATGTCCTTTTCATAACCAAATTTAAAAGAGAATAACCCATGTTAACTAATTAACCTTATTTTATAATCGATATTTGGACTTGAATAAAGGCAAAAGATTGCAATCGTTTTGTATCTGCCCAGGAAAGAGTGCCAAAAAAAACCCAAGCAAACACAGCAGAAAATATGTGCCCATAAAGTCAGTAACGATATTGGCTGAAGATGCATTTGTCCACCCAAGTATGTCACATTGTTTACTGCTATTCCCATGGTTGATAGCCTCTCAGATATTTCAATTCTGTAAAGAGTGATGCTAGGCTTACCGATTGCATTTGTTCCCTTACACAAAATGCATATATCATCCCCTGGAAAACTAAAATCAGTTAACCAAATGCATTATTTTGAACTCAAAATATTATATACTTAAAATGTAAATTTTAGCCACTGAAAAAAAATACGAATATGAATAAATCAAAATAAAATTTTATAGGAAATTTTATTTTTATTACCTAACCCGTACCCGACCTAATTAAATGTGACAAAAAATAATTTTTTTTATCAAATAGGAACAGAGCCTAATTAAAACACGATATGATAGGACATACATTTTTTAGGAAATTTTTTAAATGATAATTTTTTTTTGTTAAAATTAGTTTTATATCATATCTAATGTGAATAAAATTGTGTTACGTAAGGCACGACACGATTTTTTTTATCGCACACGACATAATTAAGACGGGACAGCACATACCACAAAATTTTAATTTTTTGGCTATGGCAAACACGACCCAAAAAAAAAAGATAGCGCGAACCTTTAAAAATAAGAGAATATTGATTAAACGTTTTTTAATAAACGTTTAATTCAAGAATTTTTATTTTGTTCCAAAAAATCGCTCATCACATACAAACGGACGTATTACGATTGGTTAGTGCCGTTGGCACAGACCCAACTCCATATAAAAAAATATAGAGGATCTTTCTTTTATCTTTTTTTTTTCTATATAAAAAATCTCTATACACAAAAAACTCATATCATACTAATATTAAATTGCCATTTCAACAACACACAAAAAAAATTAAAACAGTTTTTTTATTATTAAAATAAAAACAAATGTTGTTTTTAATTTAAAACTACGTTTACTATTAAAAATGTTGTTTTTAATTTAAAAAACCGTTTTATATATTTTTTTTAATTAAGAAAGCTTATTTATATAAAAACTATTTTTTATAATAATTTTTTTTTTGCTGCATTGAACATGCCACATACGTATTAATTTTTTTAGATAATAATTTTTTTTGTGAAAATATTTTTTGACCTACAGCGACGCACAAATCCGACTAATTTTGTGCGACGCACTGGTGTGTCGCGTCTGTATTGCTTCATTTTTGGGACCTGGTGGGACCTACACCGTAGGACCCTCAAAACGAACCAATGTAGACACGACACGTTAGTGAGTCGCACAAAATGAGTCGGGTTCGTGAGTCGGCCTAGAATTACTATTTTTTTTATCACACACGACATAATTAATACGCGACACCACATAACACAAAATTTTATTTTTTTGCCTAACGTGAGCACGACAAAAAAAAACGCGACACTAATTGACGGGTTTTTTCATTTTTTTATATACCAAATCCAAAATAACCCAATTAAATATTAATTTAATATAAAGTTTATTTAACTTTAAAATAATTTGCGCATATACCAAATAGTCACTCAAACATTTTTTTAATACACGTTTAGTGCAAACTCTTTTTATTTTGTTCCAAAAAGTCCCTTACCACGTAAAACACTAAAAAAAAGAAGCTTCGGTGAGGGTCGTCGGAGTTCCGACAGTGGGGGGTGAGGTGGTTGTGCCGCTGACGCAGATCTTTAAAAATAAAAGAATATTGATTAAATGGGTGTTTGGGGGACTTTTTAAAACAAAATAAAAACTTAAACTGAATGTATATAAAAAAAATATTTGTTTAACTTTTTAATAATGGATCCTAAAATAAATCATAAGTCTAATTATTTATTAATTTAAAATAAATTTTAAAAAAATTAAGAGAATATTTTTTAGTTTTGTTTTGGCTCTTTATTAATTGAGGTAATGCATTGTGTTTTAAAAAGAGAATAAGGGTTTGGATTGTTTTGGATATGAGATTAGGGGTTAGGATGGTTTTGGGTATGGAGTCGATATGATTGAATCGGGAAGTGTATCATTATTCTTCCGTAAATTGAGGTAGAAAATGCTACATGTGAATATATAAATTAGAAACATGGCTATAGTTTAGTAATTGATCCATGATATGGATCCCAACTTATTTCACTAAGCTCAAAATTAAGAGTAAATTTAAAAGTTAAAAAAGTAGTAATTTTTGGTTAATGTAATTATTAGTAAAAATTAAAACATATTTAATTGTCACATAATCTGGTTTATTGATTTTCAATATTTTACTCTTAGCCTGAGATATCTGTGCATCACACATTTTGAGGCACAGAATGCATTTAAATATTAGAGGTTGTAAGCAAAAATTAGAAAAGTTATATGTTTGGTCAATGTGGTTGTGTATTACATTAAACGGCCTTAAATTTGCCGTGGAATTCAAGGGCTATCAAACAGAGCCATAAATATATATTAAATATATATTAAGAAATTTGTTTACGGAAAATATATTAAAAAAAATATATTAAATATATATTAAAAATAAATAAATAAAAAATATCAACAAAAAAATATATATTAAAAAATAAGTTAACAAATTAACGAAATGTATGAAATAAATAAAAATTATATGAAATATTAAAAAAAATGAAATATACAAAATATAAAAAAAAAATATGACAGTTATGAATTATACAAAAAATATATGTGATATAAATATACAAAATATTAGAAAAAATATACAAAATATATTAATATTTAAAATATATATATTAAAATACGAAATATAGGAAAATATACAAAATATATTAAATGTACAAAATATATAAAGGTACAAAATACGTATATATATGAAATATATTAAATATACAAAATATACCCTATATAAAAAATATGCGTATATACTAAAATATATAAATGTAAGGAATATATAAATATACAAAATATATACATATATGAAACATATAAATATATACAGAATATATACATATATGAAATATAAGCAATTTACGAAATATATATATTTACAAATTTACGAACTATATATATTTGTATAATTATAAAAAATACTGAGTTTTAAAAAAAAATCACTTTGAGTTTTACTCTTAGCCTGAGATATCTGTGCATCACACATTTTGAGGCACAGAATGCATTTAAATATTAGAGGTTGTAAGCAAAAATTAGAAAAGTTATATGTTTGGTCAATGTGGTTGTGTATTACATTAAACGGCCTTAAATTTGCCGTGGAATTCAAGGGCTATCAAACAGAGCCATAAATATATATTAAATAAAATATATTAAATATATATTAAGAAATTTGTTTACGGAAAATATATTAAAGAAAATATATTAAATATATATTAAAAATAAATAAATAAAAAATATCAACAAAAAAATATATATTAAAAAATAAGTTAACAAATTAATGAAATGTATGAAATAAATAAAAAATATATGAAATATTAAAAAAAAAATGAAATATACAAAATATAAAAAAAAATATGACAGTTATGAATTATACAAAAAATATATGTGATATAAATATACAAAATATTAGAAAAAATATACAAAATATATTAATATTTAAAATATATATATTAAAATACGAAATATAGGAAAATATACAAAATATATTAAATGTACAAAATATATAAAGGTACAAAATACGTATATATATGAAATATATTAAATATACAAAATATACCCTATATAAAAAATATGCGTATATACTAAAATATATAAATGTAAGGAATATATAAATATACAAAATATATACATATATGAAACATATAAATATATACAGAATATATACATATATGAAATATAAGCAATTTACGAAATATATATATTTACAAATTTACGAACTATATATATTTGTATAATTATAAAAAATACTGAGTTTTAAAAAAAAATCACTTTGAGTGATTTGCTACCCAAAGGTGACAAATAAAACCTGACCCCCCCCCCCCCCCCCCCCCCCCCACACACACACAAAGAATTGGTTTTCATCTTAAGGTGGCAAATTGTGCTTAAGGCTATATATATGTATATATATATATAGCGTCAGGCTCTCCGACGGGCTAATTTAACAGGCTTAATATCGTCCATACGATTTTGGGACCGCTTTTATCTTTTGGACCACTTTTAGAGGACCGCTTTGTCTTTTCAAATGTTTTCGGAATATAAATTTCTACCCCAATAACTTCTAGCATCTTTAAGCTTTCTTAATTAATCTGTGAGTCTAAGAGAAGTTTTAGAGATGCAACTTCTCCGACTTCTTCCGTCATTATCGTACTAAAATTCGGAATAGCGAAGATTATCTATATAAATATTTTCTTCGGGGAGTCTGGAAATTGCAAGCGGTTTTGATGGAAAATATTCTAGTCTTAAATCCCTTATATGGTATTGAGGTTTTATCAATCTAGTTTCTTTATAAATCTGATTAATAATATCAATTATATCATTTTCTATAAATTCCTCTAAATCATTATCACCATAAGATGACAAAAATCTTCGATGTGTTCTAGGGGCAGCTGTCTCTACGTTTTTAAGAATAGGACGGATTCCTACTGATCTAATTAAAATAATTCTTGTTTTTGGAAGCCTTTTACGTCTATACTATCTTTAAGTATTCTAATATATTCTTGGTATTTTTATGGTCTAGATAGTTCTTCTGCAAAATCTTCAGTTCTTATTTCTTATTTAAAGAGATTACGGATCCCTATTCTAATTATTTCTATCCTAGGTACTTCACGTATTAATCATTCAATAATTTGGTCTATGTATTTATAAATACCTCCTGCGTATGTTAAAGCAGGTTCTATAAGTTCTTTATCTGAGGGGTCTGTAAGAGTTCACTTTTGGATTTCTATTGTTAAGTCTAAATCTGTTTGATTAACAAATACTATAAAGTCTTTTGTGATTTGTAAGTTGATGCAAGTTTCTTTTGGATTTAACACAATAATATGTAAAATAGTTAAAGGTTTGGTTCAAGTTTATACCTTCCTTCTGTTCTGCAATATCTTTATCTTCCTTCCTTCTTCTCTTCAGTTTTGTTACTATTCTTCTCCGGTCTTGTCCTCCTGTAACTTCCTTTCTATGTGTCGCACCTCAATCCACTATTTTGGCATTGGATCCATTTTCAGCCCATAAGCCACCACGCCTAACGCCCACCTGGCTAACGGCTCACAACAAATCGACACCTGACGACGATTCAATAGTATAACACCTACGTGCTACACCAAAGGTTCCATACAATAGTCCTCTATGAACAAAAAGTTGGAGACATTTGGAGAATTATAATAACTTAACATAAGAGATTTGGGAAAAGAAAATAACTTTTATTACATTGCATAAGTATATACAACTCTCACCATTCCCTTGACTATATGAGAATTACTCACTCATATACATGTTACTCTCTAAGCTTAGTCACTCTTTTTCTAACTTCTCATTTCTACAATCAAACTGGACGCTCCCTTTTATAGCACAAGGGAACTACATTTGACTGGCTACCGGAGGCTAAAATCTAATCGGTTAAAGAAATAAGAATTATTAAAGTCTATACTATTTTCTTTACATAAAGTAAATCTGTCGTCTAGCAATAATTTGAACCAACGTCTTTGTGAAGGTCTTTTTCTTCCTTATGAAAAGAAGCCTTCTGGGGGCCCATATGGGGCAGGTTTGTGTCTTCTTTGTCTTCATAATGCAAAGGAATCTTTAAGAACACCAGTCTAAATAATTGAGTCTTCGGTATTTAATAATCGATTGAGTAGGATGGGACCCCTCTCTGTTTCATCTGCATCTTCTTTTTCCTTGTCTTTGTCTGGTGGGGCACTATTGAAGTATTCATCAGTGAGGCCAACTATTCTAAGGCTGGCTGGTAAAGCTATTTCTACCATTTCCTTGAATCCTTTCTTGAGACTTCCATTGAATGGCTCATCATATTGGATAATGAGGTCCTCTTTATGTTATGCAGTATACCATATGTCTTCATTTGTTAACGGTTCCATGATTTCTATCGTCTCCATAGCTTGGGCAATCTGGAGCTTGGAATTATCAACAATTAAGTCTTTTGTCTAGTTTTCGGATAGAATCTCCACGTATTCAAATGAATAATTAGAAAATCTAAAAATTCTAAACCCTTCAACTCTCATTCCTCTACAAGAACTTTGAGTAATCTGGTAGATCCTGGAAAACAAGGGAAGGAAGTCTTCTACCTTCTTGACATACTCATGGACTATTTTTCTAAGAGAAATAGAGTCTTCTACAGTCTTTATTTTGATGAGTCCAATGAACCTGTAGTCTGCTAAGGTTATCTGAGCTATATATGTCTTTCCAAAAAGATAAATTTTTAGAACATTTTTGAAGAAACCTCTAAACATTAAGGTATCTCCAGTAATTTCTAATAATAACATATTAACATGTTCAATAATGTTATTAACTTCTTTCTGATAGTTTTCTGGTATTGGAAGATTATTATGACCACAAGGTATAACAATCTTAGTCTTAAAGGTCTTTTTCTGATAATAAAAATTATCTACTGGTCTAGTTTTGGAAGATTCTCCAAGAGTCTGAGCATAAGTTTGAGTTTGAGGTAAGACTATTATGTCTACTTTTACTTTATCTATGTCTTTTTTGAATTCTTCTCTGCCTTCTTGTGAATATCCTTTCTTATAGGTTCCACCATGGCGTCTGGGTTAATAGGGATAATTTCATAATAACTTTGGTCTTTATCCCACTTATCAATGGAATTTTCTCCTAAAGTAGGCTCTACTAATTGCCTAATATTTTCTTTTTCTACTTTTATATCCGTTTTCTTTTGTTTGGATATAGCTTGAAACTGTAATAATGTGTGTTGGGCTTGATCTAAAATGTCTTGTTGTATAAGCATTAATTGCTTATAACACTTTTGGTCTCGAAACTTATATTCTTTTTGTAAGGGTTTGGTTATTTTTAAGGCTTCTTGTTGGTTTGTAGGTATAGGTCCACCATGCTCAGCTGAAGAACTCTGATGCTTTATTAGTCTATAATTGGGTTTGACTTGCATAAGGTCAATGACAATATTGTGATCTATTAGAGGATTCACTATCCAAAACCGATGATTAACAGTTTTGTTAGTCTTATTTCTTAATTTAAAGTAAATATGAATAGTATGAAAATATAAGGTAAATGGTTATCCATTAGCTACCTTACCATGGATCTCTTGATTACTGTCTAGAAAATAATCTTCAGGGAAAGCATTAGTCTTACAAATACTCTAAGAGCATCCTGTATCTATAAGAGCTGAAAGCCTTTTAGGATAGTCTTTAGGTTGTATGAATAATTCTACAAAAAAAGCATGTGGTTTAGTAAATATTCCTAAATTATTCTTTTCTAGAATAGATATTCTTTTTTGAGGTTTATCTATAAAATCTAATGATGTTAGGTCTTCTGTACTGCTGTCTGAGCAGTATTCTTATAAATCATAGGAAATTCCTTTTCCTTTTAAGTCTTTATTTTCTTGTAATCTTTTGGCTATATATCTATCAATATATTGATAATAAGCTTTAATGTCTTGATCTATTTGAGCATCATACTGGATAGTATAAATTGCTCTAAATCTAATTCTCCAGCAGTTTTTATAGTAGTGTAATTGACAAATGACACAAACCATAAATAATTTTATTTGTATGGTCTCAAGGCATTCTACACATTTAAAGTCTTTCTCGCTACATTTCATGTCAAATGTGCAATAATTTCTTTCATCAAAGTAACATCTAGGTATATATGTTAGTAACTCAGGATTACTAAATGTTCATCTTTTCTTTAAAAAGGGGGCTTAATATACATTTATACCAAGCTTCTTCAAAGTATATATATTCATCATCTATTTACATCATATATAAATCTACAGTATCTTGAGAGTCTTCATACTCATCAGTGTCACTATTATAATCTTCTGAATCACTGCCTATATATGCACTATAGATACTAGTATTATCATCATCTTCTATGTCTGATATTTCTATAGCGTATAGAATATCTAATTCTTCTTGATCTGTAAAGTCTAGTATTGTATTAATGATCTTAATACTTTCTTTATCTTTTTTGTTGGGACAGTCTTTAGCAAAGTGTCCTTCTTTGCCACAAGTCCAACATTCTTTGATGGCAGTCTTAGATTGAGCTACTTCTTTTTCCTTCCTGTAATTAGGAACCTTCTTATGCTTACTACTGTTCTTCTTAAAATACCTTCTTTGGTTAAATTCTATTTTTCTTAGTCTTAGAGTTCCTTTCTCTAAAGGTAGTGGATGGTATAAATCTATATTTCTTTGGAAATCCTAAAGGTCTAGCATGAATCTTCCTACGTTTCCATTCGAGTTTCTTTTTGAATTTCTTGGATTCACTACCACATCCCCATTGGATTGGAGTGATGTCTCTTTCGTCTTTGATTGGAGGAATCTGTTTGAAAGTTTCTTCTATTAACTTTCCTTGAGTTATAACTAGTCTTTTAGATATGATATAGTCTTTGGAAAAATTTATCCTTCCATCAACGGAGTTATTCTTAACTCTAGCTACTCCAGACCAATTCCTATATTCATTAATTAAGATTTGTCCAATGGCTGGTATCTTTCTAAAGTATTCATATTTTAAGGTCTCTCCAAATTCTTTAATTTGGTAATATATATTTTCATAATTGTTGATATATTCATTGATCTTATCTAGTTTGCAAATGCTAAGGAGGGCTAACTTAGTTTTTTCTAAATCTTATTCATTCATTTGAGTTAAATGTCCAGCTCCAATGAATTTTGATGTAAACAATTGAATATCTTCTTTAATTGATCTTTTTTCTAGGTTTTCTTTCATTTTCTCAATCTTAGCTAAGGTGTCTTCTTTTGTAGCCTTTCTTAAACTATCTAAATAGTCTTTTGCAATACCTCTAATGGATTGCTCATCGTATTGCTTACATGAAGTTGTATCCCATCATTCATTAGATGCAAAACACATGTTCATCTGATTACGCCAGTCATATAAAGCTTTATTCCGATCTTGAACATTGTCTAAGTTAGGGTATATCCCAACTTGATTTGTGGATTAACTTGCCATGGTCTTAACATGAGTGAAACTCTTGTCACTAGTTGGAGAGTCTTTGATATAATCAGGTTTAGTCTTTACCAAAGTATTTGCATAAATGGGAATATTTATTCCTATTGGTTTTCTAAAGAGTCTAAGAGCATATTCTAGCTTACTACTAGTTCCTATCTCTTGTTTATCAGGACCTACTTGTGTGGTTGGCATTAGTCTTTCTTCTCCTTCTTCTTTTAGTCTTAAATTTCTAAGAAGTTCTTTAGTATTCTTAGATTTTTTAAATTTTAATATACAGTCTTGGTCTATCATGTTGAATCTTTCTCTTTCTTAGATCCTAACATAATGACTTCTATTAAGATTGTCTTTAAATGTCTTCATGTCCAATTTTGAGGGATTATGTCCAAAGTTTTGGATTCTAGTAAAATTGCACACAACTGAACATAAAAAATTTATTGGTAAAAAAACATAACGCAGTGTGGAACAGGATAGTGCAAGAAAAAGAGCAATTGTAGAAAGTTGTGGTGGTCTATTTCTACTGGGTAAAGAAGTTAATGATGAAATTCAACTTTCCTTAGGGAATGCAGGGACAACAATGCGTCCGTTGACTGCTACAGTTTTTAGTGCCGATGGAAATTCAATTTTTCTCTAACTAAGTCTTTTTGTTCAAATGATCTTCTAGGTCTAGCTAGTGGAACTTGTCTTAGCAAGCTAGAGCTAGAGTTACTACTGTATTCTCATTCTGAAGGATCATTGATTAGGTCTTCTCCCATATTTCTAAATCTAATTTCTTCAGTCCGGATATTCTTACTGGTAATCTTAGGGGACCAAGCTGGATTGTAACATTTCCAGTGACATCGTCTTGATTGATAAACAAAGGTTTATTTTGTATAGTCTTAGTTTCTTGAAATTTTGGCAATTGCCAAAGGGTCTCAGATTTTTCTTTCATAGGTCTAGTATTCCTAATACTGTAAGTATGATTATAATCTGAATGATTAGTTCTAGCTAATATTTCTTCATTAAGTCTACCGTTAGGAATTCTCGATTGCATTCCTTCATAGGGGAATTGGGAGAACTTCACATAGCTTTGGAATTATATGTTTATATTAGCATCTGGGATAATATAGTCTTCATAGCCACTAGCATATAAGATTAACTTAAAATGTTCAGTTGTTTCTGCGGTTACTGTAAATGCCGGAATGACATTAAAATATCCTATATTGTCTGACATTTCTAATCGGTCTATCCCAATAAGGTTTTTCTCAAAATATTTCCATCTTTTATCTATTAAACAACATAATATGTAGATATTATTTTGAGGTTTATGTAATCCTTGGATTCACTACACCAAAACTACGCTAATCGTCACGTACTTTATCCCTGACCAGGCATTGTAGGTTGCGAATTTGGTCTGTGACCAAATTGGGTATGACCAATTTTGGTGGCCATGGCCCAAATCCCTGACCCAATGCCTTGTCACAAATCTCTCATAGTCACAGATGTGGTCACAACCCATATCCCTGACCCTGTTTGTAAGGCTGATCACGGCCCAAACCGTAACCATCAAGCGATTAAATAACCATGTGGCCACACTAAAAACTGTGACCTATTTCATGTGCAATCCAAACTTGTCACGGCTATAGGCCATGGACATTCTTGCTTTACATAAAGATCGACACGGCTTTAGACCATGACAATGCTTCCAGTATAAAAAACATTATCACAGCTTTAGGCCGTGACTATATACATTGTGCATAGAATATTGTCACGGCTTTAGGCCGTGATCACTTTTAATAATATTAAAAAAAATTCTCGAATCGGGAGGCTAATCGATCAATTGTTGCAAGTTCTCCTTGGGTGACCTCGACGAGGTCCTGTGTTCTCAAATCGGGGGGTCCCGACCGAGGCAGCAGATACGGGACCCGTGTATGCATTCTAAAATATGGGTCGTTCTCTCAAATTAGGGGTCCCGTGACCACACAATCGGTTCGTCCAGGCTACATTGGTCCAGAGCGAGGTATTGGCGTCGCCATGGGGCCATTTGAGGGGCCTGTGTGGTTTCCCCCTTTAACGACACGTTTTTAAGCCTAAGTGTAGGCATTGTAAAATCTGGGCTTATGCTATCAAATCGAGGGTCCCGTGACCACACGATCGATTTGTGCGAGTTACTTGGTCACGTGCGAGGTGTTGACGCCGCTTATGGGGCCATTTGGGGGGCGCTAAGGGGTTTTGCCCCCCTGACGACACATTTTTAAGCCGAATTCTGGATATTCTCTATTTTGGGATAATTTTATCAAATCGGGGGTCCTGTGACCACGGGGTCGATTCGTGCAGGCTATGTTGGTCCCGTACGAGGTTTTGGCGCTGCTCACGGGGCCGTTTGGGAGGTGTTGCATGGTTTCTCCCTTTGACAGCACGCTTTCAAGCCTAAGTCTGGATATTCTCTATTTTGGGTCGTACTCTCAAACCAAGGGTCCCATGACCACGCGATCAGTTCATGCGGGATACGTTGGTCCCGTGCGAGGTGTTGGCACCGATCACGGGGTCGTTTGGATGGCATTGCATGGTTTCGCCCGTTGATAACTCATTTTCAAGCCTAAGTATGGATATTCTCTATTTTTGGCAAATGCTGTCAAATCGGGGGTCCCATGACCACGGGGTCGGTTTTTTTGGGCTACGTTGGTCCCGTGAGAGGTGTTGGAGCCTCTCACGGGGCCTTTTGGGTGGCGTTGCGTGGTTTCTCCCTTTGACGGCACGTTTTCAAGCCTAAGTGTAGGCATTCTGAAATCTGGGCTAATGCTGTCAAACCGAGGGTCCCGTGACCACGCGATCAGTTCGTATGAGTTACCTTGGTCCCGCGCGAGGTGTTGGCACCGCTCATAGGGCCATTTGGGGGAATCTAAGGGGTTTTGCCCCCCGACGACATGCTTTTATGCCTAAGTCTGGATATTCTCTGTTTTGGGTCATGCTCTCAAATCGAGGGTCATGTGACCACGCGGTCGGTTCATGCAAGCTACCTTGGTATTGTGCGAGGTGTTGGCACCGTTCATGGGGTTGTTTGGTTGGCGTTGCATGGTTTCTCCCTTTGACAGCACGTTTTCAAGCCTAAGTATGGATATTCTCTATTTTGGGTTGTGCTCTCAAACTAAGGGTCCCGTGACCACGCGGTCGGTTCGTATGGGTTATATTGGTCCTGTGCGAGGTGTTATCACTGCTCACCGGGCCATTTGGGTGTCATTGCATGGTTTCTCCCTTTGACGACACATTTTCAAGTCTAAATATGGATATTCTCTATTTTGGGCTAATGCTGTCAAATTAGGGGTCCCATGACCATGGGTTCGGTTCATGCGGGCTACGTTGGTCCTGTGCGAGGTCTTGTCACTACTCATGGGGCTGTTTGGGTGGTGTTGCGTGGTTTCGTCCTTTGACGGCACGTTTTCAAGCCTAAGCATGGATATTCTCTGTTTTGGACTAATGTTGTCAAATCGGGGGTCTCGTGACCACGAGGTCATTTCATGCGGGTTACATTAGTCCTGCACAAGGTGTTAGCATCGCTCATGGGGCCGTATGAATGGCACTAAGGGATTTCTCCCCTCGATGACACATTTTCAAGCCTAAGTATGAATTTTCTCTGTTTTGGACCGTGCTCTCAAATCGAGGGTCCCGTTACCATGCGATCGACTCCTATTAGCTACGTTGGACCCGTGTGCGGTGATCGCTCCCCTAAAAGGGCCGTTTGGTGGGCATTAAAGGGTTTCCCCTTTAATGGCATGTTTTGAAGCCTAAGTTTGGATTTTCTCAAATTATCGCCATATTCTAAAACTGGAGGTCCCATGACCACACGATCGGTTCCTGCGAGTTACATTGGTCTGTGGGCAGTGATCCCTCCCCTAAAGGGGCCGCTTGGCAGTGCTAAGGGCTTTCGCCCTCTAACGGCACATTTTCGGGCATTAAGTGTGGGTTTTCTCAAATTATCATCATTTTCTCAAACCAGGGGTCCCGTGACCACGTGGTCGGTTCCTGCAAGTTAAATTGACCCCGTAAAAGGTTTTTGTACCTCTCATGGGGCTATTTAGGAGGTGCTTTTGGTTTTTGCCCTCAAAAGGCATGTTTGGTAAGAAAATTTGAATAGTCATGGCATGGGAACACTAGAACCGTGCTCTAAATGGTCTTTGGAATTTTTTCTGGACAATCTTTGGACCAACGAAGCCACGTAGTCTCCCACGAGTGAATCCATTGCTTTTTACAACTATAGCAAGTGTTCCCATTATTGATTTTGGATGGTGGAGTTCGATTTTATTGAGTAGAGTGAGCGGTAATGTTTGTAAGGGATTAATTTCAAGGTGCAGGGAACTCAACATTACAAGGTGGTCTCACAGGAAGATTAAGAGCTTGATAACCCTCATTGAGCTTACACTTATGCTTGTTAAGCTCAATGAGGGTTGTCAAGCTCTTAATCTTCCTATGAAGCCACCTTGTAATGTTGAGTTCCCTGCACCTTGAAATTAATCCCTTACAAACATTACGTCTCACTCTACTCAACAAATTTAAACTCCACCATCTAAAATCAATAATGAGAACACTTGCTATAGTTATACAAAGCCATTGATTCACTCATGGGAGACTACGTGGCTTCACTCGTCCAAAGATTGTCCAGACAAAACTCCAAAGACCATTCAGAGCACGGTTCTAGTGTTCTCATGCCATGATTGTTTAGATTTTCTTACTAAACATGCCTTTTGAGGGTGAAAACAAAAAGTACCGCCCAAACGGCCCCGTGAGAGGTTCAAACACCTCTTACGGTATCAATTTAACTCGTAGGAACCGACCGCATGTTCACGGGACCCCTGGTTTTAGAAAATTATGATAATTTGAGAAACTCCATATTTAATGCTTGAATACGTGCCGTTAGAGGGCGAAACCCCTTAGCACCCCCAAGAGGCCCCTTTAGGGGAGCGATCACCGCCCACGAGACCAATGTAACTCGCAGGAACCGATCACGTGGTCACAGGACCCCCGATTTGAGAGTATGATGATAATTTGAGAAAATCCAGACTTAGGCTTCAAAATTTTCCATTAGAGGGGAAACCCTTTAATGCCCACCCTACAAGCTCTAAAGAAGTTTGAACACCTCTCACGGGACCAACGTAACTTGTAAGAACTGACCGCATGGTCAAAGGACCCCCGACACTACACCAAATATGTCGAATTGTCATGGTCATTGATCGTGACAAGTCCAACTTGTTAAGGTCAATGACCGTGACAATTCTGGGGGTAACAACTTTTGTTGTCACGGACTTGTCACGGTCATTGACCGTGACAAGTTCATTTGACTTGTCATGGTCATATCACGGTTAATGATCGTGACACGCCTTGTCACGGTTATTGACTATGAAAAACCAGTGAACCTTTTAAAAAAATTGTCACGGACATTGACCGTGACAATTCTGGGCAGAATTGAAAAAAAAATTATTGGGCAGTTTGGCCACTACCAATGCCCAACAGTATATTTGTACCTATTATAGCAACATTACACTTGTTCAAACATCATATATCCAAAAAAAATAGAGATAATACAAATATACATTCAAAACAATATGCATCACAATATAATCCAAATATAATTCAAATGTAATCCAAATGTAACAATTAAAAACAGTTCAAATTTAACAACTTAAAACAATCCAAAACAATTCAAATAATGTCATTACATTTCTGGGGTAGGTTTGAGGAGGTGGATAGGCCACATGATATAGAAATTGAGACACCCTTGAATATGCATCATGCCGCATTGTTCACGCAACCACAATGGGGAGCTCTCCTTCCCGGTTATCATATGCGTGAGGAGAACCTTGGCCTTGATGTCTTGAAGCGCACGTCCATAAACTAGCATACTCTGGACGATATTCGGGTCCATTAACCCCCTCTTTATCCGCTCACCATCCAATGTGTCGTGTATAAACATGCTTGGCCAACCAAGTGCTCACATAGGCCGGTCGAAGGGAGCCAAATAGGGGACTGGATCATCAATCGGGGAGTCCACACGTGTCTGCGATGAAGCAACGACGTTTACGCCCTCGTCCTCCTCCACCTCCTCCTCCACTACCTTCTCCTTCCCTTTCCCCTTTTCCATTCCTACTAACGAACTCTTCATGAATGAGAACATATCTTGGACTGTCACCTTCAAATGGGACAGCTTCACGTCATGCGAGTCCACCGTTCGAGCCAACCCGGTGTTGCTCATCTCCAATCCGATGATCCTAGATTTGGCCACTCGCGAGCTCACTCCCTTGTCCTCCACTTGCGATCAGTGCCAAGCACTTGGCTGAGTGCGTCCGTGGACAAATATGCTTGTTGGCATCAAACTACGACTCATGCATTTCCTTAAGATTTTCCTGAAACGACAAAAAGCACACGAGTAGTTAAATAAGTAAATAAAAAATTATAACATAATTAACAAAAATTAAACTGTCGGATTATTTACAATCACGGACGCGACAATCAGGGATGCTTCCTTATCCTTCCCCTTCTTCATTTGAATTTCCGCATAAGCATCGAGCCTATATGGCCTACCCCTAGGGCCACTCCCCGTCCCCTGAAATAAAATAATGAAAAATTAGTATCGGGCCTGCAAAGGAAAATAATGCAGAATAACATATTTCAGTAATTATAGAAAAATAAAATCTTACCATCATCTAATGCTCCACCTCGGTGTAAGACGTCTAGCCGGAGTAGTGCAAGTTTGTCTTTTTCACCCGATTTTCCCTTCCCGATTGGCGAGATGCCAATTGTCGCTCCTCGATCTCATTGTCAATAAACTTTTTCCATTGTGCCAATGAGATAGGCTCCTTCGGCAGGACGGACTCACGCATTCTAAGACCCTCACAAACAGTCCTGTAAGAGATGTGAACACCTCGCATGGGACCAATGTAACTCGCAGGAACTGATCGCGTGGTCATGGGACCCTCGATTTGAGAATATGGTGATAATTTGAAAATATCTACACTTAGGCTTAAAAACATTTCGTTACAGAGCGAAAACCTAAAACACCCCCAAAACGGCCCCATGACAGGTGAGAACACTTCTCACGGGCCAATGTAACTCGTAGGAGCTGACCGTGTGGTCACTGAACACCCGGTTTAAGAATATGATGATAATTTGAAAATATCTCGACTTAGGCTTAAAAACATGCCTCTAGAGGGTGAAAACCCAAAACACCCCCCCCCCAAATTGCCCCATGAGAGGCGCGAACACCTCGTACAGGACAATTATAACTCGAAGGAACTGACCGCGTGGTCACAAGACCCCCGATTTGAGAATATGACGAGAATTTGAAAATATCTAGACTTAGGCTTAAAAATATGCCACTCAAGGGAAAAAACCCCAAAACACCCCCCAAATGACCCCGTGATAGGCGCGAGCACCTCGCAATCGACCAATATAACTCATAGGTTCAGACCACGTGGTTACGGAACCCCGATTTGAGAATATGACGATAATTTGAAAATATGTAGACTTGGGCTTAAAAGTTTGTTTTTAGAGGGCGAAAACTGAAAACATCCCCCTAATAACCTTATAAGAAGCACAAACACCTTGTACGGGACCAATGTAACTCGCAAGAACTGACGGTGTGGTCACGAGACTTCCGATTTGAGAATATGACAATAATTGTAAAATATCTAGACTTAGGCTTAAAAACATGTCGCAAGAGGGAAAAAAAACCCAAAACACAACCAAACGGCCCCGTAAGAGGCACGAACACCTCACATAGGACGAATGTAACTTGCAGGAAGCGAACACATGGTCATGGGACTCCCGATTTGAGAATATGTTGATAATTTGAAAATATGTACACTTAGGCTTAAAAACATACCGTTAGAGGACGAAAATCCAAAACACCTCCCAAACGGCCCCGTGAGAGGCACGATCACCTCGCATGGGATCAATGTAACTCTTAGGAACTGATCGCATGGTCACGGGACCCCCGATTTGAGGATGTGGCTATAATTTGAAAATATTTAGATTTACGCTTAAAAACATGCTGTTAGAGGGAGAAAACCCCAAACACCCCCCAAACGGCCCCGTAAGAGGCACGAACATCTTCCACGGGACCAATGTAACTCCAGGAACTGACCGCATGGTCACGAGACTCCCATTTTGAGAATATAATGATAATTTAATAATATCTAGACATAGGCTTAAAAATATGTCGTTAGAGGACGAAAATCGAAAACACCCCCGAAACAGCCTCGTGAGAGGCACAAACACCTCGCACTAGACCAATTTAACTCACAGGAACTGATTACATGGTCACATGACCCCAGTTTGAGAGTACGATAATTTGAAAATATCTTGAATTAGGTTTAAAAACATATCGTTGGAGGGCAAAAACTGAGAAAATCTCGCATAGGACCAATGTAACTCATGGGAACTGATCGCATGGTCATGGGAACCCCGATTTGAGAATATGATGATAATTTGAAAATATCTACATTTAGGCTTAAAAACATGTCATTAGATAGAGAAAACCCAAAACACTCGCCGAACGGTCCCGTGAGAGGCACGAACACCTCGCACGGGACCAATGTAACTTGCGAGAACTGATCACATGGTCATGGGACCCCTGGTTTGAGAATACATCGATAATTTAAAAATATATAGACTTAGGCTTAAAAATATATCGTTAGAGGGCAAAAACCCAAATACCCCCGAAACGGCCCCCTGAGAAGCACGAATAGCTCACAGGGGACCAATGCAACTCACAGGAACTAATTGCATGGTCACGGGATCCCGATTTGAGAATACAATGATAATTAGAAAATATCTCGACTAAGGTTGAAAAATATGCCATTGGAGGGCAAAAATCGAAAACACCACTCAAACAGCCCCATGATAGGCGCGACACCTCGCACAGGATTAATGTAACTCGCAAGAACTGACAGCATGGTCACGAGAACTCGTGTTTGAGAATATGATGATAATTTTAAAATATCTACATTTAGGCTTAAAAACATGTCATTAGAGAGAAAACCCAAATCACCCCCTATGGCCCCGTGAGAGGCACGAATAATGTAACTCAAGAGAATTGACCGCGTGGTCATACGATAATAATTTGAAAATATCCAGACTTAGGCTTAAAAATATGCCGTTAGAGGAAAAAAACCAAAACACCCCCCAAACGGCCCCGTGAGAGGCGAGAACACCTCGCACGGGACTAATGTAACTCGTACGAACTAACCGTGTGGTCATGGGATCCCCGGTTTAAGAATATGACGATAATTTTAAAATATTTAGACTTAGACTTATAAACATGCCATTGGAGAGGGAAAACCCAAAACACCCCCCGAACAACTCCGTCCGAACACCTCACACGGGACTAATATAACTTCAGGAACTGACTGCGTTGTCACAGAACTCTCGATTTGATAATACGAAGATAATTGAAAAATATTTAAACTTAGGCTTAAAAACATGCCGTTAGAGGGCAAAACTCAAAACAGCCCTATGAGCAGTGTGAACACCTCGCACGGGACTAATGTAACTCACAAGACCTGATCGTGTGGCCACGGGACTCTCGATTTGAGAATATGATGATAATTTGAAAATTTATAAAATTAGGATTATAAATATGTGTGACACCCCGCCTAATTAAATACCGGATGATCAGTTCTTTATTAAATTATAATCAAGGTGAACGGTTGATTCATTCTTAGCATCACTGTCGCAAAAATAACTTTTCCAATTAAACACCCTAAATAATTAAGCTAAGTGTCAAAACCATTTTTAGACATCAATTTCCAAATTTCATTTTAAAAACCAACATTTAAAAACTTTACATAATTCCTAGTTAAAGAATCACACAACCACTATACTGGAACATATAATTCAAACAATTAAACATCCAACTAATTAATTCCAACTTTAAAACTTAAAGGAAAACATCCTGACAACAATAAATACCAAAGTATAAATACTGGAAATAAATGAATCACAATCTCTGAATAATGGAAAAGGGCGACACATGCCCAACTGAATAAATAGTGCTAGAAGTGGAATCAACAAGGAGGTCGTTTAAGCAAGAGGCCTGCAACTCCCACCTAAGCTGCAGCGCGTTCCTTCCAATGGATCCTAAGCAAGACGCTCATGTGGCTGGGCACCTGTAATATATACATATATATACAAGAGAGAAGAGAAAGTAGAAAACGGGTCAGAGCCCGATTGTAAAACAATTTAAAATTATTTTAGCAAGTATTTAAAATGCTTACCGGCAAATGCAACCAACATATTAGTGCGGCACTCCCTTGAGAAATTCTCACCTCTCTTTTAATGTGCACACCTATCGTACTAATATTCTCAACAGTTTAACTTATCTTATCTTAAGTTACTCGTAAGGTTTCAAGCTGACAATTTCCAATGTTAAGGAGGTTAATTTTATTTAACAACACAATTCTCACAGAAGCCTTATTTGATAATAAGGTTTCTCAGTAATATATCATACTTTTCAAACACTTATTCCCAAGTTGAAATAATTATTCTTTTCTTACATACCATAGTCACAGTAGGTAGTTCCCAAATTCCCGATATATACATACATACATATATATATATATATGTATATATATATTAAATACTCATATAATATATATTAAATACTCATATAATATATATATTCTAATAGCACCCCACATAAAATCTATGGTGCGAGCATACTCTGCTATCCAGTCCCCGTATCACTCGTACTAAGGGAAATACTAGTTCAGAATCACTCTCGAACTGTATTAACACAAAACACATACAAAATGAGGTGAAGCATAGTTCCAAGTCACTAAGAGGTCAGCAGATACCCTCACGTCTCTTAGGACCGTCTGACTATCGATCAGATAGCCTGTACCAAGTATTCCTATGTTCTAGGGTACTAGTCAATATCCCCCATAAAGGTCCCATCGAGATAAGACTGTCTCAGCGCGGTAACCTCAGGGATAGCAAGTAGCGCGGACATGATTTTTACACGTATATAATATATGCATAAACACAGTCATATATGTATACTACTATTCCCATATCAAATTTAGGTACACTCTCACGACCCATAATTATGATATTTATCCTTATTACTCATTATTTGGTTATCACGTACAACGGTTTGTCTCTTATTTTAATTTGTGGGATTATTCCAACTTATTAAGTGACACTCGTGGATTCCTATCCTCCCAAGTGTGATTTCAGTAGGTACTCATTTATTTTTACAACGTAACTTACTTACGAGTCTCACCCTTTAACACATATTCCCATTGTCCCTTATATGTAAAACATCCCCGTGAAATGTTAATCTCGTCTTACATTAATGGTTCCATATTTTTTTAATAAGTCCTACTGGTCTTCTTTATATCCTAAAATGTTCTAACATTAATATCCAAGAATGTCTAATCATTTAAGTTGGAACAACCTATGAAAAGGGGAATGTGAGTTATGCAGGAGGGGTCGATCGATCGATGGCAGGTGTTCGATCGATCGATGCTCTAAGGTCGATCGATCGATCAAGCAGGTATGACAAATCTGCAGAATTTTCAGTTACGGGTTTTCTCTTCCAACATCATCCAAAATGATATATTTGACTACCAAACTTCCAATAATTTATACTACAAGTATTATAACCTCAAATAAGTGATTTCCCACGTCAAGCATGCGGATTTTCATCATGAATAACGAATTAAAAGGGCATAATCCATAAAAACATCAAGAACCCTAATATTTCTTTTGTTTGGTTTCTTCCCATTCTTTTACCAGATTTCACACCCTTTATTTACTGTAATTTCATGGTTCAATCTCTACCTATGAATTGGGTTTCTAGAATACATCTATTTCTCATATAACATGCGAATTCAAATCTCCAAAATAGGTTTTTTTTCTTTCACAAAAACTAATCCTAATCAATCCTAGGCTAATATTGTTGGAGCATTAACTGAAATAGAACAAGATAGATACTTGCCTGATAATTTTTGGTTCAAATTTGTGGAGATTTTGGTGTGGTTACGATCCTCGTTGTACTATCTAACGTTTGGCGACGACGGCGGTGCAAACGGTGGGGTTCTTGGCCTAGAACTCCTTGGAAAACCTCTCCTCTTCCTCTCCAATGGCCGTTTTTAGTTTATGGTGTTTCTAACCCTAGAAGGTGACTCTTACCATCTGATATTCCCTTAGAATTTTCGTGGGTTTTCAGGCCCAAAAATGTAAAATGTCCAAAACGCCCTCCCGGGGTGTTAATTGGGCCTAAAAACGCTCCGAGACCCAAACTAAACCCCCGGGTACATTATTTTGACTATCTCGACCTTTCCGGACACATTGACGCACTCAAAATGACCATATGGGTGACTTATAAGTATGTAATACCCCATATTTTTATGACTTTTAAATTTTTGGGATTTATTAAATTTAATTAGAGATATTAAATTAATATTAATCCGGAAAATCATTTAAATACTTACTAGCGTGATGAGAGTTAGTAATTATTTTGTTATAATTTACTTATGGGTAATGTAAGTGGTGTATTTATGATGAGTAAAATAATCACGAGAATCTAATTTGGTAATTTTGGAAATTTATCGGGACGCGATTGTGTCGTGTCGGGATTAAATTCGGACTACTAAAAGTAAATAAATTATAAGTCACTGGTATGGTCATTTTGAGTGCTTCAATGTGTTCGGAAGGGTCGATATAGTCAAAATAATGTACCCGGGGGTTTAGTTTGGGTCTTGGAGCGTTTTTAGGCCTAATTAACACCCCGGGAGGGCGTTTTGAACATTTTACATTTTTGGGCCTGAAAACCCACGAAAATTATAAGGGAATATCAGATGGTAAGAGTCACCTTATAGGGTTAGCAACACCATATACTAAAGACGGCCATTGGAGAGGAAGAGGAGAGGTTTTCCAAGGAGTTCTAGGCCAAGAACCCCACCGTTTGCACCGCCGTCGCCGCCAAACGTTAGATCGTACAACGAGGATCACAACCACACCAAAATCTCCACAAATTTGAACCAAAAATTCTCAGGCAAGTATCTATCTTTCTCTATTTCAGTTAATGCTCCAACAATATTAGCCTAGGATTGATTAGGATTAGTTTTTGTGAAAGAAAAAAAACCTATTTTGGAGATTTGAATTCGCATGTTATATGAGAAATAGATGTATTCTGGAAACCCAATTCATATGTAGAGATTGAACCACAAAATTACAGTAAATAAAGGGTGTGAAATCTGGTAAAAGAATGGGAAGAAACCAAACAAAAGAAATATTAGGGTTCTTGATGTTTGTATGGATTATGCCCTTTTAATTCGTTATTCATGATGAAAATCCGCATGCTTGACGTGGGAAATCACTTATTTGAGGTTATAATACTTGTAGTATAAATTATTGGAAGTTTGGTAGTCAAATATATCATTTTGGATGATTTCGGAAGAGAAAACCCGTAACTGGAAATTCTGCAGATTTGTCATACCTGCTTGATCGATCGATCGACCTTAGAGCATCGATCGATCGATCGAACACCTGCCATCGATCAATCGCCCCTCCTGCATAACTCACATTCCCCTTTTTATAGGTTGTTCCAACTTAAATGATTAGACATTCTTGGATATTAATGTTAGAACATTTTGGGATACAAAGAAGACCAGTAGAACTTATTAAAAAAATATGGAACCTTTAATGTAAGACGAGATTAACATTTCACGGGGATGTTTTACATATAAGGGACAATGGGAATATGTGTTAAAGGGTGAGACTCGTAAGGAAGTTACGTTGTAAAAATAAATGAGTACCTACTGAAATTACACTTGGGAAGATAGGAATCCACGAGTGTCACTTAATAAGTTGGAATAATCCCACAAATTAAAATAAGAGACAAACCGTTGTACGTGATAACTAAATAATGAGTAATAAGGATAAATATCATAATTATGGGTCGTGAGAGTGTACCTAAATTTGATATGGGAATAGTAGTATACATATATGACTGTGTTTATGCATATATTATATACGTGTAAAAATCATGTCCGCGCTACTTGCTATCCCTGAGGTTACCGCGATGAGACAGTCTTATCTCGATGGGACCTTTATGGGGGATATTGACTAGTACCCTAGAACATAGGAATCCTTGGTACAGGCTATCGGATTGATAGTCAGACGGTCCTAAGAGACGTGAGGGTATGTGCTGACCTCTTAGTGACTTGGAACTATGCTTCGCCTCATTTTTTATGTGTTTTGTGTTAATACAGTTCGAGAGTGATTCTGAACTAGTATTTCCCTTAGTACGAGTGATACGGGGACTGGATAGCAGAGTATGCTCGCACCATAGATTTTATGTGGGGTCCTATTAGAATATATATATTATATGAGTATTTAATACATATTATATGAGTATTTAATATATATATATATATATATATATCGGAAATTTGGGAACTACCTACTGTGACTATGGTATGTAAGAAAAGAATAATTATTTCAACTTGGGAATAAGTGTTTGAAAAGTATGATATATTACTGAGAAACCTTATTATCAAATAAGGCTTATGTGAGAATTGTGCTGTTAACTAAAATTAACCTCCTTAACATTGGAAATTGTCAGCTTGAAACCTTACGAGTAACTTAAGATAAGATAAGTTAAACTGTTGAGAATATTAGTGCGATAGGTGTGCACATTAGAAGAGAGGTGAGAATTTCTCAACGGAGTGCCGCACTAATATGTTGGTTGCATTGGCCGGTAAGCATTTTAAATACTTGGTAAACTAATTTTAAATTGTTTTATAATCGGGCTCTGACCCGTTTTCTACTTTCTCTTCTCTCTTGTATATATATGTATATATTACAGGTGCCCAGCCACATGGGCGTCTTGCATAGGATCCATTGGAAGGAACGCGCTGCAGCTTAGGTGGGAGTTGCAGGCCTCTTGCTTAAACGACCTCCTTGTTGATTCCACTTCTAGCACTATTTATTCAGTTGGGCATGTGTCGCCCTTTTCCATTATTCAGTTGTTTTATCAGAGATTGTGATTCATTTATTTCCAGTATTTATACTTTGGGATTTATTGCTGTCAGGATGTTTTCCTTTAAGTTTTAAAGTTGGAATTAATTAGTTGGATGTTTAATTGTTTGGATTATATGTTCCAGTATAGTGGTTGTGTGATTCTTTAACTAGGAATTATGTAAAGTTTTTAAATGTTGGTTTTTAAAATGAAATTTGGAAATTGATGTCTAAAAATGGTTTTGACACTTAGCTTAATTATTTAGGGTGTTTAATTGGAAAAGTTATTTTTGCGACAATGATGCTAAGAATGAACCAACCGTTCACCTTGATTATAATTTAATAAAGGACTGATCACCCAGTATTTAATTAGGCGGGGTGTCACAATATGTTGTTAGAGGGTGAAATCCCAAAACACACCTCAAATGTCCCAGTGGGAGGCGCAAACACCTCGCACGGGACCAATGTAACTCACAAGAAGTGACTGCCTGGTCACGGGACCTCCTATTGTAGAATAGGAAGATAATTTTAAAATATCTAGACATAGGCTTAAAAATATGCCGTTAGAGAGCAAAAACCCAAAACACCCCCCAACCGAGCCCGTGAGAGGCATGACCCCTCGCGTGGGACCAAGTAACTCGCATGAACTGAACGCGTGGTCATGGGACCCCCGGTTTGAGAATACAATGATAATTTGAAAATACCTAGACTTAGGTTTAAAAACATGCCGTCAGAGGGTGAAAACCAGAAATACCCCAAAATGGCCCTGTGAGAGGCATGAACACATCGCAAGGCATCAATGTAACTCTCAAGAACTGACTACTTGGCCACGGGACCCCCTATTTGAGAATATGATAATAATTTCAAAATATCTAGATTTAGGATTAAAAACATGTCACAAGAGAGAGAAAACCCAAACACCCCTCAAACAGCCCCATAAGAGGCGCGAACCCCTCACACGGGACCAACGTAACTCGTAGAAATTGATCGCACCCCTTGATTGAGAATATGATGATAATTTGTAAATATCTAGACTTAAACTTTAAAAAATGCTGCTAGAGGGAGAAAATAAAAAACAGCTCCCAGGCGGCCCCGTGAGAGACGTGAACACCTCGCACAGGACCAATATAACTCGTAGGAATAGATTCCGTGGTCACGGGACCCTCGGTTTGATAATGCAACGATAATTTGAAAATATCTAGACTTAGGCATAAAAACATGTCGTTAGAGGGTAAAAACCCAAAAGACCCCCGAAACGTCTCCATGAGCGGGGCGAGCACCTCGACGGGACCAATGTATCCCACAGGAACTGGCCGCGAGGTCATGGGACCCTCAGTTTGAGAATATGAAAATAATTTGAAAATATCTAGACTTAGGCTTAAAAATATGTCGCTAGAGGGGGAAAACCTAAAACACCCCCTCCCAAACGGCCTCGTGAGAGGCGCAAACACCTTTCACGGTATTAATGCAACTCGCAGGAACTGATCGTTGAGATTTTTTAGTAACAGACCTGGTGCTAATCATTGGTACTGAATTTTTTTTGTGCTTATTATTCCTTCTCTTAGGTTTACTAGTAGTATATTCGGCCTCGTGATAATCATGGATGCTCTTCACGTCATCGGATATTAGCTGTTTAGGAGAGTTCCTAAGCCAGCTAAATTTTTGTTGCAGCTGATTGGAGAATTCCGTCATATCTGAGACAGAAGTTAGTTTAACCGAGGATGGTTTTAAGTCATCAGTAGTATTCCAAAGAGGTAGTAAAATTGCATGAGAATTTTTGGTAATAACACCACGTTCCGACTTAGCAGGAGATGGACAGGAAGTTGGTAAAGAAGTATTTCCATAGGAAGGAATAGAAATTTCCCCCTCTTCAGTGTCAGATACATCCATTAGTGCCTCAATTGAATTATGGATAGTGATATTACCATTATTATCAGCGTTGGGGATAGATTCGTCATTGGCTGGAATTTTAGAAGAAGCAAATAAAACTGCACATGTGGTTGCCGATGAAGCCAAACCATGAGGAGTCATATTGACTGTCCCCCCAAAACGTAGCGCATTTTTAGGGACTTCACTTAAATTCATCTGACACGTATCTTTTAGTTTGTTATCAGTTTTTGAAACCACTTGGTTTTGAGGAGCTTTAGTCGAAGGAATATCTTTAAAAATAACCCCCTTTAAAATATTCCTTTTTTCTTGCCAAGTTGTTACAACATTAGTTGACTTTACCGAAGCCTTTTTGACTGGATTATGATCGTTTCCTACCGAAAAGTTATTGGCAGATGGATTAGGGTTACCTTCAAACCCTATAGTAGCATCATCACAATCATTAGAGGAATGGCCAGTCTGCATGCATAAGCCACAAAAGGAAGGAACATTCTCATATTTGATTTTCTTCCAAAAACCTTTAGCTCCATTAACAATCCATATACGGTGAGGTGGAGGTTTTAAAACATAAATCTCTATACAGACCCGAGCGTGACTAGGTCTAGTAACAGAAGAAGTAGAATCATCCATCTTCAAAGGGGTTCCAATCCTCTGGAAAATTGCAAATAACGCAGATTTAGCAAAAAGATGGACTGGTAGGTGGGGAAGAGACACCCACACAGGAAATATAGGATAGTCATAGCCTGGGATGAAATCTGGATACCACTTCATAACTTTCAACAGAGCTTTAAAGATATACAATTGTTCATGTAACCATAACCGTAAGAAGTCTTCTTCACAAAACAATCTTATTAAAATATGTTGATCATCTATTAAACCAATTGCAAATGAGGCTTTCAGAGAAAATTCAAGAAAAGCCTTTTGAATTGATTCCAGCGAAGGCCTGCCAAAGCTGAAACGGCCAACGAGAGAATATTTGAATAGGCTAGCCAGTTGAGCAGTTTCTTCAATGGAGAATTCCACAGATGGTTCATCTTTGAAGGAGGTCGAAAGCTTAGGGGAAAGAGCTAGCGAAGAAGAAGAATGCGAGAATAAAGAAGCAAAGCTTTTGGCCATATTTTGGTCATAATCGGGAGGTTTAATTTCAGGAGATTCAGACGCCATTAGAGAGAGAGAGAGGCAGGTTTCGTCCGGATGAGTAACTATGTGGTTCTAAGTTTTGAGGTACAATGACCCTGAACGTAAAAAGAATTCATAGCTTTAAGTTTTCTATCTCATAGGGTTCTGAGGTCTGATAACCAAAAATATGATTTTTTGGAGTTTTATTGCTTTTATCCTTAACTCACAATCATCTAGGGTCTAATGACCTTGAACCAAGCCATTTTTTACTAATTATGAAACTCTCATCCTTAGTTGTAACTATGCAAATAGCTTTATATCAACTTTGGAAGATAAAATATAAATGCTTTAAAGAAAAGAAAAGAAATGGGGTTTTCGGAAATAATGTTATACAAACATCAAAATCTGCCAACATTCAAAAATAAAAATAAAAAATAAAAACTCCGAGATGAAGACAAATTAAAATGGTTCTTTTTTATATTTTTAGAACAATTACAAAGATGCCAAAAGTAAAACAAACAAAGGGCTCGTGCAGCCTTGTTAAGACCGTATACAATTTATTAGAGGCCTAAGGGTCTAATGGATATCCTTTGAATGAGAGGGCTCATCTTTCTCCAAATCCTCGTCAACCTATTTTCCTTGTCGAAAGAAGAATATATTGTAAGAACTCTTGAAATGTCAAGATTAGGATATAACATTGAGACCTCGGTCTTACAATCTACAAAATCATCTTCATAGTGACCACATATAAAGTTCTCATATAACTCTAATTTAAAGTAAGAAGCCATCCATTGCTTAATGGTATCTGACACTTGGCCTTATAGTGATATAAGATTCGATTAAACTCGATAAGTTGTCTTCGGAGGTGAAAATCTTGATCATGATATTGTTCTTTCTCCAACTCAACATCAACCATCATAGACTTCAAGTTAACCAAGTATCCAAAAACCATGGCCAACTTTAAGTTCTTATTCTCCAATTCCAGGAAGCTTGTGTTCAGAGTCTCATAATCACAATTTGACCCCTTTGTAACACCCCGCCTAATTAAATACCGGGTGATCAGTCCTTTATTAAATTATAACCAAGGTAAACGGTTGGTTCATTCTTAGCATCACTGTCGCAAACTGAACTTTTAAATGTAAACACCCTAAATAATTAAGCTAAGTGTCAAAACCATTTAAAACATAATTTCCATTTTTAATTTAAGTCAAATTATAAAAACCTTTCATAATTCACAATTTAAGAGTCACACAAATAACTAAACTGGAAAAGATCATCCAAGCAATTTAAGCTCAAATAACTAATTTCAACTTTAAAACCACGAAGGAAAACATCCTGATAGTAACAAATCCCAAAGTAAAATACGAAAAGTAGATAAATCACAATGTCTGACAAAACCAACTGAATAAGGAAAAAGGGCGACACATTCCCAACTAGATAAACAGAACTAAGAGTGGATTCAATAATGAGGTCGTCTAAGCAAAAGGCCTGCAACTCCCACCTAAGCTGCAGCACGTTCCTTCCAAAGAATCCTAAGCATGACGCCCCTGTGGCTGGGCACCTGTAATTTATACATATATATACAAGAGAGAAGAGATAATAGGAAACGGGTGAGAGCCCGATTGTAAAACAGTTTAAAAATTAGTTTAGCAAGTATTTAAAATGCTTACCGGCTAATGCAACAATTATATTAGCATACGACACTCTCTTGAGAAATTATCACCTCCCTTCTAATGTGCACACCTACCGCACTATTAATCCCCAAAATTTTAGTTTAACTTAAATTCCTCATAAGGTTTCATGCCGACAATTACTATGCTAAGATAATTACTTTATGGGAGTAAAGTTTTCACATGAATCTCATTTCATTATAAAGTATTTCAGTATTGTCACAAACTTTTCAAACACTTATAATAAAGTCGGAATATTTATTCATTACTTAACAATTTTAGTCACAGTAGGAAGTTCCAAATTTCAAGTCTATATATATATTATTTACTCATATAATATATATATACTAACGGCACCCCACATAAAATTTATGGTGCTGGCATACTCTGCTACCAAGTCCCCGTATTACTCGTACTAAGGGAAATACTAGTTCGAAATCACTCTCGAACTGTATTAACATAAAACACATACAAATTGAGGCGAAGCATAGTTCCAAGTCACTAAGAGGTCAGCACATACCCTCACGTCTCTTAGGATCGTCTGACTATCAATCAGATAGCCTGTACCAAGGATTCCTATGTTCTAAGGTACAAGTTAATATCCCCCTATAAAGGTCCCATCGAGATAAGACTGTCCCGGCACAGTAACCTCAGTGATAGCAAGTAGCGCGAGCATGATTTTTACACGTATATAGTATATGCACAAAACATAGTCATATATAGATATACTACCATTTCCATTTCTATATTAGGTACGCCCACGACCCATACTTATAATATTCGTTCTTAGTATACGTTACTAGATTATCCCGTATACCGGCTAGTCTCTTTTATTCTTAATTGTATTTTACTCCATACTTTCCTCATTTCACTCGTAATATTCTATTCCCCAAGGTATAAATTCAGTAGGTACTCTCTTATTTTCAAACGTAACTTTATTACGAGTCTTACTCCTTTAATTCCATGTTTCCATAATTTCCTATGAATTAATTACTCCCCGTTAACTTTAAATTCGCCATACTTTAAATGTTCCCTATTTACTAAGTCCTACTGGTCCTCTTTATGTCCCAAAAATGTGTTATCAATAAGTTCTTAAAGGTTACTAATCATTTCAATTGAAATACTATTTAAAGGGGAAATACGAGTTTTCCAGGAGGGGTCGATCGATCGATGGAAGGGGGTCGATCGATCGATCCTCGATCGATCAATGTTCTTGGGTCGATCGATCGATCAAGCAGTTATGACGAAACTGCAGAAAATCTAGTTACGAAAATGCTATTCCAAACTCATCCAAATCATCATAATTCATACCCAAACTCCCAACAATTGATACTACATGTGTTATATACCCAATTGAATAATTTTCTACGTAAAACATGTGAGTTTTCATCAAGTACAACAAATTAAAAGGGCAAAAACTATATAAACCTCAAGAACCCTAATTTTTCTTCTTTATCTTAATTCTTCCAATTCTTTTTCCAGATTTCTACTCCAAACTCAAGGGAAATTCGTGGTTTATCCTCTACATGTGAGTTTGATTTCCAGAATATGATCTTTACCTCTATAACATGCAATTTCTAGCCTCCAATATATATTTTCTTTCATGAAAACTAGTTGTAATCAACCCTAGACTAATATAATTGAAGCATTAACTAAAATAAAGCAAGATGGATACTTGCCTAGAAATCTTTGCTTCTGATTTGTGGAATAAATTAGTGTGGTTGTGTTCCTTGTCTCGCGGTCTACGATTTGACAGTGACGGCGGCGCAAACGGTGGAGTTCTTGGCCTAGAACTCCTTGGAAAGCTTCTCCTCTTCCTCTCCAATGGTCGTTCTTTGTTTTTGGTTATGTTAACCTTAGAAGACAACCGCTATCATCTGATATAACCCTAGAAAATTCGTGGGATTCCATGCCCAAAATTACAAAATGTCTAAAACGCCCTCCTGGGATGTTAATTAGGCCTAAAAACTCCCCGAGACCCAAACTAAACCCCCGGGTACATTATTTTGACTATCTCGACCCTTTCGGACACATTGACGCACTCAAAATGACCATATGGGTGACTTATAATCTATTCACTTTTAATAAAGCTAATTTAATCCCGATACGACACAGGCGCGTCCCGATTTAATTTTTCCAAATTTATCAAATTATGTACTCGTGATAATTTTTTTTTAATAAATTGCTTTACCTATTATTTTATCCATCAGGTAATTTACAATAAAATTCCATAATTACTAACTCTCATCACGCTAGTAAATATTTAAATAATAATTTTCGAATTAATATCTCTAATTAATTTAAATAAATCCCAAATTTAAAAGTCATAAAAATACGAGGTATTACATACTTCCCCCCTAATAACGGAATTTTGTCCCGAAATTCGAAAAATAAGGCATACCTGGTAAGAATAACTCTGGGTATTTCTCACGCATGTCTTCCTCACGCTCCCAAGTGGATTCCTCCACATTATGATGTTCCCACTGGACCCGTACAAGTTGAACTGCCTTCGACCTCAGTCTCCTTTCGCTATGGTCTAGGATAGCCACTAGCCTCTCCTCGTAAGAGCTATCGGGCTGTAAGTCAATCTCCTCAATTGCGATGTGGGTATGGTCCATATCATCCCAAAGATATCAACAAAATGTGGAATACATCGTGAATGCAGTGTAAATGCTCTGGCAGTCCCAATCTGTATGCTACCGGCCCAATCCTCTCAATAATGGGAAATGGTCCCACGTACCTTGGGGCCAACTTCTCCTTCTTGCCAAACCTCATCACTCATTTTATAGGAGATACTGGCAATAATACTTGGTCCCCCACATTAAATTCTCGGAAAAACCATTTTGCATCGGCGTAGCTTTTCTGCCTATCCTGGGCTACCCGAATGCGACTCCTGATAAGCTCAATCCTAGCTGAGGTTTCCTGAATCACTTCTGATCCTAGCAACTTGTTGTCCCCCACCTCTAGCCAACAAGTTGTATAATGACAGGGCCTTCCATACAATGCCTCAAACGAGGCCATACCAATCGTGAACTGATAAGAGTTATTATAAGAAAAATCCACCAGTGGAAGGTGTGGCTCCCATCCTCCTCCAAAATCAAGGACACCCATGCGTAGCATATCTTCCAACATCTGATTGGTACACTCTGTTTGTCCATCCGTCTATGGGTGATAAGCTGAATTCAATCTCAATTTTGTACCCATGGCCTCCTAAAAACTCTCCCAGAAATGCAACACAAAAATCTTGTCTCTATCTGATACAATATCCAGGGTCACCCCATGTAGCCTAATAATCTCGGCAATGAACAACTGAGCATACTGGCCCGTAGTATAATCTTTCCGTACTGGCAGAAAATGGGCCACCTTGGTCAGACGGTCCACGATCACCCAGATGGAGTCGTGACCCTGTTGTGATGCAGGCAACCCAATAATAAAATCCATGGAAATACTCTCCCACTTCCACGTGGGTATTTCCAATGGCCGAAGAAACCTCGACAGGCTCTGGTGGTCTACCTTTACCATCTGGCAAGTAGAACACTTGGATACGAACTCAATAATGTCCTTCTTCATCCCACTCCACCAGTACTATCGCCTCATATCCAGGTATATCTTCTCTCCCCCGGGATATACCGTAAATCTGGACCCGTGAGATTGTGTCATCACTGCATGACGTAAGTCTTCCCCTTCTGGGACCACTAGTCTCCTATTAAACCTCAAACCTCCGTCAGAACCTACTGAATAGGACTCATCGCCCTCAGCTAAAAGCCATACAATCTGCTCCTGGAAAAATGAGTCTGTTGTCTGTGCCTGTATTACGCTCGTAGCAATCTCGAGTGTCACTGTCGTGACAGATATAAAGGAACGGGCCACCGCATCCTGGTGACCCAACTCTTTCCACTTTTCTTTCCAGACGTTCGCCACGTCGCCTATCGGTCTACGGCTCAACGCATCAGCAATCACATTAGCCTTTCCCAAATAGTACTGTATATCGAACTGATAGTCTTTCACAAACTCTAACCACCTGCGCTGACGCATATTCAGCTCTCACTGAGTGAACAGATACTGCAGTGACTTGTGGTCTGTGAACAAGCGGAACTTCTCCCCCAATAAATAATGTCTCCATATCCTCAATGCAAAAATGACCGTTGCTAACTCTAGGTCATGAGTGGGGCAATTTATTTCGTGCGGCTTAAGCTTGCGGGAGGCAAAAGATATAGCCTTCTCCTCCTGTTGAAGTACTCCCCCTAGTCCCAGTAAGGAGGCGTCAGTGTAAACCAGATACTCCATTCCCGGCTTGGGTAGAGCAAGAACTAGCGCCGAAGTCAGCTTATCCTTCAGCTCATTGAAAGCCAATTAACAAGCATCGTCCCAAACAGACGGTATCCCCTTGCGAGTCAGATCCGTTAATGGACCCGCTATCTTGGAGAAACCTTGAATAAATCTCCTGTAGTATCCGGCTAACCCCAAGAAACTCTGCACTTCCGTTGGTGTCGTGGGTTATCCCCACTTCCTCACTGCTGACACTTTACTTGGGTCAATCGCTATTCCCGATTCAGATACAACATACCCCAAAAAATGCCCCTCCCGTAACCAGAATACGCACTTCTCGTACTTAGCATACAACTGATGTTCTCGTAGGGTCTGAAGAACATGCCTCAAATGCTCGGCGTGCTCTTCCTCAGTGTGTGAATATATCAGGATGTCATCTATGAAGACGATGACAAACTGATCTAAGAACTATCTGAACACTCGGTTCATCAAGTCCATGAATACAACTGGAGCATTTGTGAGCCCAAATGGCATGACTCTGAACTCATAGGACCCATATCTCGTCAAGAACGCAGTCTTCGAAACATCCTGCTCCCTAATCCGTACCTGATGGTATCCTGATCTCAAATCTATTTTTGAAAAGAAAGTTGCTCCCCTTAGCTGGTCGAACAGGTCATCGATTCGAGGCAACGAATATTTGCTCCTTATCGTGACCTTGTTCAGCTCTCGGTAGTCCATGCACAACCTCAGTGAACCATCCCTCTTCTTCGCAAATAAAACTGGAGCGCCCCAAGGTGAGGTACTCCTACGAATGAAGCCCTGACCTAACAGCTGCTCCATCTGATCTCATAACTCCCTCATTTCTACTGGAGCCATACAGTACGGAGCGCGTGCTATCGGTCGAGTATCCGGTAATAAGTCTATGGAAAAATCTATCTCCCGACTGGGAGGTAGGCCCGATATTTCCTGAAATACATCAGAGTACACCTGAACAACTGGAATCTAATCTAAAGGAATCACGACCTCCTTAGACGTATCCTCCTCTACGTAGTATAAATGAATGGAAGAGCCTCCCTCCGGGTGAGGCATCACCACTAAAAAAATTTCCTGCCCCGGAATGGCAAAGATAATACTCCCACCGAAACAATCTATCATGGCTCTGTATGCGGCTAGCCACTCCATGTAATAATAACATCGTGCTCATGCATATCTAAGACTAAAATGTCTGCTGGTAAGATTAATCTACTAATCTCTACTCCTACACCCCGGCATATAAAGAAAATCAACAACCCATTTCCCAGTGGTGAGCCTACCCATATCACAGTGCTCTCTACCGTGGCTAATAATCCTAAGGCCTTTATAAAATGAGTAGCTATAAAATAGTATGTCGCCCTAGTATCAAATAAAACCCGACCTATAGTACCATGTATTGGAAACATACCCTCAATTGCGGGTGGTGCCTGAGGAGCTGCTGCCTGGTGGACATTATAGACACGTCCGTACTGCAACTTCCACTGCTGTACTAGAGCTACTGGGATTGCTGGTAGGGCTGGTGCCTGAGCTGGTGCTGGGAGGGCGGCTGGAAAAAGTGGCCTCTGTGGCTCATTACGGGCACCCTGCTGCTGTGGGGCCCTATCTCCCTCTAGACAATCCTGGCGCCTATGGCCATTTTTACCACACCCGAAGCATCGGCCCCTGAAATTTTCTCCCCTCTGTCCCTGCTAATTACGACCCTGTTGGTCGTTGCCACCCCACCATTGGCCCTGCTGAAAACACTGTTGGCCCTGATGGCCCTGCTACTGACCCTGCGGTTGACGGTGTTGGCCCTGTTGATTAGACTGGACCTGCCTAAATCCCCTAAATCCCTGCCTGGAGTCACCTGATCGGAACCGCTTGGCAGGGTCCTCCTGATGGGAACTCTACTCATTATGACGAGTCTGCCCATGAGATGCTGGTGCTCCATAAGTACTATTACCCCCTGTCCTGCCCTGCTGGCTGGACTCCCTGCTCGTTTACTTCCCGGCAGATGGAAGTGGTGATCCTGACAGTGTAACAATGTAGCGTTAAGTACATCAGTATAGGTACTCAGTGATAGATTGCCTATGAGGTGCTGGCGGATCCTCCAGGCTAATTCGTCCACAAACAACAGTATCTTCTTCCCCTCAGTGGGTGCCTCATCTGGCACTATGGTGAGAAGTTTAGTGAACTCCTCGTATTTATCAACAGTCATATTCTCCTATTTCAGATTCAGTAACTTCTGCCTCATCTCAGTCTGCACGGCGAATGGAAAGTATTTGCGATCAAACAGAATGACTGAATCGTGATAATGTCCCTCTCCTCCAAAGTGATGGTGGATTCCCACCACTGCAAAGCAGCCCCCACTAGCTTGAAGGAAGTCAAAAGTTGTTTCAGCACATCCGTGCACTCGTACATGCGCAGATGCCTCTGGATATCTTTCTTCCATTGGCTGGCTACAATGATATCCGAACTACCCGCGAACTCTGTGGGATGCGCCTTCTGGAAGGCATCCCTAACCCGCTCCCATGCAGATGGAAGTTGTGTTGGTACTAGCGCCACTCCCTGAACCTGGGGTGGAGCCTGCTGCACTACCGCTAATGCGGCATTCAGTGCCTGGTCAACGATGGAAGCTACCTCGATTGCATTCATCATTCCCTGAGCCGGAGCTGTTGGCTGCTCGTCCTGGGCATGTTTGTCCTTGGGTGCGCGTCTCGGAGGCATCTAAAACGAGAAGGAAGTTTATTAGTCTACAGTTATTAATGAATCTCGAATAGCTGAAGACGTAAGTGCAAATGTAAGAATACAACAATCCTAAAAATAGGGCTCTATATTTCCATGACGCTAAGCTGAAAGCGAAATAAGCCTTACAGATCCTAAAGGACACTAAAACCTGATGCTCTAATACCACCTGTAACACCCCGCCTAATTAAATACCGGGTGATCAGTCCTTTATTAAATTATAACCAAGGTAAACGGTTGGTTCATTCTTAGCATCACTGTCGCAAAATGAACTTTTCAATTTAAACACCCTAAATAATTAAGCTAAGTGTCAAAACCATTTAAAACATTATTTCTGTTTTTAATTTAACTCAAATTATAAAAACCTTTCGTAATTCACAGTTTAAGAGTCACACAAATAACTAAACTGGAAAAGATCATCCAAGCAATTTAAGCATTCAAATAACTAATTCTAACTTTAAATCACGAAGGAAAACATCGTGACAGTAACAAATCCCAAAGTAAAATACGAAAAGTAGATGAATTACAATATCTGACAAAACCAACTGAATAAGGAAAAAGGGCGACACATGCCCAACTGGATAAACAAAACTAAAAGTGGATTCAATAATGAGGTCGTCTAAGCAAAAGGCCTGCAACTCCCACCTAAGCTGCAGTACGTTCCTTCCAAAGAATCCTAAGCATGACGCCCATGTGGCTGGACACCTGTAATATATACATATATATACAAGAGAGAAGAGATAACAGGAAACGGGTCAGAGCCCGATTGTAAAACAGTTTAAAAATTAGTTTAGCAAGTATTTAAAATGCTTATCAGCTAATGCAATAATCATATTAGCATACGACACACTCTTGAGAAATTCTCACCTCTCTTCTAATGAGCACTCCTACCGCACTATTAATCCCCAAAATTTTAGTTTAACTTAAATTCCTCATAAGGTTTCATGCCTATAATTACTATGCTAAGATAATTACTTTATGGGAGTAAAGTTTTCACATGAATCTCATTTCATTATAAAGTCTTTCAGTATTGTCACAAACTTTTCAAACACTTATAGTAAAGTCGGAATATTTATTCATTAATTAACAATTTTAGACATAGTAGGAAGTTCCAAATTTCAAGTCTATATATATATATAGGGGTGTTCACGGGTCGGTTCGGGTCGGTTTTGGCCCCTAATTCAAACCGAACCGATCGGTTCGGTTTTGGAAAAGGTCAGACCGAAACCGAACCGACTATGAAAAAACCCGTCGGTTTCGGTTCACGGCGGTTTCGGTTCGGTTCGGTTTCGGGTCGGTTTTCGACGGTTTCAAGTTTGGGCCGGTTTTTTTAAGGGCGGTTTTCGGTTTGGGTCGGTTTTTAAAGGTGGGTAATGGTTTTTGGATATAAAAATATGAGTTATTTAGGTTTTTTTTAATATATATATTGGTTTCGGGTCGGTTCGGTTTGAGTCGGTTTTTCCCACGTATAAACCGACAACCGAACCGACATGGTCGGTTTTTTATATCCGTAAACCGTAGGCCGAACTGGGCTAAAAAAAACCGGCGGTTTCGGTTCGGTTCGGGCAGGTTCGGTTCGGTTTTCGGGTCGGGCGGTTTTTTTGAACACCCCTATATATATATATATATATATATTATTTACTCATATAATAAATATATATATACTAACGGCACCCCACATAAAATTTATGGTGCTGGCATACTCTGCTACCAAGTCCCCGTATCACTCGTACTAAGGGAAATACTAGTTCGGAATCATTCTCGAACTGTATTAACATAAAACACATACAAATTGAGGCGAAGCATAGTTCCAAGTCACTAAGAGGTCAGCACATACCCTCATGTCTCTTAGGACCGTCTGACTATCAATCAGATAACCCGTACCAAGGAGTCCTATGTTCTAGGGTACAAGTCAATATCCCCCTATAAAGGTCCCATCGAGATAAGACCGTCCCAGCGCGGTAACCTCAATGATAGCAAGTAACGCGGGCATGATTTTTACACGTATATAGTATATGCACAAAACACAGTCATATATAGATATACTACCATTTCCATTTCTATATTAGGTACGCCCACGACCCATACTTATAATATTCGTTCTTAGTATACATTACTAGATTATCCCGTATACCGGCTAGTCTCTTTTATTCTTAATTGTATTTTACTCCATACTTTCCTCATTTCACTCGTAATATTCTATTCCCCAAGGTATAAATTCAGTAGGTACTCTCTTATTTTCTAACGTAGATTTCTTACGAGTCTCACTCCTTTAATTCCATGTTTCCATAATTTCCTATGAATAAATTACTCCCCGTTAACTTTAAATTCGCCATACTTTAAATGCTCCCTATTTACTAAGTCCTACTGGTCCTCTTTATGTCCCAAAAATGTGTTATCAATAAGGTCTTAAAGGTTACTAATCATTTTAATCAAAATACTATTTAATGGAGAAATATGAGTTTTCCAGGAGGGGTCGATCGATCGATGGAAGGGGGTCGATCGATCAATCATCGATCGATCGATGTTCTTGGGTCGATCGATCGATTAAGCAGTTATGACGAAACTGCAGAAAATCTAGTTACGGAAATCCTATTCCAAACTCATCCAAATCATCATAATTCATTCCCAAACTCCCAACAATTGATACTACAAGTGTTATATACCCAATTGAATAATTTTCTACGTAAAACATGTGAGTTTTCATCAAGTATAACAAATTAAAAGGGCAAAAACTATATAAACCTCAAGAACCCTAATTTTTCTTCTTTATCTTAATTCTTCCAATTCTTTTTCCAGATTTCTAGTCCAAACTCAAGGGAAATTCGTGGTTTATCTACATGTGAGTTTGATTTCCAGAATATGATCTTTACATCAATAACATGAAATTTCTAGCCTCCAATATATATTTTCTTTCTTGAAAACTAGTTATAATCAACCCTAGACTAATATAATTGAAGCATTAACTAAAATAAAGAAAGATAGATACTTGCCTGGAAATATTTGCTTCTGATTTGTGGAATAAATTGGTGTGGTTGTGTTCCTCATCTCGCGGTCTACGATTTGACGGTGACGGCGGCGCAAACGGTGGAGTTCTTGGCCTATAACTCCTTGGAAAGCTTCTCCTCTTCCTCTCCAATGGTCGTTCTTTATTTTTGGTTATATTAACTCTAGAAGACAACCCCTATCATCTGATATAACCCTAGAAAATTCGTGGGTTTCCATGCCCAAAAATACAAAATGTCTAAAACGCCCTCCCGGGATGTTAATTAGGCCTAAAAACTCCCCGAGACCCAAACTAAACCCCCGGATACATTATTTTGACTATCTCGACCCTTCCGGACACATTGATGCACTCAAAATGACCATACGGGTGACTTATAATCTATTCACTTTTAATAAATCGAATTTAATCCTGATACGACACAGGCGCGTCCCGATTTAATTTTTCCAAATTTATCAAATTATGTACTCGTGATAATTTTTTTTTAATAAATTTCTTTACCTATTACTTTATCCGTCAAGTAATTTACAATAAAATTCCATAATTACTAACTCTCATCACGCTAGTAAATATTTAAATATTTAAATAATAATTTTTGGATTAATATTAAATTAATATCTCTAATTAATTTAAATAAATCCCAAATTTAAAAGTCATAAAAATACGGGGTATTACACCCTTATAATTATGAGAAATATTATATTAGGATTTCTTTCGCCTCTCTAGAGGTTCAGAAGCACGTTTCTTATAGTTAAGAAGAATTTTTTAAGTGTTAATTCTCGACGACTCACACTCTCGAGCATTAATAGCATGGATTTTGAGGTTTTTATTAACATTGGTTAATCGGGATCTCGGCCTTTATCAATAATCAGCTATAGTCTCTATATCATCACGTTGTTTCTCTCCCTCCATTTGGTAAATCTCCAATCTACGAGTGAAAGCCATGAACTTGTGTCAAGCATGCTCCCACCTCACGAACAAGCCTCAAATAGATAATGAACTATCAAAATGAATAGAAGGTGTTATATATATGGAATGTAAAAATAAATAAATAAGTACGAATATATTGGCCCTATAAGGTGGATTAGTTCTTTTACATTGGCCTCAACACCTCTTCTCTCCCAGTGTATCAAGGCAATTTACCTCCACCAAGGCCTTCAAAGAATTAGCAGCAGATGTATAAGAATTCAAACCCTGAAGATCTTATGGCTTGCTATAGTCAAAGATAGACTTTACAAATTTATAGGAATAAGGGTCATCAAAGTTTCCTCTTTCTTATCCAACTTTCTATTTCTCCTTTTCCAAGGTATCATTGTCCTCCTCAAAATTATAATTATCTCCCCTAATAGGATTGTAATGTGAAACTTTTTACCCCTATGAGTCTTTGAAAGGAGTGTACAAAGACTTGGCTTCTTTGTTTAAGATCCCCACAAGGGAGTCAAAGAGCGGAATAGGTGGTGTCTCCATCACTTTTTATGAGATTAGGGTTTCAAGTCCACATAAAACGAAAGAACTCCTTATGCTAGCTCAAGGAGATCATCAGCACTTGCAATGGAGGTTCGATTTTGTTTAGAGTGTCATTATTAAGATAACATAATTAACCGTTATTGTAGCTTCAGATTTCTCCCCTAAAGCTTTACGTCATGTCATTTCACCTCTTCGGCTAAGTCCTTAAACGGATAAAAGGTTCAAACCGTTCATACCCTAGTTTGTTTTTCCCCTTGCCTTACTAAAGGGCGCTAAATTATGCTCAAGTAGGTGTTATGTCATATTCTTTTTTGCCTCCTTATCCACAAGGAAAGAGAAAACAAAGTAACTTAAAATTATAAAAGGTTCAAAGAGGATCTATACAATGGTATATTAAATTACCAAGATTTAGCTCATGGCCCCTGATAAGGTCATAATCTACTCCAATATGTTGTCTTTGACAGAATCATAGTCTAGGGAAATAGTGGGTCTCATTTGGTAGTCTATTTTTCACATTATTTGGCCTCAAGAACTAAGAATCTTGTGCAACTCATTCAATAATTATAGACCTATAAAGATTGTTCTTAATAGGTAAGGTGTACACTTAAGCCTCTCCACCAATAATAGTATTTTTCAAGTAAAATATTTTTTGTGAAAACAATCCAATTATATCAAAAGCTAAATTTGCTGGCAAATTTGGTTAAGTAGGAATAAAGCTAAATTTGATAACATAAAAATGTCGCATGTGAGAATTATCAAACAAGTTCACTCTACTTTTAATTTAGCTTTTATTCCTGCTTTAACAAAAAAGTCTAAGCCTATGCTAGTGCAGTGGATGGTACCTCCTAAAGGTTATTTGAAACTCAATACTGATGGTAGATCTTTAGATAATCCAAGTTCAAGCGATGGTGGTGGAATTCTCAGAAATGATAAAGACCAGCTGATTTGGTATTTTCATTCTCATTTTGGGGAAATGCAAAGCTTGGAAGAAATAGCTAGAGCTATATTGTCTGGAGTTACACATTTGCAAGATTTTAGAGGGTATCAAATGGTAGTGGAATCGGACTCAAAGGTTATCATAGAAGTTCTCAATAACAAATACAAGTGCCCTTGGGGAATCAAATGGATAATTGATCAAATTTTATCAATATCCTCTTATCTTAATTACTCATTCTGTCATGTTCTCAGGGAATCCAACATGGCTGCAAATTATCTGTCAAAGAGAGGCAGTGCTCAAAATATTTCTTTTTTCTTTTATCAGATAGATGCTCTCCCTAAGGAGTTTAATTATATCCTCAAGATGGATAGATTGAATATTCCTTCATTCAAATTCAATTCAGCATTGGTTTGTAAGGGCTCTGAGATAAAGAGCCCAATTTATTTTCTGCTTATTTGTTGTAAGCCCTTGAGTTTTCATGTTGTATATAAATAAATAGTGTTTCTTCATATATATATATATATATATATATATATATATATATCAAAAGCTTCATTATCTTATCTATAATTTCATTAAGATAAAAACAAGCACTCAAGACATGATGACTATCACCATGCAAACCAACGTTACAAGGAGAACCATCACATATAAGAACATATAAGTCCTTTCTCTCTACGAAACACGTGATCATATTTTTCCTTCCAACTTAATGCCTAATAAATCATCTCATTAAAAAAGAGGTCATAACCAATGCATTCAATAGGAAAGTCATTGTTATCAATAAATTCATACGACCACAAGCTATGCATACCAAAAGAAACAAGACATGAGAAATTCACAAAAATATTATATGCCAAAGTAAAGAAAGCCATATTTATGAATTTCTCATACCACAACAACTGAAAAAGTCAAAATCCATCAAACTCGTGATGGTCAGAATTAACCCAGAGAATATTGAAAATCTCTATGAAAGCACAACCCGTGATTAAGGCTACATAAGTTCATCCAAAAGTAATAAGTGGTTAGGGAATGAATGTAAATAATCATGTTTAATCAAGTACTTGCTCAAATAAAGCATAAAAAATTCCCTTAAACTAATCACCAAACCCAAAAAACCATAAATAATTTTAAACCCAAGTCGAGCTGAAGTGGAGTTTAAGTCGACTCAAAGTTGAGTTCAAGTCGACTTATATAGGCTATTTGGTACTGCCTTGATTCTGAACGAAAATGAACTTTTTGAGTATTTAAAAAAACAAAGTCTAGGACATTGAATCGACTCAAAGTCATTTTAAGTCAACTCAAAGTTCCTAAGTGGTTACTTTTGTAATGACTAGTTTTCAAATTTCAAATCCAAAGATCCACCATATTACCTAACTACCCTCCAATGACTAGTTTTTTTTCAAGCCTATAAAATGACCTATTTTACTTCTTCTACAAACACAAACACTTACTACATCATCATCCAAAGATAAATTTCCATTTCAAACATTATTTCCTTAATACTTGATTTTTATATAGAGATAAACCAATAACCTAAATCCATTCCCAAAGTTTTGAGTTTTTAAACCCAAACACGCCATTAAAGCAAAGCTAAATAAAACCATTTCAGCTAAATCTTCCGCCCCAGACCTTCTTTTTAAAAGTACCAAACCCAGTGCCTTATTGTACTAAATAAATCCAAAAAAAACTAATTGATCATCATACTTGTGATTAGTTGAAAGTTAATATTTCTAAAGTGAGAATGTAAATCCATTTTACCATTTTTACTTATTAAGAATAATCATTTTACAATATGATTACATATCTTTTGCTAGTTACTACAGCTTAACTTTATTGTGTCTTCATGGTCGGTAGTACTATTGTTGGGGGAGTTGAGACGTAATAAGACATTGTGCTCTTTTGTTTTCTACTTAGACAATGAACGGTTTAGTTCCCCTGTTAGTTTTGGTTGCAATGTGTGATAATTCCTCATGAGGTTTTGGATTCATCTTAATAAATCGGAGATTATGAAGTTTCTCTGGTACCATCTTGAGAGTTAACTTAGGCAAAGTTGAACTATGTTAAAGCCTCAGTTTTAAATGTTTAACTAAACTCTGTATCTTACTATTCATAGTTTATTAATTCCTTGTGATTTAATTTACTAAATGTATTGCAATTAATATCAAAGGATAATTGTTAATTAATTGTGTACTTTTATATTATTATATCATATTGGAATTCATTACAAGATTTTTTAAATTTCCATTGAATTCAATTCACACCCCCCCCCCCCCCCCCCATTGGGTATATTTTTGGGCTAACAAATGGGGAAAGATCCTTGTTTCTTAAGGGTTGGTCTCAAGCCATCTTTGAATTGTCTCTTTGGGGTCATGAGTATGTTAAAAGGGACCTTGTCTAGACCCGAGGATTTTTTAAACCTAAAATTTCACCGGAGGTAGTAAACATATCACCAACGGTGGGAGGGTGATTCTAAATAGTGGGAACCCCTATCCTAGTACCACTTCAGGACACCTATTCACCACTAGCTAAGAATAATATCTACTTTAACTACTTGGGAAAATTACCCTTCATAAACCCTACCTCATTGGTCTGGGAGACAAGTGCATCGTACTTAAATCATTTTTTTTCTTATTCTCTTGGAAGTGATAAAAGTGAAAGAACTAATTATGGGTCATGTCAACCTCTATATTGCTCATCTCTTTGAAGGACAAGACCTCAACAATTAGTGGTCTCCATGAGTAGTCCACCAATTAGGAAGATGGCAACCCAACATTAATGAATATATCACCCATCATAGAGGGAAAGGGGAATAGAGCTCCATATTTTAGGAGCTACTCATTGAAGTAGGAAAATTTATAAACCCATTATCAATCCCTATCGCAATTCTCAACAGACCTCAGGCACACATAGTTTAGGATCAGGTATTTCCATCTTAGGACCTTAAGATCCTAAAAATTCATGTTAAAGGATTTACGGGTTCCTCTAAGGATAACCTTAGTGACAATGGGGTTAGTAGATAATGGAATATTCACAAAAGTGGGAACATTGATCTTTTTCCATTTATCCTAAGAACCAACAGTTAGTCTGTGGACTTCTCCAGAGGAAGGAGAAGCCACTACCAAAGGTACTAAGTTGAAGAATTAGGGGTATACTTATTAGGACCTATAGAATAATGGAATGCTACGATAGAAAGAAAGGAATGAGTGGAATAACGAGAAGAACAAGAGAATTCAAGAGTTTGCGATTGGAAGAAAGTGTGAAGGAAACTAAAATCCCCAAGGCAAGTACTTATAGGTTGATAATAATTGTCATGCCCTTTCCCCAAGTAAGCCAATCGTCATATAAACTTGACTCTACGCTTGCTCCATTTTAATGAAATGATTATCCACTAAGTCCCATTTATAACAGAATTTGCAGGTAAATTCGTACGATAAGAGTGTAAGTAAATCATTAAGTATTTCTCCTTCCATGGTATGAAAGAACCATTATAGGCTATTGATAATTCCAAGTTTGATCTTAAACGTCCAACACGGGAGTGGCCAACCTCTTTGATTTATATATTTATTTATTTGTTTTATTTGTTTTATTTTCAGTATTAGCATAACTATTGATAGCAAATAGTGAAAAAATGTTACTTTTATAAAACAACAAAAATTATTATTTAATCTTAACAGACCCATGAAGATTTTATATGGGAGAATATATGTACAATGTAGGGGAATCAAATCTACAAAAGATTTTTACCAAATTTGGCCTAGAGTGGTATGAAAGAATATTAAACAACACATAAAATAAGAGCTTCAGTAAGTCGGCCTTAGCTACGTTCACAAGTAATGATAGGTAGGTTATCTATTATAAAATAATAAACTTGGACTCTTATGATTGCTATTTGAGAGTCCAAGCCGAGTATACATGGTGTGATTTATGAGTCACTTAAAACATATACCCTCCTCATAATAGGGGATTTTATTTATATAAATATTAGGTATCATGTAATTACGACTCTAAGGGGACTAGTTTTAGTTGTAGTTGATGTCTTTATGAGTCTATCGCCTATGATATCATTGAGATGGAATAGAAGCTCATTTCTTTAGATCTTGGTTTGAACTTATCCAAGTGTGTTGAAAGAGTCCCAGTGTGATCGGTCATGTCTGAGATTGACTGGTATAACCTATGGGGTTCTGGGTATTACATGCCATATGTCTATTTTAGTAGGGAAAATCAACTCCAATTTCCCTCATAATTAGGGAGGATAGTATTTAGTCCAATTTGGCATGATTAAGTTAATTGATTTGTTAAAACTACATGTGATTTTGGGTTAAAGTGCTTTAACGATTACATGTGTTCCACTTAAGAACAAGTGGGAGTGTAATCATTGCCTTTATACACTTAATCCCTAGGCTTAGGGTTTCATGCATTGCCCATGATAGTTTCTTAGGCCACGATTGTGCATGGCGCACATGACCTCGGGGATTTAATGGGCAACGCTCATAACAAAGTTGTAAGTTCATTGTGGAAGGAGAATCTTATAAGGCAATCATAGTATTTTGTCCCTTTTTCTCCTCTTCATTTAACATTAGGTACAAATATTTTTTCTTTATTCTCTTTTTTCCATCATCTCTATAATTTTTTTCTACATTTTTGACAAGTTGTCCTTTTTAAAAATATTCCTTCTCTTTTTCTTGAAATGTTTCCACGACTAAGCATTTGAGAAATATAAGGATTCATTAGAAGATGATTTTAGGGATATTCATGCAAAGTACGAGGTCCATCAAAACATAAATATAATGGTCTCACTTTAGGATGAATGTATTACCTTGACCCAATCCATATCACAATTTACACTATTGTAATTATGAAAAGAGAGTTCATTTCCCCTTCATCCATTACCAATGGAGACACTCGATCACTATGGAATAATTTCCCACTGGGAGAGAGGGAGATTTTTTCTAATCATTATGGGGATTGTCATAATAAACCAAAATTTTAAAACAAATTTATCTCTTAATGAAATTAGGTATTTCTATGACCTTCAATCCAATACTGGGTCAAGCACATACCATTTCAAAGCTTGAGATAAATCTTGTTGCCTGGTTGAATGGCTACCCAAGTCCAATAAATATACGGACAAATACATCTTGGTATTTTTTTGATCTCTCTATGATGAGATAATAAACAAGAAGCGTTGTGTTGTGCCTATCTCAACAGTAAGACAAGTAGTCCATTTATCCTTAAAAAGAGATTTCCTTTCTTTTCATTTTTTATGATACTGGAAAATGGCTACTAATAGACCTTACCTTTTGCAGATGCACACAGTATAAATAAGACCAAAAACTACCAAGTGAATCTTAAGGACTTGAAAAAAGTCTGGAGTAGAATAAGCCAGTTGGGCGTCAAGTATTCTTGGAGGGCTACACACGTACTTCTTGTCTTCGAACTGACTATTACATCAGCCAAAAATATTACGATAGTTTTTTTTTGTCACTGTGATTGATTACACGGAAGTCGGAGACTCCAACATTGTTACAATAATCTTTATTATAGACGTAAATTCTAGGAGTCGATACATGGGTATGAGAGACTTATTTGCCTATATAGTTTTAAATGCATGTGAAGCTTACATTTTCAAACACAAACACCCCAAAATCTTAATATATATATATATATATATATATATATATATATGTGTGTGTGTGTGTGTGTGTGTGAGAGAGAGAGAGAGAGAGAGAGAGTGTGTGTATAAATAAAAGGGATAAAACTATAAATATCCAAAGTGCCAAGCCATAAGCACAAAACTACAAAAGTAAATTTTTTCAACTGCACGATTGATGGTGTTTGACTGCACAGTTGATCCTTCAAATTGAAAGGTTGAAAATCCTAAGACAATTATTAGTGTATTAAACCATAAACCGTATGGTTGATGGTATAAATATCATAGTTATTCTCTCATGGAAAACTATCCCTTAGGAACTTATCCATCCATACATGTGTACCACTAATCCCCATCCATAATAACAAGCACTTCAACTGCATGTTTGATCAAGGCTTCAACCGCACGACTGATGTCCCCAATACAACAACTATAAATAAGGGTCCCACCCCATTTGAAGCGGTACCCTAAAACTCAACATTGATTCGGTTTTCTAATTTTCTCCAATCCCGAGTATCTAAGAATCTCGAGTTCTATCCAAAATCTTTGGAGAAGTTTTGAGTTTTCAAAAAGTTTCTTCCTTTAACAAACATAGACAAACCTCTATGTGCATCCCCTGAAGATGATCCCTTCCTAATGTAGATTTGTCCGATGGTGCTACCTCCTAGGGACACTCCCCTAGGAAAAACTCGGCTCATGCAACAAAGGTAAAAACTCCGAAGAAAACTTGGGACAATATAATAAATACATATTGTGGTATAGAAATGTACATATCTTCCTGAACAACTTAGTATGGACCCCGTCAAGGGACCGAGTATGCATTTTACAGCGTTTATATTTTAAACCCTAGTTTTTACCTAGCACCTCTGTTTTTTAGCTAGATAACATATTCATATGTTAAATAATGTTAATCAAAACTAGTATAACTAAGTACGGAAAGAAAAAAAATACTTTTTCAAAATCGTTCCCAGTAAAGTATTCGTGAACCGAGTTACTCTGAGCCTTTGCTAAAACTAAAATCAAAATCAGAATACTTTTCACCACGTCTTCGAGTGAACCTTTCCATCTCAACGGCAGCACCCACCAACCTTTATTGTTTTCCTGGAATAATTATCAAACATGTCTTTGTTTAGTATGTTTAACATATATTTATAATACTCCAGCTCATGACAGAAATGTTATACCAAAAGACTAGGCTCTATAAATATAATAATGGTGTATAATTTATACTCGGTATCTCGTATCCTACACTCGTAAATATGCCCCCTTTCTTGGAACTATGTTGACTTTGATCCCGAAATATCCTAGGTACATAGGTTCAAGAACGAACTACACTCATGAGCCCAAGCCTCATAATATGTCTCTTGGCGTATGATCTTTAAGTATGCCTCCATATTTAGACCAAAACCCATTTCTCAGGTGAAGTAATCATCTCTTTCACTTTGGATCAACCAGAGGCCCTACGATACCTCTGATATTTTATCCATTTTGATAAGAGATGCATAGATATATATCGGTGACTTCTAGTCCACTCCAGTCGTAGTGCCATATTGAATTCAAACTTTTCGGCTCTAGAACATGGCATCCTTAACACAACCCCTTCCCATTGATCCTTGTACCCACAGGCAGTGAAGGATGTCTAAGCATTACACCCTTCATATTTGCAAACCAACACAAAGTTTTAACAACACCTTCGAGTTAGTGATCGATCGACAGACATGTATATCCTTATCGGTGACTTCATGTCCACTCCCATTCTAAACCCATATTGAGTTCAACCTCCTGGCTCCTAAAGGGTCACTCCTCTTACCAAGACAATTCCTCACACTTTCACACACATCACATTAGAATATTTCCATGTGGCTCACTACAGAAGCCAAATTATGTAGGCTTTGATCTCGTGGCTACATGAGTACGTAAAAGCTATACTGAGTCCTTATCATGAGAACACGCATAGATAATATATCTCTTAATATGTTTTCCCCACAAAGATGATTTCATCTCTTATAAATCATCCTTTACCTTTTTTCCCCTCTCACACTCTCACAAGATATTGAATTATCTCAAGCCATGACTTCTCACGCATATGCATATACACATTTATGGACTCCTATTACACGATATGAGTTTTCTCACAGCCATATACATACATAGTAATGGACAACCGTTACCAAGATACATATTCTCGCATTAGAATTTGTGTGTACACACAAGTGTTATTTTTACACTTGAGCATATATGTGTGTTGTGAGGGATTATGGAATTAAGGTCTCTTAATATGTTCATAAATAAACTAAAAGTTATTATAAGTGTAAAATGAGATAAAAAAGTATATAGATAAGGAAGAATAAAGAACAAGTGGGGTGTCTAATACCTTCCTTACTCATAACCCGATTCTCAAAACCACACCAAGAATCTATGTATCATTCACATGCCTCAAACTACCTTAGGGTAATCTCAAAAGGAATAACCCGACACATTTTTTTTGTTTTTATATAAAATAAAATAGTGACTCTGAACAATCAAAAACTCATCGCATGAATAATTAGACTTAGGCATCTATAGGGCCATGGAACAAAACTAACTATGGTGTCAAACAATTTCCAGGGGCACAATCAGAATAAACCCGACCTTAGGGGCAATGGAAAATTGAGAGACTAGCACTCTTGCGTCCCTACAGAGATCATGCTAACACACACATACGGACATGTGCACCACGCCTCACCTATGCATAAGATACCGCAACACTCGCATCCCACTCCCCTTCGAGCGTCAAAGTCTGGATACCATAACACCACAAGCCTTAGGTGGAAAAAGAAATAAATTCTCATGGAATAATTAAAATTGACTATGATTAAGGTGACATCTCCATCAAGCGTATCCCATTAAAAGATATGGAACCCTCTAGATCCATCTTGGCCAAAGATAACCTCCTTGTGATGTTAGGCTAGCTTATCTCTTAAAGGAAGAGGTATGAGAGAGAGATATAGATGGAGAAAGAGAAAGAGAGATAAAAGGATATAAAAAGGACAAGAAACTAAAAAATAATAAAACTCATCATCCCCCTCTACACCCCTAGCCAAAAAGTCAGGGAAATATTCCCTAAACATTGCTTAGTGATAAAATGCCTCTTCGTCTCATCATACAATGTTCAAAGCTTATCCTTGTTTGATAACATTTGTGAAGGAGTAATATGCCATAAACACTGACCATGAAGTCTACAGATATGTTAAGGTCACTTTTGCAATCAATCGTCTTTCCATGTTGCCTGGAAACATGACGACCATCTAGAACCATACAGGGGACAAGGATGGTATGAAACAATTAGTGTGGTAAGTATACTTATCCTAGTTATTAATTATCTAATGTATCAATGTTTGACTAATTTGGCCTCCAACCACTTTAAGTAGATGGTAATGAAGAATGAGGTCCTTCATACTCAATCCAACACGTGAAAAAAAATTAGCTTCATTTTTAGCTTAGGTAGATATCATAATTAGTAAATAGATAATTCTATAGAGGGTGGGACGAAGGATTTATAGGAAATTTTAAGATACTTGAAGGTTGAAGCCTTAACTTTATTGTATTTATATTTCTTTCTTTCTTTCTTTTGTATATATTTTTATTTCATTTGATTTTAAAATTATGGATTTCGATATCAATACGGTTAAAGTAGTGAATTCAATATGAATTATGTTTAATTAGTTAAATTTATAGTAGGACGTATTGATTAGTGAAGTCAACTTAGGAATTTAGGGATTTCTTTTCATCTATATTGTCAGCCACAGAGATATTTTATGGAATGTCTAAAATTCCAATTTAGTTGTTTTGATTTTTTATTTTAGATCTTAATTGAGTGTAATTGGATAATAAATTCACACTTGATATATGTTTCACTTTAGTACTCACCGATTAAATACATATTCATAATCAATCATTCATTCATGTTAGATTAATAATGATTTCACGATCACTAGCTTACATCTTCAAAGAGCTACCATTCTAAAGGTTAAACAGATTACCACACACCACCAATTTTAACTTCTTAATTAAATTAAACCAATAAATAGTCAATCCAATTTTAATTAAGCATGTTTTAAACATGTCTTGTGAAAATAACAAACCAATTTTATTTTTCCCAAAACATACATCTAAGTGATATAGCAAGAATAAAATAGATCAATAAACCACAACATGTCGATGTATGAGAAACACACACAATGGGAAAAAATTTGTAGGGCCCAGCCACGTAAATTCACTATGATATAGAAATTACACAATAGTGATAGACAAACTTACACCACTTCGCTCGACTACTTTAATCCTTGGTGCAGTCTTTATAACTTAACCTTCTTCATAGAAACATGTAGGAATCCATCCACAATTTCCACATTGCCTAATCCTCACACGTGTTTGTATCCCCTGATCTTGGCTAGCAAACAGTCATTGAAACGAATATGAAATCCCCTGTATGAAATAATACTAAAAAATGATGAAGAGTTATCAAACTTTGGTGCTCAAACATGAGATCTCAAACTATCATATTATGATAAAATGTTAATTCTTATTTGAAGCAGGTCATTTGAACGACTTCAATAAACTCGTATTAACATAAAGCAATACTCTGCTCGAACGACTAAAAAAATAAAATAACAAAAGCATCTAGTGATCAAACACAAAATGTATCCATACCTCATTGAGATCCCTTGGGTTTTGAAGATGAAACTCGACACGATGATGAAGTCACTTTAGTTGTCCACTATAGTCTTCAATCATGCATCATAGGGTTGAAGGAGAAACAAAATCAAATCCTAATATATGACTCAAAAGGTTTTCCAATCAGGATAAAGCCAAAACACATACAATTTGACTCTATTATAAATTTTCCTTACATATCTCAATTACTTTTTATTTTGTTTACTTTTCTATTGATGTAACTAAATTCAACCAAATTCAAATCAAACTTGATAATCACCAAACTTGTTCGTCAAAATGTATATATAAGTGTAATTGATCACTAACTTTACCTAACCTCGTGGAATTTGACCTCTTACTTACTAAGATTTACTACTTTTGTGGTTTGAACTTGGGCCATAGACACAATTTTGTACACACAATATAGTTTTTGGCCTCGTTACTTGGTATATAGTCTACCTGGTATATATATATTATCAAGTTACATTTATAGTTTTAAATTTTCTAAAAACAAGAAAAATAGTCTACTTTATCTATTACTTTTGTAGGCTTATTAGGTTAGTTGTCTACTTTTTTGTAAATATTACTCACTCATTTGGGTTCCAATAAGCTTAAAGAGATGGTGCATTGCACGTGTTCAATAAATTTACTTAAATAGCTTAATTGTGAGAATAAATTCATTTAACTCCTTAGGTACCAAGAGTTGTTGGTTTCCAAAGCTAACTGCCACCTAATACAACACATGTTTATTGAATTATTTTTGAAAATGATATATTCGCCTCACTACCCAAGACCAGGGGTGATTCTTTGAATATCATTATAAACAAAAAATTGGGTTATTATTCTTATGAAAGAGATCATTTTGAACTAAAATATATTATATATTTTCATTTAAAATCCCAATGATTATATTTGGGAAAATTTGGAATGCCTCACTTTTTAACAAATGCTTCAAATGGTTTATTTTACCAATAATAAGAGCATTAGGGTTGGGAAGATGCATTAGAAGACTCTCTTAATAAATAGAATGACTTATTCATTGAAATGAGAACGAATTTTAATGAATGTATTTCCGCTTTGATCATTATATAAGAGACTGAAACATCATTTTCACTTACTCCACATTTGGAAGACTAATTCGTTAAGAGTTATTTTAAGTCTTTGGAAATACAACCCATGCTTGACGATTATAATTCTATTGAGGTTGAATATATTTCCTCACTAATTTATCCCATTGTTTCCCAACAATTATGACTAATCAAAGATACTATCAAAGTCCTATATTTTATGGACCATTTTATAATGAGGATTTATATGGAAAGGTGAAATTTCATGATGTTGTTGGCTATGAGATAAATTATGAAGATACGGCGAAGTGTTCACTTTAAGAGTCCACATCTTGTGAGGTTATGAAATACTGGACTCCCTTCCCGCTTTCTAAACATTATTCCCAATCCAAACCTTGAAAAATGTAGTTGCCATAGAATTAGTATTACATTGGTAGTATCTTAGAGAAATCTATCGGCATGCCTAATAACTTTGTGCCTTTTAAGATTTTGAATCTATGGATGATAACGATTTTAGTAATGGGATGTGTAGTAATTATTTTCGTATAGATAATATGGAGTAATCTCCAATTGACTTCACTTCCATTGGGGAAAATGACACAGTGGAGAATCTAGTTGATGGGTCAAACTCATGTGTTAACTCTATGTATGAATATGATGAACCTTCCATTTTTATGAGGAGATTGTACTTCTCGTTATTGTTACTCCTTCAGCACACACCTTTTGCAATATGTCACATCTTGATTTAGAGTTGCTTGCATTTTAAATTCCCATTGACTAATTTTCTAGGCAAGAAAAGATTGAGCGAGACAATGCTAATGATAAGTTAATCCAATATGCACCACCACCCATATTCATTCAATCTCTGTTAATAAACAAGATTATTTATTTTTCATCTCACATGGTGATTCAAAAATAGTGTTCATCTTTTGAACCAAAATTCGTTAGTTTAGGGAGTTAAAAGTTGAGGTACTTTCCCCCCCCCCCCAACACACACCGCGACCACAAATCATTCACCATTGTGGTATTCATCGAGAAGAGTTTCCTTTGTGTGACTCATTTTTCATTCATATGCATTACAGCTTTATAGGGTGTGTAAATCAATTTAATTTTTATCTCATTAAAGATACTGATTTTAACGATGTCATGTTAAATTATATCTCATGTTTGTTCCTTAAAGTATATCTTTTTTCATCCTCAAATTTATAATTGGTCATACATGTTATAGATTGGCACCCATTTGTCTTAATTTTGATGGAGTTGCTACCGAACCTTATATGTGTCCCATAATGGAATAATAGTGAAAATTTACAAGTCAAACGTCATGTAATGATGGGAGTATATTAGAAAGACCCTCAAAGTTTTCGCCTCTTGGTTTATGACTTCATAATTGTCTTGAGTTTGTGGTGGGATTTTTCCTCCACCCGAAGGACTGAGTGAGTCCATTTCGATCACCCATGAACACTAGTTTAAATGTTTCCAAAAATTATTAAAGTCATCCTTTAATAAATGTGCATTCGTGAGTTGAAGATATCGTTGTCATTAGCATAAGGATAAATTCATTGCATTTTATGTTTGGAGACTTCTATAAATTTTGGTTTACTTAAGTCATTAAGCATATACATGGTTGCTTTGGTGGAATTGTTATCGATTCTTGAATTTTTTGAGCATTGGGGTTTTGAATGAGTAATAGGATCATTTTCATAATCTTACATATGTTGAGGTCATTGTGGTCATTTTTACATGTTTTGAAAATTTTGCGTGATTTATATTGGCGAGAAGTATATTTTTTTTCTAAATTTCATTATATTGAAACCTCATGGTATTCAAAGTGGTTAGTGGGACATCTTTGATATATTTATTATTGTTAAGGTCATTGGAGTATGTGAACATGCGCGTTGGGGGTGTTCATTAATCCATTATGTCGTTACGTAAAAATGAGAGTTGCTTTGTTAAAATTTCTTTCGTTGTAGCATTGTTGTGTTCTTAGTGAGTCATTGGATATTTTGGAATTACAAAAAAAATTGGCGGTAATTAAGTTCAAGTTTTAAAAAAAATCAACTTTTTGAGTTGTGGTCATTTTTTGTCCTTTTTAAGCTCAATTACAAGATTATTCGTTGAAAATTTTAATTTTTAAGGTGGCAATATAATTGGGGGTAATCGTAATGTTGGAATAATATTTTAAATTTTGAGTTGTTAATGGAACTTCGACGGGAGATGTAAACTTATTGTTTTGACATGTTTTAAAGCCACCAAAATATATCTTACTATGGACAAAATATATTTGGTCTCAAAATCAACACATGAATTTGTACACAAAGCCCAATACTGATGCACATTACTATTTGCCTACTACGCTTTGAGGACACTCACTATAAACCAACCCCTTCACTAATCCACACATGCACTAGTCCAACAACAACCCCAAATTGCTACACACCCGATTACCACACAGCATCTCCATACTACCCGTAAGCACTCCCAGGATCCCTGTACCCAGCGACATACCCCTACCCTTACATTCATATTCAACTTTTTCAATTAACATTACTTCACAACCTGAGAAAAATTTTACTAAATTTAGCACCTAAGCACACAAACACCCACTTGAGAAACATTTCACTCATTTACCATTCACCCCACCCATTTCATCACCTTACACAATCACATACCACACTCATTGTTTCCACTTATGATTGAGATGCCTCAGTTTGACATTCACACAAGCTTTATTGTTCATACATCCATTTTTGGTGACTTTGGTATTGATTATATGTGTAGTTTCTTTTTTATTTCAGTGCTCTCTTATTACAAATGTGTTTATTTGGTCTTCACTTTCTTGTCGAAAATGAGGTGATATCCCTTCCTATTCTTATTCCATTTATGATTACTCCCAAAGTTCTTTATCCAATTAGTGATAATAGGGACATTGTAGGATTTAGTTGGGATGAGTGGATAACCTTTCTCTTCATGCCATTTGAAAGAACATTTTTATCAAATAAAATTAAAAAAATAACAATGAATAAAAAATCGAAGAATTAAAAAAAGTATAAAGTATTAAATTCAAAAATATTTTCTTTTCTAGCTTAATTTTAGTCTTACTTTTGTATTTCCCTTTCCCATTATTTTCTTGTGATCCAAACACATTAAGATTGTAGGGGGGTCCAGGTCCAAGGTTGATAGCAAGGATAATCCTACACCAAACCAAGGATTAATGATGAAGCAAGGATTGAAGTTGCTCAAAGGACCTACCATAGAGATCAAGCTCAATCGAGGGATAATATATTAATAAAAAAGATTAAAATGTACTTGTATTTGACATTCCTTGTAATGATTAAGTTTACTTTGTAATGTTTATTAGGTTGATCGGTACCCTCGAAGGATCATGTCTAGCAGTGCATGGGATACTTACATTCTCTATTATATAACCTCATTCTGGGAACCTCACAGGGTTTTTATTTGGAGGATTGGGAGAAAGGAAATGTTGGAAAAGTACTACCAACCCCTTAATGCACTTAGGAAAAATTTTGGTTTGTACAAACACAGTTAAATAGATGCTCGAGATACCATATCTTGGGGGACCTCCCCCGAGGGACCTCGGTTCTAATAGTTATCCAAAGATAGCCTTTGATCCCTTGCATACAGTTTATAAGTTGTTCAAGAAACCATCAGTCGAGTGACCTTTGTCTAAAGGACTTCCTTTGATTAATGGGACATCACATCCCATACACATTATTGTTTACCAACTTTTATGACGTCATGATATCCGACATTTTAGAAACTTGAGGAAATAGCACTCAAGTGAGTTTATTCCTAAGATGGCCAACTAATTTAATAAGATTATCCTTTCATCCATCTTTGGATGAATCTTTGGGATTCCACATCCCATCCTAATTAATGACACAAGACATGTGATAAGACCAAACTGTTTCCCGCCAAAATATCATAGCTTATGCATTTAATGAACTATCTTTGGCATTAATGACCTCGCTATCTTGCAGGAAGGGGCAAGAGTGGCAAAAGCAGATACTAGGTCGTCTACTATGCGTGTGACTGGCATAGATGAAACGGCGGCTGAAAAAGGCTGGACTTAAATGGCAGGGATAATGAGCCTATTCGCTGAGTTCATCAAGACCCCAGGTGCTCAGGCAGTGTTGGGTGTCACGGGAGGATCCATCTCCTTCATAACCACACCGACAGTCTTAGCAGCTCCCAATGTCACAGGAGGAGTTACTTCGACTATGATCAATAATGTCGCTCCTATCGTGTCATCTCCAAGTATTACCCCCTCTATTGCGAGAGTTACTGTGCAAGTTATTAGCGGTGCTACTACTGCGTTGATCGTAACTACCAACACTTGTCCGGGGGTAGCACGCTCGTCGCGCTATCGACACCTGCTATGGTGGTCCCGTTACAAACTAGTTCCCCTCCTCCTAGAATAAAGGAAGTGAAGAAGGAGTTGCTAAAACTATTGGCTGTAAACAAAGATGGAGGAGGGGGCTCCTCAGTGTATGATGATTTTAATAATTCCTACCCAGAGGAGTAAAATAATGAGCCCTACCCAAAATGGTATATTCCAGCAATTTTTAAAAAATACACCGAAAAGGGGGGAACCCCAAAGGGAATGTGAAAAGGTTCGTTAAGAGCCTTGAGGCCCATTCCATTAATAAAAAGATGAGGTTGATAGAGTTCTCAAAATCTCTAATCGAGAAAGCTTACATGTGGTACTCACACTTAACGCCCGGGATTATGGCCTCCTGAGAAGATATTCACATGTTGTTAATGTAGAAGTTCTTCCAGGCAGAAGATGAGTTCACATTGACACAGTTGGCTCGAGAAAAGAAAAAGCCTGGTGAAGATGTGTAGCCTACATCAGGAGGTTTCGTAAGTGCTCTCTATATGTGAGAGACTAAACTCGAGAAGATAAACTCTTATAAGTTTGTGTACAGGGATTATTGCCCGAATATATATGTTATCTGATAAATGAGATGCGAGAAGGTACATTTACAGCATTCCTGAAAGTAGCGAGGAACATTACCTTGGTGGTGAAAGCTCTGCCACCTCCACCCACTTTAGTAAGTTTGTTGCTATGATCGCCAGTAAGTTTAGGGAGGGGAATACCCCGAGGTTAAATTACACAAACGATGAATATAGAGGACAAGAAGGGGGAATCAGAGAAAAATAAATAGGGTCAATAAGAGGGGGTTCGATGGCAAAGATGATCCTTCTAAGCTACTTTGGATGCTGGAGCTAGCTCTAGATACCTATGACTATATGGTCCTTCATAAGGTTTGTAGGCCTAGCAATGGTAGTACAACATAGGCGTGTCGAGAAGACAAGAATAACCCAATGTTTGTATCTTTAATCATGTTTTGCTGGATGAGGGAGCTTCCATCAATATCATGCCCATTGGGTCCTTTTATGTTTGTGGTTTGTTTGAGACAAGGATTGTACAGAATCCATTATCTATCTCATGATATGACAATCAATCTTCCAAGTCCATCGGATATGTTAATGTGGGGATCACAATTGGGAATATCACTTCCCAAATCAAGTTTCGCATAATGGAGTGCAAATCATCATACCATCTGGTGGTAGGAAGGGTATGGATGCATAACCATGGGCTGGTGCCTTCCACGTATCATCAATGCGCCAAGGCAAATGTCAAAGGTAAGGAGATAGTCATTCAAACATCAAATAAGTCATTCATATGGGAGGAATATCACTTAGTAGACGTTGCCTTCTACACAGAGTTGGCTGAAAAAGATACCGTACTTACAAGGTACACTAGGGGAAGTATATTTCCCATCACTCGCGAGAGGGTACATGCACCTCCCCGACCAGTGGGTGCCAACAAGGAGGAAGAGATTGTTCAAGAGGCAATAAGGCCCCCTAGTTTGTCTAGACAGTTATATGATCGAATGACTCCAATCATAGATTCAATTAAACATTAAGTCCAGTAAAAAAGTGTACTCAGTAGGTCTCTGGGAGAGAGTTAATAGAAAATAGCCACAAAAGATCGCACCAGGAAGAAAATCCTTGCCAGTGCAAAAGGGTGGTTTTGCCTGACGGCTGGATCATTTACAAACTCTGAAGGCGTGAGTGGGCAGCTAAATGCCTAGATGATGAGCCTGACTCGGTCTATGAGTGTTTTTTGGTGGATAACCAAGGCCAGTGTCTGGTGATCAACAATTCCAACATTCAAGAGTTCGTGGAAGAAAAGACTGAATGTATGAAAGAGAGAACAAGATCACATGTGAAAGAACAAGAAAAGATAGATTTAGCAGAGGAAGATGATGATCCTGGGCCAATATTTATCTCGAAGGACCTTGATGGTACAACGAGGGAAGGGATGGTTTAATTGCTTTGAGAATTTAAAGATATCTTTGCTTGGAAATACACCGACATACGAGGCATTAACAAATATGTGAGCTACCAAAAGTAGAATGTTTTGCCCTCAACTATCCCTATGAAACAAGATACTCGAACATACAAAGCTGAACTGGATCTGAAGATTAAGGAGGAAGTCCAGAGGTTTCTCACAATGGGTTTTATTATTCCTATCCAGCATTGTGCCTGTGGGGAATAAATATAAAAGCCAAATCAGGATCTGTGTGGATATCAGGGACTTGAATCGGGCGTGTCCAAAATATGAGTTCTCATTTCCTTCTATCGACAGATTGATAGATGTAACGACGGGGCATGGATTGTATAGCTTCATTGATGGTTATATGGGTACTACCAGATCAATATGGATCCAACAGATGCCGAGAAGACTGCCTTTTAAACTCCTTTAGGTAACTTCATGTATACAATTATGCCTTTACGACTAAAGAATGCATGAGCTACTTACTAAAGTACCATGATGGCTATATTCCATGATCTCTTCTGCGAGATTATTAAATTTTATGTTAACGATTTGATAATAAAGTCCTAAAAGGAGGCTGCTCACATGGCAGACTTGAGGAAGGTGTTAGCACGGTGCAAGAAATACAAGTTGAAGATGAACCCTCTCAAGTGCACCTTTGGAGTGATGTAACACCCCGTAATTTTGAGAATTTAATATTTAATTATTTTGGGAGTTATAAAAATATTTAAATTGGAGAAAATTAAATTAATGAGTTGGAGAATTTATTTGAGTGAGCCGAATTATTTATAATTGGCGACTTTTAAGTTTAATTGTTCGAAATCTCGTGTGTCGCATTTTGAGGTTGAAATTTGGAAATGTCAAAAAGTATTTTAGATGGCAATTCTGAGTACGCGATTGAGTCTGGATGGATCGATATAGTTATAAAAGAGTACCCGGGGGCAGTAATTGGGTCTCGGGGCATTTTTGGGCATAGTCGGGCCGACACGGGGTGATTTGGCTATTTTAACTAGGCCCATGTGGCTAAAAACGGAATTAAGGGTTTTAACCTAAATTGGGGAAGTGTTAAACGGCATTAAACACTAATTCTAAACCTAGGGCTTGAGAGGAAAATTGGGGGAAAGCAAATCAAGAGCCAATTGGGGATTATTGGAGCCAAATTAAGGGACTACACCAACGGATCAGACTCTACGAACAATTCCAGGTAAGTGGTTAACTGTTGTGATTCCTAAATTAATGATAATCAATTCATATCATAGTGTCTGTATATGAAAATTCATTTTGGGTGTGTAACCATAACTAAAATTTGGGTTTTCTGAAATTTGAGTAATAGTTAGATTTAATTACTCAAAGGATCTTAGGTCATGATTTGGGACTGTTAAGATTAAATTGTAGAGTGGATTACCATATGTATTAGTGATTAAATGGACTGAATATGGTGGGGTCGGATTTCGTAGAACGAAACCCGGGTGAAAAAACAAAATCGGATATACTTAGGGTTTTGTATAAATTTGTTGATGGATTAAGGTCTCTAGGGTGTTTAGAACCTTTTCTTGTGTGGAGAATATGTTGGTTGTGATTTGGGTAAAGGTTTGGGAAGAAACAAAAGCTTAAGGGTTCGTTAATGGCTGAAACAGCAAGCCGGGGAAGAAGATCACCTGTTCGATCGATCGATCGACCCAGGGGGATCGATCGATCGACGGTCCCAGAAATTTGACAGTTCGGTCAGTGTTGTATATAAAGAGAAATTTATTTAAGATTAATTCCCTACTTTTATTTAGTGATAAATTCATATGTGGCACATATTTCCTTAACAAATATAGGGTGATATAATTGGGTTTAGGAGGGTGAAAATGGTATGTCCTGAGATGAACGAATTTCGGGAAATAATTCATAAGTATTGAGGTTGGGCCGAGGTATAATATTCGGGTATTGTAGTTGGGTGATGCTACATTATTAAAGTAATTGAGGTAAAATAAATTAGTTATGGGGAAAAACATAGACTCGAAAAATATTAAGTTACGGGTCAAGTGAGCGAGTCCGGGTATAATGGTTGGGCGACACCAAGTGTTAAATTAATTAATGTGTAATTAATTAAATTAGAGTCGAGTTGTAGACTCGGGAACCTATTAAATTAATTAATGTGTAATTAATTAAATTAGAGTCGGACTATAGACTCGGGAAAGTATTAAATTAATTAATGTGTAATTAATTAAATTAGAGTCGAACTGCGGACTCGGGAAAGAATTAAATTAATTAATGTGTTAATTAATTAAATTAGAGTCGGGTTGTAGACTCGAGAAAGTATTAATTTAATTAATGTATAATTAATTAGATTAGAGTCGGGTTGTAGGCTCGGGAAGGTAATAAATTAATTAATGTGTAAGTTAATTAAATGAGAGTCGGACCACAGACTCGGATTGGTATTAATTAATTAATGTGTGATTAATTAAATGAGAGTCGGATCACAGACTCGGCTGAGAGTTAATTAATTAATGTGTAAATTAATTAAATGAGAGTCGGATCATAGACTCGGGCAATTATTATATAAATTAATGTGTAAAGTATTTATATTAGAGGCGGATCATAGACTCGGGAAAAGTATTAAATTAATTAATGTGAAATTAATTAAATTAGCGTCGGACCATAGACTCGGGATAATGATAATTTAATAAGTGAGAAAATTTTATTTAGTTGAGTCATGCCAGAGACTCAAGAAATTACAGGCTAGTGTTACGGGTTGTAAGTACACGGTGAAGCCGGGGTTAATGCTATATATATATATATATGTGTGTGTGTGTGTGTGTGTGTGTGTGTGTGTGTGTGTGTGTATTGTGTGTGCTATTAAATATCTGTGATTAGATATTAATTTAATTGTATATTCTAGTGCTATCAAGGGAGGTTGCGCGATGTGAGTGAATCCCCTAGCTTGAGAAGTAGGGTGAGTATATCCCCAGGTCATAGCGTCCGGTATATGGGTGAGGGGCTTATCTCACTTTCAGGGAAGGAATATGACCGTCTCCCCCTTCGTTTATGTTTTGGGCCAGGTTGGTGAGCGTTCTCAACTTGGGTAACTAGGTTATGTGAGCACACCTAGTGAGATGGCACTTTAGAAGGAATCATCCGGTGAGGGTATACTCGGAAGGATGAATATACGTATGATATATGTGTGGATGTTTTAGTAAAGATACGTATAATATGGTAGTAAATATTATATGTGGGTAACAATACAGTGTGTGATGTATTTACTTGATATAACTTGTTTGACGGTTATATGCTATTAATTAAGAAGAAATTAATTAAGTCAATTGGTGAGATAACTTATAATTCATGAATAATTATACTCGAGTTAGATTAGTTGGGCAAGGGGAGGTTATACCAGGACTAGTTGAACAGGGTAGTACAACTAGGTGGGGTTAAGGTAAGCGTTAGGTGTGCACATTAGTGGAGGGGTGAGAATGTCCACATGAGAGTGCGACACTAACTTAAATATAAAGCGCATTCATGCACTTTAAATTACTGCAGTTAATTCAATTGCTAAATATTTTCAAAATGTTTTGGGTTCTAACCCTTGCTATAAAACTATTTTCAAAACCTTTTAGGTGTCCAGCCACAGGGACGCCAGGATTGATATTCTATTCCAGGGACACGGAGCTGCCGCATATGTGGATGCTAGCAGGAGTTTGGTTTAGACGCGTTGTTCATTCTTTTCCTAGAGTAGGAATCTCTTATCATTTTCAGTTTACTTAGGGCATGTCGCCCAGAATTTTCAGTACAGTTTTCAGATTTATTTTATTCAGGTGTTGGATGTTTGTATTGGACTATTTACTTTGGTGGCCGATGGTTTATTCGGCATGTCATTTTATTTTTATTCAGTGGATTTAATTCAATTGTGTGAATGGGTTATATTTTTATTCCGCATGTACTGGTTTGTTTAATTAAAAAGATAAAATTTGGCACCAGCTTTTTTGGAATACTAGGTGGTTAGTAAGTTTTAAAAAGGTTTTCGACAGTGATGTTAAGGATGAACCAACTGGGATTCCTGTTTTAATTTGGTATAGGACTGATCACCCGGTATTTTGTTAGGCGGGGTGTCACAGATGGTATCAGAGCATTAGGTTCTAATGTCCTTAGGATTTGTGCGGCTTTTCACGCTTCGGCTTAGCAATCTTTGATATAGAGCCCTATTATAGGATTATTGTATTCTCATGCGTACGCGCGTTTACGTTCTTCTGCCAAATTTATATTTGAAAGTGAACTCATACGATTCGATACTCATTCCAAATGCCGCTCAGGAGATAGAGCAGCTAGGGCAGCAGGGGGGATGTTTGACTAGAGAGGCTCATCAGGAGCAAGTGTTACCGCAGCAACTGCCAGAGATGATTTCGGAAGCACGGGTAACTGAATTAGTGGCGCAGACTGTTGAAGCGACGATGGTCGTAATGGCAAGGTACTTTCCACGAGATCAGCCACAGGCGTTAGTGGTACCAAATGTTCAGGCCACCCGGAGTCGTCGGGGTGGCAGCAAATACGAGAGGTTTTTCAAAAAGGGCATCCATCAGAGTTTCGAGGAGGTTCAGATATAGTGCTAGCGTGTCAGTGGAAGAGAGATATCCAACGTCACCTACGCATGGTAGATTGGAATGAGGTGCAGAAGCAAATGCTATTTACTTTTAGTTTAGTGGGAGCAGCGCTACAGTGGTGGGAGTCGATCACCACAGTTGAGGAAAGGGATACACGAGCTATTGCAGAGTTTTGGGTGCGATTCGACCGCAAGTATTTTCCCCCAGCAGTTGAGACCGAAATAAGAGAAAATTTAGAGAGGTGACTAAGGGGAACCGTTCAGTGGCCGATTACGAGGAAGAATTTACTCGGTTGGCAAATTTTGTACCGGATGAGGTAAGCGATGAAGAGAGAAAGAAATCAAGGTTTATGGATGGGTTAGTCTGGAGAATCAGACAACATTTGATTGGTAATTCCGTGTTAGTAGCTTATACAGATGTCGTTAACGCAGCACTCCTGCACTGTCAGGAATATCGCTTCCACGTGAAAGGAAGCAGGATGGGAGTGGAAACCAACCAGTAGGATAAAGTAGGAGGGAACGGTACCAGTGGGGTATCCCAGCAGCAGACAGGGGGAGATCAGGGGAATGATTTCCGGCAGGGAAATGATGCCAAACGATTTAGAGCTGGAGGCTATCGACAGGATGGCCAGGAATTCCGATAAGGCCGGCAAGGAAGGGATCAGTGGCGGGGTGAATTTATTAGGAGGTGTTCCATTTGTGGGGAATCGGGACACATGAAGAGGGATTGCCTTCAGCGAGGTAAGGGTCAACTACAGGATGAGGTTCTGGATGTACAGCCACTATAGCAAGTCAGGGGTGCGTTCGGGCAGGGGGAAGCTGCTTCGGAACCCGAAGATCAGCCATTGCAGCTGGAGTATGGAGGTAATTATCTTTTATCCTATCGGCATGGGGTATATTTTGAGTGACAGGAGGGTGTCACAATATAAGAATTTTTTTTTTCACTAGAGTTCGCAGGTAAGTCAAATTTAGTGGGTGAGCTGGCTGTAGCAGCCATAGTATGTAGATAATATTTTCGTGGGGTAGCGGAGTTCTTTTGTGTTATCCACGGGAGAGTGGAGGTGTACACTAAGAGAAGGTTTGAATTATGCGAGGGGTTACTACTTTCGCGAAATATGGGAATAGGATTGATGATTTTTCCCAAATATCGGCTGGATAGCGATGGACTTGAACTATTGTGGAGAGTGAGGGTAAGTTTCGGTGTTCGCGACACCAGGGTATAATTGGTACTAGTTATCACCTGAGAGAGCATCTAGCCAATATATATGTGTGTATATATGTTGTATTTTGCGGTGCGATAGACATAAAGTTAGGTCTTTTGTTCTCGCATTTTTATCCGAGGGAGTAGGGGTGGTTACTGAAGTGAATCAGGGTGGTTAGATTTATTTTTGGGCAGGGAGATATAACTCGGGGTTTATTTTGCGCAAGGACTAGTGATAGTAGGGCGCGGTATTTTACATTGTCTTTGGTAGCCTAAGGGTAGGTGTATATACTTTTGTGTTAAGAGACAAGAATCTGGGGGGTTCCTTATTTGGATTTCGCCTTGCGAGACGTCCCACGCGCGAAACTTAGCCCAACGTTGGAAGTGGGAAGATGTTTGGTCGTTAGTACATGAATTGGGTACCCCGGCCAATATATATATATATATATATATATGGGGGGGGGGGGATATGACTACAGGTTAGAAGTCATATTACGGGTTATGACTAGCATAGTCGGGTAAATTTTTCGTGTGGTAAAGCACGGGAATATGGTGTACGAGCACCCTGGTTAACTAAGGCAATTTTTCTGCGGATAAGCATGGGTAAAGGGTGTATGGGCGCCCTGGTTAATTAAAATGCATATTTGTGTAACTTATAAAAAGAAGCGGGAGAGATAGATATAGCGGGCTTAGAGACGCATGACTAGAGAGTAATATTTGAAGCTTGGAACACTAGGCTTATCTTAATTTCGAGGACGAAATTCCTTTGTAAGGGGGGAAGTATGTAACACGCCGTAATTTTGAGGATTTAATATTTAATTATTTTGGGAGTTATAAAAATATTTAAATTGCAGAAACTTAAATTCATGAGTTGGAGAATTTATTTGAGTGAGCCGAATTATTTATAATTTGTGACTTTTAAGTTTAATTGTTTGAAATCTCGTGTGTCGCATTTTGAGGTTGAAATTTGGAAATGTCAAAAAGTATTTCGAATGGCAATTCTGAGTGCGCGGTTGAGTCCGAATGGGTCGAGATAGTCAGAAAAGAGTACCCGGGAGTAGTAATTGGGTCTCGGGGCATTTTTGGGCATAGCCGGGCCCACACGGGGTGATTTGGGCTATTTTAACTAGGCCCATGTGGCCGAAAATGGGATTAAGGGTTTTAACCTAAATTGGAAAAGTGTTAAACGGCAGTAAACACTAATTCTAAACCTAGGGCTTGAGAGGGAAATTGAGGGAAAGCAAATCAAGAGCCAATTGGGGATTATTGGAGCCAAATTAAGGGACTACACCAACGGATCAGACTCTACGAACAATTCCAGGCAAGTGGTTAACTGTTGTGATTCCTAAATTGATTATAATCGATTCATATCATAGTGTGTGTGTGTATATGAAAATTCATTTTGGGTGTGTGACCATAACTAAAATTTGAGTTTTCTGAAATTTGAGTAATGGTTAGATTTAATTACTCAAGGGATCTTAGGTCATGATTTGGGACTGTTAAGATTAAATTGTAGAGTGGATTACCATATGTATTAGTGATTAAATGGACTGAATATGGTGGGGTCGGATTTGGTAGAACGAAACCCGGGTGAAAAAACAAAATCGGATATACTTAGGGTTTTGTATAAATTTGTTGATGGATTAAGGTCTCTAGGGTGTTTAGAACCTTTTCTTGTGTGGAGAATATGTTGGTTGTGATTTGGGTAAAGGTTTGGGAAGAAACAAAAGCTTAAGGGTTCGTTAATGGCTGAAACAGCAAGCCGGGGAAGAAGATCACCTGTTCGATCGATCTATCGACCCAGGGGGATCGATCGATCGACGGTCCCAGAAATTTGACAGTTCGGCCAGTGTTGTATATAAAGAGAAATTTATTTAAGATTAATTCCCCACTTTTATTTAGTGATAAATTCATATGTGGCACATATTTCCTTAACAAATATAGGGTGATATAATTGGGTTTAGGAGGGTGAAAATGGTATGTCCTGAGATGAACGAATTTCGGGAAATAATTCATAAGTATTGAGGTTGGGCCGAGGTATAATATTCGGGTATTGTAGTTGGGTGATGCTACATTATTAAAGTAATTGAGGTGAAATAAATTAGTTATGGGGAAAAACATAGACTCGGAAAATATTAAGTTACGGGCCAAGTGAGCGAGTCCGGGTATAATGGTTGGGCGACACCAAGTGTTAAATTAATTAATGTGTAATTAATTAAATTAGAGTCGAGTTGTAGACTCGGGAACCTATTAAATTAATTAATGTGTAATTAATTAAATTAGAGTCGGACTATAGACTCGGGAAAGTATTAAATTAATTAATGTGTAATTAATTAAATTAGAGTCGAACAGCGAACTCGGGAAAGAATTAAATTAATTAATGTGTTAATTAATTAAATTAGAGTCGGGTTGTAGACTCGAGAAAGTATTAATTTAATTAATGTATAATTAATTAGATTAGAGTCGGGTTGTAGGCTCGGGAAGGTAATAAATTAATTAATGTGTAAGTTAATTAAATGAGAGTCGCACCACAGACTCGGATTGGTATTAATTAATTAATGTGTGATTAATTAAATGAGTGTCGGATCACAGACTCGGATGAGAGTTAATTATTTAATGTGTAAATTAATTAAATGAGAGTCGGGTCATAGACTCGGGCAATTATTATATAAATTAATGTGTAAAGTATTTATATTAGAGTCGGATCATAGACTCGGGGAAAGTATTAAATTAATTAATGTGAAATTAATTAAATTAGAGTCGGACCATAGACTCGGGATAATGATAATTTAATAAGTGAGAAAAATTTATTTAGTTGAGTCAGGCCAGAGACTCAGGAAATTACAGGCTAGTGTTACGGGTTGTAAGTACACGGTGAAGTCGGGGTTAATGCTATATATGTGTGTGTGTGTGTGTGTGTGTGTGTGTGTGTGTGTGTGTGTGTGTGTGTGTGTCTGTATTGTGTGTGGTATTAAATATCTGTGATTAGATATTTATTTAATTGTATACTCTAGTGCTATCAAGGGAGGTTGCGCAATGTGGGTGAATCCCCTAGCTTGAGGAGTAGGGTGAGTATATCCCCAGGTCATAGTGTCCGGTATATGGGTGAGGGGCTTATCTCACTTTCAGGGAAGGAATATGACTGCCTCCCATTCGTTTATGTTTTGGGCCAGGTTGGTGAGCGATCCCAACTTGGGTAACTAGGTTGTGTGAGCACACCTAGTGAGATGGAACTTTAGAGGGAATCATCCGGTGAGGGTATACTCGTAAGGATGGATATACGTATGATATATGTGTGGATGTTTTAGTAAAGATACGTATAATATGGTAGTAAATATTATATGTGGGTAACAATACAATGTGTGATGTATTTACTTGATATAACTTGTGTCATGGTTATATGCTATTAATTAAGAAGAAATTAATTAAGTCAATTGGTGAGATAACTTATAATTCATGAATAATTATACTCAGGTTAGAATAGTTAGGCAAGGGGAGGTTATATCAGGACTAGTTGAACGGGGTAGTACAACTAGGTGGGGTTAAGGTAACCGTTAGGTGTGCACATTAGTGGAGGGGTGAGAATGTCCACATGAGAGTGCGACACTAACTTAAAATATGAAGCGCATTCGTGCATTTTAAATTACTGCAGTTAATTCACTTGCTAAATATTTCAAAATGTTTTGGGTTCAAACTCTTGCTATAAAACTATTTTCAAAACTTTTTATGTGTCCAGCCATAGGGACGCCAGGATTGATATTCTATTCCAGGGACACGGAGCTGCCGCATATGTGGATGCTAGCAGGAGTTTGGTTTAGACGCATCGTTCATTCTTTTCCTAGAGTAGGAATATCCTATCAGTTTCAGTTTACTTAGGGCATGTCGCCCAGACTTTTCAGTACAGTTTTCAGATTTATTTTATTCAGGTGTTGGATGTTTGTATTGGACTATATACTTTGGTGGCCGATGGTTTATTCGGCCTGTCATTTTATTTTTGTTCAGTTGATTTAATTCAGTTGTGTGAATGATTTATATTTTTATTCCGCATGTACTGGTTTGTTTAATTAAAAAGATAAAATTTGGCACCAGCTTTTTTGGAATACTAAGTGGTTAGTAAGTTTTAAAAAGGTTTTAGATAGTGATGCTAAGGATGAACCAACTGGGATTCCTATTTTAATTTGGTATAAGACTGGTTAACCCGGTATTTTATTAGGCGGGGTGTCACAAGTGACAAGTGGAAAATTCCTGGGCTTTGTGGTGAACAAGTAAGGTGTCCAAATGGATCTCAACAAGCAAGATGCAATCCTCAACGTGTTAACGCCTAAATCTGTAAAGGAGTTGAAGTGCTTCTTGGGGAAAGTTTCCTACCTAAGAAGGTTTATGCTCGGGCTTACTGAGGTTACTCACCCATTGATGGAGCTTCTATGGAAGGGGACCAAGTTTCTGTGGGAGCCGTCACATCAAGAGGCCGTGGACTAGTTGAATAAACGTTTGACATCTCCCCAAATGATGATCTCTCCAAAGGCATGTATTCCTTTACAACTCTATCTCACATCCACTGGAAGATCAATTGGAGCATTTTAGATCAAGAGGTTAATGGTGTAGAGAAACTTGTTTATTACTTAAGTCAAATTATACATGGGCCTGAGGTCATATACACCAGTATTGAGAGACACTGTTTAGCCCTTTTTTTTTTGCACAAAAGCTAAGGCATTATATGTTATCTTTTACGGTTCACATTTTAACTAGATGTGATCCCATAAAGTTTTTTCTTGCCAAAAATGTGCTAATAGGCAGGGCAGGCAGATGGTTTCTCATACTTTCAGAGTATGATCTTAAGTGAGTGGTCCCTCGAGCCATGAAGAGCTAAGCTTATGCATATATGTTAGCCATATTCCCTTCTGGGACTTTCGAGCCACCAATTTAAGAGCTTTCAGGAGATGACCTTCAAGCCAACTACCTGGTGGCCAGTTTGGAGTGATTGAATATGGAGTTTGTTGATTCCTCGATCGAAGGAAAAGGAGGAGGAGGAGTGATCCTGAGTAAAGGGAGAGAAGAAGTCTATTTATCCTTCAAGTTAGACTTCAGTTGTTCGAATAATGAGGCTAAATATAAGGCTCATGTGCTGGGGCCATTAGAAGCTCTGCAAAGGGGCATATAGATGCTCACAAATAAGGCAAATTACAACTTATTGGTAAAATAGGTGAACGATGAGTATGCTCTAAAGCACATGAGTTTGGCACCCTATCGAATAATTATATAGAGGTTGTTCGTCCAATTTCACGAAGTAAAGATAAAAAAAATGCACCCCAGAACGATTAATAGACATACCGATGGCTATGCGATAATTGCTTAGAAAGTTACCTTCGAATGGGAATCAATAGTGATTCGATTCACTAAGAGGACATCTCCCTAGACCATAAGTGCAATGATACCCATCGATGATAGAAATGACTGGAAAGGCGAGATAAGGAAGCAGCTAGAAACTGGGTAAGGACTGTTAGGTTTGGTTGACCTTGCATAATATTTTGTCACTATCGATAATTTGTACTATAAAAATAAAGGGGGTGGTTGTCCAGGTGTGTGGACCCCGATGAATCTTAGAAGACGTTAAAAAAGTGCATGAAGATAGTTGTAAGACCACAAAAATCTCTTTGTACCGAAGGATACAAAGAGTTGGATAATTTTGGCCTACAATGAGCAGGATGTTGCGTTGTTATAAAAAGATTATGAAAAATGCTAACTGTATTACCAGGATACCAAATGCAACTTCATCGAAAAATAATATGATTAAAGGTGGTCATACATAAATGTGTTAGTGGATAGAGTCATGCCAGTAGATAAAGATGACGCTACAAGACTTATGAGGCGAATATCTACATATTGTACTCAACACGGTCAGCTCTATCGAAGGGTTTATTAATATAGACTTCTGAGGTGCATCAGGTTGGAATAAGTAGAGGAAGTCTTGAAGCAGACCCACGAGCTAAGTCATATTGGGGGAGAAAAATTCTATGACCAACTTATGACTTTGGGGTATTTTTGGCCTACCATGGAGAGAGACTCTGTGGAGTTAGATAAAAAAATATAAGGCATGCCAACTTCATAGGAATACGATTCATGCCCCATCGGTGGACCTACATTCTCCCTCTACTCCCTTTTCATTCCACACATGGGAGTTTGACCTAGTAGGGGTAATTAATCCCTCATCTAAGGGCAAGATCTAGATACTTATTGCTACTGAGTGTTTTACTAAGTGGGCAGAGGCTATGCCATTAAAGAAGGCTACTACAGGGGTGGTTTCTCGATTTATGTAGGAGTACATCATCTGTCGGTTTGGCATTCCTCAGGTATTTCTTTAAAATAATAGCACTCCCTTTGTGAACAATGAAGTATCATTTCTTATAGATAAATACTCGATTATCCATCATAAATTGATTGTGGCATACCCAAAGTGCAATGGACAGGCAGAGGCTACCAACAAGGCTTTGGTAAATATCTTAGCAAAGATATTAGAGGATTTTCTAGGGACTTGGGATGATAAGATACCGGAGGTCTTATCGGCTTACAGAATAATAAGGAGGAAACCTACTGGCTACACTCCATTTTTCTTAGTGTTTGGAGCTGAAGCTATCCTTCCAGTTGAGTTAGAGATACCTTCTGCCCGGTATAACTTGCGAAGTACAATGCTTCCTCACAATAGAAATGTACAACTTGAAGCACTTGAAAAATATAGAGATAATGAAAACAGGAACTTAGAATTGTATAAAAAATAATTATACAGATCTTATGATCAACTAGTAAAGTCAAGAAAGTTCGAAGAAGGAGACTTAGTGTTAAAGGTTTGCATAAGGCACATTCAAGGTCTCTTAGGCTACTGTGAGATCTTGAATATTAAGGACGTTGTAACCTTCAAGCTAAATAATAAGTGACTCGAGATTTACTATGTTTAACAACACTTGTTAGTTTATCCTTACTTAATTTTGCTTAGTTTGTCTGCATTTACTTTTTTCATACCTTACAAGTTGTTCGAGAGGCTGTTCTCATAACTTAGGAAAGTGCGTGAATTCTATTATAATACAAGGATGTTGCCAAATCAAATAGTCAAAGTTTTTTTTATGCACAAATGTAAAACACGTGCAAGAAAAGCTGCAAAACAGTTCCATTCAATCCATCAAAAAGAGCAACATACATAAAAACTCAATCATAAGGTTTGCAGCCTCAACATACATATGATAGGAAGTAAAAAAGGAAAATGGCTTAATTGTCGCTTGGATTGTCGATAATGAACCATAAATTGGAAGAGTCAAGGAAGCAGTGATGATGATGAGGCAGGACAACCTCCAAAGAAGTTTGCTCATTGGCCAAGTCGGCCATATCCTTTTCATGACGTTCCATCTCCTATTGGATATTGCCTAGTTTTGCTTTTGCTTTGGCTTTGGCTAAAGCCTCTCCAGTAGCTGTCACTATCTCTTTTGCCCTGATAATTTTTGGGATTAGACTCATTATATCCTCAACAATGGTGTCATGTGAGCGATTGGAAGCTTGAAGTCGATCATAAAAAGATAAAAGATCATCTTTCTTAAAGGCCCTCAACAGATTAATCAACTAAGTTAAGGAAAAACCATCACTCATGAACAAGTTAATTTTGCCCATCAATTCTTTAACTTTTGAAGCACCAATAGACTGTAGTTGAGTGTTCAATACTTCGCTCAAAATAGTATAGAGCACAAGCAGTCGGCACGCCATTATTATAGGCAACGATTGAACACAACGAGTGATAAAGGTTTAAGGAGACCGTCCAAGAGATTCTCGAGCAACTCTTAATTAAGAGTAGTGATAATATATGGAAAATCTTAAAGTATCTGCCTCACAAAGATACTAAGGATAGCCTCAAGGGGATACACATTAAAAGCACTATCACTGGTATAAGGACTCATTATGTTCGAGTCAATATCTCCTTCTTACATCGCATGAACATGTACTCGAGAGGCCTATCCAAAATTTGGGCTCATAAGGGGCAAACCATCCCTCCCCATCACATCTCCAATAGTCGTGGACTCTACCACGGTTTCTTCGCGAGCACCTTCCTGCTCAATCAACTGAACAGGCCCTTCCACATGAACAGGCTACTCGACTTTCACCTATATATACTCAACTCAACTCAACAAAGCCTTTTCCCAATTATTTGGGGTCGGCTACATGAATCCTATTTTTCCATTCCATTCTGTTCAGTGCAATATCTTTGGTTAAACCACATGATATCATGTCCTTTTTTATAATATCCCACCAAGTTAATTTAGGCCTACCTCTACCCCTTGAGTTACCATCAATACTAACTAAATCACTCTTCCTTACAGGAGCATCCATTGGTCTACGCTTGACATGTCCAAACCATCTAAGTCGATTTTCTCTCAATTTATCTTCTATAGGAGCTACTTTTACTGTTTCACGAATTTGTTCATTTTTAATTTTATCCTTTCGAGTTTTACCACAAATCCATCTTAGCATTCGCATCTCCGCCACACTCATTTTCTACACATTTTATTTCTTAGTTGTCCAACACTCTGTCCCATATAACATGGCGGGTCTAATGGCCGTCCTATAAAATTTTCCTTTTAACTTCAAAGGTATACGCCTATCACACAGAACGCCGGTCGCACTTCTCCACTTAACCCAGCCTGCTCTAATCCTATGCGTAACATCATCACTAATATCTCCATCTTTTTGTATAATCGATCCTAAATAACGAAAATGATCATTTCTAGGTATTTCTTGACCCTCCAATTTCACCACATCTCCATTTGTCCTCCGATTACTACTAAAATTACACTCCACATATTCTGTTTTAGTTCTGCTTATTTTAAATCCTCTTGTTTCTAAAGTTTCTCTCCACAATTCCAACCTAGCATTTATCCCTATCTTAGTCTCATCGACTAAAACAATATCATCTGCAAATAGCATACACCATGGCACCTCATCTTTTATTTGTCCAGTCAACTCATCCATAACAAGAGCAAAAAGATAAGGACTTAATGTTGAACCTTGGTGTAGCCCTACCGTAATAAAAAATTCACTACTTTCTCCAGCTGATGTTCTTACTGTAGTCATCGTACCATCATACATATCCTTGATCACGTCAATATATCTGCGAGTCACTCCTCTTTTATGTATAACCCACCATATTATATCTCTGGGTATCCTATCATACGCCTTCTCCAAATCTATAAAAATCATATGAAGATCCTTCTTTTTCTCTCTATACCTCTCCATTAATCTCCTCAATAAATAGATTGCTTCCATTGTTGACCTCCTAGGCATAAACCCAAATTGATTCTCAGATACTGTTGTCTTCAATCTCAATCTATATTCAATCACTCTCTCCCAAAGTTTCATTGTATGACTCATTAACTTAATACCACGATAATTTGAATAACTTTGTATGTCCCCTTTATTTTTATAAATAGGTACTAAAATACTTTTTCTCCATTCATCGGGCATCCTATTAGTCATTAAAATTCTATTAAATAATTTTGTAAGCCATGATACTCCATCCTCCCCTAAACACTTACAAACCTCAATAGGGATACCATCTGGTCCTAAAGCCTTCCCTGTTTTCATCTTTTTTAGAGCAATCCTGACCTCTGTTGTCCTAATTCTATGAAAAAATATATCTTCTCGAGTCTCCCTAAGTTCCTCTATATCTAATCTACTCCCATTATCTCCATTTAATAACCTCTTAAAGTAGTTTTTCCATCTTTCCATAATTTCATCGTCTTTGACTAGGACTCTCGATTCATCACTTTTGATGCATTTAACGTTATTAAAATCTTTTGTTTTCCTATCCCTAAGTTTAGCAAGCTTATAAATACTTTTTCCCCCTTCTTGTGTTCCTAATTTTGTATAAAGATCATCAGACGCTTTTAACTTAGCATCTCTTACCACTTTCTTAACTTCCTTTTTAGCCCATTTATATTTCTCAAAATTCTCTTCATTTCTATTTGTTTGCCATGTTTTAAAGCACTCCCTTTTAATTTTTACTATATTTTGTACTTCTTCATTCCACCACCAAGTTTCTTTAAACTGTGGCCCTTTGCCTTTTGATTCTCCAAGAATTTCTTTTGATATTATCCTAATGCATGTGGCCATCTTATTCCACATTATGTTAGTTTCTTCTTCATAATTCCATGTTGCTTCATTTAATACTTTATCTTTAAATAGTTCTAATTTCTCTCCTTTTAAATTCCACCACCTGGTTCGTGGGTTAATCTTCACTTTTCGAACTCGTGATTGATTTTTAATATTTATATCCAACACCATTATCCTATGTTGTGAGGTTAAGCTCTCTCCCGGGATAACCTTACAATCTTTACACGTTAATCGGTCTCCTTTCCTAGTAATGAAAAAATCTATTTGGATCTTATGTGTTCCACTTTTATAAGTTATTAAGTGTTCAAGCCTCTTTTTAAAACATGTATTTACTAGTACAAAATCATAAGCCATCGCAAAATCTAAGATAGACTCTCCCTCGTCGTTCTTATCTCCAAAACCATGTCCTCCATGCACTATCTCATATCCTACACGATCTTCTCCTACATGGCCATTAAAATCTCCACCTATATATATATGTATAAGTCATAAATGCAAAGTTAGGGGAGTGAGAGTTGTTAAAAACATTACCCTAGTTATGGGAGATTAAAGTCCTAGTTTACTAGGCATGACCCTAGTTACGGGAGATTAAAGTTCTAGATTACTAAGAATGACCCTAGTTATGGGAGATTAAAGTCCTAGTTTACGAGGCATGACCCTAGTTATGGGAGATT